>CM038670.1:232191601-232791601 GCA_021605145.1 Aegilops bicornis | reverse complement strand
AAAGCTACTCCCTCCTTCCATCTATATAGGGCCTAATGCGTTTTTCGATGCTAACTTTGGCCAAATATTAGAGCAAAGATATATGACATGCAACATACACAAAGCACACAGTTAAATTCGTCTGTGAAAGGTTCTTTCAATGATATAATTTTCACATTGTGCATGTCATGTACTATTAATCTTGTCAATAGTCAAAGGCGGTCTTAAAAATCTCATTACGCCCTATATAGATGGAAGGAGGGAGTATGAATCCATGTTATTTCCGATTAAATTTCTTAAACTTCTTGTATAATGCATGTAACCTACTCATACCAACATTTTAGTGCATTCCAAATGTCTATACTACCGCTGCAATTCGAACTAAATTTGAGTTTGTTTCTCTATTTCAATAAGAATCTACAATCATGATTGTTGCCAACTTCAACCATCATAGTTTCCTTGCTATCCATGAGATATAAATCGGATGACCTATAATGCAGGATGGCAGGCACACCATCATCAAGAACTCCGTTTTTATAAGAGTAGAGATAAAATATATTAAATGTAGTATAACATGTTCATAACCACACCATGTGTATCACCGTTATATATATTCACACATGCGTCGGTTTGAAACACTATGATAAATTCTTCAAATATCCGAATTCGCTTTTTAAAATGAAGTATATATGATCTCTATTCGTCTTTTACACCCACACAACCCTCTTATCTTTGTAGCTAGCGCTAACTTTCTCTTGTGCATGCACACGCCCGCATCCCTCTCACCCTCCCTCAGCATTCTCTAGCTCCATCACACAAATTCGTCTTTTCACTTTAGGTCGTTCACCCACGGTGTGTATAGGCCCCCAGCTCCTTCTTTACGGCACATATCGATCGATATGCCTCTCTAGCCAAGTGTGCCTAGCACAAACACAAGCTTCCCCTCTTCTCTTGTCACCGTCCATGCCTCACTCCCACCACTCTTTTCATCGTTCTCGTACTCGCACACTCCCCCCCCCTCGATATAGTATGCCTCTCGTACCACCTCCTACATCCCTCTCTCTCTATCCTTCTCCTCGTGCCTCATTTGCTTCTAACACACACATGCATGTATACCGATCGATCTCCCAACATATACCTATATCGACTTTAACTACCCCCCCATCGATCAACGTACCTCACAAGTTATGTCTCTGCTTTCTCTAACAAAGGGCGATTGATCTTCCTATGTAGTTACGTTTGCTCACCACAGCCACATCGTCCCCCCTCATCATTCGTGCATGCCTCCTGACCCGTCTCTCACACGCACGTGCACAGATAACAAGCAGCCATCTCCTCTCTTATTGATATTGTGGGCGCGCCCTCCGTTTGTCTAGCAAGCTTATCCCACCATTTGTTAGAAGCAACTCCACTACCACCCCCTCCAACACTCTAGCTCTGTCTCTCTCCCAACCTCATTCCTCTCCTGCACATATGCATGGATGCCGATCGATCTCCCTTAATACATGAGGCAGATCGATCTCCTCAATACATGAGGTAGGCCTCTCTCCTCCTCCACACATATACCAGCCATTGTACCTCTATAGTTAATTGGGCCTCCCTCTTCCCCCACCACACACCGATAGTCGAGCGCTGCAGGTAGGTATCCATGCCACGGAGGCAAACTGCACATGTCCCATCTCACGTTCCAGTAGGCCAGCCACTCTATATCTTTGACGTGGGCACACACAAATTTGACGGCACTCTTTATCCATAGCGCGGGCACACACACACACACACACATCATCCCTCTCTTCGATTCTATGGACACCTCAAGCCGATGATACCTCCACTCTCTTCTCGTGGATCGCCCCCTCTAGATATATGTGATATCCAGGACTCTATTTCACACACATTGCATATGTTACATTTTTGATTGACCCCCCCAAAAAAACTCTCAAGAACCCACACACTATATCTCTCTAGGTTTTTATCTCTCTCACACAACCCCACGTAGGTGGTGTACATATACAAGAAGAGAATAGGTGCACCATGCACGTACTCACGCTTCGTGCCCAGCCACACCCGCGCGGGTACACGGTGGAGCTCATTTCTTTACGAAATGGCAGCCCACATGTGTCAGATTTCAGGTTCCGGCAGACCCTTAAGGTTCGAACTCTGGGGTGCACGCGGAGATCTCTCCCCTACCGATCTACGTCCGATCTCCTCGTACGATCTAAGACGGAAATGATGAACAACACAGGGGACACGAGACTTATACTGGTTTGGGCCACCGTTGTGGTGTAATACCCTACTCCAGTGTGTGGTGTGGTGGATTGCCTCAGGGGCTGATGATGAACAGTACAGGGGAAGAACAGCCTCGCGAGAGGTGTTCTTGAACTAATGCGATGAACTGTTTGGGTGAGTTCAATTGCCTCTCTCTCTCTCTAGGGCTCTATCCGATCTGATCAGGTTTCCTCCCTCTACCCTGTGGTGGCTAGCCCTATTTATAGAGGCCCTAGGCCTCTCCCCAAATAATGAGCGGGAAGGGCGCCAACATTTGGCCATTTTGAAGGGGAACATCTAGTACAAGTTATCCTGACCAAAGGTGGTCTTCGGCTGCCAAAAGCACTGGTGATGACGCCGTCTTGGGCTCCACGGTGACCTCCGTCCTGCCGCTCTGCTGGTCTTGGTCTCGTTGCACCGGAATGGTAACCTTTGTCCGATGCCTTGGCCTGTGCTTGCTCCCTTTGTACCAAAGGGGAAACAAGGACACTGCGCAGGCCGGCGCCCGCCTGGCGCTCGCCTGGTCTCAATCGTCATGGCTTGCATCAGGGGCTCCTCGCGAGGTGCCCCTGCCTTGATCTCTCCGCCTCCTCACGAGCCTGCCTGATGAGGCTGCTCCTGAGGAAGCTTCCTATCGTCAGACCCGCGAGGCTTGGCCCCTCGCGCGGGTCTTGAGTTTGTGCTGATGAAGATGGGCCACGCTGGGTCCCCGCTTGAGCCACGCCGCAAGCCACAGACAGGCAAGTCTGGGGACCCCCATTCCCAGAACACCGACAGTAGCCCCTGGGCCCAAGGCGCGCCTGGGCTTGGCTTAGCAGAGAAGCGAAGGGGCAAGCGCGAAGCGCCGCGGGCCCCAATAGCCTGTGGCCTTGGGCGTCGCATGGCGGTTGATTGGACCTGGGCGTCTGTGCTTCCCACGACGCATCGGCATTACCCGCGATCGTGGTGCTCGGCGGTTGGCCATCTCCGGCTATAAGTACGGGACTGCGTGAGCCCCTTCAGTCCATCCCTTCCTGCTACTCGTCATTCCCATGGCTTCGCCGAACAGGTCCTTGTCCGCAGAGAAAGGAAAGGCTCGCCCAGCCTGGCAGGACTCCCCACCGGCCAAGCGCGGCCGAGGCCGCCCTTGCAAGCATCCCGCGGTCTCCGTAGGGACTTCCCGTGGTCATGGAGGTGGCGCCCTGCGCGGTGGTGAGCGTCCGACTGCCAAGGGGAGGCACGCCGTGGCCGCGAGGCCCCCCAGGCCGCGCTTTCGCTCGGCGAAGGTGCTGCCAGAGTTCGTCGTGTGGTCGGCGGACCCGGCCAGCACCTGGCTCCAGCTCCCCCGTTTCCTTGTAGGTGAACTGCCGGCCAGCGCCCGGTCTGGCTTCTGGCTCCACGCAGATGGTTGTTGAAGCAGGGCCTCCTGGGCTTCGCTGGAGGTCTCCGCTTCTGGGAATGGAGCCCTGACCCACGGCTGGCAAACGTTTGCCCGTGCGCGCGGCCTGAGCCGGCGGTGCACCCTGCACTTCAGGTTTGATGGCGATGCCACCCTCTACGTGAGGGTGTTCGGGGAAGACGGTCGCCGTGCTGGGTGCTGCCCCGAAGATGATGACCGCGGCCGCGTGCCCAGCCCCGGTACCGACCAGGATGAAGACGGAGACAGGCGTACATGCGGTGGTGCTCGAGGTTCGCTAAGCTTCGGCGACTCTCTCTCAGGCAGCAGCTCCTCCAGTGGTGGCTGCGACCAGCCCCCGCGCCGTCGCGCCCGCCTGGGTGAAGGTAGCGGGTCAGCCCGCCGTCGCGCCCCGGTGAAGCGAGAGGAGGGATCTGCCTAAGCCCTAGAAGCAGCTCGAGCTTTTGCCGCAAGTTGGTGCTGGACAAGTCGTGTCCATTTTGTTCCTTTTCTTTTCCTGCGCAGAAAAAAGAAGGAAGTATAGGGCCCCGCGGGGGCGTATTAGAACTGTTGCTGTTAATTATCGCGCTGCTTCCGTTATTTCTGCGCTATGTTTCCGCGCCATGTGTGTCACACCCTGATTTTCATGGCACAACACTTAAGATGATAAATCATCATAAAATGTGGTTTGACAAAAACTTTTGCATTATTTGACTATTTATTTGGAGTTGGTTTTCTCTCTGTGTTTTTCAAGTGCTTTTTAAAGTCAACACAACTCCACCTTCTATACTTCATCTCCTTGTCCCAAGCTTCTGCCCAATGATCATGCCATGTGTATAGAGCAATATAATATTTTCTTACGAAAATAATTTGGCCAAAAAGTATTTTCTAAAATTAGTTTTCCAAAAACCCCTGAATTGAGGATTACACTGCAAGTACTTGATTTGGGGTATGAAAAATATTTCAAAAGGTATATTTGAAACCTATTAGATATAGGATTCCCATAAACCACAAAATAAAATTTTACAAGTTATTTTCCTATTTTATTTAAAAGATTTTTCTTAAGGCCAGAAATGGTCTTTCATAGGGAAAAATATTTTATTGTTTTAAAAATATTTGACAAAAATCAGGGAAACTCAGTGGGCATATATTTCCCATATATAAGAGTTTCAACACATGGTCATGTTCAAAATATTGGACAAAACCTCCCAAAACCATTTCTGCCCATTTCAAGGATTTGAAATATTTCTACAGGAAATATTTCCATAAAAATCCAAGGAAAATCTAGCAAGTCACAAATGCATATTGTGATCACCTTGCAAAGCCTCATGTCAATCAAGGTCATTTTGGTTCACCAAAATTCCCCAAAACCCTCTCTGATCAGAATCAAATTTGAACAACTTTGTATTACCAACTTTCTCTCCATGACCCCAACTTTTGTGAGCATGTTCACATGACCAAATGAGGCCACTACACCAAGTGGTGCATCAAGGAGAAGTGATTTGCTCAACTAGATCTACACAAGTTCATTTCTACAAATTTCTAGGGTTTACAAAAGTTACATTGGCAACTTTGCCCAAATAAGATCCAACTTGGTGGAAGGCCGTAATTATATGTGTCATTTCACTCTGTGGAGTCTCATGGCAGTTGGAAATCATCTGCTGGTCCAAACCATTATCAAACACCTTCTGCCACTTTTCAAAAATCACCATTTTGACCACTAACACTATTCTCCTTGAACTCAACTCTTTACCACAGCTCCTCCTAGTCCTCTCCTACCTCCAGTAACTCTCCTCCTTCAACAGATCAATTATTTGGGGGTAAAACCCATCTCTTTCTCTCTATGTTTACCCATGGAAACTCCTCCTCTCTCTCTCTCTCATTTCTATATTCAGCGCCCCACCTAGCTCCTTACCACTCTAGTGCATCCAAGGAAGCTCCAGGACACAAGTGGACATGCCCCTGACCTTTCAAAATGGACACGCCGGCCATATGCATGCTCTGGAGCGCGCTACAGTGCGCCCTTGCACTGTAGCTGCCCTCTGCCCGATGCCTCCGACCACCTCGGCCCTCCCCCGCACGCCTGCCGACGCGCCTCGACGTTCGCAGCATGCTACACCCCTGTCCCCCTCCTCCTTGTCCCTCCTGCGGCCCCCCTCCGCACGCGCGCCGGCCGCCCGAGAGCTCCAATGGACGAGCTCACACGCGCGACGCCCTGGCACTTCCCCGCTCCTTCTCTCCCTTCCCCTGGCCGTAGACCATCTCTACAAATGCCCCGGACACGCACACACGAGCCCCCGTGACCCCAAGCAACGGCAACGACCTCGCCGGCGCACTCATCCACGATGCACCATCGCCCCACCATAAAAGGCCACCCCTGACCTCCCTCTGGAGCTCCTTTGCTCTCTCTCCCTCCCGTGCACCCCCTGGACCAACCCACACCTCTCCCCGTGCCCTCCATCCACCGCAATGGCCGGAGCGCCGCCGTCGGGCTCCGCCTAAATTCGGGCTATCCCAGCCTCTCTCTCTCCCTAGACATTCCAACACCCTCTCATCACCACCGCCAACTCACCCGTGCTACATCCCTCCTCCTTGTGCCTTCCTCGCCGTGCGAACCCCGCCATCGCCTTTGTTCTCGTCATGGCCGAGGCCTCGCTTCCTTCTGGCGCTCCCGTGAGCTGGGTCCCAGTGGGCCGCGGCCCATCCTCCCGGGCTCGCCGGAGTCCGGGCGGTCGCCGGAGGTGGCCGGAGCCACCGGAATGGGCGCCGGCAAGCGCTCGGCCCCGCCTCCTCTGTCGCGGGCGGGAGGAGGGAGACGACCCTGCGGGTGGACCCCGCAGGTCAGTGACCCCGCCAGCGGGCCCCGCCCCGTTTAAGTGGAGACGGTCTTCGCCAACTGTCGCCTTCACCGAGGGAAGACGTATTCCCACGAATACGCCTCCTACGTCGACAGCATGCGTGCGGCCATGCAGTTTGGCCGGCCCGCTGCTTATCTCTCGCCTTGCATGCATGATAAGGGTAAAGCCCCCTTTTCCTTTTTCTTTTTTCAGCAAGATTCAAACTTTTCCAGAGACCTCACTTCAAGTCCAAATCTGATGGTTCAAATTTTCAGTAACTCCATAAATCATGATCTATTTAATGAGGCATAGTGAACATTTTTATTGTGCTTGGTTTTCATTGGGTACATTAAATAGGTCATTTATCCACATAAGTCCACTTTAAAAATCCATAGGATATTCATTTGAACTCCAAATCCAGTGAACCAACTCCTAGATGCTTCTAAAATTATTCCTTGTTAAATGGGTGCCTTTGCTCATTTTTCAAAATAATTCTTCTGTACACTTCTTGCAAATCCATAAACCCCTTGATTCCATCATATCGAAATGTTTAGAACTATCCATTAATCCACTTCCAATGAAATCACTTTGGTCATTCCTCATATGACCAGAGGTATCCTAGAACAGTCCAACTCACATTTTAGAGCACTTTTATTTTTGCCTTGTTGTATTGCTTATTGTGATTGTTTCCGTCGTTAGTTGGCGAAGTAGACGGAGTACTTGACGATGGACCAGAAGGTTTGAAGACTCTGAAGGACAAGGCAAGCAGCCCTTTGACCATGTCTATGAAACCCTTTTTATGCATGTCATATAGCACTTTTATTGCTTGCATCGGAGTCATGATACTGTCGGCGTTCTAGGAACGGGGGTCCCCAGACTTGCCTTCCTGCGGCCTGCGGCGTGGCTCAAAGGAGGCCCAGGACAGCCCATCTTCATCAACACAAGCTGAAGACCCTCGCGAGGGGCCAAGCCTCGCGGGGCGGACAACCAGGAGCTTCCTCAGGCACGGCCTCGTCGGTTGGCTCATGAGGAGGCGGAGAGTTCAAGGCAGGTACCTCGCGAGGTGCCCATGGCGCAATCCATGCCGACCAAGGGCGCGATCGAGGCGCCAGCCAGCAGCGTCCTCCTTTCCTCTTTGGTGCAAATGGAGCAAGCGCAGCGAGAGCATCAAGCAAAGGCATCCGCTCGGTGCAACAAGACCAAGACCAGCCCCAACGGTGGAAGGAGTCATCGTGTAGCCCAAGCAAAGGCGTCATCACGAGCCTTTGGCGGCGAGGACCAACTTTAGTCAGGATAAGTGTACCTGCTGTTCCCCTTCAAAATGGCCAATTGTTGGCACCCTTCCCGCTCAACATTTGGGAAGAGGCCCAGGGCCTTTGCCTATAAATAGGAGTAGCCACACTCAGAGTAGGGGGTTGATCAGATCGAGTGATCGCAAGGATAAGGACGAGGAGCATCCAGAGAGAGAGAGACAGAGAGAGAGAGAGAGACCCGATCCTCAAGCTAGAGCGACGGGATACCACTTAGCAGTTCATCACACCCTCCAAGAACAGACCCTTGCGAGGCTGTTCTTCCCTGTACTGTTCCTCAATAGCTCCAGAGGCAATCCACCACACCACAAACTAGAGTAGGGTATTACACCACAACGGTGGCCCGAACTAGTATAAATCTTGCGTCTCTTGTGTTGTTCTTCTTAGTAGTTTAGGTCCCTGCGATTCGGCGAGGTACAAGACGGTGGAGGGTTGGATCTCCGCGCGCACCCCAGAGTTCGAACCTTAAGGGTCTGCCGGAACCCGAAATCCGACATTTGGCGCGCCAGGTAGGGGTGCGCCGGAATCTGCCTTTCGTCGCCTCGTTCTTCCCCGACCACCGCAACCATGTCTGACGCTCGTCGGGCCCGCGCCGAGCGCCGAGCCGCCCTCGCCTCCCATGTCGCCCAGACGGCTCCCGTCGGCGGGCGTCCTCGTCGTTCCCCGTCGCCTGCCGTCAACGCCGCCACCGGCCCGACGGGGAACGAAAGCAAGCGTCGCCCCAAAGCACCCGTCCATGAGGCGGACGGCCGCACCACCACGCTTTCGCTCACCCCGCTGGTTCTTCGTCCACGGGCGCTTGCGCCATGGAGGCCCGAAAGGCTGCCATCGTGGGCTAACGAGCTCCCTACGCTACCGCCCGTCGACGACGTCTACGAAGAATGGCTCGACCGAGTCGCCGAGCTCGTCCGCGCTGCAGGAGGCGACCCCGCGCCGTCCGTCTCGCTGCACCGCACCCCGCCCCGCGCGGGCGATGAAGCTCCCGGGGCGCCTCAGCCGCCTCCTCCTCAATACGGCGCCACAGCCTGGCGGAACCCGTTCCGCCAGCGCCGCGGCGCGGCAAGAGCAGAGCTGCCAAGAAGTTCTCGCCCGCAAGAAGATGCCCGGCGCTCCCGCTCCGGCACGTCAAGACCTGCGCTGCCCCGGCCAGCGGCGCGAGGATGCCTGCAAGACCAAGCTCTCTGCCGTCCGAGGCCCCCAGCCACGGCGGGCTGCCGCGCTTCACCTCCGAGCTGCAGCATCGCATGGCCCGCCAAGTTCAAGCCGGACCTGCCTCCTCGCTACGACGGCACCGCCGACCCTACGGAGTTCCTCCAGCTCTACGAGCTGGGCATCGAGGCTGCCAACGGGGATGAAAAGGTCATGGCAAACTGTTTTCCCATGGCGCTCAAGGACGGGGCCCGCACCTAGCTCCTGAATCTGGCCCCAGGCATGATATCTTCCTGGGCCGAGATGCGCACCCGCTTCATCGCCAACTTCCAAGGTACTCGCGACCGGCCACCCGCCGTGAGCGCCATGCGTCAAATCAAGCAGCAGCCAGGGGAAACCCTGCAAAAGTACATCCAGCGCTTCAACAACGTGCGCCTCAAGATCCCCAGGGTGACGGAGGAGGCCATCATCTCTGCCTTCTCCGACGGCGTGCGCGACGTCAAGATGAAGGAGGAGCTGGCGATGCATGAAGATCTGTGCGCCTCCCTGGAGCTGTTCAACTTGGCGACCAAGTGCGCCAGGGCTGAGGAGGGGCGCCTCTCCCTCCTCGAGCTGCCTACCGCGGATCCCGAAGAGAAGAAGTCCAAGGCCAAGGATGCAAAGCGCAAGGTGGCTGCCGTGCTCGCAGCCGAACCAGACACCAAGCGAGGCAGAGATCAGCCCGAGTCCTCCAAGGGCAGCCGGTACTGCGTGTACCACGACCTCCACACCCACAACACCAATGAATGTCAAGAGCTCCGGGCCGTGCGTGAAGGAAGGGTCGGCAGACGCCCCGAGCGCAGCGACCGGGCTCTGACGAGGAGGAGGAGGAAGGAATGCAGGACGCTGGGAAGATCGCGGCCCGCGCCAAGGATGGTGCGACCAACCTCGCGAGGACCGCTGGCAAGACCCACCTCGCGAGGGGGGCTGGAGGGATCAGCCTCGTGAGGATCGTCTGCAAGGGAACGCAGGCCTCCCTCCGCTGCCGCCGCCACCAAGGAGAATCGAAGACCGTCATCAGGACGAGGGGGCTGGGGGCTTCCAGGAAGCGCGTGCGATCGTCACGCATCTGGGTGGAGCTCAAGCCCCACCTCTCACCGCATCTTCAAGAAGTTCGCCTGAAGTGAATGCAGTCCTCCCCAAGCTCGAGTCCACGCGCCCTCTCGGTGGTCGGCGTGCGCCATCACGTTCAGCTCAGCGGATTAGCTCAAGTGGCGCAGCCACGGCGGAGTTCTCCCGATGCTTTGTTCCCCAATCATCACAATGTGCTAGTCACCAAGACCCTCGGCTGACGGCGGAGCAGGGCTCAACATCCTGTCCGTGGAAACATTCAACAATCTTCCAAAGGTGCCTTACGATCGGCTTCAGCCAACCAAGCCTTTCTCCGGAGTCACCGACGGCTCCACGGTCCCGATCGGGCAGGTCCGCCTTCCTGTCACCTTCGGGGCCCGCGACAACTACCACACCGAGCTCATCGACTTTGACGTCACCCACATTCGCCTGCCGTACAACGCCATCCTCGGGTACCCAGCGCTGGCCAAATTCATGGCCGTAACCCACCATGGCTACAACATCCTCAAGATGCCAGGAAGCGGCGGAGTCATCACGG
Source organism: Aegilops bicornis (assembly GCA_021605145.1). NCBI lineage: Eukaryota > Viridiplantae > Streptophyta > Magnoliopsida > Poales > Poaceae > Aegilops > Aegilops bicornis. Next base: position 232,781,038 of record CM038670.1, on the reverse strand, counting down.
TGCCCTGTGAAGAGAGAGACGCAGTGTGCTCCCTGGAGCGAGCTTTTCAGGCCGCATCGCTGGAAGACCTATACCACAGCAGCAGGAGGCCTCCCGAGGCCGCACCCAAGAAGAAGAAGACATCAACCGGCCAGGCTCTTCAAGAGACAGGCCCCTCAGGGTCCGCACCGGGCCAAGGGAGCCTCCTTCCATCGCATAGGAAAGCACGCCCGGCGCCCTCCTCAGGCAGGGCTCGGGGGCTCTCCCCTGGAGGGCCACCGACCTCGCCAAGGTCTCGAGGGAGGCGCTTGGGCACCACGTGGAGGCGTGTTTCGAAGCACGTTTCCCGCAAGCAGGAGCAAGACCAGGAGGACAGAACCCTCGAGAGTTCATCAGCAAGGCCATTCAGGAGCTACAGGAGTCAAGGGTCATGAGGGGCGGCCGCCACCACTGTGGGCCCCCCCATCTAGGCGAGGATGGTGGGCTGCGCGTCTGCATCGACATACCAGGCTCAACCGAGCCGCATCTCAAGAGCGCCTCGGCCCTCGCGAGTGGGGCGTTGCAGGGTCCGCCTGACTACGTGACGCATGCCTTATGGCACCAAACGCGGCTGCTGCGCACCAGCGTCTCATGAGGACCATCCTGGAGGCTCAAGAGGTCAGGCACGCCGCAGCCCTGGCGGAGATGGAGATGGCCCATGAGGAGCCGCCCGCGCCTCCGGAGCCTCCCGAGGCCCCTGGGCCTGGGGGCTCGTGAGGATCGCCTCCCGCAGCCCACCGAGACTGCTACATCAACAACCCTTCATCCCCAACATCACCAGGTGACATCTTTAAGTTTTATTTCCGGCTGGGAGCGCCTTCAGGGCCGCATTATTCCCAGGCCGCGTGGGTCCGTCCCTACGGCATGTACCCCTTTTATTTCATGTCTTTTGCTTATCCTGTTGGGGGCGCCCCTCGGGCTGCATCATCCCCAAGCCGCTCGGGCCAGTCCCAGCAGCATGTATCCTTCCCGCTTTTCCTTAGGATAATGCTCTCGTTCCACCATGCTTGTTATTTGGTGCCTTTTCCATGTTGGCGGAATCTGGCACGAAAAAGGGGGGGGGGTGCCAGAGCAACACGCGACAGGGCTCCTACCGGCTCTCCGGCCCTCACCCTCTGGTCTTGTCCATGGCATCACGACCTGGCTCGCCAGCGACGACTGAGACCAGCCCGAGAGCCGGGACCCGAGGACGTAGAGTTGCTGCGTCTGACCCAGCTTGCGCGTTAAAGGGGGTGCACGAGCATCGCGACTCAGGCTCCTACCGCTCTCCGGCCCTCACCCTCTGGTCTTGCCCATGGCATCGCTGACTGGCTTGCCGGCCGATCACGAGACCAGCCCGAGAGCCGGGACCCGAGGACATAGAGTTGCGTCATCTAACCTAGCTTGCGCGTTAAAGGGGGGGGGGTGCCTGAGCATCCCGACTCAGGGCTCCTACCGGCTCTCTGGCCCTCACCCTCTGGTCTTGTCCATGGCATCGCGACCTGGCTTGCCAGCGATGGCTGAGACCAGCCCGAGAGCCGGACCAAGACGAGAGCACCAAAGATCTCGGCCAAATTTGCAGGAGCACACTTTCGAAGATAAGGCCCAGAGCAGGCGCAACCCGCCTTTGAGGTAGGGCCTCGTGGAGTCCTGCGCAGGCCTGTGGCGCCCGACACACCTCGCGAGGCCTCTCGCGCCGCTCCAAAGCAACTAACAGCAGGACTAACGATCGCCACGGGCGAGCTCTTGTTCCTTTGTGGTGAACCCGCAGGTCCCTCCAAGGAGCACGGAACGACCTCGCCACGCAACCTCTCGCCGGCCAAGGCACGGACCTGGCGCTGCACCAGGAAGCATTGTCCTGACCCTCGAGATAAGTCACCCTCCGGACACACTAGCCATCACAACACCATCCCCACACTCAATGCAACACCGTGCTAGCAACGTCGCTCTCCTTTCTCACCGAATGATGGCTGCTTGAGCACCAAGGGGGACCCCCTGAGCATCACGACTCAGAGGCTCTTACCGGACCTCGGGCCGCTCACCTCCTGGCCTTGACCACGGCATCACGACCTGGCATACCAGCGACGGCTGAAGCCGCCTTTGGGATCTGGACACATCGCTTAGAGCACCAAGCCCTCACGAGGTCTGAAAGGAAGAAACTAAGCTAGAACAGAATGAGCATCCCGCATTTGCCTCACAATAAGGATCATATTGACAGACGAAGCTACAAATATCTTACAAGCCCCCGCGGGGTACATTATTGGCTCCTCGCAGGAACAAAATACGCGAATCCTAAGGAGTCCTATCCACAGGGACCACAGCGGCAGACGCCATCATCAACAGTGGGCCACCCGGTCCAGAGCCAACCCCATCCAGATCAGGGGCGGCGACGACCTGACAAGCTCGCCCTGCTCCGGGAGCGGCGCAGGCTCGGGGGCTCGTAGCTGTCGTCGCTCGTCTCCGGCGTCGCGAAGAGCTCGGCCTCCGCCTCACCACGGCAGGACCCCGACCACCTCTCCCGGGGCAGCACTCCAGCCGACGACCCTCCGCGTCGAAGACCTTGAAGGACACCACCGAAGCACCGTCGTACTCCAGGTGTATCGTGAGGGCGCCACTCGCCCTGCAGACCCGGGCGACCTCGTCCCAGCCTCGAGTCATGAAGACCTCGCCCGGGCAACCACTGCGACCTCTGCCCCGGTCATGAGGGTGCCGCAGCCGGGCGTCTTTGCAGCCAGAGTCCCAGGGCTCCCCTGCCGGGACGGCGGAGGCGAAGAAAGAAGGAAGACGAATCCAAGACTTAGGAGGCGCGGCGACACGAAGCACGAAGCTCGGCAGGAGCCTCGGCGTGGACTCCGTGAGGGAAGACGCACACCTTCGTGACCCGCCGGCGTCGGCGGCGCCGCTCGTGGCGCCCGGCGTCACCTCCTTCAGGGCCACCAATCTGCGCGTACAAGGGAAGAGGAAACCCTGGTGGCGGCCGCACGCACCAGGGCATGGGCGCCTCCTGGCGAGCGCTCCTGCCCTGACACCAGAGGGCAAGCCGCTTCTTCGGGGGGAGCGGGTCAGGATCCTCTTGAGGAGCCTTTCCCTTCTCTTCCTTGGAGAACCGGCGGATCGAAGCCATGGCAACCAGACGAGACGAGGAAGAGGAGAAGCAGAAGGATAGACTGGAAGGGCGCACGCCGTTCCGTACTTATAGTCGGCGAAGGCCAACCGTCGGCCACCACGATCACCGATCATCATGACCAACTCTGCGTGCAGGGACCTGTCGAGTCCGGGCGGTTACCAAGGCGTCGTGGGGGAGCAGTGCGCACGCGTCCAATAAACCGCCACGCGGCGCCCAAGGCTGCAGGCTGTTAGGGGCCCATGACGCTCAGACTGCCCTTCGCCTCTGCACGGCCAAGTTTACGGGCGTGCCGTGGGCCCGGGGCTCTTGTCGGCGTTCCGGGAACGGGGTCCCAGACTTGCACTGCTGCGGCCTGTGGCGTGGCTCAAAGGAGGCCCAGGACAGCCCATCTTCATCAACACAAGCTCAAGACCCTCGCGAGGGGCCAAGCCTCACGGGGCGGACGGCAAGGAGCTTCCTCAGGCACGGCCTCGTCAGGCTGGCTCATGAGGAGGTGGAGAGTTCAAGGCAGGGTACCTCGCGAGGTGCCCATGACGCAAGCCGTGACGACCAAGGGCGCCATCGAGGCGCCAGCCAGCTGCCCCTCCTTTCCTCTTTGGTGCAAAGGGAGCAAGCGCAGGCGAGAGCATCAAGCAAAGGCATCCGTTTCGGTGCAATAAGACCAAGACCAGCCCCAACGGCTGGAAGGGAGTCATCGTGGAGCCCAAGCAGGCATCATCACCAGAGCCTTTGGCAGGTGAGGACCAACTTTAGTCAGCATAAGTGTACCTGATGTTCCCCTTCAAAATGGCCAATTGTTGGCGCCCTTCCCGCTCAACATTTGGGAACAGGCCTAGGGCCTTCCCTATAAATAGGAGTAGCCACACTCAGAGTAGGGGGTCGATCAGATCGAGGGATCGCAAGGATAAGGACGAGGAGCATCCAGAGAGAGAGCGAGACCCGATCCTCAAGCTAGAGCGACAGGATACCACTTAGCAGTTCATCACACCCTCCAAGAACAGACCCTCGCGAGGCTGTTCTTCCCTGTATTGTTCCTCAATAGCCCCAGAGGCAATCCACCACACCACAAACTAGAGTAGGGTAATACACCACAACGGTGGCCCGAACTAGTATAAATCTTGTGTCTCTTGTGTTGTTCTTCTTAGTAGTTTAGGTCCCTGCAATTCGGCGAGGTACGAGACGGTGGAGGGTTGGATCTCCGCGCGCACCCCAGAGTTCGAACTTTAAGGGTCTGTCGGAACCCGAAATCCGACAGATACTGTGGTGACCACATGGGGTTGTTTGCCACCGTTACTTCCTCGTTGATACTTGCATGGTGCATGACCCTACCTCCTTATGAGGGTTATGCCGGTTGGAGTAGATAGGATGCTAAAGTAGATGCTACGCAAAAAGGGACGGGTATATGCATGGTGAAGGAGACAAAGTATTTTCAAAAGACTTTCCGAAAACCCCGTCGGGTGCCACTTATGCCCGAGGGAGATGATGAGTTGGGTAGCCACTTGATGACGAAGTGGTGTACCGAGGCAAGTTTGTGTTGTTTTCAAAACGGATTGGTTTAAGTTGCGACCATTATTCCAATCTTACATGCGCAACCACTCTACCCTTGTATGTGAAAGGGCAGATACTAGCTTGGGGCCCGCATTACTAGTGACGGGGGAGAGTTGGTGCTCTCTCTCGGGATGGGGTCGTGCCAGGTAGGGTGGCCATGACTGTTTTCACAGGGCACCGAATACACCGTTGTGTCCCCTCTCGGATGGTACGATCTCGAGTGAGTCTCATATGATGTACATCGTGAGGATACGGAACAACGAGTGGACTCCTTGTTAGTGTCTTCTAGGGAAAGATAGTGATCGGGTGCTTACCCCGGGTACTTGAGGTATCGCGGGTCGTGGATGACACGGAAGTTCCCCGGATCTTGTGGGTAAAGTGTGCAACCTCTGCAGAATGTAAAACTATTCGAATAGCCGTGTCCACGGTCAAGGACAGTTGGGTAACCGCTCTTGGGCTACGTCCACATGTTTACAAACTAGTGTGTGTGTTTGGATAATTGGGGAGAACTACTTGGATCAAGTCAAGGGACTTGACATGATTGAGTTGGGTTGATGCCCACTCTATTTATGTGGATATCTATAACCTGTCCTCATGGTTACTTGAATTCTCCTGATGCATGTCTTACAAGTTGTTGAACATGTCATTGCACTTAAAACTAGCTTTCTGCAAAAATTTACCTATGTCATGCATTGTTGTATCTTGAGCCAAAACATGGGTTGCTTAAGTAGTACATTCAAAGTACTCATTGGCTTGCCATTGGTTATTTAATTGGCTGTGCATGGAAGAACAGGAGTTCGAAGAAGAGTTCTTTGGAGACGAACATGCGAACTAGGACGTTTCCCAGTCAGAATGCCTGTAGGGTTAAGGCAGATGACATGGGTCCAAGTTGTTATTGAAGATTTCCGCTGCGATGATCCACTCAATACTTGACCATAATAGTCCTACTTGTGTAAAACAGTATGTATGGATGTAAGACTCTTGTTATCCAGCTTCTGTGTGTCCAGTGAGCATTGATCTACGGGATCACTGTACACGTGCATTCGATGATCTCGACTTATGAGTCGGGGAACCCACAGAGCTGGTATCAGAGCCATCCTGACTGTAGGAATCCTTAGTTAGCATGGTCGTTAGTTAGGGTAAAACTATTTTCAAAACTATCGCTAGTTTTCAAAAACTGTCTATACTTCTCTTCCCTTCTCAGTTTTTCGAAAACTAAGGTATACTTTCCCCATCAATCTCTTCCCTTCAAAACTATTGCAAAGCGGTCACTAGAACCCTCAAGCCCCTGATCACGGGATTCCTTGTAATCCTCGTGGATAGCCTAGAAGGAGTACACCTTGCCAAACACTCACCCACCTCTGCTGAACCCAAGATTGGCGACACCACAACAAGACGATGCCAACAGAAGATACGCCTTTGAAGAATGAGGACATGAAGACCCAGAGGATGGTGAAACCTTCGGCATTACACCAAGATGCTGCAACCTTAGCTTACGATGACCAGGGCATAGGAAATGCAAGATCATGATATACATCGCTAATAGAGCAATCCTGTCCTTACCGTTGTTGTATCGACAACCACCGGTGGATGAGAACCTCGCCATTTGGTCCGCCGAACGATAGTGAGCAGGAAAATGGTTCTCTTCATCCCCCGCTCTTGGTGTCGATGTTGTCATCAACGTAACCGACATGTTGGACCTCTATTATGCCTTTTTAAGGTCATTGCATAAAGGATTGCCTACCTGGTACACTCGACGCCTTAGAAGGCAAAAGTGATCGTCATGATTAGGAAGACAAGAGGAGACCAAGTCAACGCCAGCTACCAGGAGCCACCTTCACCCCATCACTTCAACAAGTGAAAAGTTGTTGAAGACTCTTCAGGCTCAACCTGGATCGTTTCATCGAACAACTACATGAGACGTAGCGACACCCAAGGAAAACCCAAAAGACTGCATGAGGCACGGAGCAAGGCACGACTACTGAATCCGAGAACCCCTAGGGTAGGATGAGTCGTGTACCCCCTATGCGCAGTCGAGTCCGTATGATGGTTCGAATAGAACCATGATTGTGTGTTGCTTGTTTGTATTTGTTTGTGTTTTGATATCAGTCGCCCTTTTGCCCTAGGCAACAAGTACGCAACTATATCACCTGCCTTATTTTGTTGTTTGTGTTTGGCCCTTTTTGGCACCTGTTTGTTTGCACTTGCACTGTAGAACCCCCTTTGGGCATTCCCCTCCTCTATGCCACTTTTGTCTCTCATATCTCTCCTCAATTGAAGGCTAGCAAGACAACATACACCAAGGATTCTACTTTGGCAACCAACTAGCACTGAAGACTTTTGCTACAACCTCCTCGACCAAGTGCAGCCCCTTAGAGTTATGGTTGCCCCTCAAGATTAGAGACCCATTCCTAGACCCTTCAAGACTTCATAAGATACCCGGCTCGAATCCTTAACCATGTGCTTAACCCACAGAGCTGGTATCGGGGATTGTATACATATATGATTTTGTTAGACCTCCTCTCGAGAGCCATGAGGATATGAATAATATGAGTGATGATTGGAGTTGACCTATACGAGATGATTCTTTTGGTAATATGATGTGAAGACTAGGTAGAACTATTGGCATCCCAGAAACCGTGCTTAAAGATAAGATGATAAATGTTCACTTGCACACTAGAATCCCTGAAACCCTTACGTCCTACCAAGCTACAACATAGTCCGATCAGGACCTTAGGGCCTTGACACTAGATCTAGAACACCTTGGCCCACACTCAACAAGACCACCACTAATTCCCGACCTACTTTATGTACCCCGTGAACAAAGTCTTCATGGAGTGCTTAGACAAGATAGTTGTCATCATCATTTGGTGACCTACTTGTCCACCCGAAGACGGAAGAAGAGCCGTTCAGCTAGTCAAGGAACATTTGAAGACCACCATACCAAGGAGAAAGAACTACCACTATCGTCAAGAAGTAAACATCCGCGTCGAAGACTAGGTGTATCCGCAAGCCACTCCTCTCTAAGGAAACAAGCATTTCCATGACAAGGAGACCCACACCAAGATTCATCGGCCCCCTTCGAGATCACTCCAAGATTTAACAAGCCCCTCTGAGATCACTACGAGACGAAGAGAAGACGATACCATTTGGAGTTGCCACCTGAGTTACCTGATGTGCACAACGCTTTCCATGCATCACAACCACGGAAGTGTTTCCAACTTCCTAACTTGCCCAATCTCTACGAGGGCATTGACCACCGAGCCATCGACCTCCAGCCTGATCCAACCTGACCTAACGCAAGAGACCCCTTAGCAACCTGGATCAACCGAGAGCGTCATACACGAAGCTACAACACCAGGTACTTCAAGATTCAATGGAGCACCACTCAGAAGCAGAAGCAGTATGAGGACGTGAAGACTGCCCGCATCTAAGTTTCGTATTCCTTCCACGCTTAGTTTGGGAATCTCGGGACTAGATTCTTGTAAGGGGGGGTAGGTCTGTCACACCCTGATTTTCATGGCACAACACTTAAGATGATAAATCATGATAAAATGTGGTTTGACAAAAACTTTTGCATTATTTGACTATTTATTTGGAGTTGGTTTTCTCTCTATGTTTTTCAAGTGCTCTTTAAAGTCAACACAACTCCACCTTTTATACTTCATCTCCTTGTCCCAAGCTTCTGCCCAATGATCATGCCATGTGTATAGAGCAATATAATATTTTCTTACAAAAATAATTTGGCCAAAAAGTATTTTCTAAAATTAGTTTTCCAAAAACCCCTGAATTGAGGATTACACTGCAAGTACTTGATTTGGCCGGCCCGCTGCTTATCTCTCGCCTTGCATGCATGATAAGGGTAAAGCCCCCTTTTCCTTTTTCTTTTTTCAGCAAGATTCAAACTTTTCCAGAGACCTCACTTCAAGTCCAAATCTGATGGTTCAAATTTTCAGTAACTCCATAAATCATGATCTATTTAATGAGGCATAGTGAACATTTTTATTGTGCTTGGTTTTCACTGGGTACATTAAATAGGTCATTTATCCACATAAGTCCACTTTAAAAATCCATAGGATATTCATTTGAACTCCAAATCCAGTGAAACCAACTCCTAGATGCTTCTAAAATTATTCCTTGTTAAATGGGTGCCTTTGCTCATTTTTCAAAATAATTCTCTGTACACTTCTTGCAAATCCATAAACCCCTTGATTCCATCATATCGAAATGTTTAGAACTATCCATTGATCCACTTCCAATGAAATCACTTTGGTCATTCCTCATATGACCAGAGGTATCCTAGAAAAGTCCAACTCACATTTTATAGCACTTTTATTTTTGCCTTGTTGTATTGCTTATTGTGATTGTTTCCGTCGTTAGTTGGCAAAGTAGACGGAGTACTTGAAGATGGACCAGAAGGTTTGAAGACTCTGAAGGACAAGGCAAGCAGCCCTTTGACCATGTCTATGAAACCCTTTTTATGCATGTCATATAGCACTTTTATTGCTTGCATCGGAGTCATGATACTGTGGTGACCACATGGGGTGGTTTGCCACCGTTACTTCCTCATTGATACTTGCATGGTGCACGACCCTACCTCCTTATGAGGGTTATGCCGGTGGGAGTAGATAGGATGCTAAAGTAGATGCTACGCAAAAAGGGACGGGTATATGCATGGTGAAGGAGACAAAGTATTTTCAAAAGACTTTCCGAAAACCCCGTCGGGTGCCACTTAAGCCCGAGGGAGATGATGAGTTGGGTAGCCACTTGATGACGAAGTGGTGTACCGAGGCAAGTGTGTGTTGTTTTCAAAACGGATTGGTTTAAGTTGCGACCGTTATTCCAACCTTACATGCACAACCACTCTACCCTTGTATGGGAAAGGGCATTATTGATTACCTAGGAATATACTAGCTTGGAGCCCGCATTACTAGTGATGGGGGAGACTTGGTGCTCTCTCTCGGGACGGGGTCGTGCCAGGTAGGGCGGCTGAGGGAGTCCTCGACTAGGGGGTGTCCGGATAGCCGAACTATCATCACGGCCGGACTCCAAGACTATGAAGATACAAGATTGAAGACTTCGTCCCGTGTCCGGATGGGACTTTCCTTGGCGTGGAAGGCAAGCTTGGCGATACGGATATGTAGATTTCCTACAATTGTAACCGACTCTGTGTAACCCTAACCTATCTGGTGTCTATATAAATCGGAGGGTTTTAGTCCGTAGGACGAACAACAATCATACCATAGGCTAGCTTCTAGGGTTTAGCCTCCTTGATCTCGTGGTAGATCTACTCTTGTACTACCCATATCATCAATATTAATCAACCAGAGTAGGGTATTACCTCCATCGAGAGGGCCCGGACCTGGGTAAAACATCGTGTCCCTTGTCTCCTGTTACCATCCGCCTAGACGCACAGTTCGGGACCCCCTACCCGAGATCCCGTGTTTTGACACCGACATTGGTGCTTTCATTGAGAGTTCCTCGTGTCGTCACCTATAGGCCCGATGGCTCCTTCGATCATCAACAACGACGCGGTCCAGGGGTGAGACTTTTCTCCCGGACAGATCTTCGTATTCGGCGGCTTTACTGCTGCGGGCCAATTCACTTGGCCATCTGGAGCAGATCGAAAGCCACGCCCCTGGCCATCAGGTCAGATTTGGAAGCTTGAATTATACGGTCGACATCCGCGGAGACTTGATCTTCGACGAATTCGAGCCACAGCCAAGCGCGCCGCACTGTGTCGATGGGCATGATCTAACTCTGCCGCCGAACAGTGTCCCGGAGGCCGCACTAGTGTCCGCTCCGAACATTGATTCGGAGCCGATCTCGCCGATCGAGGATGGTTGGTTGGACACCACCTTGGGGGCTGAAACCTCTACGACGATTAAGCCGAACACAATCCCTGTCCTTTGCGAAGATCGTGACTCCCAGGTGCCGGACTCCTCTCCGGACTCCGAACCCTCCGCGCCCTAGCCAATCGAATCCGATCGGGCGCCGGTCATGGAGTTCACTGCCGCAGACATCTTTCAGCACTCGCCCTTTGGCGACATCCTGAATTCACTAAAGTCTCTCTCTTTATCCGGAGAGCCATGGCCGGACTACGGTCAGGAAGGTTGGGATGCGGACGTCGAAGAAATTCAACGCCCACCCACCACCCACTTTCAGAGCCATCGTCGAAAGCTTGCACGGCGTGCTCGATTTCGACTCAAGACATCGGCGGTATGGACGACGATGTAGGAGACAACCATGAACCAGCGCCTATAGGATGCTGGACAACCACCTCATCCCACGATATATACATGGTGGATACACCTAAAGGAAATGAAGACGAGGAACAACGGGACGCTACGAAGGATAAATCCCTCGAAAACCAGTCAAAATGGCAACGTAAACGCCGAACCAAGTCCCGCCTCAACAAAGACCCAGCCATAGAGCAGGGCGAACCGGTGGACGACGAACATGCTATCGAGCAATCGTCCGAACAAGACAACTTGGATAAACAACCCATCCCCGGCGAAGACAACAGTCCGGACGATCTCATGCCGAACAAATTGTTGGAGCAGAATAACCTCCACAAAAGGCTCGTCGCCACTACGCGTAGCCTGAAAAAGTAGAAGCGGAAGCTCAAAACAGCGGAAGATGCACTCAGAATCAGATGGAGCAGAGTATTCAACACCCTTGAGACAAATACGGCTGACGATCGCCGAACAAAGAGCTACCCAAAGAGAAAACTACGCCCGAATTTGATGAGGAGGCCAGAGAGCCCCACAATCAAAAAGTAAGAAGGCCACCCGTCCGATGGGCGACCCACGGCAAAAAGAGAGCGGCAAACGCCGCCGCACACAAGCCGGTACACGATCCGCATAAGGATTCACATCAAAAGGATGGCCCAGTTAGGTCCGTCTATGGGCCAAGAAAGCAAGCTCTTCAAAGCAATGCAACACGCCAAATATCCGAACATCACGGCACACCCAAATACAGGGCGCCAAGACATCCCCTATGTTTCACCGATGAGGTGTTGGATCATGAATTTCCGGGAGTTCAAACCCGTAAACATAGAGGCATCTGACGGAACAATAGACCCTCGAGTGCGGATTGAGGATTACATCCTCCACATACACATGGCTAGAGGAGATGATCTCCACGCCATAAAATACTTACCCTCAAACTCAAAGGGCCAGCTCGGCATTGGCTTAAAAGCCTCCCGAAAATACCATTGGAAGCTGGGAAGAGCTCGAGGATGTGTTTCGCAAATTTTCAGGGGACCTATGTCCGCCCTCCGGATCTGACGATCTAAGTCACATAACTCAATAGCAGGAGAGTCAGCTCGAAATTCTGGAACATGTTCCTTACTAAAAAGAACCAAATAGTCGATTGTCCGGATGCGAAGCCTTAGCAGCCTTCAAACACAACGTCCGAGATGAATGGCTCGCTTGAGACACCTCGGCCAAGAAAAGCCAAGAACAATGGCCGCATTAACAAGCCTCATGACCCTCTTTTGCGCGGGAGAAGATAGCTGGCTAGCAAGATGCAGCACCAGCGACCCAAGTACATCCGAAGTCAGGGATGGAAACGGGAAACCACGGCGCAACAAGGACAAGCGCCAGATTAAAGGGAACGGTCCAAAGAGCGCGGCAGTCAACGCCGGATTCAAAAGCTCAAGGCAGAACAATAAAAAACTGCCCCTTAAGGATAATAGCGATGAGCTATCCAACTTAAAACAAAATCTTGGACAAGATATGTCAAATCCACAGTACTCCAGGGAGGCATGCAAACCATACCCACAGAAATTGTTGGGTCTTCAAATAGTCCGGCAGACTCAACGCCGAACACAAGGGGCTCGACACACCAAGTGAAGATGATGACGAGCACCACCAGTAGAGCCCCGGAAAACAAAAGAATTTCCCACAAGAAGTTAAAATAGTAAACTCACTTCACGTGATAAAAGGAAAAAAGCAGGCGCCCATTAAGGCCAGCGCGCCGCAGAACTACCTAGCGGAGTACCAACACCGGTTGTCAAAACCAATCACCTTCGACCATCAGGACTACTCCGAAAGTATCCGGAACGCAGGATGGACTGCCTTGATATTGGATCATATAATCGAGGGATTCCAATTTACACAAGTCCTCATGGATGGCGGCTGTGACATAACCCTGATATATCAGGACACAATCCGCAGGATGGGGATAGACCCAACCAAAATTCGCCATAGCAACACCTCCTTTAAAGGGGTAATGCCAGGCCCATATGCCCATTGTACGGGCTCCCTACTGCTAGAAGTTGTGTTCGGTTCATCCGACAACTTCCGTCGTGAAAAGTTAGTCTTCCATGTCGCCCCATTTAAAAGTAGCCATCAAGCACTATTGGGACGCGAAGCTTTCGCCCGCTTTAACGCAATACCACATTATGCATCTCTAACACTTAAAATGCCCGGTCCACGCGGCATCATCTGATTAAAAGGGAGTATTAAGTCTTACTCAAGCACGGAAGAACGTGAGACTGCCTTGACAGCCCCACACCTATCTGGCTCCGCTAGTCAAAGAACCTGAATAGATCATTCAAACCCCGGACACGGCTAGACGAGTCCGGTGCCTACTAGGGGCATACCCCCTGAGGGAGTCCCGGATTAGGGGGTGTCCGGATAGCCGAACTATCACCGTTGGCCGGACTCCTGGACTATGAAGATACAAGATTGAAGACTTCGTCCCATGTCCGGATGGGACTTTCCTTGGCGTGGAAGGAAAGCTTGGCGATACGGATATGTAGATCTCCTACCATTGTAACCGACTCTGTGTAACCCTAACCTATCCGGTGTCTATATAAACCGGAGGGTTTTAGTCGATGGGGACGAACAACAATCATACCATAGGCTAGCTTCTAGGGTTTAGCCTCCTTGATCTCGTGGTAGATCTACTCTTGTACTACCCATATCATCAATATTAATCAAGCTGGAGTAGGGTATTACCTCCATCGAGAGGGCCCGAACCTGGGTAAAAACATCGTGTCCCTTGTCTCCTGTTACCATCCACCTAGACGCACAGTTCGGGACCCCCTACCCGAGATCCGCCGGTTTTGACACCGACATTGGTGCTTTCATTGAGAGTTCCTCTGTGCCATCACCGTCAGGTAGGATGCCTCATCCCGTGTTTAAAGACGATACTATCGCCAAAGGAGCCTTGGCTGCTGGTCAGACTCTTCGGCTAGGTGGTTTTCTTATGACCGCCAGTTCGGCCACCGCGCCGACGATGACCTCTCGAGTCATCGAACCAATCTCCATGTTAATTCGGAACTTGCCGAACAGTTAGATCCGATCGAGCTCTCCTCCGTAAACGAGCTCTTGGACCGCATCGCCGCCCTAGGAGTCGCCACAGACTACAACCGGACCGGGCCTAAAACCGATCTGAGAGAGATCAACTCTCCCCAGGCTACCCATCATGTTGTTGTGATAGAGGAGCAATGCGGAGATTCTTCTTCTGCCTTAAGGACTAGCTACGTCCGGATTCCCGATCCCTCCATGCCAGATTCCCGCAGAGTGACGGATGTCGATCAAGCCCTGAACTTAAAGTCAGGCGGCGGGTTGGACTCATTGGATAACACTCAAAAATCCAAACTTCCGAGTTCGGAAACTTCTCGGCCCCTGAGTCCTAAATCGGACGGGGTTCTGGATCTAGTTCCACCCGCCCACCCAAACATTAGCGATCTCTCTCGAATTCGGCAAGAGCCCGCTGAAACGATTACATCATTCTTGGGCGATTCCTCCTGGTTATGGACAGGATAAAGGACTGCCGAGAGGAGGACGCAATCCCAATTTTCTTCAAAAATTGCACGGACAAGGGAATCCTAAACGCCATAAGTCGTCGCGAAATTACACGCTTTGCCGACTTGGTGACCATAGTACAAAAGTATTGTGCGATGGAGAGCGCCTGGAAAACTGAAAGTAAATTTTGGGATAATCCGGCCTCGAATATATACACCCCTAGTCCGAAATAAAAGGGTGCATCATTACCAAGCACCTGGGTTAAACACCAAAAAACCAAAACCCCCTAAAGGGTAATGGAACTGCATCGAGGGTTGGCTAAACGGACCCTGCAAAATTCACAGTACAGAGGGCGCCACTCCAACTCATAGCCTTCGAGCATGTTGGATACTACGACAGGTGGCCAAAACTGGCGGAGAGCTTCTAGCTTCAGAATCCCAGCCCAGCAACACCAGTACGGTGTTAACATTCTTCGAGACTTTCGCATCAAATAACATGCGAAAATGAACACTCCACAACCTTGCCGAAGTCTACCAAGTAGCAACAATAAATCCATGGAGTGACACGGCTATTACCTTTAATGCGCGATTTAACCTAAATTCGAACAGCCCGAGCACCAGCCGCATTGGTCCTCGATCCGATAGTGGATGGCTTTTGCCTTACTAAGGTACTCATGGATGGCGGCAGCGACTAAACCTCATCTATGAGGAAACCCTCGAAAAATGGAAATAGATCGAACCGCATTGAGCGAAGCAGCACAACCTTTAGAGGAATAATCCCTAGCCGGGAAGCATGCTGCACAGGAAAAATCACACTGGACGTAGTGTTAGGCTCGCCGGACAATTATAGGTCCGAGGAGGTCATGTTTCAAGTGGCCCCATTCAACAGCGGATATCATGCTTTATTAGGACGAGAGGCATTCAAAATTTTTCAAGCTATACCCCATTATGGGTACATGAAGCTTAAAATGCCCGGACCTAACGGAATCATCACTCTCGCTAGTGATCCGAACATAGCACTCCGCGCCGAAAACAAGACAGCCGTACTAGCCCTCGAGGCACTATCTGAAGCCCTAGCGGCCGAGGAACTCACCGTGATGCGCTCCATGGTGAACAGGGACAACGTGATACTTGATAAAAGATCCAAGTCCACCTCTTTTAAACCAGCGGACAAAATAGTCAAATTCCAAGTCCACCCAACGGACCCTGCAAAGACGACCTCTATTGGGGCACAATTAAACCCTGATGTAGACGCCGCACTACGAGAATTTCTACGAGAAAACTGGGACATCTTTGCCTGGCACCCTTCAGACATGCCAGGAATCCCACGTCGGCTGGCCGAGCACAGCCTAAATATCTTAAAAGGATTCAAGCCAGTCAAACAGGCTCTTCGGCGCTTTTCCGAACCCAAGAGACAGGCCATGGGAGAGGAGCTAGCCAAACTTTTGGAAGCCGGATTCATCAGAGATATAAAACATCCGGACTGGCTAGCAAACCTGGTGATGGTACCAAAGAAGGATAAATCCTAAGCGCCTATGTGTTGATTTTAAAGACCTTAATAAGGCTTGCCCAAAGGATCCCTTCCTCCCTTTGAATTGATCAAATTATTGACGCTTCTGACAGGCGCGACTCATTGTGCTTTCTCCACGCTGCATCTCCGGCTACCACCAAATCAAGATGGCGGAGCTGCACCAAGCTGCAACAGCATTCATCACTCCATACGGCCCGCTCTGCTTCAACACAATGCCCTTTGGGCTCAAAAACGCCGGCGCAACATATCAGCGCATGATTCGTACATGTCCGCAAACCAGATCGGCAAAACAGTTGAAGCATATGTAGATGACATGGTCATCAAAACCAAGCATGTCGAAACTCTAGTAGACGACTTGAGGCTCACATTCGACAACCTTTGAAAATATGACATCAAGCTCAATCCGGAAAAATGCGTCTTCGGCGTTCCAGCCGGAAAGCTCCTGGGCTTCATTGTGTCCGGTAGAGGAATTAAAGCAAACCCAGCCAAGATCCGAGCTCTGTTACAATTGGATATCCCAAAAGACCTCAAACAAATACAAAAATTGACGGGATGCGTAGCGGCTCTAAGCCGCTTTATTTCCCGTTTGGGAGAAAAGGCGTTACCCCTTACCGCCTCCTCCGGCCAAGACCGAACACTTCGAGTGTGATGCCGCCACGGCCGGACTTCGAAGAAATAAAGGCCATTTTGGCAACAAATCCGGTCTGGCCGCATAGCGATAACGGGCGAACCAATACTATTATATATCGCCACAACACATCAAGTTGTCAGCGCGGTGCTCGTTGTCGAACGAGAAACGGACGGACACCGGTTCCCTCTTCAAAAACCGGTTTACTATGTGTCCACCGTCCTAACTCCATGCAAGTCTCGGTATCCACACTATCAAAAGATAGCATACGCGGTGTTCATGGCATCCCGGAAGCTGCGACACTACTTTCAAGAGTGCTCGATAACGGTAGCCTCAAGTACCTCTTAATGACATTATAAACAACCATGACGCGACGGGCCGGATTGCTAAATGGGCCATAGAGCTCCTTCCATTCGACATAACCTACAAGCCACGACGAGCTATCAAGTCGCGAGGTTTTGGCCGACTTCGTGGCGAATGGACCGCCGAACTCCCTAAATAGTACGGCGCATACTCCAATTGGATCATGCACTTTGACGGCTCCAAAATGTTGGCCGGCCTGGGGGCTGGCATCGTCCTGACGTCCCCAACCGGGGATACAGTCCAATACGTCCTTCAGATAATGTATACGGACTCCAACAACGCAGCCGAATACAAGGCCCTTCTGCACGGCCTCCGGATGGCAGTCTCCATGGGCATTCAACGCCTAGAGGTGCGCGGGGATTTGAACCTCGCAATATCTCAAATAAACGGAGACTTTGGTGCCAAAGATCTGAAAATGGCAGCATACCGCAATGCGGTCCTAAAAATGTCAGCACGGTTCGAAGGGCTCGAATTTCATCATATAGCCCGGGATAACAACCAGGCGGCGGATATATTGGCACGCATTGGTGCAAAACGCGATGCCGTCCCACCCAATATCTTTCTGGAATGGCTGTTCAAGCCATCCGTACTATGGGAAGGGGAGTCCGGCAATAACAATCCGGACCCAACCGCACTGCCTGACGCCGAACACACTGACACAACCGGAGGCTCTGCCCCCGAGATAACCCCCTCCGCTCACGCAATAATGGCGGTTATCGCCCCGTGGACGGAACCATTCCTAGCCTACCTAACTAGGCAGGAACTCCCAGACCAAAATGAGGCTCGCTGCATAGTACGGCGATCTAAAGCCTACAAAGTCCATGAGGGAGAGCTTTATAAGAAAAGCACTACAGGAGTCCTTCAAAGGTGTATCTCCGAAGAGGAAGGGCGAAACCTCTTGGCTGAAATTCATGCCGGACTGGGTGGGCACCACGCCGCAGCCCGGGCCCTTGTAGGCAAGGCCTTCCGTACAGGATTTTATTGGCCAACGGCCCGGGCAGATGCGCATGATTTAGTCCAACGATGCGTCGGTTGCCAGCTTTTTGCTAACCAAAGCCACATGCCACCCACCACCCTCAAAACTATACCCATCACCTAGCCGTTCTGATGCAGGGGCTTGACATGGTTGGACCCCTTAAGGGAGGAACCCACAAGCAAAAATACCTATTGGTCATGGTGGATAAAATCACCAAATGGATAGAGGCCAAGCCTGTTAAAACGGCCGAATCCAGACCGGTGATAGACTTCATATCAGGGGTAGTGCACCATGGTGTCCCCCACAGTATCATCACTGATAATGGCACCAACTTCACGGCCGATGAGGTCAAAATATGGTGCAAAAACATGGGCATCAAGCTCGATTACGCCTCAGTCTATCACCCTCAAACCAACGGCCAAGTCGAACGAGCAAATGGTCTAATCATGAGCGGCATTAAACCCAGACTAGTGCGGTACCTCAAGGAATCTAACACACACTGGGTTGAGGAGCTCGACTCCGTACTCTGGGGGCTGCGAACCACGCCGAATCGTACTACCAGATTCACACCATTCTTTATGGTGTACGGCGCAGAGGCAGTCTTGCCCTGCGACATAATACATGACTCACCTCGCGTGCGCATGTATGAAGAAAGAGAAGCCGAGCTCGATCGGCATGACAGTTTGGACGCATTGGAGGAGGAGCGCGACGTGGCAAAAGCTCGTTCCGCATTCTATCAACAGCAGGCTCGAAGATATCAAAGCAGGAAGTACGGGCCAAGGCTTATAACGTTGGCGAACTAGTTCTACGCCTGCCGGACAAGAAAAAGGACAAACTCAAGCCCAAATGGGAAGGTCCCTTCATCATCGACCAGGTCCTGACCGGCGGAGCATACCGTCCCCGAGAAAGCGCATCGGATAACCGACTCGAGGCGAACCCATGGAACGCAGCCCGCTCACGAAGATTCTACGCCTAAGCGCGGACTCCAAGTTCGTCTCCTTCCTCCGTCCACATTTTCTATTTTTGCTGTCTTTTATTTCTCTCCTTCCTCCTCCTTCTTCTTGAAGCCTCTAGAGGCTCGTTTGCGCCTTTTTCTCACATACTTGACGCGCTGTCCGCGCTCATTATACCTGGGGGCTTCTTTACCAGAAGCTTATTTATACGGGCTTAATGCCCAACACATGCATCAAACTTCCGCATGTACCTTTTATTCACCATTATATGCATCGATATGACTTAAGTTTTGGCCAAGCTGGGTTGTCACGGCTCTGTGCTTACCCCTACGTTCTCGATTGTTCGGCTAGGTGGTAAAGGGAGCACCTCTACGATTATTACTGCCGGTCACCGGATGTGTACCTCGACCGGGTGAAGCCGAAAGCTAGCGTTCTTAAGGGAATATTCGGTCGGTGAACTGAAAGATGATTTTAACTATTTACCCATCTGCCCCGGATGATTTTATGCTTTCCTAGCAGTTTTGACATGCACTTTAGGGCATGCATCCCAAATAAAAGGAACCCTTAACGGAACTATTCTCCCTGGAAGATGTTTCTTACTATCCATGTAATATAACATAGCTAGTTGGGCACTTGTCTGATACAGCAATAATGACCCCTACGCCTTGTCTCCATGCATACCCCGGTTCTTATATAACCACGAGGTATTCAGACACACTCCGGACTATTGGGTCCGGAGGTCAAAGCGAAAAGGTCCGCTATGACAAACGATCTACAATCCGGCTAGAAGACATTTTTTCATGTCATATTTTTACATAGTCAACTCGACTCATTGTATTCCTCCTCAATGCCATCTAATAGGCTATCTAATTTACAATCTTCTGGGAATACTTGGCGGCCAATTCTACTTGGTCGTACACTAAGCTTACAGGATCTCCATCCCATCAGCCCCACATGTCCGACCTCGGCCATGTGGTTTGGGTCGACAACCGTGTACCGCGTCTTTACCATGGCCCAGGCCTCCCTGGCGCCTTGACGGCAGGCCGATATCTTCCATAGTCGGAAGCGCCGCCGTGCTCCTTGAAGCCGCTCTGCCAGCTCCCAAATGCCTTCGGGCAGGGAGATAGATGGCCACAAGGCCTGGCCGATGCCTTTCATCACCTGCCGGACTCGTTCGTGCGGTGGCGACGAATTCGGGAAGAAGATCACCCGAAGAACTGGGCATCTCCTCCTCGGGACGACACTGTGAGCAAACCTACATACATGTTTATGTTAGTCGCCTTCCTCACCGAACTATTTCAAAGTTCGCTCAAGCACTTCTTGAAAATGCCGCGACGAAGCCGCCGATTCTCCTTCTGAGTCGGACAACCGGGCACGAACATCCTTTAGTTCCTCACCCAGTTCGGTGTTGGCATCTTGGAGGTTATTTTTCTCATGCCGCACCCTCGTAAGCACGCTCTCGACCTTTAGCTGGCGCAAGAGCTGTTGCTTGTCCGGATCTAGTCCGGCGCCATCTGCAATATTTTGTCGATTTACACACCGCCGCACTTCATAAACTATTTATCTTTTAGGCGTATATTACGGAGGGGTCTCTGTGGCTCCCCCATGGCGGCTAGTGCGTCCTCAAGTTGGGCCTTGCACTCTTCAAGCTCTGGGACAGTCGGGTATTCTTTTACAGAAGATCCTGCATAAAAATGATCCTTAAATCAGTTATTCTAACAATTTTAAGTCTCGGGGGCTACTGGCATATATAACTGTCAAATCTCCTTACCGTTATGTCCTTTACATAATTCTCCGTGGCTCTGGCTAGACAATCTGGAGCGGCACGGAGTTGCGCATCTCCCGAATTGAAGGCATTCAAGGCCTCTTGGGAGAAACACGCGTCACGAAGAACTGTCCGGCGGCGCCTGTGATTCATGGAGCTCTCCACCTCGGAGTTGGTGGCGGACAATTTGTCGGCATCCTCTATCGGAGGAGCATCCGACGCATGTCTCATGCTCGCCTCAGCCTCCGGACCCGGCTTTGAAGCCTGGCCGGTGAAGGTTCGATTGGCAACCTCTCCGGACTCAGTCCGGCGAGCGCTCTTTTTCCTGAAAAGAGCACCCGTGTTAGCACGCCTTCCGGGAATCAATCCTGGGAGTATGGTGACACGCCATACCGTTGCGGCGGAGTTTCGATCCGGACCGCACTTCTTTTTAGCCTGCGGGGCCGCACTACCCCTTGTTGGCTGGCCACCGCGAGCTCGGCTTCCTGCCTCGAAGGTACCCCCTGCGAAACACCATTGGTATACGGTGATCAAGAAATAAGCACGGATGGGTCATTATCAGAATATTGGGACCTTGGTCTCGATTACTGCGAGTGGAAGTATTACGGGGTAATCGGCCGTAATGGCAACCAAAGCATTGTCGATGCTAAGTTGGTGGAATACCCCGTCGATCAACTCCACCTTTATATCCGGATCTTCTTCGGAGGTCGGATCAAGGGACCGCTCCGGATCCTCGGGTTGTGGGGGCGGGCTGTGTATCTTCTCCACAGTCCGGTAGCGATTCCTGTGAAACCATGAAATGAGATATTTAACCACGGGAACATGGATCAGACAGGTCACAAAGATGTTTGCTTACCCAGCTTCATAGATTATTCGAAGAAAACTCCTTCAGTGGATTGACGCGGAGGAAATCCTCCTCCACCCCTTTATACATGGCAGGCAAGATCTTCACCAGTTCGGTGACCGATCCCGGCCCTTTGCGGCCATGGCGGGTGGCATCGTCCTCCCCGTTGAAGTCCCACATGGGGTGGCCCCTATATTGGAGCAGCTGCACTCCCCTCATAATGCAGATGGCCATGACTCCAATCATGGTCAATTCGGCATGATCCAGTAACCTTATTCGGCTCATCAAATAGAGGACATCCCGGTCATTTCCCTCCGGGGGCTTCGAGGGCGCCAGCTTAGGTGCTTCTTCAGAGGAGCATTGCTGAACTCCGGAAGGCCGATCCGAACAGGATCCGGCAGCGGGACGTCCTCCATGTAAAACCATTCTGAAGGCCAGTCTTCGGACGCCTTCTTTGGGGTTCGGATAGGTATCCGGTCCCAGCGATGCGCCATAGCTCGGCTCCGCCCACTTGATATATTGACCCCTCATGAGAACGGGGTACTAGGCAGAATAATCTCTTCCACAGCCCGAACTGAGCCTCGACGCCCAAGAAAAGTTCGCAAAGGGCCACGAAGCCCGCGATGTGCAAGATGGAGGCAGGAGTAAGGTGGTGCAACTGGAGGCCGTAGAACTCCAAGAGCCCCTGGAGAAACGGATGGATTGGAAATCCGAGTCCTCTTACTAGATAAGAGATGAAGCATACCCCTCTCCTTTAGAGGGATCGGGGAAACTCTCCGCTTGCTTTCCGCCCTTGTAGGTGGCTAGTCCGGCTCGAACCGGAACCATGAAGGCTGGGGGAAGAAATCCCTTGGCTTGGAGTATAACTAGCTCGCTATGCGGGACTGAGCATCTCTCCCAATTTCCAGGCTGATTGCTGGGAGCGCGACAGGAGGAGTCGCGTCGACTGTCCATGATGGAATGGGCTTTGGTCAGAGGCGCTCCGATGAAAGCTCGCGAAGGGGGGATGGTGTGACTCAGATCTAGGACCTCGCCCCTTTTATAGGCAGCTCATTTGCGCAGCTAGGGGGGTAATTGTAAAAATACCCTGGCTTTTCGCATTCATTCAAACACGTGGAAGATGGCCATTATTGGGCGTAGAAGCCAAGGAGCGCAGCATTTATCAGAAGCGGGACACTATTCGACAAGTATATGGAATTTGGAGAATAACCCGCCGCAATCTTGAAGACAATCAACGCGCCGGACTCATCGTCATTGAAGCCTGGTTCGGGGCTCTTGAGGGAGTCGGATTAGGGGTGTCCGGATAGCGAACTATCACGTTGGCGGACTCTGGACTATGAAGATACAAGATTGAAGACTTCGTCCCGTGTCCGGATGGGACTTTCCTTGGCGTGGAAGGCAAGCTTGTCGATACAGATATGTAGATCTCCTACCATTGTAACCGACTCTGTGTAATCCTAACCTATTCGGTGTCTATATAAACCGGAGGGTTTTAGTCCGTAGGACGAACAACAATCATACCATAGGCTAGATTCTAGGGTTTAGCCTCCTTGATCTCGTGGCAGATCTACTCTTGTACTACCCATATCATCAATATTAATCAAGCAGGAGTAGGGTATTACCTCCATCGAGAGGGCCCGAACCTGGGTAAAAACATCGTGTCCCTTGTCTCCTGTTACCATCCGCCTAGACGCACAGTCCGGGACCCCCTACCCGAGATCCGCCGGTTTTGACACCGACATCAACATACAAGGGGTTGCATGCATGTACAACAAGAGACAATAAAGCTCAATTTATTCACTTCTTCGAATCGTACTCTGTTTATTTAATATAAAGTACATCTTTTGCATGATACTTTTTCTTTTAAACTAAGTTCCTCTCTTTTACAGATGAACAACGTGCTACACCCGTCCAGGATACGGCACAACAGAGACACAGGCGCAGACGTGCAGTAGGGACCCGTTGCAAGGATTCTTTTCAGATTAAGACCCTGCGTAAACCTTTCTTACTGTCTCTTGTTGATATATATCCCCCGGTTTCTTACTATAACCGAGGAGGAGGCTGGCGTTTTGGCATTGGCCACACCAGAATTTTTGCGCGTACCTGGACACCAGGGGCTTAGGGCATTATTCTGCCTGTTTTTATAAAGACCGAATACCTTAGGGAGTGTTCGGCGTCTCGAGTTAGGCCATATATGCATCAGCTCCGAATCATGTCTTTGGTCAAATGTTGGGTTTGCCCGGCTCCTGTGTTTTGCTGCCTTACGTTCCACTCTATCGGCTAACGCGGCACCAGGAGAACTACTGCGATTGTGCCCCGGTTCGGCCAGGCGAGCACCTCAGTAGAGAAAGCCAAAAACTGATTGTCATGATATAGCAAGAGACTGGTCAACCACTCGATGACTCACCGGAATGTTTAGAATTCCTCCGCATTAACGAAGGACCGGTTTTCGGCCAGGCACATACGCACCCCGAATTCGGGAGAGTGCGGTGCCCCCAGGGGCTATATAGTAGCCCCACCCTCGAACTCCTATGGCTAAGTGAAAGTGATAAAGCATTATAGTCCGGTTGCCTAGTTTTCTATGCTACCACCTCCTTAACAGGACCAAGACATTGAATTAAGTGTGAAAAAGCGCCTTCTTTGCAAACGCCCCCGCACTATGTGCGTGGGGGCTGAAGCCAAGGACTGCCATCTTTCAGGTTATATATACATATACATAAACGGCCGCACAGGGAGTAGTTTACTACTTGAACGCACAAGTATAAAAAGCTCTTATATTCTATTGAAACATTGTTTTCACAAATCATACATGTCATTTAAACATAATATCCTTCGAGCACTGCGTATCTATTAAACGAGCGCCCTGCAGGACTTCCTCAAAGTAGTGCTCGGCAGGTACTCGGCTTCTGTCCAAATCTTGGGATGCAACATCGGTGGCCTTCATCTCTACCCAGTATGTCTTGACACGGGCCAGAGCCATCCACGCTCCCTCAATACACGCCGACCGCTTCATTGCGTCGATACGCGGTACCGCACCAAGGAACTGCTGCACTAAACCAAAATAACTCTTCGGCTGGGATCCGCCCGGCCACAAATGAGTCATGACATGCTTCATGGCAAGTCCGGATAATGGATTCAGCTCGCCCATTCGGCCAACCGATCGGTCAACGGAAGAGGACGCTCCGGACTATGGAATTGCGACCAATATAGCTCTTCCCTTCTATGCCCCTTCTGGCCTCGAAAGTGCTCAATCGCGTCCGCAGCGCTCGCCGCTAAGTCCAGATAAGCATCGTCCGAACTCCACAACTTGTCCAACTGAGCATACTTTGGATCCGTATATTTCCTCCGCAGCAGAAACGATTTTCCAGCCGCAATAGCCCCGGCCTGACTCAGCTCCTCCTTGGCAGCTCTCAAAGCTGAACGGGCATCCTTGGATTCGGCGGCCTCCTTTTTCAGGCCCTCTTGCTCCGCTTGACATTCTTTTTCAAGAACCTCGCAGCGATCGGTCGTATTCTTCAACTTTCTGGCCATATCGGCCATTTCCTCTTTGCTTCGGCAGTGAGCAGCCCGTTCGGCTTCTAGCTCTTCGGCCGCCCTTAAAGCGGCCGCATTACTATTTCTGGTTTGCTCTTTCGCTCGGGCGAGTTCGGCCCGCAGCTCCTCCACAGCAGCGGCACCATCTGCATTAAGCATGCACGTAGTAAGGCATGGGCGTCAAGCTCCCTTACCAGGTGTCCGCGTAGAAGTCGCATACCTTGTGACTCGTCAAACCGTTTATTGACCAGCGCGATGTCCGCATCCGCCTCATCAAGTTGCCGCTTTAGTTCGGCATATTCACCAGTCCAACTGGCCACCGGACGCCCCGCCACCTATTTAGGAGCGGCCATATGTTATAACTAAGATTTGGATCCTCGGCACGCTGTCAATTTTGAGAACATACCGAGTCTCAGGGGCTACTATCTATGCAGGGCGCATTCTATATGCATAACTGTTAGAAGGTACATCATTTTTGCGTACCTTGAACCCCGTCAGTAAGCTTCTGACGGCTTCATGCAATCCGCTCTCCGCGGATGCAATTCTTTCAATCACCGTACCCATTAGCGCCCGGTGATCCTTCGAGATAACCGCCGCCCGAGCAAATCCTTGACTCCTCCGATCAAGACACCACTTGGCGCCGGACCTTCCGGCCCGCGGACTTAGGGGAACCCTCCGCGACGACACCTCAGGGTCGTCCGCCTCGCATGAGGGTGCGACAGGTGGAGGCGTTTCGCTCTCCATCATCTCTGGAAGAAGATCCCCCGAAGACGAGCTCTGCTGAGAAGGGCTGAGATCCGAACTACAAGGTACAATTTCGGTTATCTTCAGAAATAAATACAGGGATGTTCCTTACTTACAGAACCCCTTCTTTCTTACTTACGGCTCATTTGGAGGGCTGATCCTTGGGGAAAGCAGTGCGGCTGGGGTACTTCCCAGCGGCGGACTCTCTAACGAAGATTTCTTTCCCCTCTTTGAGGCCTTGACCTCCAGATCTTCCGAAGCAGTCCTCTTCTCTCCTTGGAGGGTGGGACTTTTGATCCCTCCCTCCTCAAAGGCCTCCTTCGTGGAGGCAGTTGCTTCCCCGCTACCCTCGCCTTCTTTAAAAGGCGCGGCCTTCAACATCTTGGCCAGCATGGGATCCGGCGTGTTCTCTGGGAGGGGAGCCAGACACCTTATTAACTTTGCCTTGGCTATCCACTCCTGTTCAGGAAATGGCTCCTTTAAAGGGCATGTATATGGTAAATGAATGAACAACTTGTCCGGTTACAGGACTACTTACTTGAGTATCTGGGCGATTGCAGCTTAGTCCTGCGTCCTCAGTCAGGTCCGGACACTTCTCTTGTGATCCGAAGAACAGTTTATACATCTCCACGGGTGCTGTACCCATAAAGTTTTGGAGAGCTTGTGGTCCCTCCGGATTAAATTCCAACAAGCGGAGGGGGCGTTTGTAGGGCAGAAGGCGCCCGAATCAACATAACCTGCGCCACTTGCAGCAGATTGATCTCTCTTTCTTGGAGGTCTCGAATACGGCCTGCAACAAAGGAACGTCTTTGGGCGGCCCCGGTCAAGCCCTTGTTGACCCATGGCGCTTGACCGCTGTGGTGGACTGGCGGAAGGCGGAAGCGCCACCCATTTGGTGCCCATAGGAGTAGTGATATAAAACCACTCCCGTTGCCACAAAACAAGCTCCTCTTGAAAAGAGCCCTCGGGCCACGGAGCATCAGCACATTTGCTTATGACCGCCCCTCCGCACTCTGCTTGCTGCCCCTCGATCATCTTTGGCTCCACCTTGAAGGTCTTGAGACACAATCCAAAGTGAGGGGTAATATGGAGGAAGGCCTCACATACGACAATGAATGACGAGATATGGAGGATGGACTCCGGATTCATGTCATGGAAATCCAGCCCATAATAAAACATGAGCCCCCGCACAAAGGGATCCGTCGAGAAGCCTAAACCCCAAAGGAAGTGAGACACGAACACCACGATCTCGCCGGGCTCACGAATGACCTGCCCTGGAGCAGGAAGCCTATGCGAAATCTCACCGGTTAGATACCTGGCGTCTCGCAGCTTTAGCACATCTTCTTCTGTGACGGGAGAAGACATCCATCGGCCGTGTTGGTCGGAGCCGGACATCGTCGAGGGTCCGAAGCGCCTAAATCTGAAGCTTTGGGTGTTAGAACTCGAAGCGCGAGGCGAACTCGATGCAGGGTGTAAAAAAGAAGGGGGCCTTGGTCTCATTATAAGGAGGTTGAATACCAAGAGCCCCCTCCGTGGTCGATTAGGACTCGCCTCTGATAGAGGAGGCGTGCCAGCGGGCACGGTTGGGTTACCCACGTCCGTATTGATGGGAATCCCGGAATAAGGGGGCACGATCTATGCTTTGATAAGACGTGCCTGGGAAACCGCCTCGCTAAACGCGCTGAGGTGGAACAATAAAAAACGATTCATATAAAGGCCGGGCCGTGGTGTGATGTCACGCCGCGGGATACGTCAGCAGATCTGTGCAAAAATTTATTCTCTCTACGGTGGTATGTGGAACTTGTTTTGCAGAGCCGGACACTATTCTTGTGTTCAAAACCTTCTATGAAGTATTCGGAGGAGGAACCCGCCTTGCAATGCCGAAGACAATATGCGCGCCGGACTCGTCGTTATTGGAGCCTGGTTCGAGGCTCTTGAGGGAGTCTGGACTAGGGGGTGTCCGGATAGCCGAACTATCATCACGGCGGACTCCAAGACTATGAAGATACAAGATTGAAGACTTCGTCCCGTGTCAGGATGGGACTTTCCTTGGCGTGGAAGGCAAGCTTGGCGTCTGGATATGTAGATCTCCTACCATTGTAATCGACTACGTATGGCATGGCGACCAGACCGAATGGATCAAGTCTACGTGCTCGGTGTCATCCACGGATCAGTAATGCTGACACCACACAGTACTTGAAGGATTTATAACAGAGTAGCAATCACACACTTATTACAATCGAATGTCTCAAGAGAGAACTTAATAAAATAAATATGGCTTAAGGCCATCTAATAACGATAACAGCGGAAGGCTTGGAAGAATAAGCGAGTCCATCAACTCCAACGGCATCATGAGTATAGAATCACGACCTAAGCACCTTACTCGTAAATGCGAAAAGTACGCAACATGAAACGTTGCAGCCCGAAAAGGGGTCAGCACATGGAATATGCTAGCAATGTAACACATAGAGAATAATGGAATGATAAGCCTATACTACATGCATATATGGCTGGTGGAAAGCTCTACGGTTACAATTTTGCATAAAGCCAATTTTTCCCTACTGCAAAGGAATAAATTTATTTAACTATTATGGTGGTTGTGAAACATCGAGAATGGTTGACAGCATCCTCAATCCCAATTAAAAGTACTCATTAAACCCAACAATATTAATTAGAAGTAACATGATGAGATTCACATGATATCCAGGTACTTGATACTCAAGATGTCCATAACCGGGACACGGCTAACCATGATTAGTTTATACACTCTGCAGAGGTTTATGACTTTTCCCCACAAGACTCGATCGCCTCCGTTTGGTTTCTCGCACTACATGGTGTTTGAGAAACGGATGACCGAGACATAGTCTTTCAGAAGCACTAGCACCTTACTTGTGGGTAGACCGTACCAACCTACATCCCCTACATCAGCTAGCCTACCTGTAAGAGTTCGCACAACTTAATCAACTACACCAGAGCCCATAATGGCTTGTGGCTGCACACGGAAGTTTCTAGTTTGAATAATCTCATGATCCCTTTGAGCCTGGGTGGCGGTCCGAAGAAATACATGCAAGTCCTGATAGAAACCAGGTGCCTCAATCCACCCAGAT
Organism: Aegilops bicornis; assembly: GCA_021605145.1. Lineage (NCBI taxonomy): Eukaryota > Viridiplantae > Streptophyta > Magnoliopsida > Poales > Poaceae > Aegilops > Aegilops bicornis. The sequence continues at coordinate 232,752,164 of CM038670.1, read as the reverse complement.
ATGTGTTTAAGTTGCCACCTTAAATAAACCATTAATTAACAATCTCACATCTGTCATGGATACACTCACCCAATCCACGTCTACTAGCATAGCATGGCATAATAAGGAAACGTAGAAGTAACTCCCAAAGGTTTGATAATAAAACAGGTAATAGGTACTACCTCATCTACTTCCCATCCCACAATTTAATTAGATCCTAATCATGCAAGTGTTTGAGAATAGATCTAATGCATAAAAACTGGGTATGAGAAAAGTATGATCAAAGTGTTACTTGCCTTGCTGATGATCCGCGAAACCTAGAGATTCGAAGTAACAAGCGGCGCACTCCGGGTAATCTATCGCAGACAAACAAACAAGCATACAATAAGTACTCATCTAATGCACAGGTAAAACTCAAATAGATCTAACCAGATAGTTCAACTTAAGAACTCCGTTTTGCAAAAAGAATCAAATCAAACGAAGCAATGAAAGTCAAACGGCGGAATAAAACAGCTTCGTTTTACTAATCTGGATCTAGGTCAAATTTTACAGATGCAAAAACTTGTTTAAGTAGATTATTAGGAAAGAGGGTTTTGAGACGAAACTCCAGGCGCTTGAATCGCCTGATTCCGATAAACGAGCGAAAAGTTATACTAAAACGAAAATCGGATCTGGAATCGCGATCAGAAAAATCGCGGATTAAATCCGAGAAAAAGAAAAATACGACGAATAGATTCGAACGGAAAAAGAAAAATAATAATAATAATAATAAAATAAATAAATAAAATAATGATAAAAAACCAAAGAAAACCGATCGGTTTTTTTTAAATAAAAATCAGCACGGAAATCGAGGCGCGGCGAACGTTGTAAAGCCTTGCTCACAGTCGTGGCGGCGAACTCCGGGCTTAGGTGGGCTGGGGTGGCGGCTCGGGTGGGCTGGGGCTCCGGGCGGCCGCTATTTAAAAGCGCCCGGCGGAGTCCCTCTCGAATGCGGCCCGGTAAAGTGATTCGTTTTTAATAAAACATTACGCGTGAAAAAATCAAAAGAAGTATCAAAGCGGACTCCAAAAATCATGAAATAAATTTTCCCCGGTTTCTAAAATCAAGCCGGATTTAATGAACATTTATTTGGGGCCTAAATGCAATTTTGAGAAACGCGCATTTTTCTTAAATTCAAATAAAAAGGCGAAAAACTCCGAAATAAAATCTTATTTGATTTTATTATTAAATCTTCATTATTTCTTTATTTTGGGAAAGTCATTTTATTCCCTCTCGCATATTTTTGTAAAGAAATAATTGAAGATAAAATAATTAAAATCAACGATCCTATTTTCAAAATTTGAGAAAACTCAAATATGAAAATAACAAAAATCCCCAACTCTCTCCGAGGGTCCTTGAGTTGTGTAGAATTTTCTAGGATCGAGCAAAATGCAAAGAAAATGCAATGAAAAATATGATATGCAATGATGCTCTATGTATAACATTCCAAATTGAAAATTTGGGATGTTACAGTAACCCTAACCTATCCGGTGTCTAGATAAACCGGAGGGTTTTAGTCCGTAGGACGAACAACAATCATACCATAGGCTAGCTTCTAGGGTTTAGCCTCCTTGATCTCGTGGTAGATCTACTCTTGTACTACCCATATCATCAATATTAATCAAGCGGTAGGGTATTACCTCCATCGAGAGGGCCCGAACACAGGAAAAACATCGTGTCCCTTGTCTCCTGTTACCATCCGCCTAGACGCACAGTTCATGATCCCCTACCGAGATCCGCCGGTTTGACACCGGCAATGACCATGACTATTTTCACGGGCACCGGATACACCGTTGTGTCCCCTCTCGGATGTTACGATCTTGAGTGAGTCTCATATGATGTACATCGTGAGGATACGGAACAACGAGTGGACTCCTTGTTAGTGTCGTCTAGGGAAAGATAGTGATCGGTGCTTACCGGGTACTTGAGGTATCGCGGGTCATGGATGACACGGAAGTTCCCGGATCTTGTGGGTAAAGTGTGCAACCTCTGCAGAGTGTAAAACTATTGAATAGCCGTATCCACGGTCAAGGACAGTTGGGTAACCGCTCTTGGGCTACGTCCACATGTTTACAAACCAGTGTGCGTGTTTGGATAATTGGGAGAACTACTTGGATCAAGTCAAGGGACTTGACATGATTGAGTTGGGTTGATGCCCACTCTATTTATGTGGATATCTGTAACCTGTCCTCATGGTTACTTGAATTCTCCTGATGCATGTCTTACAAGTTGTTGAACATGTCATTGCACTCAAAACTAGCTTTCTGCAAAAATTTACCTATGTCATGCATTGTTGTATCTTGAGCCAAAACATGGGTTGCTTGCGAGTACATTCAAAGTACTCATTGGCTTGCCACTGGTTATTTAATTGGCCAGGCATGGAGAACAGGAGTTCAAAGAAGAGTTCTTTGGAGACGAACATGCGAACTAGGACGTTTCCCAGTCAGAATGCCTGTAGGGTTAAGGCAGATGACATGGGTGCAAGTTGTTATTGAAGATTTCCGCTGCGATGATACACTCAAGACTTGACCATAATGGTCCTACTTGTGTAAAACGGTATGTATGGATGTAAGACTCTTGTTATCCAGCTTCTGTGTGTCCAGTGAGCATTGATCTCTGGGATCACTGTACACGTGCATTCGGTGATCTCGACTTATGAGTCGGGGAACCCAAAATGTGCCCATGCGCGGGAATTATTTTAGCTCGGTGGGGCTTGACGCGGTCCTCGCCTCCCGAGGCCGAGGCCTCGCCGTGCGCTTCGTGCCCTGCAAAGATCAGCAGGAGGGGTAACTTCCGGTCTCGGTTGTGGGGGAGATCGTCCCAGGTCCCGTGCTCGTGTCGCGATGCCCGTGAGGCATGGACTGGGAGGGGTGCTCCTGCAGAGGACTCAAACAGGAAATCTCCAGACGATCGAGGCAGAAAACGCGCATTTTTCTTAAATTCAAATAAAAAGGCGAAAAACTCCAAAATAAAATCTTATTTGATTTTATTATTAAATCTTCATTATTTCTTTATTTTGGGAAAGTCATTTTATTCCCTCTCGCATATTTTTGTAATAGAAATAATTGAAGATAAAATAATTAAAATCAACGATCCTATTTTCAAAATTTGAGAAAACTCAAATATGAAAATAACAAAAATCCCCAACTCTCTCCGAGGGTCCTTGAGTTGTGTAGAATTTTCTAGGATCGAGCAAAATGCAAAGAAAATGCAATGAAAAATATGATATGCAATGATGCTCTATATATAACATTCCAAATTGAAAATTTGGGATGTTACAAACCTACCCCCTTAAGATGAATCTCGCCCTCGAGATTCGGGTTGGCTAGAAAATAGGTGAGGGTGGTATTTAAGCAAATCTTCCTCTCGCTCCCAGGTGGCTTCATCCTCAGTGTGGTGGCTCCACTGAACTTTGCAAAACTTAATGACCTTCTTTGCGAGTGACTCTGGCGGCATACTCCAAAATCTTAACCGGTTTCTCCTCATAGGTCAAATCTTCATTCAAGCTGAATCGCTTCGGTGTACGGTATCTCTCAGTGGTATATCAGCCATCTCTGCGTGACACTTCTTCAACTGTGAAACATGGAACACATCATGAACTTCTGACAATCCTTCGGGTAATTCCAACTTGTAAGCAACTGCTCCCATACGTTCCAAAACACGATAAGGTCCAACAAATCAAGGTGCTAACTTTCCCTTAACTCCAAAACGCTTAACTCCTCGAAGTGGAGATACTCGAAGATAAACTCTGTCTCCGACTTCGTATGCTGTCTCCTTGCGTTTAGAATCTGCATAACTTTTCTGTCTTGACTGGGCTACCTTGAGCCTATCGCGAATCAACTTTACCTTCTGTTCAGACTCCTTAATCAAATCCGGTCCAAACAACTGGCGGTCTGCAACTTCATCCCATAACAACGGGGTCCTGCACCTCCTTCCGTACAAGGCTTGAAAGGTGCCATCTTGAAGATGCAGTAGCTGTTGTTGTAAGAAAACCCCGCATACGGCAAATTGTCATCCCAACTTGATCCATAATCCAATGCACAAGCTCTAAGCATATCCTCCAAAATCTGTTTGACTCTCTCGGTTTGTCCAACTGTCTGTGGATGGAAAGCTGTGTTAAACTCCAGTCTGGTTCCCAAAGTTTCATGCAACTGCTTCCAGAACTTTGAGGTAAATTGGGTTCCTCTATCGTCTGATACTCCTCGGAACTCCATGCAAGCATACAATCCTGGTCATGTATATCTTGGCCAAATTGGCACTGCTATAGGTAGTCTTTACTGGAATGAAATGAGCTACCTTCGTCAAACGATCAACTATAACCCAAATCGAGTCATAGCCTGAACGGGTCCTGGGCAATCCCGTGATGAAATCCATACCTAGTGTATCCCACTTCCATTCGGGTATAGGCAATGGCTGTAACAATCCTGCTGGCTTCGATGTTACGCCTTCACCCTCGACATACATCACAAACTGCTTTCGTACTACGCAATATCCTTCTTCATTCCGGTCCACCAGAAATTATTCTTCAAATCCAAATACATCTTGGTATTTCCTGGGTGAATCGAATATGGTGAATCATGTGCCTCTTGTAGAATCAACTTCCTGATCTCCGGGTCATTGGGCACATAAACACGATCTTCAAACCATAGGGTATCGTGCTCATCCTCATGAAATCCCTTTGCCTTTCCTTTGCTCATTCTCTCCTTTATAGAGGCAATCTCTTTGTCAGTCTTCTGAGCTTCCCTGATCTTGTCCATCAAAGTTGACTGAATCTCCAATGCTACTACATAGCCTCTCGGAACTATTTCCAAACATAGCTCTCGAAGATCTTCGGCTAACTCCTTTGGTATTTCTCCCGTCATTAATGTATTGACGTGACTCTTGTGGCTCAACGCGTCTGCTACAACATTAGCCTTTCCGGGGTGATAATGCAATCTCATATCATAATCTTTGATGAGTTCCAACCATCTCCTTTGCCTGAGATTTAGCTCCTTCTGCGTGAAAATGTATTTCAAACTCTTGTGATCCGTATACACCTCACAATGATTTCCAATGAGGAAATGTCTCCATGTCTTCAACGCATGTACTACGGATGCTAACTCCAAATCATGCGTAGCATAATTTAACTCGTGAGGCTTAAGCTGTCGTGAAGCATACGAAACAACTCTCCCCTCCTGCATAAGCACTGCTCCAAGTCCTCTACGTGAAGCGTCGCAATACACTTCATAATCCTTGGTCTGATCTGGCAGAATTAACACTGATGAGGTAACCAAACGTTTCTTCAACTCTTGGAAACTAGCTTCACACTCCTCGGTCCAAATGAACTTGGTATCCTTCTTCAACAATTCTGTCATAGGCTTCGCAATCCTTGAGAAATTCTCAATGAATCTCCGGTAGTATCCCGCTAGTCCAAGGAAACTCCGGATCTCTCCAACTGTTGTTGCTGCTTCCCAGTTTGTTACGGTAACAACTTTAGTGGGGTCTACTGCTATACCTTCTCCGGATATAACATGTCCAAGAAATCCAACTTCCTTCAACCAAAACTCACACTTGTTGAACTTGGCATACAGCTGGTGTTCTCTAAGCTTCTCGAGTACCAAACGCAAATGCTCCTTATGTTCCTCTTCATTCTTCGAGTAAACCAAAATATCATCAATGAACACCACAACGAACTTGTGCAAAAACTCCATAAACACTTTGTTCATCATGTTCATAAAATAGGCAGGTGCGTTAGTCAGACCAAATGACATAACGGTGTACTCATGCAGCCCGTACCTGGTGGTAAAAGCCGTCTTAGGTATATCCCGCTCTCGAATCTTCAACTGATGGTACCCTGATCACAAATCGATCTTTGAAAACACCTTAGCTCCTTGCAACTGGTCAAACAAGTCATTGATCATCGGTAACGGGTATTTGTTCTTAATGGTTTCAATCCTCGATAATCAACAACCATTCTTAAGGATCCATCCTTCTTCTCCACTAAATCTTGGTGATCCCCAAAGGCGAAGAACTTGGGCGAATAAAACCTTTATCCAGTAACTCCTTAATCTGCTTCTTAATTTCCTCCAAATCTTGGGCTGGCATCCTGTACGGTCTCTTAGATATTGGCCCAGTGCCTGGCAGTAGTTCAATCAGAAACTCAATGTCTCTATCCGGTGGCATGCTTGGCAACTCTTCCGGAAACACGTCCGGGAAATCCCTTACCACTGGTACTTCCTCCTGCACAACTCCTGATAAGGAATTTACATGTGCTCTCCTCGGCTCATGCCGTGATACATACTTGATTCTCCTTCCTTCTGGGGTGGTAAGCAAAATTGACTTACTTGCGCAATCTATGTTCCCTCCATACTTTGATAACCAATCCATGCCTAATATCACATCCAATCCTTGGGATTCCAAAACTATTAGGTACGAGGGAAAAACATAGTGTCCAATCCTTAATGGCAGTCGATCACACCATATACTAGCCATGTATTATGCTCCGGGTGAGGTTACTAGCATGGGTGACCTAAGGGCTTGGGTTGGTAATTTGTACTTATACACAAATCCCCTTGATATGTATGAATGCGATGCACCAGTATCAAAAAGAACAACTGCAGTAAATGACTTAACCAAAAACTTACCTATTACTGCATCTGGCTGAGCTTCAACCTCCTCCACGGTAACGTGGTTCACTTGTCCTTTATTGAAAGGATTCGGCTTCTTTCCTGAGCTTCCATTGCCATTTCCATTCTGGCCTTCTGGACATTCGTTTGCATAATGCCCAGTCTTGCGGCACTTAAAGCAAGTTATGTGGCTCAGGTCTACCTTGGATGGTGTTGACGGGTTGGTGCGGTTCTGTCCATTGCTTCCTCCATTCCCGTTCCCATTCTTGGTGCCATTATGGTTGTGCGAGCTACCTCCTCCATGGGTATGCTGAAACTGTCCTCCTGGATTCGGGGTAAAGCGAAGTTTCTGCTGAGCTCCCGAGTTATTCTTCCCCTGTCCATACTTCCTCTTGCGATTTTCAATCTGCTGTTGCTTCCCTTCAATCATAAGCGCACGATCTACCAACTCCTGGTAGTTATTGAAGGTGGCTACCATCAACTGCATGCTCAGCTCATCATTCAGTCCCTCTAGAAACTTCTCCTGTTTAGCTGTGACCGTAGCAACATCATCTGGGGCATAACGTGCTAGCTTACTGAAATCATCTACATACTGGCCAACTGTCCGTCCTCCTTGGCGTAAGTTGCGAAACTCACGCTTCTTCATGGCCATAGCTCCTGCTGAAACATGGGCAGTACGAAAAGCTTGCTGAAACTGATCCCATGTGACAGTGTCTACTGGGTAAGTGGCTGTAAAATTCTCCCACCATGCTGCTGCGGGTCCTTCAAGCTGATGTGCAGCAAACTTCACCCTTTCTCCATCTGTACATCCTGACCGGGTCAACTCCTCCCTATCTTACGGAGCCAATCATACGCAACAATCGGCTCGGTGCTATTGGAAAACACCGGCGGATTCAGCCTTAAGAAACGGGTCAAATGGTCAACAGGTGGTGGTGGCGGTGGGTTGTTGTTGTTGTTGTTGCCTTGGTTCTGTACCAATGTTTGAATCAAGGTATTCTACTGCTGAATCAACTGAGTGATCTCTGGCGGGAAAACAAATCCGGGGTCGCGTCTCGGAGGCATCTCAGGGTTTTAAGAAAAGAAGAGAATTTAGAATAGAATGAGGTCTAGAGAGAAACACTACCCATATGCACATGAGACAAATCACACAATATCACTCCAATCAATTCAAACAAGGGCATACATTGGTCTATCTATCGTTACAAAGTGCTGAAACTAAAACTAAAATAACATGGGGGTAATCTACTACTGTTATGGTGGTCAACTAGAAAAACTGCTCCAATGAAGACTCCATGATATCTGCTCCAGCTTCATCTTCGTAATCATCCTCACTAGGATCGGAATCGGTGTAAATCGATGATGATGTAGTTCTCTGGATAGGTGCTATCTTCATCTTCTCCTCCGGGTGCTGAATTTCCCATGAGTTCTTCAATCTTCTCCTTAAGATCGCCGTTTTGTCTCACTAGAGCTACAATCTCCTCCATGTATTCCTTGCGTGTGGCCTTCAGTTCTCCTTCTAGTTCGATAATCTTGGCTTTTGCTGCCTTCAACTCCATCATGTCTGCGCACATCTGGTTCTCCTGACGTCGAATGTGCTGGTTTAACTCCTGGATGAAAGCTGCAATGGATCTATCCTTCTTAGTGCCAACTATCTCCCATTGTTCATCTCGGCGCCCGCAAATCTGGTAGATAGTATCCTTGAGGTCTTCTTTGTAAACTTCTGCAATGCGTCCCATGGTTATGTGGGCTGCCATACTCTTTCCCAAACTCCAGGTTGGTGCATTGAAAACACACTCTATGGGCTCCGTGATTGGCGCAAACATCCTTCCGGGCACTTGGGCGTGAATCTTCCAGCGCTCCTCTTCGGGTAAAGTGGAATTGTAGGTCCCGGTGAAACTTGGTAATCCAATGTTAAGGTACTTAGTGACTTCCTTCAGGTGTCGTCCAAAGGGTGTATCTTCATCCGGCTGGGTGAACTTGATCATCGCTTCCGTCATCCTAAAAGAGTAGAAAAGATGAGGAGTCAGAAATGAGAAGAGAGAGTAGTGATCTAGGGTTTTAGCTTAATGGTCGTGTCCTACAGTCAGCGTGTGCTCTGATACCATCTCTGTAGCGACCAGACCCGAATGGATCAAGTCTCTGTGCTCAGTGTCATCCACGGATCAAGAATGCCGACACCACACAAGATTTGAAGGATTTATAACAGAGTAGCAATCACACACTTATTACAATCGTCTCAAGAGAGAACTTAATAAAATAAATATGGCTTAAGGCCATCTAATAACGATAACAGCGGAAGGCTTGGAAGAATAAGCGAGTCCATCAACTCCAACGACATCACTGAGTATAGAACCACGACCTAAGCACCTTGCTCGTAAATGCGAAAAGTACGCAACATGAAGCGTTGCAGCCCGAAAAGAATTGACACATGGAATATGCTGGCTATGTAACACATAGAGAATAATGGAATGATAAGCCTATACTACATGCATATATGGCTGGTGGAAAGCTCTCTGATTTACAATTTTGCATAAAGCCAATTTTTCCCTACTGCAAAGGAATAAATTTATTTAACTATTATGGTGGTTGTGAAACATTGAGAATGGTTGAAAGCATCCTCAATCCCAATTAAAAGTACTCATTAAACCCAACAATATTAATTAGAAGTAACATGATGAGATTCACATGATATCCAGGTACTAGATACTCAAGATGTCCATAACCGGGGACACGGTAACCATGATTAGTTTATACACTCTACAGAGGTTTGCGCACTTTTCCCCACAAGACTCGATCGCCTCCGTTTGGTTTCTCGCACTACATGGTGTTTGAGAAACGGATGACCGAGACATAGTCTTTCAGAAGTGCTAGCACCTTACTTGTGGGTAGACCGTACCAACCTATAACCCCTACATCAGCTAGCCTACCCGTAAGAGTTCGCACAACTTAATCAACTACGCCAGAGCCCATAATGTCTTGTGGCTGCACACGGAAGTTTCTAGTTTGAATAATCTCATGATCCCTTTGAGCACAGGTGGCGGTCCGAAGAAATACAGGCAAGTCCTGATAGAAACCAGGTGCCTCAATCCACCCAGAAGTGTGTTTAAGTTGCCACCTTAAATAAACCATTAGTTAACAATCTCACATCTGTCATGGATACACTCACCCAATCCACGTCTAGTAGCATAGCATGGCATAATAAGCAAACGTAGAAGTAACTCCCAAAGGTTTGATAATAAAACAGGTAATAGGTACTACCTCATCTACTTCCCATCCCACAATTTAATTAGATCCTAATCATGCAAGTGTTTGAGAATAGATCTAATGCATAAAAACTGGGTATGAGAAAAGTATGATCAAAGTGTTACTTGGCTTGCTGATGATCCGCGAAACCTAGAGATTCGAAGTAACAAGCGGCGCACTCCGGGTAATCTATCGCAGACAAACAAACAAGCATACAATAAGTACTCATCTAATGCACAGGTAAAACTCAAATAGATCTAACCAGATAGTTCAACTTAAGAACTCCGGTTCGAAAAAATAATCAAATCAAACGAAGCAACGAAAGTCAAACGGCAGAAGAAAACAGCTTCGTTTTACTAATCTGGATCTAGGTCAAATTTTACAGATGCAAAAACTTGTTTAAGTATATTATTCGGAAAGAGGGTTTTGAGACGAAACTCCAGGCGCTTGAATCGCCTGATTCCGATAAACGAGCGAAAAGTTATACTAAAACGAAAATCGGATCTGGAATCGCGAGCAGAAAAATCGCGGAGTAAATCCGAGAAAAAGGAAAATACGACGAACAGATTCGAACGGAAAAAGGAAAATAATAATAATAATAAAATAATAATAAAAAACCGAAAAAAACAAAGAAAACCGATCGGTTTTTTAAATAAAAAATAAAAATCGGCACGGAAATCGAGGCGCGGCGAACCTCGGAAGCCTTGCTCGCTGCCCGGTAGTCGGCGGGCGGCGAACTCAGCGGCTCGGGTGGCTGGGGTGGCGGCTCGGGTGGGCTGGGGCTCCGGCGGCCCGCTATTTAAAGCACCCAGCGGAGTCCCGCTTCACGGCCGATAAGGCGGTTCGCTTTTTTAATAAAACATTCTGGCGTGAAAAAAATTCAAAAGAAGTATCAAGCGGACTCCAAAAATCGCGAAATAAATTTTCCCGGTTTCTAAAATCAAGCGGATTTAATGAACATTTATTTGGGGCCTAAATGCAATTTTGAGAAGCAGCGCATTTTTCTTAAATTCAAATAAAAAGGCGAAAAACTCCGAAATAAAATCTTATTTGATTTTATTATTAAATCTTCATTATTTCTTTATTTTGGGAAAGTCATTTTATTCCCTCTCGAATATTTTTGTAATAGAAATAATTGAAGATAAAATAATTAAAATCAACGATCCTATTTTCAAAATTTGAGAAAACTCAAATATGAAAATAACAAAAATCCCCAACTCTCTCCGAGGGTCCTTGAGTTGTGTAGAATTTTCTAGGATCGAGCAAAATGCAAAGAAAATGCAATGAAAAATATGATATGCAATGATGCTCTATGTATAACATTCCAAATTGAAAATTTGGGATGTTCTGATAACCTAACATATCCGGTGTCTATATAAACCCGGAGGGTTTTAGTCAGAGGACGAACAACAATCATACCATAGGCTAGCTTCTAGGGTTTAGCCTCCTTGATCTCGTGGTAGATCTACTCTTGTACTACCCATATCATCAATATTAATCAAGCAGAAGTAGGGTATTACCTCCATCGAGAGGGCCCGAACCTGGGAAAAAACATCGTGTCCCTTGTCTCCTGTTACCATCCGCCTAGACGCACAGTTCATGATCCCCTACCCGAGATCCGCCGGTTTTGACACCGACAACGGCCATGACTGTTTTCACAGGGCACCGGATACACCGTTGTGTCCCCTCTCAGATGTTACGATCTTGAGTGAGTCTCATATGATGTACATCGTGAGGATACGGAACAACGAGTGGACTCCTTGTTAGTGTCGTCTAGGGAAAGATAGTGATCGGGTGCTTACCCCGGGTACTTGAGGTATCGTGGGTCATGGATGACACGGAAGTTCCCCGGATCTTGTGGGTAAAGTGTGCAACCTCTGCAGAGTGTAAAACTATTCGAATAGCCGTATCCACGGTCAAGGACAGTTGGGTAACCGCTCTTGGGCTACGTCCACATGTTTACAAACCAGTGTGCGTGTTTGGATAATTGGGAGAACTACTTGGATCAAGTCAAGGGACTTGACATGATTGAGTTGGGTTGATGCCCACTCTATTTATGTGGATATCTGTAACCTGTCCTCATGGTTACTTGAATTCTCCTGATGCATGTCTTACAAGTTGTTGAACATGTCATTGCACTCAAAACTAGCTTTCGCAAAAATTTACCTATGTCATGCATTGTTGTATCTTGAGCCAAAACATGGGTTGCTTGCGAGTACATTCAAAGTACTCATTGGCTTGCCACTTTGGTTATTTAATTGGCCAGGCATGGAGAACAGGAGTTCAAAGAAGAGTTCTTTGGAGACGAACATGCGAACTAGGACGTTTCCCAGTCAGAATGCCTGTAGGGTTAAGGCAGATGACATGGGTGCAAGTTGTTATTGAAGATTTCCGCTGCGATGATACACTCAAGACTTGACCATAATGGTCCTACTTGTGTAAAACGGTATGTATGGATGTAAGACTCTTGTTATCCAGCTTGTGTGTCCGGTGAGCATTGATCTGCGGGATCACTTTGACACGTGCATTCGGTGATCTCGACTTATGAGTCGGGGAACCCAAAATGTGCCCATGCGCGGGAATTATTTTAGCTCGGTGGGGCTTGACGCGGTCCTCGCCTCCCGAGGCCGAGGCCTCGCCGTGCGCTTCATGTCCTGCAAAGATTAGCAGGAGGGGTAACTTTAGGTCTCGGTTGTGGGGGCGATCGGCCCAGGTCCCGCGCTCGTGTCGCGATGCCCGTGAGGCATGGACTGGGAGGGGTGCTCCTGCAGAGGACTCAAACAGGAAATCTCCTGACGATCGAGGCAGAAAACGCTCGTGAGGGCGCCCGCGAACCTCCCTCGTGAGACTTGTGCGAGAGAAAACGAGGCGAGAGAGTGAAAAAGACAAAGGGTCGCAAGCCTGGGACGGCAACAGCTCCAGTAAAACTTAAAATAAGAACAAACAAGCCAACTACAGAAAGCAAATGAAAAAGCCGCGTCCGGCACCTATTCTAGTCTTCGACGTCTTCTCACATTAGAGCTAAGTGCTGCCAGGCGTGGGCGGGATGGAGCCCCTGAGGCCCGAGGGCGGCACTCCGGAGACTCCGGGGCGTGTATAGCCCCACTCATTATTACGTGAGAGTGTCACGGGCGGCGAGCTTCACAGGCATTTGCCTTCTTCACAGGCACCGGGCCTTTCCCAAAACGCGACAACTTCACAGGCATTGGCCTTCTTCATAGGCACCGGGCCTTTCCCAAAATGCGGCAGCTTCACAGGCATTGGCCTTCTTCACACGCACCGGGCCTTTCATAGGCGCTAGGCCTCGCTCAGGGATAGAACCTCCGGAGATGTTGAATGTTCCATGCGTTCTAGATGGGCACCCCCTCCGGAGTCTCCAAGCGCGCGGAGCCAGGCCTAGAAACATGAACAACCTTGAATGGGCCCTCCCACATGGGAGAGAGCTTGTGCAGCCCCTCCCTGGAGAGAACCCGTCTGAGCACGAGATCCCCTACCTCAAGGGTCCTGGGGCGGATGTTGCGGCAGCGGTATCTTCACAGCGCCTGCTGATACCTTGCCGCTCGCAGTGCGGCTTCTCGACGGCGTTCCTCCCCTAGCACGAGATCCGTCCCCCGCAGGGCATCCTGCTGCGTCTCGTCGAACGCCAGGACCCGTGCGGAGCGACGCCTGACCTCGTGAGGGAGAACAGCCTCTGCTCCGTAGACGAGGAAGAACGGGGTCTCGCCAGTCGGCTTGGTCGCAGTTGTGCGGATTGACCACAGCACGGACTGGAGCTCGTCGTACCAGCCCCTGCCACAGGCCTCCAGCTTCTTCTTGAAGGTCCTGGCTTTGAGGCCCCTCAGGACCTCCGCGTTGGCTCGCTCGGCCTGGCCGTTGCACCGGGGGTGTGCTACCGAAGCGTAGCATATCTGCGTTCCAAGGTTAGCACATTACGTTTTGAAGAGATTACTAGTGAATTGCTAACAGTTGTCAGTGATGATGCGGTTAGGCACCCCAAATCGGCTCACGAGGCCCTTGATGAACTTGGCTGCGGATCCTGCCGGGATTGTGCGGACAGCTTCCACCTCAGCCCACTTGGTGAACTTGTCCACGGTGATGTAGAGGTAGCGATAGCCCCCTGGCGCCCGAGGAAACGGGCCCAGAATGTCCAGCCCCCAAACTGTGAATGGCCACGAGAGGGGTATAGTCTGTAGACCCCCCGCAGGCTGATGGATCTGCTTAGCGTGAAATTGGCAGGCCTCGCAAGCCTTTACCAGCTCAACGGCGTCGTTGAGTGCTGTGGGCCAGTAGAATCCGCTACGGAACAACTTGCCAACGAGGGTTCGTGACGACGAGTGGTGCCCATAGTCCCCGTCGTGTATGTCCGCCAGCAGCTCCTTCCCTTGCTCTCTGGAGATGCAACGTAGGGACACGTCATTTGGTCGCTTCCTGTAGAGCTCTCCATCCTTGATGCAATAAGCCGTGGCCTGCCGCGCCACACGCTCCGCCTCCTCCTCGTTCTCCGGCAGGGTCCCTTGCATCAGGTAGTTCTTGAGCTCCGGGATCCAACACCCTTCCTGAGGCTCCAACGCCAGGAGCAGGCGTGCCCCTGGTGCCGGGCCACAGATCGGAGCCCCTGAGGTAGGCGGCTGAGGGAGCTCCTCCCTTGGTTGCGCCGTTCTCGACAGTTACGACACCGCCGAGGGTTTGAATAGCCGCTCCTCGAAGACGCCAGGCTCCTGAGGCAGCCACCTAGATGCCCTCTTGGCAATGTCATCAGCCTCCTCATTGGTGCCGCGAGGCACATGCTGCAGCTCCAGCCCCCAGAACTGTTGCTCCATCTTGCGGACCTCAGCGAGGTAGGCTTCCATGTGCTCGTCCTTTGGCTCGTATATCTTGTTAGAGAAGTTGACGAGGAGCTATGAATCGCCCTTGATGATGAGGCGCTTCACCCCTAAGGCGATTGCAGCTTTCAAGCCCGCTATCAGGCCTTCGTACTCTGCTATGTTGTTGGAGACCTTTTCTCGGTGCTGGAAGCAGAGTTGCATGGCATAGTAGAGTTTGTCCTGGGTAGTGGATACGAGCACCGCGCCAGCTCCCGCGCTGTGTCGGGAGAACGCCCCATCGAAGTACATGACCCAGCCGTCCGGTGCTTCACTTCCCGGGGAAAGTGATCGGTCTTCGCCTGCCTCGAGACCCGGTGCTTCTGTCCATTTTGCCACGAAATCCACAAGTGCGGCTCCCTTGATGACTCTGGTCGTACTGAATTCTAGCTGAAATGCCTGTAGTTCAATGTTCCATTCAGCGACCCTTCCAGCTGAGTTGGGGCTCCTGAGTACCCTTTCCAAGGGGTACGCTGAGACGACTTTGATGGGATGGCCTTGGAAGTAGTGCTGCAGCTTTCGTGAGGCCACTAATAGCGCGAGGAGGAGTTTTTGAGGCATGGGGTACCGCACCCTTGCGTCCCGTAGTATCGTGCTGACAAAGTACACGGGATGCTCGACGAGGTTGAGGGTGCTGGCGCAGCTTGCGTCCTCCAGAGGTCGAGGCGCCTCCTGAGACGATGGAGCCCCCAGCGCTTGGTCGCTTGAAGGGGCCTCTCCTGCTCCGGGTGTGCTCTCCTGCTACGGTTGTTCCTTTCCAGCTGCGGTCGTGGTCTTCGCAAGGCCCTCCTCGCTTTGCTCTGCTTCAGTCCGGGCGGTCGATGCGGCCTTGGCTCGGCGCTCCTCCCTGACCGCCACCGATCTTTGCGCTAAGCGGAGTAGGGGTGGCCGCAAGGTAGAGCACCAGGGGCTCCTGAGGGCGCGGAGCTACCATCACTGGTGGGCTGGTAAGGTACCTCTTGAGATCTTGGAATGCCTTGTCGGCCTCTTCAGTCCATTCGAAGGGGCCTTTCTTCTTCATCAGCTTGAAGAAGGGTAGTGCTCACTCCCCTATCTTGGAGATGAAGTGCCCTAGCGCGGTTACACGCCCGGTGAGCTTCTGCATCTCTCTGAGGGTCCTTGGCAGGCTCATGTCCTCGACTGCCTTGACCTTCTCCGGGTTGGCCTCAATGCCCCTGTGGGACACGAGGAAGCCCAGGAGCTTGCCCGAGGGGACTCCAAACACGCACTTCTCCGGTTTGAGCCATGGGTCCACTTCGTTGAGGCTCGCAAAGGTTTCTTCCAGGTCCTGTATCAGGGTTTTTCCCTCCCGAGACTTCACCACAATGTCGTCGACGTAAGCTTCAGCGTTCCTCCCGAGCTGCCGGCCTAAGGCGATGTGCATCAGCCGCTGAAAGGTTGCGCCTGCGTTGCGCAACCCAAACGACATGCACGTATAGCAGTACACTCCACACGGGGTCAGGAAGGCCGTCTTCTCCACATCTTCCACCGCCATCTTGATCTGGTGATAGCCCGAGAAGGCATCTAGGAAGCACAATAGGTCACACTCTGCGGTGGAGTCGACTATCTGGTCAATGCGGGGGAGCGGAAATGGATCCTGCAGGCAGGCTTTGTTGAGGTTGGTGAAGTCGACACACATGCGCTCCTTTCCTCCCCTTTTTGGCACAACGACTGGATTAGCCAGCCAATCGGGGTAGCGGACCTCGCGGATTACCCCTGCCGCTTCCAGCTTTCGGGTCTCTTGAACGATGAAAGCTTGTTTCTCAGTGGGCTGTCGTCTCGCCTTCTGCTTCACGGGATGCACGTTGGGGCACACGTTGAGGTGATGCTTAATCACACCCCTCGGGACCCCTGCTAACTGATCAGGTTCCCATGCGAACACCTTCTTGTTCGCGCGCAGGAACCTCACCAGGGCCTTCTCCTGCTCGGGCTCGAGGTTGGCTCCTATGGTGAAGGTGGCGTCAGTGGACCCGTCCTCCTCGACCGGTACCTGCTTGGTTTCCGCCTTGTCTTGAGTGAATAGCTGCTTCTTTTTAGCCGACGCAGCCCCCTTGGGCTCAAGGGCGTCGGTGCTGGCGGGCTGCGCCACCGCGGCCGCCCTGAAAGCGAGCTAGAGCACCAGCAGCGCATCCCTTGTGTCTCCTGACACGGTAAGGACGCCGCTGCTCTCGGGCATCTTCATGAGGTTGTACGCCGGGTGAGTTGCTGCCATGAACCGGGCCAAGGCCGGGTAGCCGAGGATGGTGTTGTAGGGCAGGCCGATGGGGGCGATGTCGAAGTTGATCAGCTCTGTGCGGAAGTTGTTGTAGGTGCCGAAGGTTACTGGGAGGCGGATCTGTCCCAAGGAGGCGGTGGAACCGACTCCGACGCTTGAGAAAGGGCTGCTGGGTTGGAGCCGCTCTGGTGGCACGTGGAGGAAGCTGAAGGCCTCCACCGAGAGCATGTTGAGGCCGGCACGACCGTCGATGAGGGTCCTGGTGACGGCCACTTGGCAGATGGTGGGGGTGCACGGCATCGGGAGCGCGCCCGACCCGATGGGGTTGAAGGGGTGATCATGCGAGTCGAAGGTTAGATCGGCCTCGGGCGCCACCCAGCCCGGTGGGGGGGCTTCTCGACGCTTGGAGGTGGTGCTGATCCGGTGGGTGAACGGCTTGATGTGGTGGCTCGAGGGTGGTTCTTGGGAGCCACCCAGGAGAGCTGTGTCGACGGGCGGCGCCGGCACGGCAAAACGGGCGAGGAAGAGGTCGCGCAGCTCCTCCCAGGAGGTCATAGAAGCCGTCGGCAGGTGGAGGAGCCACATGCGCGGGACGCCGGTGAGGGCCATGGGTAACCAGTTGGCCATCACCCGGTCGTCACCCCCGGCTCTAAGGACGGCTTCCTCGTACGCCAGCAGGAAAACCAACGGGCCCGTCACGCCGTTGTAGCGCGGCGGCATCTCGGGCTTGAACTTGCGCGACCGCTACACCTGTCGCAAGGTGGGGCCCAAGGTCCAGAGCCCCCTGGACCCAGTGCCGGCATCTGTTGCCGGAGCGGGCGGCGCGTTGTCCGCCATGAGGACGGAATGCGGTGTTGGTGGAGAGCGGGCCGTCGGGAGGGAGAACTCCAGCGCACCCCTACCTGGCGCGCAAAATGTCGGATTTCAGGTTCTGGCAGACCCTTAAGGTTCGAACTCTGGGGTGCGCGCGGAGATCTCTCCCCTACCAATCTACGTCTGAACTCCTTGTACGATCTAAGCTGGAAATGATGAATAACACAGGGGACACGGGATTTATACTAGTTCGGGCCACCGTTGTGGTGTAATACCCTACTCTAGTGTGTGGTGTGGTGGATTGCCTCAGGGGCTGATGATGAACAGTAAAGGGGAAGAACAGCCTCGCGAGAGGTGTTCTTGAACTCATGCGATGAACTGTTTGGGTGAGTTCGATCGCCTATCTCTCTCTCTAGGGCTCTATCCGATCTGATCAAGTTTCCTCCCTCTACCCTGTGGTGGCTAGCCCTATTTATAGAGGCCCTGGGCCTCTCCCCAAATAATGAGCGCGAAGGGCGCCAACAATTGGCCATTTTGAAGGGGAACATCTAGTACAAGTTATCCTGACCAAAGGTGGTCTTCGGCTGCCAAAAGCACTCGTGATGACGCCGTCTTGGGCTCCACGGTGACCTCTGTCCTGCCGCTCTGCTGGTCTTGGTCTAGTTGCACCGGAATGGTAACCTTTGCCCGATGCCTTGGCCTGTGCTTGCTCCCTTTGCACCAAAGGGGAAACAAGGACACTGCGTAGGCCGGCGCCCGCCTGGAGCTCGCCTGGTCTCGATCGTCATGGCTTGCGTCACGGGCTCCTCGTGAGGTGCCCCTGCGTTGATCTCTCTGCCTCCTCGCGAGCCTGCCTGATGAGGCTGCTCCTGAGGAAGCTTCCTGTCGTCCGCCCTGCGAGGCTTGGCCCCTCGTGAGGGTCTTGAGTTTGTGCTGATGAAGATGGGCCGCGCTGGGCCCCCGCTTGAGCCACGCCAGAGGCCGTAGGCAGGCAAGTCTGGGGACCCCCATTCCCAGAACGCCGACAACGTGCTAATTTGAACGCCTGTAGCGGTTGTTTACATAGGGAGGTCGTGTACCACGCGTGCATGAAACAAAGTTCGACTTGACGCCTTATTTTTAAATAAAGTTATAGCACTCAATGGCACGTACACAGAATATAAAACGATTTTTATGGAGAAAAAGGTAGTCCGATCACTATATACAATGGAGCCTGCCTGCCTGGTTTGTCGCACTTCAGAGTATCTCACACAAGGCTGCGGTGGCCTCTCTCTCTCTCTCTCACTGTTGGTCACTGATCCGGCCGCATCCCGTCCGGCTGGGGAAAGGGAGGCGGCCTCTCTCTCTCACCGTTGGTCACTGATCCGGCCGCATCCCGTCCGCCGGGGGAAAGGGAGGAAGTGCATCGTTTCTCCGTTCGACGGCGCCGAGGCAGCACGTCCCGATCTGCGGTACACGCCGTTCTCTCTGACCAAGCTCCGGCGCGGCAGGGCCTACGCCACCTGCTCGCAGATTCCGCCCACCACCCCTCACCTAGTTACATCCCGACGACCTCCTGGTATCCCCTCCGGCCTTGCTCCACTGCCCTTCTTCCCACGTCGCTGCATGTGGATCTTCCATGGTTCTTTGCCCAAAACGTAGCTCGTCCGGCATACTTTCCATATTGCATTCTCGTCCTCACACCATTTTAGACAAACACAACCGTGTTGTTATCTTCCCTTAGGACAAGGAATATGCTTATTTTTTGTCGTCGCATGTGTCATCAATCATTATTGGCCAAGAATTGTTTCCTTTCTACCTCTTTTTTGCAAACAGGGCTATACAATTCACCTCGTTTCAATTGCAACCATTTGGTTAACTGCACAAATAACATTTTTCTTAAGAGTGTTTTTTTCAGTTGTACTAAAATGTCACACGGCAACGCGTCTCTATATTTCAGTTGATGCGCAAAGGGAAATTGGTTTTGCTCTATCCTCCTCATCCAACTCCGAGCCTAATCTTCTCCAACTAGTTAGTCTTAAGAGAGACTGCAAAGGTGACCGGCTTCTATTTGTGTGTTTATTGTTTCATCAGCAGTCCTCTATTATCGCAATCACACTTAATATCTTTGGAACAGGGACGCTCAGCTCTATTTTAGTGGAACTGCACAAAATGATCGGAATGTTTCATGCTCCAGACATCTACTTTTTTCCCAACATGCCCTGTTGATTTAGACAGAGCTGGGGGACGTTCTGCCAATGAAAGCATGGATCAATTTTAATTTAACACCTTCTCACAACTCTGTCTTGATTGTGATGTAATTATTAGCCTGACCGCTAATAATTGACATGCATTAGCAAGGAAGTTAGTTTTTATTGTTTCCGAAAGAGCATCGATGGCAAGACACGCTTGAAACAAAAGCTGAAAGCTCACACCATTGTGCAATTTCATGTCATTTGGAAAATTATTTGTATAGTACATCAATTATGTAAACAAATGATGGAAGCTTGATAGCATTGCCAGAAGCCTCTTCATCATCTGGGTCCATGTGCCATGCACAAAATTATACTCCTTCGTTCCTAAATATTTGTCTTTTTACAAATTTCGAACGGGCATATTTTAGAGTGTAGATTCACTCATTTTGCTTCGTATGTGTACTCCCTCCGTTCCTAAATATTCTATTCGTCTTTCTAGAGATTCGAACAAGTGACTACATACGGAGCAAAATGAGTGAATCTATAATCTAAAATATGTCTATATACATCCGTATGTGCCAGTCCATTTGAAATCTCTAAAAAGACAAATATTTGAGTAGTCACTCATTGAAGTCTCTAGAAAGACAAATACTCTGGAGTATATTTAAGAACCGAGGGGGTAGTGCACAACCGCATGGGAGACTCGGCCTGGTCGTTGCGCCGCATTAATAGTGAGTAATGAGCAGTCAAATCATAAGCCCCACCTTTCCCACTGTAAGTTGCTCTGAAGAAGCAACCATCAATACGCTCTTCTTTGAATCCGCTCATACTACTCCATCCATCACTGTTTATGTAGCGCGCTTCATAAAAAAGAAACAAAATCTGTGGGACCAAGACAAATAGCGATCGGCCTGAAAAATAGCATTGGTACTTATAGCACAGCATCTATTACTAGAGGGAATAATGCGTACACACATGCATGCAGTGCTTCCATCCCGGGTACACACATGCATGCACTTACTCCACTCCGTTGTAGTACAGTACATGGAGAGAAAATTGTGGACTTGATTGCGGTTACCACGCCCTAATTAATTGAGCATTAAACCAAACGCGTCTAAAGTCTCTCTGGTGTTGGAAATGCATTGAGAGAAATGCATCATAATGAAGCGCATACCAGAAGCTGTGGACGGAGGGAGGAGTAGTATGAAGGTGCAAAACCAAATACGCTTATGGCTACCGGTCAATGCACCTCCTCTTGGCATATCACTGACATGTGGGACAGGAGTGTGAGCAAACCGATCTCAATTGACGGCAAAGAGCCAACCCGCCATTCCTTGAGAGAGACGAGCAGCGAGAACACACAGACGGGCTCGCACGGAGGCCAAGATATATTCGAGCATGGTTGGTTGATCGATATCATTCATTACATGTTGGGCTGCCGTTTTCCGCCCTTCTCTGGAATAAACGTGTACTACTCGTACTACTGCGCTTGGCTCTTCGCCTCTTCGTGAAGTCGAACAATGATGGTACTCCGCATGTGGGGTACTACAGTGTATGCCTCTGACAATCTGACACCGAATGGACTGATGCATGTCCACCGAGGGTAGATTGCATTAGTCAAAAGGCGTAAGCGAGCTTCACCTTGTCCTGCAAGCTTCTCCTCGTTCTGCGAGTTGACGGGACACACCGAAAAGTAGTGCTAGTCCATACTCCCTCCTTTCCGGTTAATATGACTTAATCTTTTTTTGCGGGTAAATGAGAGAGCTTTATTCATATATAAGCATTCTTAGGACGATCAGCTAAGACACTGGTCACTAGGAAGCGAGGTACCCCGCAAAAAAAGAAGTAGGAAGCGAGGTGTTTCATCAAGCAAGCTCTCGGCCACATTCAAAGTGCAGCAAGCACGGTTCGCACGAAGATGCGCCGCAAGGTTTGCTGACCTGTTTACTTGCTGAATAACAAAAAAAGAGGAAATATTACCGAGTGCTACTATTTGTAACAGGATATGAGTCAGAATTAAGCGAGAATTGTGGCGAGTGTTCCATGCAATCAACTCCCATTATCACATGCGAGAACCCTCGAAGAGAACCAAATGTGTTGAAGATTGCTTAATCACATTTTAAAATTATAATAAGAGTGCAGACACTCCTCCATCCGGTTCCTAGTACTAGTATAGTACGTACCTTTATAGACTATAGTAGTAGTACTAGTAAACTTTGCGCTTGGCTGTTCACCTATTCGGGAAGTCGAACAATAATAGCACTAGTAGTATAGTGTATGCTTCTGGCAATCTGACACCGAATTAACTGTTGCACGTCCACCACCTGAGCGAGGGAGAGCTTGCATTAGTCAAAAGTTTCTCCTTGTCCTGTGAGCCACCGCGCGCAAGCTTCTCCCGTCCTACAACCTTCTCCTCGTTCGGCAAGTTGAAGGGACACAACAAAGTAATGCTAGTCCATACTGCCTCCTCTCCGGTTAATATGGCTTAATTTCAAACGAGATAAATACACTGTCTGTCACCGTATATTTGTAAAAATATGGTCAGTGGACTTCATAATACGCTCATTCCGCTCAATATATATATTTTTTGGTGTTTATACGGTCACTAGCTCACCCTGACTGAGTATGTGTGTGCATGCACGTGTAGGTTGAGCACTTGAGCGTGACCGTGTGTGTTCCATCGTGTGCTCGGACATGCATGCATTAGGGCGTCATGGCTGCGTTTTGCGTCCATGTGTACGTGTGACTGTTGCTTACACGTAGGGGGAGTACGTGTAGGGGCCACTAAGGAGCAGTCAAATCACACAGTAAGTTAGTCGGAAGAAGCAACCATCATTCCACTCTTGAATGACACGTACGCAATATAAAATGGTTGATATGGAGAGAAAAAGAAAACCACTATATATACACTAGCAGGAGCCTAAGCTACAAGCACCTTGCTTAGGTTTCTCTCTTCACAAGCATAGAATGACGGGCCTGATCCCGCAGCTGGGCGAAGGAACAATGTTCTGCGTAGACGCGGTCGACATCGGCGAGGGAGAAAACCCACAGTCGGTGCGTCCCAATCGGGGGTCACCGTGGTATGGGCCGATGCCGCGTCCCAACCGCCCTTCTAGCTACAGCCCGACGTCCCAGGTAGTCCATCTTCCTTTTGGAGCCGGCTTGCTCCACTGCCGTAGCTCCATCTCCATGTCGATCTTTCTCTACTTCTACCGGCTTCTACTTGTGATGAGTTTATGTCTCATGAACTAGTGCCAGTACTATTATTCTAATCACACTTCTTCAATATCTTTGCCATCAGGGATGCTCAGCTCGATTTTAGTGGAACGCACAAAAGCATCGTATGATCCGAGGGTGCCGACCGTCTTTCCTTGATGTGTTCTACCTGGCCAGGAAATTAAATCATGTTTAGGGTTTAGGCTTTAAGTCGTAGTCACCCCATCAGTAGTTTTTCTTTCGTACACGCTCTCACAACTTTTTTCTTTAGTTGTGAAGTAAATATTGGCTATGATCTGTGAATCATTGAGATGCATCAGCATGTGTGTTAGTTTTCCTTTGTATTTGATGGAATGTTGTAACGGGGTGACCTTGGAATAGGAATGAAAATGGAGTGGAAAGTTTCCGTTTTTCTGGAGAAAAAAATGGAAACAGAGAGAAACCAACGTTTTGTTTCGTTAGATCGCACCATCGAGCAAAACCAACGTTTAAATCACGTCTGTCGTGTTCGTGTCTCACCCTCCTCCACGGCTCGACCCCACACGGTCGCTCGGCATGCCACTCACCGCAAATTGAGTATACGATAAATTTCCCTTTGCTTGTCGATGGATCGCGCCATGGAGTACTAGCACTCTTTGGAAGAGATTGACGAGTTGGGGGAGGATAGCTAGCTATAGCACGGACTCCCAAGAACTTTTTACATGCATGTTGTAGCCAGCTATTGCGACCTTGAACGCGGAGCAGCCGCGTGCAATCAGAAGCGGCCCGGGTGACGCTCTCTCGGCCGACGTGCCGCTTCAATGCTGGCGCCAGTGAGAGGTCACGTCCGCTCTGGCCGGGCATGAATGCGGCACTGACCGTTTCAGGCGGGAAGCACGCGCGGGTGATGAAGAGGGTTCGGGTTGGTCAGGACCGGCCGTGGCAGCGGTCCGGACATGCGTAAACAAGAGATATTGTACGTTAATATTGCTCCGTATATAATTAACAATGTAAATAATGTGCCAGTTGGACAAATATGATTGGAGATGGAGATGGAAATGGAACGTAAACACGGATATGCATGTCTATGTCTATGTGTGTGTGCGCGACGACTCTCGCGACCTGGAAGCGGGGGCATGTTTTTGATCGAGTTTTCTTTCTTGGTACGTTAGAAAATCAGTTTGTCTAATTCACATCTAGATGTTATTAAAGGATATCACATCTAAGCTCCCACAAGTATATAATGTAGCAACAAGAAACAAACAAACTAGGAAAAAATAGACCACAAACAGAGTGGACATCAACTTAGATGTGACATAACTATGTCACATCTAGATGTGTCCTAGACAGACCCTTCAAAAATTGTCCGCCAGTTTTTGTTTCTTTTTTCCAGGAAAGTGCATATTCTATTTAAAATTGTCCGCCTCTTGTTTGATAGAGTTTCTCGCGTCTCGCTCTCTCACCCTCTCCATATCAAAACAATATGACAGTGTCCACTCTATCTCTCTCCTCACCGGTGGTCACAGATCCGGCCGAATCCCGTCCGCTGCGGGAGGTGAGGAGGTGCAGCGTTGACGTTGTCGAGGTAGGCGATAGAGGAAGTCGATGTGCACCATCCTCTCAGAGCCGGCGCTGGTGCGGACGAAGATCCTCCACGCCCTTGTTCGCTGCCGTCGTGTGGGAAGATCCCGCACGCCCGCCTAAACGACATCTCTCCCACCTGAGGTATAACTTCTTGTACCGGTCCAGCTCCCCAGGTCGTTGCGTGCGGGTTTTCTTCTATGCGACTACTCCCTAGCTCCCCATGCATAGTAGCTGGGGTTCGTCGGCTGGTCCAACATCACCTACTAGTACTATTATAGAGGAAATGCCACTCGAAAAGTTATCCTGATTTATGC
This sequence comes from Aegilops bicornis, assembly GCA_021605145.1. Lineage (NCBI taxonomy): Eukaryota > Viridiplantae > Streptophyta > Magnoliopsida > Poales > Poaceae > Aegilops > Aegilops bicornis. Next base: position 232,727,141 of record CM038670.1, on the reverse strand, counting down.
CTCGGTGGAGGTATATATGTTGTTTTGACAAAAAGTACATGGTGGTTGTGCGGTCATTGTCCATATGGTGGTAGTACTATCACTGGTTAAATGAAGAAATGCTTTTTTTTCTCGGGTATCCTGGTTTAGTTCCCATCAAGATAATTATGATGATTCTGTTTGTTGGTGTACTTTTCATTAATTCTTATTGACAATTGAGATGTCGGTTCTAACCCTTTTTTATATTTTTGGAAACAGTGATGCGTGTCTCCATACCCGGGCATGTCTTCCTCAATTTTAGTGGAACTGCACAAAATTGGATGGCCATTGTTGTTCCGCCTCACTGTACTCTGCCACGTGGTTCTTCCTTCCTCGATCTTGATTACTGAGAAGAAACATACCACAGTGAGGATTTGTCGAACTTCATAGGTGCCTCATCCAAACTTGATGCCAAATGGATGATGCATCACCACGATGACCTATCGATGCTCATGGTTGCGTTGGCTGGTGAAGCTGATCGATTTTCAATGAAAAACAAGTTGTCTTCCATCAGTGCTCTTTGCTTGTTACGCACAAAGATGATATCCTTCGTCAGTTCACCTTGGTTGCATTGGAGACGCAGTCGTCTTTCACGTTGGTGCAATTTTATCACACAATTGGCTATGAACCAAATGTTTCCTCGAAGAAGGATCGACGTTGGTACTAAGAGCATAACTTTTGTATTGATTTCTAAGCCTTCTCACAACTTTGTCTCCATCTCCCATGTAATTTTATTTGTCCAGCTATTAACTTTGATTTAAAAAATAGTGTGGACTAAAAACCCGGATGGACGTAGTAGCCCTCCATTTTTATTTACTCTGCATATTAGATTTGACTGAAGTCAAACTTTGTAATACTCTCAAACCTTTCTGATAATTGAAATTAAAATTCTTTATTTGTACACACTCTCACACATTTCCGATAATTTGGCGCATGTTTGGTTGTTCACTTAAGGGAGGGTAGTGTACCACACGTGAAGGACAGGAAGTGCGACCAGGGGGCGTGGGCGTGGATCGTTAGTTCATCGGAAGTAGTACTAGTTTTCTTCCTTTGTACATTAAATAAAGAGTTTTGTTTCGTACTTACATAATTTAAAATGATTGTTATGGAGAGAATAAGAAAACCACTCCACTATATATTAGTCGTATACACGAGAGTACTATATGGACGCAGCTTCACTGGCTTAGTGCACTTGCCTTTGGATTTATGACAGGTGGGCCCAAAATGTGGCTGGCTCACCTGTCATATAGCCAAAAGCAGGTGCAGTGAAGGCACCGGAGCTCAGTTCGTACTACAGTAGTATATATATAAGCAGGAGCCTCAACGCTTGTTCGCTAGGGTTTGCACTCTCCACACGCTCGCCGCACTACATATATGTTACACGCTGGAGGCTCAGCATTCATTTGCTAGGGTTTTCTATATTCAGTCTCTCACACTCTCTTCACCAGATCTAAACAAGACTGCGTTGGCCTCTTGTCTCTCTCTCCCCCCTCACAGCTAGTGAAGGAGGCGTCTGTATCCCGTCGCACTGGGAAGGGGAGGAGGTATAGCGTTCACTCTATCGCCTTCGGCAAGGGAGGCAATCCACTGCCGGCTACGCTGTTCTCTTTCACCCAGAGCCTGTGCGGGAGGGCCACAGACCCCTTCTTCCTCGCTGCCGTACGCAGTGTGGGTAGATCCGGTCTCCCGCCGCACGCCTTGCCACATCCCGATGACCCTAAGGTATAAGTTTCTTTGAAACCGTCGTTGCTCTAGCTGCATGTGGATCTTTTTCGATCTGTAGTCGAATCTAGGTCTTGGTTCAAAGAGGAAAGAAGGGTGCGGTGAAATGGAGCAAGAATCTGGGGCGTGGTTCAATGAGGAAAGGAGGGCGGAAAGTAGTATAGGCTGGCTATCCGGCCGCTTTGTAGGTCGAAAAGGGAAAAAGGGGTAACCCAGTACACACATCTGTAAGGAACCAATCTCTTTGTTGAAAAGGGAAAGAAACTGGGGGGTCGGGTAGTTTGTGCAGGACTAGATTTGCTGCCCTCACATAGGAAGAAGGTTCAAAGGGAACAAATATGGGACCAGCACATATATGCTGCTTGGCTACATACTCTGCATCACCCATTTATACGTGTGGACGCACATGGTGCTGGCATGTCCCATACAGCTATTTTGTTGTTGTTAATCTAAGAATGCCGCCGGAAATTGAAGCAATGCCACTGTTAAAAGTAAATTACATTTTTTAACGAATGTTGTTTCAAGAGAATGTCTCTATTAATATGAATCAATGCAACCATTTTAGAAATGCTACTGTCCTACTTTGTTTTGCATCCTAGATAAGTTAGATGCTTCTTTACATCCTTTGTTTGTTTCATCCTCCTTTATCGGCAAGTAATTGTTTCCTTTTTTGCCTCTGTTAAAACAGGGGTATCGATTCAACTTGTTGCTATTGCGACATTTTGCTTCGCTACTCGAAACACTTATGTTTTAGGAGTGTTTTGTGCAGTTCAACTTGAATGTCACACCGGTGACTTTGCTTAATTTTGGTGGAACTGCACGGAAGGAGATCGAGATATGTTTCCAGTCTTCGTGGCGAGTTGTTTCAAATCTTGGTCTCAACCACATGATGTGCAGTGTGCTTTGAGATGTTGTGCTACTTGTTTTGGTACCGATTTAAATAAATGTTGAATTGAAGCTATTGTATTGCTGTCTTTTCCCATTAAGTAGTGAACAAAAATGGGACCAACCCAGACATGATGCTTGTTGCTTTGTTACAACAAACTCTGCATCACCCCCTTTATAAGTAGATGGAAGCACATCTTGTTGTTGCGCCCACTCTCCCTGGAACTATTTATGCTTTTCGTTAATCTAATGCCGCTGGTAAAATTAAGCAATGCCACTCTCAGAATTAATTAACTACTGAATCTTAGTTCAAAACTGCAACACTTGTTAGGAATGGTACTATCCGCTTTGTAGTTCTTTCTACATGTTTAACCAAGGTATTGTTAAGATAATGTCTCTGTTAAAATGAATCATTTGCATTGTTTTAGGAATGGTACTTTTCTGCTTTGTCGTTCTTTATACATGTTGAAACAAGGCATTGTTAAGATAATGTCTCCGTCAATATGAATGGTACTCTCCTGCTTTGTTTCCCATTAAGATAAAGTAGATCAGTAGATGCTTTTATTCTGGGAGTACAAGTCATCAACCGTTATTTCTCAGTAATTGTTTCCCATATACCTATTGTTGCTTACAGGGATATCAAAATTAAAGCTCGGTTTTATTCCGACTTTGATTTTAGTTGAACTGCACAAAAGGAGCCAATGTGTCCAAGGCAAATTGCTGCATTACTGGGTCCAGTTGGTCGTTCCACTTTGTAGAAAGAAGGAGTCACTGTTTGCGCTACATTACAGAAGGAATGACCGAGAAGCTTTACAGAGTATTATTAGACACCGGTGACATGACTAGTATGCAGAGACCATTGGCAATTTAACAACATGTGGAGTGCCCTGGGCAAAAAGTGCCCAAACAATTATAAGAAGCTACGACAGGAGTCCATGATCACATGCATTACATATTTTGAATGCGAAAAGCTTGTCAAAGTTTAATCATTGATGTTAGCAAGAAGACGTTAGTTTAATATATTGGAATTGGAAAACCTTGTCAAAATTTGCTCATTTATGTTAGCCAGAAGACATGCATTTGATATTTTTGAGTGGGACGCCCTTGCTGTGAGCAGCGTCGAGTGTTTTTCCTATTCATGTGCTCAGTTTAGAAGTAAATAGTTACTCTGCTGAGATATTCATGTGTTAAGAGTTTGTTCTGAATATTGTCTATGTAATGCCAGGCCTTGTGTTTGATTGCAAAGTTGAGCTTGGAATGTTGTGGCATGCGGCATCACGAGCTATTCACCATGCCTCCTGAGAATAATGCTTCGTATTGTTTTGCATGTAGATCTAATGCCAGTGATTTGCTTGTTAAGAAGATCCTCTTCTATTGTTTCCGTGCTTAAGAAGTTCATCGTCTGATGTTTCATTCATAGCCTATACAACAAGTCGGGTAGGTTAGACATGAAACCATATGATCTTCCGACCAACTCATGATATTAGGCCGTGATTGGATCGTCGTTTTCCAACCAAAACCGCTTGTAAAACTGACGCTTGTAAATTAAAGCAGATGGTCTCAGGCGAAGGCGCTTGGTTGGTCGATTTCGACTAGTAAAATATCGGAAGTACTTCACACACGATAAAACGCTAAACGACACTCGGACGATTGCTAATCCAGCCGTTAGCTGCTGTTTCAGCCTTGCCCATGGATGGCATGATACGCATGTCGTGCATGTATCGTCTGGTAATGTCGTCCATATAGCAGTGCTCGTAAAATATACACTGGTCTCTCAAATTACACGCATAACCCACCGGTTTTACTTACAGACCTCGGGCCCTCGGTTTCATTACGCCTGTATTTTACGCGTTGTTTCCGATGACGAGTAAATTACACTTGTATGTTAATACAGGTTTGAAATAAACCAGAGTCCCAAGCGCGGCCTTAGCGTTTCATGTCGTCTCAGTTTCTCGAAGGTGCTCATAGGTGTCTGCTGATCCTGGCTTCCTGAATGAGCACCGGGCGCTGTATCAAACCATCCGTAGGGCCCGCGAGGCCCTCTCCGTTGTCCTTTGAGTTGTTGCGCTCGCCGTGGCGCCAAGCATTGTTAACATCGTCAACGAACATGAGGATTCAGGAGATGACTTTATTTTGACTGGATGACACTAGGGACCCACTAGGGCCATAGTCGTATGTACGCAAGTGCCTCCTTATTATGTACAACTATATTTTTTTTGCTTTCTCCTGGTTTCCTGACATCACGGTCCCACACCATTATCAACCTATGTAGTTAATATAAACGAGAGAATTGCACAAGGTGCGGCCGATTTGGGACCAAGCAGCTCGAGCAGTATTTGTGTTTTTGAGGCGTGAGCACTGTAGAGTTTTTCTTGGCGATGATTTCGTTGTTGTTCAGAGGAGAGCAGGGTATTAACTGGGCGGGCTGTGGCCCATCTAGCCCAGGCCAGATATCCAGCCCAGATACTAATTTTTTTCAAGATGAAAATGGCTAGCCCAGCTATACGTATTTTTGAGGAATACCCAGGCAAGGTCAACTTGTTATTCTCCGCCCCGCTGGGCTGCAAATCTTTCCTAGGAGGGATGCATTAGGCTTAACAAGAAAATGGGCTTTAAAAATAATGAATGGGATGTAATTATAAAAACTGGGCAGTAACTATAAAAAATGCACCAAACACGAAATTAGTTTATAAAATATTATTTATGGATTTTGAAAATCTTAAATTTTCATTGTTGCGCACGCAATGTTTCGTTGGATTTTTACGTAATAAAAATTTATATTTAATCTGACTAGAAATTTTGGGATAAAAATATTTCGGATCCCATCAAAATGTGGGAGATTTTATTGAATTCTGTCTTCAACGGTTGGTTGAAATTATTAATCGTTGTCCTAGCTAGACAATGGGCTGTACTTTTAACAAACTGTAATGGGCTGTTGTAAATTCCATTAGAATTCAAAAATGGGTTGTACATTCTTACAAAATGCAAATGGGCTATAAGTTCTCTGCCACACACTTGTGGTCCTACTAAGTGACTCATCCCCTAAAAAAATTAGTTGACGCGTATGCAAGGCTTTGTCAACTTATTATAGTCAACACACGGTTCTAGCAGCAGTGGCCGTTGGATGTCTATCCAACGGATGTCGTGCTTCTTCTTCTTAAATCTCGGATATTCTTAGCTTCGGCTGCCCAAAAAATGATTCCTCCCCCTGACATCTGGGGCGCACTGTTTCGGAGGCTGACCTGTGGGCCTACTAAGTTGGAGCGTACCAAGGGCTTTGTCAACTTAGTCAATATAAACGATTCTAGCTTCAGTGACCGTACGATGTCCATCCAACGGCCGTGGTGCTTATTCAACCTCTGGTGTTCTTGGTCCAGCCGCCAAAAGCAGCGCCGGTCGTGCCGCCTGCTCCTGCCTCCCGTGGCCGGCTGTGCTGCCGCGGAGGCCTCACCGCCCCCATACTGCTCCCACCATTGGTCAGGCCATCCCTCCACTCACCCACCCACCTGTTATTCTGCGGCGATGGCAGCCTCACACCGCAGCCGAACCAGTGAACCCTCATACTCCTCTCCGCATGGGCTTCCACTTATGTGTCTTCCCCGGCTCCGCGTCATCCCCTTCCTAGGCCTCGCAGTCGTCCACCGCCGTGGTGCTCTCTGCGCGCCGTGGTCAATGTGGTCAACAACCGACTTCCATCGGAAGAGTACAGTACATGGAGATCCTAACAGCTGGGTCCATGGCGGCCGCAAGGAAGTGCCTCCTTATTACGCTCAAAATAATTATTCCTCCACCTGACAGCGGGGACCCACCGGACGGGCCACCTTATTTCGCGAAAAAAACGTTTCCCCCTGACTGTTGGGACCCACCGGATGGACCAACGTATCTCGCGAAAAAACGTACCCCCCCCCCCCGCTGTTAGCTCGGACCCACCGTAAGTGCCTCCTTATTACGCACAAAAAAATGAATACTCCCCGTGCTAGCTGGGACCCACCTTGGTGGGAGGCTGACTTGTGGGCCTACTAAGTTGACGGGGACGGAGGGATTTGTCAACTTAGTCAATATGAACGGTTCTAGCTCCTGTGACTGTACGATGTCCATCCAACGGACGTAGTGCTTCTTCAACCTCTGGTCTTCTTGCTCCAGCCGCCCAAAGCAGCGCCGGTCGTGCCGCCTGCTCCTGCCTCTCGTGGCCGGCTATGCTGCCGTGGAGGCCTCACCACCCCTACTATTCCCATTGGCCGGGCCTGCGGGCGACGGCAGCCTCACACCGCAGCCGAACGAGTGAACCCTCATACTCCTCTCCGCGTGGGCATCCACTGCCGCGTCTTCACCGGCTCAGAGTCGTCCCCTTCCTAGTCCTCGCCGTCATCCACTGCCCTGGTACTCTCGGCGCGGCGTGGTCAACATGGTCAAGGAACGACTTCCATCGGACGTGGACTGTACGTGGAGAGGCCGACCGTTGGGTCCATGGCGGCACCAAGGAAGTGCCTCCTTATTACGCAGAAAATAATGATTCCTCCACCTGACAGCAGGGACCCACCGGACGAGCCATCGTATTTCACAAAAAAAACGTTTCCCCCCTGACTGCTGGGACCCACCAGCTACACCTTCGCACGCAATGAAGTGCGTCCGGGCAAAAAAACGATTCGCCCCCCTGACTGCTGGGACTCACCAGCTACATCTTTGCACGCAAGGAAGTGCGTCCAGCCAAAAAAAACCAAAATGATTCGCCCTGACTGCTGTGACCCACCAGCTACATCTTCGCAGGCAAGGAAGTTCCTGACAGTCGGGACCCACCTGGTCGAAGCGTACGTTTCATTGTCATTCTGGTCGCGAACGTGTACGTACATATATACTGGTCGATGTAGAGGCGCGGACGTGACGTAGTAGAGGCGCGTACGTGTTGTAGTAGAGGCGCGCACGTAGCATGTACACGTACGTACAGCGGCCAGGGTGCAAGAAAGAAAATACGGCCACATACGTACATATGGGCAGGGTCTCGAACGCCTATTCGCGCATACGTGCGGCGAGGGCTCGTGTACATGGCTGGGTCAGAACGGAGAAACAACGTCGTCATCGTGTTCATGGGGAGGCAACTGAATGCGTCGTGTTCATGGGGAGGCAACGGAATGCATCGTGTTCACGGGAGGGTTGTGGCGAACCGCAAAACGGAGGAAACGGACCTCCTACGGTCGAAACAGGGGTCCTGTTGATCGGGAGGAGTGTGGCGTACCGCAAAACAGAGGAAACGGACCTCCTACGGTCGAAACGGGGGTCATGTTGATCGGGAGGGGTGTGGCGTACCGCAAAACGAAGGAAACGGACCTCCTACGGTCGAAACGGGGGTCTTGTTGATCGGGAGGGGTGTGGCATACCGCAAAACGGAGGAAACAGACCTCCTACGGTCAAACGGGGTCCTGTTGATCGGGAGGGTGTGGCGTACCGCCAAAACGGATTTAAACGGACCTCCCTACGGTTGAAACGGGGTCCTGTTGATCGGGAGGGTGTGGCGTATCGCCAAAAGCGGATTTAAACGGACCTCCTACGGTCGAAATGGGGGTCCTGTTCATCGGGAGGGGTGTGGCGTGCCACAAAACGGGACTCCACGGGATGTTGTTCATCTCCACCGTCGACCTCCTCCAGCCTCCACGGGCTACCGTCGACCTCCTCCAGCCTCCACGGGCTCCTGTTCATCCAGCATCCACCGCGCGCTACTCCACCGGCTATTGTTCAACCACCCCTCCACGGGCACCCTTCCACCGTCTACTGTTCATCCAGCCCTCCACCACACCACGGGGTCCTGTTCATCCAGAGGCAACGCCACCGCTCACTGTTCATCCAAACCCCCGCAACGCTCACTGTTCATCCCAGAGGCAGCATCGATCGGCTTCAGTTAGCAGCAGTAGCGAAGGAATCGCTCGATCGGGTTCAGTTAACAGCCATCGATCGATCGCTCGGGTTCAGTAACGCGTAGCTTGCAGTGCAATCGCTCGGGTTCAGTTAGAGCCCAACGCCTCGCTCGGGTTCAGTTAGAATAACGCCTCACACACGCTGCAGACATGTATGCGAGAAAGCAGCGCATCGCTTGGCCCCCGACCTCCCACCGTAACCGGGAACTCGCCAAAATTTTCCTCGCCCTCGCTTCTACCATGGTTTTTTCCGTCATGGACAGCCCAAAGAATGTCATGCAGCTGCGTCTCCGGCCCGCCCAGGACGAAAAACCCATTTTCTGTCATGATTTTTTGTCATAGAAGTAGGACCCCACCACATCTATGATGATACCGGGTTTTGTCACAATTATCTTCATAGAAGTGTCATATGTATGACAGAATTTTTTTCGTTCGGCCCAAAATGTCACGGATGTGTCTTTTTTTTGTAGTGTATGCATGCGGTTGCGCCGCGCGCGTTGCCACACGATGCAGTTACGTGCGACACGATGGAGTTACGCGCTGCAAATTAGAACTGCCATCAGGGCCTGCCAATATTCCTGGCCGTTCGGCTTCCCCTTTAATTCCCACGGCCATTATAACCTTAGTCTCTTCAACCTTTCGATCGTGCCCCACAACACAGCAAGCATACCCACGACGAAACATAAAGTGGGGATGTCCGGCGGCGCTCCAGTGGAGTTCGGCAAGCATAGAGTGGAGACCCACGCGAGGGAGACGGATCTCTCGGTGGTGTACACCATCGACCCGGCCATGGTGGACAACTACATCAAGAGCGTTGGGCAGTTATTGCTGGAGACAAGTACAAGGTGGTCGACATCGATCTTCAGTACACCGCCGGTCGTCCCAGCATAGATCAGAAGGTTGACGTTGCCAGTTGTGCGTGCGCCATCATGTCCTCATCTACCACTACTACATGGCCATAGAGCCTTGCAACTGTTTCAACAGGTTTGTCAACAGCACTGACTACAAGTTCACCACAGTGGATACCAAAGACGATGTAAAAGCTCTCAGTGTTACGGGCTTGGCCTGCAAGAACCTTGTCGAAATCCGTGGCCACTACAGGGTCTGGGGCAGCATGAAGCAGGACTCCCTGGTCGAACTCGCCTCGGCCATCATCGAACCCTACTACGAAAATATGAAGCAGGATGCCCAGAGAACAAGTCACGTATCCTGGCACAAGGCCTGGATGCGGCAACTAGATGAACCTCACCTCAGGTTCGCGGCCAAGAGCATGTACACATGCTACGAGATGCGCAGGCGGATCATTGACATGAGGAAGTGCCTCGTTACCCAAATCGACGAGCCCGGATCGAGCCACAAGAAGAGCAAGCGTCACAAGAAGTAGATGATGATCAGATGATCGTTTATGCTAGTTAATCATGCATGTAATATATAGTTTACTTTATTGGTGTGTGTGGAAATGTCATGTGTGTAGTAGCCACCTATGTAATTATGCATGTAATAGTTTACTTTGGTGTGTGCAAATGCCATGGTTGTAGTAGCCACCTATGTAAGTGGATGTTTAATTCGGTTATGCAAGCATGTCCTTATAAGTGTGTGTGTGTGTGTGTGTGTGTGTGTGTGTGTGTGTGTGTGTGTGTGTGTGTGTGTGTGTTGTTTTTCTGTATGCAATCCCATCGCACAACACACACGTCTTATTAGCAGCAACCGTCTATGTTCTTATCGGTCTTCAGACACATTTCTGATTACAGTCCTGTTTGCCGCGTATCACACACATCTTGTTAAGTTGAACCGTTTTTGTTCTCATGTCTCAATGCAAACAGTTCATCCTAGTGAACCGCATGCCGTATATCGCACACACCTTTGATCTGGCTGACCGTTTCTTTTGTGTTGCCTAATCACAAACAGTTCATCCGAGCGAACCGTATGTTGTGTATCGCACACGCCTCCATCTGGCTGTCCGTTTCTTTTGTTACTCCTCGTCGCAAAAACAGTTCATTGAACTGAACCGTATGCCCTCCATCGCACACGCAACTAAAACCTGAACCGTGTTTGATGCATCCGTCATCGCAAAAGTTTTACACATTTCTGACGGTTTTCATACAACATCCTTTGCGATTATGGCATCGCACAACAGTTTCTCGAAGGGTCTCTGATCATAGTGTTGCGTTAGCAGCATCCTGCAGTAGTGATGCACTAACATTTTGTCAGTTAAATCTTTGGTCAAAATTTAGCACAAATTACAAAGGGAACCAATAAAGATTGTACTCTCACATTTTGTTTTGAGGATACTCCCACATAGAAAATATAAATAATTATGCATGTTGGGGCAGCCCACATTTTCGATAATTTTAGTCGTGGGCTTGTTCACAATTTTTACGAGGTCGTGGTTGTTCACTTAATGGAGGGTCTAGTACCAGACTTGAACGATACAAAGTGCAACCAGGCACACCGTAACACCACTTGGAATAAGCGGGTAGCTATCTCAAAAAACAATCAACAACTAAAAAAACGGCGACCTGGCACGTACACAATTTTATACAACTGTTTTGATGGAGTGAAAAAAGAAACTACCCCACTATACGTATATATATAGGCTGGAGCCTCCACGCTTGCTTGCTAGGGTTGCTCTATTCACACACTCTCATCCTCTCTAGATCTAAACAAGATAGCGGTGGTAACACTGTCTTTCTATCCTCACTGCTGGTTACAGATCTGGACGTATCCCCCTCCGCCGGTGAAGGGCACGAGGGGCAGCGCTTAGGCCGTCGTTGAGGGAGCCCTGGATTATGGGGTCCTCGGGTGTCCGTGTTGTGTAGCATGGGTCGGACTGATGGGCCGTGAAGATACAAGATAGAAGTCCTTCCCCCGTATCCGGATGGGACTCGCCTTTGCGTGGAGGGAAAGCTTCACGTCTGGATGTATAGTTTCCTTTCTCTGTAAACCGACTCTGTACAACCCTAGGTCCCTCCGTGTCTTTATAAACCGGAGGGTTTAGTCCATAGAGGCTATCAAAATTTACATAGGCTAGACAGCTAGGGTTTAGCCATTACGATCTTGAGGTAGATCAACTCTTGTAACCCCTATACTCATCAAAGTCAATCACGAAGGAAGTAGGGTATTACCTCCATTAAGAGGGACCGAACCTGGGTAAACATCGTGTCCCCTTGTCTCCTGTTACCTTCGATCCTCAGACACACAGTTCGGGACCCCCTACCCGAGATCGGCCGGTTTTGACACCGACATTGGTGCTTTCATTGAGAGTTCCACCGTGTCATCGACAGAAGGTTCGATGGCTCGCTCGATCATAAAAAACAATGTTGTTTCTGGGGAAACTTTCCTCCCCGGTCAAATTTTGTGTTCTGCGGCTTCGCTCAGCGTGCCAATTCAATTGGCCACCTCGAACAAATCGATAGCTACACCCCTGGTCATCAGATCAGTTTTGGGAACCTGAATAATGTCATTGATATCCGAGGAGACTTGATCTTCGAAGGGCTCGTGGCCTCGACCACCTCTTTGGCCTTAGATCCAGATCAAATTGTCGGGTCCGAAGATGGGAATTTGGAGCCCACCGGACTGCCTGCTATTGCAAAGCTCACTACCGGAGACGCGGAGGTGAGTGTGTCATCGGCAAGCCCGGAGTCAAACTGGGTTCCCCTTATCATTGAAAAGCCGGACTCACCCTCGGACGCTAGCTCCGAACTCTCGAGGTCCGCGCCAAGTGAGCATGGCTAGGAGGCTTTTTCCCTTAGTAGCTTCGTGGACCCTCGTTTCCCCATCCAATCCTCACTCTTAAATGATCCTCTGGACTTAATGCGAGCCCTCGCCATCACAGAGGAATCACCTCCGAACTATGCCCAACCCGGATTAGGGGCTGAGAGCAAGAAATTTCACATCCCACCCACCACCCACTTCATCGCCACTGTCGAAGACTTAACCGACATGCTGGATTACGCCTCTGAAGACATCAATGGCATGGACGACGATGACGGAGACAAACAAAGCCAAGACCCATCATTCACCGGGCGCTGGACGACTACCTCAACATATGATGTGTATATGGTGGATACACCCAAAGAGGACGACGATGAAGGCAGGAAGGATCCGATCGAGGATAAACCCACAGATGCACCACCAAAACGTCGACGTCAGCAACGCCGCTCAAAATCACGTCGCGGAAAAGAAAGTAATACCGGCACCGGAGACGATAACACTCTGGACAATGCTGAAGACCCCGAAGACCCTGTTGAGCCTACGTCCGAACAGGACGAATGGGAAGAGGGGCAAGTTAACTCCGACGAGCAGGTTAGGGATGAGGATTCGGAAGATAGTAACTATCTATTGATCTTCGAGGATGATGTTAGCCTCGGCAACGAAGATTTCATCGTGCCAGAGGAACCCCTCGAGCAGGTGCGCTTTAAGCGCCAACTAGTTAATCGCCACTGCAAGAAGCCTAAAAAAGAAGCAGCAACAGCTCCAAGCCGAATAGGATACACTGAACGATAGATGGACCCAGGTCCTAGCTTCCGAGGAATACGGCCTCGAGCGCCCAACAAAGAGTTATCTGAAGTGTCGGCTACTACCCCAATTCGACGACGAGGCCGTTGAGCCAATACCGTCGAGATATGACCGCACTAATGAACCAGACCGTCCACCACGTGGGCGAGATAAAGCGGCTACCTACACTGAACACCAACCCGCACCACCTCGCCGTAGAGGCAAGGAGGCAGTTGCTCCAGGATACACCTACGACAGGACCTGGACAATAGAGTAGGCCAAACCAGATCAACCTACGGATCAAGGGGGCGTGCCCCAATGCGAGAAGATGGCCATCAGGCCTGGCGCTATAGGCATAACCTCACCCGGGATGAAAACCGCATACGGATGTCATCCGAACTCCGTCGTGATGTTGCCCGATATAGAGGCGCCGCACGCCCCTTCTGCTTTACCGATGAGGTAATGTAGCACCAGTTCCCAGAAGGGTTTAAACCCGTAAACATCGAATCATACGACGGCACGACAGATCCTGAGGTATGGATTGAAGATTTCCTTATCCATATCCATATGGATCGTGGTGACGATCTCCATGCCATCAAATATCTCCCTTTAAAGCTAAACGGACCAGCACGACACTGGTTAAACATCCTCCCAGAGAACTCTATTGGTAGCTGGGAAGATTTAGAAGATGCCTTTAGAGACAGCTTCCAAGGTGCCTATGTCCGGCCTTCGGACGCTGATGACCTTAGTCATATAGTCCAGCAACCCGGAGAGTCAGCCCAAAAACTCTGGACTAGGTTCTTAATTAAAAAGAACCAAATCGTTGATTGTCCGGACGCCGAAGCCCTTGCGGCCTTTAAACATAGCGTCCGTGACGAATGGCTCGCCCGACACCTCGGCCAAGAAAAACCGAAGTCCATGGCAGCTCTTATCGCACTCATGACCCGCTTTTGCGCGGCAGAAGATAGCTAGTTAGCTCGTAGAAGCAACAGTACTAGCGACCCTGGCACCTCCGAAGCCAGAGACGGCAATGGAAGGCCACGACGCAACAAACACAAGCGTCGAAGCAACAATGAAGATACCAAAGACATAGTGGTCAATGCTGGATTTCGTGGCTCTAAATCCGGTAAGCGTAAGAAACCATTCAAAGGAAACAAAGATGGTCCATCCAGTTTGGAAAAACTACTCGATCGGCCTTGCCAGATTCATGGCACCCCTGACAATCCCACCAATCATTCCAACAAAAATTTTGGGTCTTTAAACAGGCCGGTAAGTTAAACACCGAACACGAGAGGAAAGGGCCGCCGAGCGAGGACAATGAAGAGCCTCGCCCACCAAACACAGGGGTAGATAAGAAATTTCCCACTGAGGTGAAAACAGTGAACATGATCTACGTCACTCATATCCCCAAGTGGGAGCACAAGCGCGCACTAAGGGAAGTCTACGCCATAGAGCCACTCGCCCTAAAATTCAACACGTAGTCAGCCTGTCCGATCACCTTTGATCGCATGGACCATCCGACCAGTATCCGTCATGGAGGTTTGACAGCCTTAGTCCTCGATCCAATCGACGGATTCCATCTCACGCGAGTCCTCATGGATGGCAGTAGCAGTCTTAACATGCTTTATCAGGACACCGTCCGCAAAATGGGTGTCGGTGTCAAAACCGGCGGATCTCGGGTAGGGGGTCCCGAACTGTGCGTCTAGGCGGATGGTAACAGGAGACAAGGGACACGATGTTTTTACCCAGGTTTGGGCCCTCTCGATGGAGGTAATACCCTACTCTGCTTGATTAATATTGATGATATGGGTAGTACAAGAGTAGATCTACCACGAGATCAAGGAGGCTAAACCCTAGAAGCTAGCCTATGGTATGATTGTTGTTCGCCCCACGGACTAAAACCCTCCGGTTTATATAGACACCGGATAGGTTAGGGTTACACAGTCGGTTACAATGGTAGGAGATCTACATATCCGTATTGCCAAGCTTGCCTTCCACGCCAAGGAAAGTCCCATCCGGACACGGGACAAAGTCTTCAATCTTGTATCTTCATAGTCTTGGAGTCCGGCCGTGATGATAGTTCGGCTATCCGGACACCCCTAGTCCAGACTCCTCAAGAGCCCCTGAACCAGGCTTCAATGACAACGAGTCCGGCGCGCATATTGTCTTCGGCATTGCAAGGTGGGTTCCTCCTCCGAATACTTCATAGAAGGTTTTGAACACCAGGATAGTGTTCGGCTCTGCAAAACAAGTTCCACATACCACCGTAGAGAGAATAACTTTTCACACAGATCTGCTGACGTATTCCACAGCGTGACATCACACCACGGCCAGGTATTTATATGAATTGTTTTTTGATGTTACACCTCAGTGCGTTTAGCGAGGCGGTTTCCTTGGCACGTCTTATAAAGCATAGATCGTGCCCCCTTATTCCGGGATTCTCATCAATACGGACGTGG
The DNA here is from genome assembly GCA_021605145.1 of Aegilops bicornis. NCBI lineage: Eukaryota > Viridiplantae > Streptophyta > Magnoliopsida > Poales > Poaceae > Aegilops > Aegilops bicornis. The sequence continues at coordinate 232,711,651 of CM038670.1, read as the reverse complement.
GTAACCCAACCGTGCCTGTTGGCACGCCTCCTCTATCAAAGGCGAGTCCTAATCGACCACGGGGTGGGCTCTTGGTATTCAACCTCTTTATAATGAGACCAAGGCCCTCTTCTTTTTACACCCTCCATCGAGTTCGCCTCGCGCTTCGAGTTCTAACACCCAAAGCTTCAGATTTAGGCGCTTCGGACCTTCGACGATGTCCGGCTCCGACCAGCACGGCCGATGGATGTCTTCCTCCGTCACAGAAGAAGATGTGCTAAAGCTGTGAGACGCCAGGTATCTAACCAGCAAGATCTCGCATAGGCTGCCTGCTCCAGGGCAGGTCATTCCCACTCCTGAGCCCGGCGAGAACGTGGTGTTCGTGTCTCACTTCCTTCGGGGTTTAGGCTTCCCGGCGGATCCCTTTGTGCGGGGGCTCATGTTTTACTATGGGCTGGATTTCCATGACTTGAATCGGAGTCCATCCTCCATATCTCGTCATTCATTGTCATATGTGAGGCCTTCCTCCATATTACCCCTCACTTTGGATTGTGGCTCAAGACCTTCAAGGTGGAGCCAAAGATGATCGAGGGGCAGCAAGCAGAGTGCGGAGGGGCGGTCATAAGAAAATGTGCTGATGCTCCGTGGCCCGAGGGCTCTTTTCAAGAGGAGCTTTGTTTGTGGCAACGAGGGTGGTTTTATATCAACGCTCCCAGGGGCACCAAATGGGTGGCGCTCCCCGCCTTCCGCTCAGGTCCACCACAGCGGCTGGTGTCATGGGTCAACAAGGGGCTCAACTGGGGGCCGTCCAAGGAAATTCCTTTGCTGCAGGGCCGTATTCAAGACCTCCAAGAAAGAGAGATCAATCTGGTTGGAGTGGTGCAGGTTATGTTGATCCGGCGCCTATACGCCTGCAAACGCCGCCCCTCACTTTGTGGGAATTTAATCCGGAGGGACCACGAGCTCTCCAAAATTTTATGGGTACGACGCCCGTAGAGATGTATAAACTGTTCTTCAGATCACAAGAGAAGTGTCCGGACCTGACTGAGGACGCAGGACTAAGCTGCAATCGCCCAGATACTCGAGTAAGTAGTCCTGTAACCGGACAGGCTGTTCATTCATTTATCATATACATGCCCTTTAAAGGAGCCGTTTCTTGAACAGGAGTGGATAGCCAAGGCAAAGTTAATAAGGTGTCCGGCTCCCCTCCCAGAGAACACGCCGGATCCCATGCTGGCCAAGATGTTGAAGGCCGCGCCTTTTAAAGAAGGTGAGGGGAGCGGGGAAGCAACTGCCTCCACGAAGGAGGCCTTTGAGGAGGGAGGGATCAGAAGTCCCACCATCCAAGGAGAGAAGAGGACCGCTTCGGAAGATCTGGAGGTCAAGGCCTCGAAGAGGGGAAGGAAATCTTCGTCAGAGAGTCCGGCGCTGGGAAGTACCCCAGCCGCACTGTTTCCCCAAGGGGATCAGCCCTCCAGCAAGCAGTAAGTAAAAAGGAAGGGTTTTTTTAAGTAAGGAACATCCCTGTATTTATTTCTGAAGATAACCGAAATTGTACCTTGTAATTCGTATCTCAGCCCTTCTCAGCAGAGCTTGTCTTGGGGATCTTCTTCCGGAGATGATGGAGAGCCAACGCCTCCACTGTCGCACCCTCATGCGGACGACCACGAGGTGTCGTCGCGGAGGGTTCCCAAGTCCGTGGCGGAAGGTCCGGCGCCAAGTGGTGTGCGGTCGGAGCTGAAGGATCTGCTCGGGCGGCGGCTATCTCAGAGAGGATCACCGTGTGCTAATGGGTACGGTGATTGAAAGGATTGCATCCACGGAGAGCGGATTGCGAAGCCGACAGAAGCTTACTGACGGGGTTCGAGGTACGCAAAAATGATGTACCTTCTAACAGTTATGCATATAGAATGCACCCTGTATAGATAGTAGCCCCTGAGACTCGGTATGTTGTCAAAATTGACAGCGTGCCGAGGATCAAAATCTCAGTTATAACATATCGCCGCTCCGAAATAGGTGGCGGGGCGTCCGGTGGCCAGCCGGACTGATGAATATGCCGAACTAAAGCGGCAACTTGACGAGGCGGATGCGGACATCGTGCTGGTCAATAAACGGTTTGACGAGTCACAAGGTATGCGACTTCTACGCGGACACCTGGTAAGGGAGCTTGACGCCCATGCCTTACTACTTGTATGCTTAATGCAGATGGTGCCGCTAGCGTGGAGGAGCTGAGGCGGAACTCGCCGAGCGAAAAGAGCAAGCGAAATAGTAATGCGGCCACTTTAAAGGCGCATCAAGAGCTAGAAGCCGAACGGGCTGCTCACTGCCGAAGCAAAGAGGAAATGGCCGATATGGCCAGAAAGTTGAAGAATACGACCGATCGCTGCGAGGTTCTTGAAAAAGAACGTCAAGCGGAGCAAGAGGGCCTGAAAAAGGCCGCCGCCGAATCCAAGGATGCCCGTTCGGCTTTGAGAGCTGCCAAGGAGGAGCTGAGTCGGGCCGGGGATATTGCGGCTGGAAAACCGTTTCTGCTGCGGAGGAAATATACGGATCCCAAGTATGCGCAGTTGGACAAGTTGTGGAGTTCGGAGTATGCTTATCTGGACTTAGCGGCGAGCGCTGCGGACGCGATTGAGCACTTCCGAGGCCAGAAGGGGCACAGAAGGGAAGAGCTATATAGGTCGCAATTCCATAGTCCAGAACGTCCTCTTCCGTTGACCGATCGGTTGGCCGAATGGGCCGAGCTGAATCGATTATCCGGTCTTGCCATGAAGCATGTCATGACTCATTTGTGGCCGGGCGGACCCCATCCGAAGAGTTATTTTGGTTTAGTGCAGCAGTTCCTTGGTGTTGTGCCGCGTATCGACGCAATGAAGTGGTCGGGGTGTATTGAGGGAGCGCGGATGGCTCTGGCCCGTGTCAAGACATACTAGGCAGAGATGAAGGCCATCGACGTTGGATCCCAAGATTCGGACAGAAGCCGAGTACCTGCCGAGCACTACTTTGAGGAAGTCCTGCAGGGCGCTCGTTTAATAGAGACGCAGTGCTCGAAGGATATTATGTTTAAATGACATGTATGATTTGTGAAAACAATGTTTCAATAGAATATAAGAGCTTTTTATACTTGTGCGTTCAAGTAGTAAACTACTCCCTGTGCGGCCGTTTATGTATATGTATATATAACCAGAAAGATGACAGTCCTTGGCTTCAGCCCCCACGCACATAGTGCAGGGGTGTTTTAAAGAAGGCACTTTTTCACACTTAATCCAACGCCTTGGTCCTGTTAAGGAGGTGGTAGCGTAGCAAACTAGGCAACCGGACTATGATGCTTTATCACTTTCACTTAGCCATAGGAGTTCGAGGGTGGGGCTACTATATAGCCCACAGGGGCACTGCACTCTCCGAATTCGGAGTGCGTATGTGCGACCGAAACCGGTCCTTCGTTAATGCGGAGGAATCCTAAACATTCCGGTGAGTCATCGAGTGGTTGACGGTCTCTCGCTATATCATGATGATCAGTTTTCGGCTTTCTCTCGAGGTGCTCGCCCGGCCGAACCGGGGCACAATCGCAGTAGTTCTCCTGGTGCCGCGTTAGCCGATAAAATGGACGTAAGGCAGCAAAACACAGGAGCCGGACAAACCCAACATTTGACCAAAGACATGATTCGGAGCTGATGCATATAAGGCCTAACTCGAGACGCCGAATACTCCCTAAGGTATTCGGTCTTTATAATAACGGGCAGAATAATGCCCTAAGCCCCTGGTGTCCAGGTACGCGCAAAAATTCTGGTGCGGCCAATGCCAAAACGCGAGCCTCCTCCTCGGTTGTGGTAAGAAACTAGGGGATGTATATCAACAAGAGACAGTAAAAAAGGTTTACGCATGGTCTTAATCTGAAAAGAATCCTTGCAACGGGTCCCTACTGCATGTCTGCGCCTGTGTCTCTGTTGTGCCGTATCCTGGACGGGTGTAGCACGTTGTTCATCTGTAAAAGAGAGGAACTTAGTTTAAAAGAAAAAGGATCATGCAAAAGATGTACTTTATATTAAATAAACAGAGTACGATTCGAAGAAGTGAAGAAAATTGAGCTTTATTGTCTCTTGTTGTACATGCATGCAACCCCTTGTATGGGGGTATGCCGCTAGTAGGCGCCGGACTCGTCTAGCCGTGTCCGGGGTTTGAATGACCTATTCAGGTTTTTTGACTAGCGGAGCCGGATAGATGTGGGGCTGTCAAGGCAGTCTCACGTTCTTCCGTGCTCGAGTAACACTTAATACTCCCTTTTAATGAGATAATGCCGCGTGGACCGGGCATTTTAAGTGTTAGAGATGCATAATGCGGTATTGCGTTAAAGCGAGCGAAAGCTTCGCGTCCCAATAGTGCTTAATGGCTACTTTTAAATGGGGCGACATGGAAGACTAACTTTTCGCGACGGAAGTTGTCGGATGAACCGAACACAACTTCTAATGAGGGAGCCCGTACAATGGGCATATGGGCCTGGCATTACCCCTTTAAAGGAGGTGTTGCTATGGCGAATTTTGGTTGGTCTATCCCCATCCTGCGGATTGTGTCACGATATATCAGGTTTATGTCGCCACCATCCATGAGGACGTGTGTAAATTGGAATCCGTCAATTATGGGATCCAATATCAAGGCAGTCCATCCTGCGTTCCGAATACTTTCGGAATAGTCCTGATGGTCGAAGGTGATTGGTTTTGACAACCAGTGTTGGTACTCCGCTAGGGTAGTTTGTGCGGCACGCATTTTAGCGGCGCCTGCTGTTTTCCCTTTGATCACGTGAAGTGAGTTTACTGTTTTAACCTCTTGTGGGACATTCTTTTGTTTTCCGGGGCTTTGCTTGTGGTGCTCGTCATCATCTTCACTTGGTGTGTCGAGCCCCTTGTGTTCGGCGTTGAGTCTGCCGGACTGTTTGAAGACCCAGCAATTTCTGTGGGTATGGTTTGCAGGCCTCCCGGAATCTTGTGGATTTGACATATCTTGTCCAAGATTTTGTTTAAGTTGGATAGCTCATCGCTATTGTCCTTAAGGGGCAGTTTTTTATTATTCTGCCGTGAGCTTTTGAATCCGGTGTTGACTGCCGCGCTCTTTGGACTGTTCCCTTTAATCCGGCGCTGGTCCTTGTTGCGCCGTGGTTTCCCGTTTCCATCCCTGACTTCGGATGTACTTGGGTCGCTGGTGCTGCGTCTTGCTAGCCAGCTATCCTCTCCCGCGCAAAAGCGGGTCATGAGGCTTGTTAATGCGGCCATTGTTCTTGGCTTTTCTTGACCGAGGTGTCTGGTGAGCCATTCTTCTCGGACGTTGTGTTTGAAGGCTGCTAAGGCTTCGGCGTCCGGACAGTCGACTATTTGGTTCTTTTTAGTAAGGAACCTGTTCCAGAATTTTCGGGCTGACTCTCCGGGCTGTTGAGTTATGTGACTTAGATCGTACGCATCTGGAGGGCGGACATAGGTCCCCTGAAAATTTGCAAACGCATCCTCGAGCTCTTTCCGGCTTCCAATGGTATTTTCGGGAGGCTTTTAAGCCCATGCCGAGCTGGCCCTTTGAGTTTGAGGGGTAAGTATTTTATGGCGTGGAGATCATCTCCTCTAGCCATATGTATGTGGAGGATGTAATCCTCAATCCAGACTCCAGGGTATGTTGTTCCGTCGCATGCCTCTATGTTTACGGGTTTGAATCCCGCTGGAAATTCGTGATCCAGTACCTCATCGGTGAAACATAGGGGATGTGTGGCGCCCCTGTACTTGGGTGTGCCGTGATGTTCGGATATTTGGCGTGTTGCATTGCTTTGAAGAGCTTGCTTTCTTGGCCCATAGATGGACCTAACTGGGCTATCCTTTTGATGTGAATCCTTATGCGAATCGCATATCGGCTTGTGTGCGGCGCCATTTGCCATTCTCTTTTTGCCGTGGGGTCGTCCATCCGACCGGGTGGCCTTCTTACTTTTTGATTGTGGGGGCTCTAAGGCCTCCTCGTCGAATTTGGGCAGTAGTTTTCTTTTTGGGTAGCTCTTTGTTCGATCGTCAGCCAGATTTGGTTCTGCGGTGTTGAATACTTTGCTCCATCTGATTACGAGTGCATCTTCCGCTGTTTTGAGCTTCCGCTTCGCTTTTAGGGCTATGCAGTGATGGCGACGAGCCTTTTGTGGAGGTTATTCTGCTCCAGCAATTTGTCCGGCGTGAGATCGTCCGGACTGTTATCTTCCCGGGGACGGATTGTTTATCCAGGTTATCTTGTTCGGACGATTGCTCGATAGCTTGTTCGTCGTCCACCGGTTCGCCCTGCTCTATGGCTGGGTCTTTGTTGAGGCGGGACTTAGTTCGGCGTTTATGTTGCCGTTTTGACTGCTTTTCGAGGGATTTATCCTTCGTAGCGTCCCGTTGTTCCTCGTCTTCATTTACTTTAGGTGTATCCACCATGTATAAATCATGGGATGAGGTGGTTGTCCAGCATCCTATAGGCGCTGGTTCATGGTTGTCTCCTACATCGTCGTCCATACCGTCGATGTCTTCGGAGTCGAAATCGAGCACGTCGTTTAAGCTTTCGACAGTGGCTACGAAGTGGGTGGTGTGTGGGCGTTGAATTTCTTCGTCGTCCGCATCCCAACCTTCCTGACCGTAGTCCGGCCATGGCTCTCCGGATAAAGAGAGAGACTTTAGTGAAGTCAGGATGTCGCCAAAGGGCGAGTGCTGAAAGATGTCCGCGGCAGTGAACTCCATGACCGGCGCCCGATCGGATTCGATTGGCAGGGGCGCGGAGGGTTCGGAGTCCGGAGAGGAGTCCGGCACCTGGGAGTCACGGTCTTCGCAAAGGACAGGGATTATGTTCGGCTTAATCGCCGTAAAGATTTCAGCCTCCGAGGTGGCGTCCAACCAACCATCCTCGATCGGCGAGATCGGCTCCGAATCAATGTTCGGAGCGGACACTAGTGCGGCCTCCAGGACACTGTTCGGCGGCAGAGTTAGGTCATGCCCATCGAGACAGTGCGGCACGCTTGGCTGTGGCTCTGATCCGCCAAAGATCAAGTCTCCGCGGATGTCGGCCGTATAATTCAAGCTTCCAAATCTGACCTGATGGCCAGGGGTGTGACTTTCGATCTGCTCCAGATGGCCAAGCGAATTGGCCCGTAGTGCGGAGCCGCCGAATACGAAGATCTGTCCGGGGAGAAAAGTCTCACCCTGGACCACGTCGTTGTTGATGATCGAAGGAGCCATTGGGCCTATCGGTGACGACACAGAGGAACTCTCAATGAAAGCACCAATGTCGGTGTCAAAACCGGCGGATCTCGGGTAGGGGGTCCCGAACTATGCGTCTAGGCGGATGGTAACAGGAGACAAGGGACACGATGTTTTTACCCAGGTTTGGGCCCTCTTGATGGAGGTAATACCCTACTCCTTCTTGATTAATATTGATGATATGGGTAGTAGAAGAGTAGATCTACCACGAGATCAAGGAGGCTAAACCCTAGAAGCTAGCCTATGGTATGATTGTTGTTCGTCCTACGGACTAAAACCCTCCGGTTTATATAGACAACGGATAGGTTAGGGTTACACAGAGTCGGTTACAATGGTAGGAGATCTACATATCCGTATCGCCAAGCTTGCCTTCCACGCCAAGGAAAGTCCCATCCGGACACGGGATGAAGGCTTTAATCTTGTATCTTCATAGTCTTGGAGTCCGGCCGTGATGATAGTTCGGCTATCCGGACACCCCCTAGTCTAGGACTCCCTCAATGGGCATCGATCTGTCAAGGATCAAGCCCACTAAAACAACCTTTAAAGGAGTAATACCCGGCGTGGAGGCCTGCTGCACGGGTTCAATAAATCTAGAAGTAGTCTTCAGCTCACCGGATAATTCTCAAAGTGAAGACTTGATCTTCGACATCGTCCCCTTCCGCAGTGGTTATCACGCATTTCTCGGACAAACGGCCTTCGCTCGCTTCAATGCGGTCCCGCATTATGCTTACTTAAAGCTCAAAATGCCTGGACCCCGTGGTGTTATCACAGTTAATGGAAACATGGAGCGCTCCCTCAGTACCGAGGAGCACATCGTGGCCCTTGCAACCGGTGTACATAGTGGCCCTTTCAAGCCGAACACTTCGTCGGCCATTAAGCCCCCGCACACTATCAAACGAGTCTGGTCTACCCTGCAGAATGACAGCTCGGTCCATCCTGAGCTGGACTAGTGATTCTGCCTCCATCAATCTCCTCATCTAACCGCGGCTTATGTACCACGTGTGCATAACTACGCACTCAAAATACCTTGGGCAAGGATGGAGGCACACTAAGGACATGGCCCACAATACGGCTCGGCCCTATTCTTTTTCTTCTCCTTTTTCCCCTTTTCTTTCTTATTCCAGGTTCTTTAAAACCTAAATCACTTTTCGGTGGTACAAGGGCCCTTTCCCAGGCCCCTTCTATATACATGATCGTTGACCCTCTTAAAGGATCCTACACTAAGGTGAAAAGCGGCGCAGACGTGCGGCAGGGTGTCCAAAGGATCTTCAGGACCACCTTTTCTTTTTTAGGACCTATCTATAGCTTTCCCTTGTTAACAAATTCTGGGCATGTAAAATAGCCTTCATGCTTATGGCATTCTCTATAAGAACACGTTTTGACGTATCAATCAGACTATAAGGGAAACAGTTTTGCCCAACCCTATTCTGTATTGGCTTATTTCATAATCTGCATTCCCTCTTCACGTCAAGTTGGCATATACACCTTGGCATGATTTAAATTGCCAGGGGCTCTATTCGGCCACATATATTCTTAAAAAAAAGTCCGAACACTTTTATAGTATACTTCGACGTCCGGAATATTACATTATATGCATCGGTTCCGAATAATGTCTTTGGTCAATAGTTGGGTTACCCGGCTCCTGTGGTTACCACCTTACGTTCTGCTTGTTCGTCTAAGGTAGTAAAGGGAGAATTACTGCGATTGTGTTTCTGGTTCATACGGTCAAACACCTCAGTAGAGAAAGCCGAAAACTGATTGTCATGATACAGTGAGAGCTGGTCAGCGGTTCGGTGACTTACTAAATCTCTTGCAATTTTTTCCGTATTGTATGAAGGACTCGCCTCTACCCAGTCACCCGCCTAAGGCATCCAAGTTCGGAAAGCCACACACGCACCAGGGGCTAGCTCATAGTACCAATGTCAAACTCCTATGGCTAAGTGAGAGTGATAAAGCAGCATAGTCTGATTGCATGGTTCGCTGCACAGACACCTCCTTTACGGACCAAGACGTTGGGTAAAGTGTGTTAATGTGCTATTCCGAACACCCCCGTAGTATCTACGTGGGGGCTGAAGCTGACGATTGGTCAACTTTCAGAAATAAAAAATGCCGCACAGGATGAAAATAATTTCAGATAAAGGCACAAATATATTACAAAGTATTAGTTCATAACACAATGTCTGGGCAGTTCGGATACATTCACTCAAACATGATATCCTTCGAGCATTGACCCTCTATTAAACGGGCACCCTCCAGGACATCTTTGAAATATCGCTCCGGCTTGCAGTGGTCCTTGCCTTCGGGTGGGACCTCGACTGCCACGATGGTGGCCTTCATCTTCGCCCAGTGCATCTTAACACGGGCAAAGGCCATCCGCGCACCCTATATGCACGCCGAGCTATTCACAACTTCAACTCGGGGCAGGTCGTCACCGAGGAGCTTGACCAGGCCGAAGTAGCTGCTAGGAATGGGTTCGGCTGGCCACAGCCAGACTATGATGTCCTTCATGGCCAAACCGGACATCCTATGCAGCTCCGCCAGCTGCATCATCTGGTTGTTCAGCAGCGCTGGCTGCTCCGGCGCCAGGTACTGTGAGCAGAAGAGCTTCTCCGTCGTGTTCCCCTCTTGGGCTCGGAAATACTGTGTGGCGTCGGCAGCACTCTTCGGTAGATCCGCAAAGGCGTCTAGTGGACTCCATAGTCGAGTGAGCAAGGCATATTTATGACTGCCGAATTTACTCTGCAAAAGAAAGGGCTTACCACCCGCTATCTGCTCGGCCTGCTTGATCTCCTCGGGAGCCGCCCGGGACTCGATCCGCGCTTCCTTGGCCTCTTGGAGAGCCTTGGCGAGATCACCCACTTGGGCCTTATTTTTCTCCTCCAAGGCCTCACACTTGATGGCGGCGTCCTTGAGCCATTGCTCCACCTTAGTCACCCGGTCCTTATATTGGCGGCGGGCGACCTGCTCGGCCTTCAAATCCATAGCCGCTTTTTCAGCGGCCGCTTGGCTCACCCGTGCCTGCTCCTTGGCTTAGGTGAGTGTGCTCTTCAAGATCTCGACCTCGGCCGCACTAACTATAATCATGATTAGGGCAACACACGCGCTTAAAACTATGCATTGGCATATAATTTCAGGTGTGTAAGCAATTTTTCAAAACATACCTTGCGCCTCATCAAACCGCTTGTTGATGCGGACGAGATCCTCATCGGCCAGCTCCAGCTTCTGCTTGAGTTTGGAAACTTCGGCGGCCTGGGCGATTGCTGCTAACAGTGAAGCATGTTTATCAAAATAGACAAGTACATTATCTCCTGTGATTATTACTTGATCCTCTGTTCGGCTTTTTTGTCAAAAGCCGAACAGAGTCTCAGGGGCTACTATCTATACACATGCATATTTTTTCCATATGCAAAGCAGCTAAGAATATTACATCACATACCTCAAAGCTAAGAATATTACATCCATTCGTAGCCTTCGTAGGCCGGATCACCACCATTTGTCCTGGTCAGCAAATAAAGTCAGCTTTGACAAGGGCAATATGCATTAGCCCCCAAGTTCCAAGTATAATAATTGTATTGTGCTTGGGACTTCACAATATTTTAAGAGGCAATAGACATTAGCCCCCAAGTGCCAAGTATAATATTGTGCTTGGGACTTCAAATAAATTAATTGCCATCTCACTTATTGTTTTACCTCTTGTAGACTGAGCTTAACAGTAAAGAATCACAAGTCGCCGACCTTCAAGAAAACATCAAGTCTCAACAAGCACAGACCAGCAAGGCCAATGATGAATTGACTAGTGCCTTAGCAGCAATGGAGAAAGTGAAGGAAAGCTTCAAAGCTGAACAAGCTGGTTGGGATACAGAGAAGGCAACCCTGCTAAAGAGGGTCGAGGATGCTGAAGCGACCCTTGAGCCGGTATCTGAAGAGCTTGCTGGCTTAAAACAGCAAATTAATGCCATGGATGCTGCCATTTTTGGTAAAATAGCTTCCTCTTAATCTTTTTAACATATGTTATCCAATGTGCTCCTGGCTTACAAATGTCCTTGATGATTTAGGATCCCGAGTTACCCATCTTGGCTCAGACATGCGGAAAAAACTGAAAGCTGCTTACACGCTCATAGAACAGCTAGTCAGCTATATACTGGCTCACAACGGGTCATCTACACAGCTGCTCACAACAAACCGGCTCCAACCCTTATCAAGGATACGTTGGATAAACTATCTATCACTACAAAAAATACACTTCCGTGATGATACGTGTTTGTCATAGTAGGTCGCGTTTTTTGTCATGCATGTACATCCATGACAAATTTATGACAGAATCAAGATAGTCATACTGTCTTTGCCGTAGAAGTGTTCCATGACATTACCAAAATTATCATCACAGAAGTGTCCACTTCCATGACGATAAATCGCGCGTCACAGAAGTGCTTTCGTCAAGGGTGACCGACATGTGGCATCCATCGTAACGGAACGCCATTAAGCTATCGGGTCGGATTTTGGATCCGATAACCCGTTAACAACCCCGACCAATGGGAAATTTCCACATGTAAAATTCTTATTGGCCGAACGAAACATGTGTCAGCTCGTCAGTGGGTCAGATAGGCGCCTATGATACATCGACACGTAGCACGGCCCAACAGAGGCCCATTCCTGTGAAAAGGCCGGCCCGTTTGACTTGGTCAAAAGGTGGCGGGCCGGCCCATGGAAAACCTGTTAACAGCCTGTTCGCATATAGCCCATTTACAACCCGCTCACCCAAGGCCCGTTACGCCCTATCCGAATTAAGCCCAGTAGCGTCATCTGGGCCATCCAATATGATTCCACTGTTTTCGCCGGCCCATGTATGGCCCATGACGTCTTTCGGCCCATATGAGGCCCTATGTAACTCTTGGCCTATTAACGGCCCGTGGTGAAACTGGCCCGTAATGAACAGTGTATCACTTTACACCCATTAACAGCCCATGGTGAAACTGGCCCGTAATGAACAGTGTATCACTTTATACCCATTAACGGCCCGTTATTCCGTTGGGCCGTTTCCAGCCCATGTTATCTTTCGGCCTTCTCAGAGCCCATTTATTCTTGGGCTCATTTCCAGCATTCGTTTACTTACGGCCCATTACTGTCATTTTCTGCTTGTGGGCCAAATTCAGCCCGTGGTTACAATCGGCCCATTTGTGGTCCGTTAATATGTTGGGCTGTTTTCATAGCGTCATCAAATACGGCCTATTAACGATGGCCCATTACGGTCGGCCCATGAACAGACGATTCCAACTCTAGCCTGTTTACGGCCATAATGCGGCCTGTTATTGGCCCATGTTTGGCCAATCGATCATACGGCCCGTATAAGGCCCATTGATGATACGGCCGGTAGAAGGCCGATTGTTTCTACGGCCCATAGAAGGCCCTCTTTCTCTGACCCGTAGAAGGCCCATCGCTTTCTCTGACCCGTAGGAGGCCCAGTGTCACTACAGTAAATATTAGCACATGGTTACTGTGGCATAGTTTTAAAAAATAGGTTATTGCAGCCACTAGTTAACCGCGGAAAAAGAACTGCAATGACTACAAGCAAACAAATAAACAAGACAACAAGGAAATAAATAAGCAAGCAATTAACGCTAGGCTATCACGGCTATTACACATATTACATCCACTGGGCATCAAAGTTCGCCACCCGTGCAAATATAGGGAACAAAGCAACATATCATATACACTGGCCGTCAAAATTGGCCACCAATGCAAATAAACGCGGCAGCAAAACAAGAGCATAACTGAAACAACATCAGAAGAGCTCAAGAAACGTTATCCTGGGTATCCACCATGCTGGCAATAAGCTTAGCAAGCTGATTAGCTTTGTCCTGTTTGGCGCTAAAATCCTCCAACGCTTGCTGTTGCACCAGGAAGTATGCATCTGAATGCTCTAGGGACTTCCGCAGTCCTTTCGCTTCTTGTCGCAGCACAGGTGATCGATGTCTTTCAGCTTGTAGTTGAGACTCAAGAAACCGAACTGATTCAGACAGTGAGTTTGAATAGCTTGTGCAAGCGGTAGTAGCCAGTAACTCCAACACTAAACCAAGATAGGATGTGTCACTATCCTGAACCTTATCTGCATTACTTCCTTTACCGTTGCTTAATAAGGCACTCTTCCCCAAGATTCTGTCAGCATTCTAAAAGAAGAAACAAGCAGACACATAACAAGTTTAGCACGTACTAGTATATGAAACTCATTTCGGTGAACCAGTTCATTATTAAGGTGGACAGGATTAAACTAGCAAGTCTTCTATTGCCAAGTACTAGTACATAATAAAAGCATCAAACAAACATATTTCTATGTCCTATGGTAGCAACGGAATCTTAAATTAGAACAGTTGTTCTTCAGGTTGAGGCACTTGTTCTACATGAATATAGTACAGTAAGACGCAAGAATATAATACTTAAAAATAGAAAATGAGCTCATAGACCTTACCACATTCTTGGTTCGGGACCAAGATGTAACAAGGCGTTCCCGATCATCGTCCAAGAAATGTGTCTCGGGAGAACGTAAGGGAATTTGATGAGTTTCTTTGCCGGTGAAGTACGTTTTCTTGAGTAATTCCGATCGCCACCAAGCATTCTTGAAGATAGTAGAGGTATTAGCACAGGTTACCTCATCATGAGTTTCCAAATCGGTCCTTCTCTATAGAGAAAAATGGGAAAATTTGTTGTATTATAACCATCATGGAGGTAGGATGTATGGGACGAAGCAAAGTAATTGCCATGAATAACATTACTTACACATAACTCCTGGATAAACACCTGCAACTGGCATTTTCCTTCATCTTCAGTATAATATTTCCAAGATGGGAAGATACGCACATACGATTTAACAACATCAAATGCGATAGATGCTAAACTACGACTAGCTGGTTGTTCTTCCTCCACGTAAATAGGCGCATTAACCGGTGGAGTTGGGGTTCGCCGTGATATTCTTGGCCCTTTGGGCAATCGGAGCTGCCTTACTAACTGCTCTTGTTTGGGAGCTCTGTGGTGGAGATGGTGTTGTGTCAACAAGAACTGGGTTACTATCGACTGGGGTTGGGGTTAGATTGGGTGAAGCTGGTTCTCTGTCCATCGTAGTAGGGGTACAATCTGCGAGAGTTTGGGTTATGTGTGGTAGGGATGGTTCTTGTGCATGTACAGCCGGGGTGCTATCTCCACCAAGAGGTAGCACTATTTTATTTGAAGACCGTGTTTTTAGTCCGCTAGATACTGGCATCACCTGCTCCAATTCAAATGGCTGATAAACAGGAAACATAGTTGAATGTACAAACATTGTATGAGAGACAGATGCAATAGATAGTGTGGAAAAAAGAGGGCATGAAATAGTTGGCATGTATATTGTTTAACTAAAACGGATAGCATGACATAATTTCACATATATGATGTCTATCTAAACTGGATAGCATAGCATAACATAATTCAAAGATATGATGAATAACTAAACAGGATCGCATGACATAATTCACCTACATGTTATCTAAGTAATCAGGATCGCATCATTTAATTCACATATGTGATTTATATGCTAAGCAGAGGGCATTCGATATGATGTAGAACTAAGAACATGGTGTTGAATATCGTGTATATGATGTCTAAACTATGCAATGCAAGACACCGTATGCATGATATGAGCGATATAACCGTGCCAAGTTAGAGCATACACATCGGTGGGGGAATAGGACTGGTCATCTGTCTGCGAATCCATCTCTGAGGAGCTATCGGGACCCAACAAGAGATCTGCTTCAACATGTAGCACTGTCTGCTCTGAAGGCCTTGTTTTCACTCCAGATTTTTCCATCTCCCACCCAAATGGCTGATTCACAGGAAGAGTAGTTTAATGTACAAACATTGTCGACAAATGGAAATGTAATGAAGAAAAGGATGGGCAAGATATCATTCAAATATATGATGCCTGGTTAAACAGGATGGCATTGCACATTTCACATATATTATGGCTGGCTAAAAGACATGAGACTGCATAATTCCCATATATGATATAGAAAATAAACAGGTGGCATTACAGAACATGTCTAAACTAAGCAGATGACATATATGATGTCAAAAGTAGGCACTGCAAGGCAACATATGCATGATATGACTAACATCATCATGCCAAGGTAGAGCAAACACCTGGGGGGGTAAATAGGAGTGGTCAGCGGCATCCGAATCCGCCTCAGAACAGATATCTTCCTCTGGATTACAATCTGGAGAGGGGTGGGGATGGTTTTCCATTGAACCCACCATGGAGCGATGTCTGCATGACATTGTATTGCCGTGCAAAAATCTTCTCTTTTTCTGTACATGTTCAGCATTACTGTGTACAATATCTAACATGCATACGAAAAAAATATGGTGAGATTATGTAAGGAGAGCATGCAGAAATTTAGAGTGATGGTAACAACCAGTGGATCGATGTTTTTCCGTTGAACAAAAATAGCCCTAATGGATCGACGTGAATGTCTAGTAATAAGTGATGCAACAAGTGTACAACCTCTTTGCCGTAGCCGTGTCGACCTCAGCATCATTGGGTTGGTCATTTGAAGCAGTTGAGGCAGAGGTGGTTGTCGGAGGTGTGGAGGAAGATCTAAGGAATCTGTAGATGGCGTCCAGGGCACTGCTCTATTGTGATGGATCATTCTGTCGTTGGAGCAGCTCCGGTGAGCCGTAAGACGTCAAGGCTGAAGCAGCACAAGACAGACATCGTCAATCTCAAGTGGGATTCTAATAGCATCTCCAATAGATGATGTAAAATGGATGACTACAACAGATGAGGTAAAAACTGTTGACTCTGAACTTAACTGTCGAAACTGAAATTTACTGTGGAATCTGAATGCTACTGTCGAAACTGAACGCAATGGTAGCAGAGAGGCACTTGACATGTAGTTTAGGGAGGGCATGTAGTTCATCTTCAACCTGCACCCCTCGAGCCTTGACCACCACCGGCCGAACCGCCGGCCCCAGCGCCGCCTCGCCGCCCCGAAACAACTCGCCATCGCCGCCCCGGCCAGCACTCTAGGCCCCCCGCCCCCCCCCCCACCCTGAACCCTAAGATAGATAGTGGGGTACCTCTCAGGTGAGCCCTCGTCCCCGCTGCGGGTGGTTCTTCCTTAACTCCGGCGAGCCCCCCATCCCCTGAAAATCGACTGACCCAAAAGTCGATTCAGTCGACTGTAGTGTGGCTTAATCGGAGCAGAGCAGCAGCACGAGCGAGGGGGAGAGCAGCAACAGCTGGGCGAGCGAGCGATCGAGCGAGAGCCGGAGCAGCAGCAGCAGATCCGGCTGGTATGGACACCGCCGCCGAAGGGGCCTCGCACTGGGGGAGAGCCGCCGTGGAGATGTCGCCCGCGGCGCCGGCTTCAAGGTAGCCGGGTGCGGGTTGGAGCACCATCAGCGCCGGGAGGTCGAGTTAAGGAGAAGGTGCGAGGCGATGAGTGTACAACCTCTTTGGTGGCGCCGAGTAGGCCTCGTCTTGAGGATGCTGTGGTTCCGGTGGAGCAGGTTAAGGCGGCGCTATGGGGATGGAGCAGCCGCGATAGACGAGGCGATCGTCAGAGCAGCTCCTTGGAGGTGGAGGACGGGGCGGCTGAACCGGCGGGACGGCGAGATGGACGACGGATCCTCATCCGGGGAGGTGGACGAGGGACATCGAGCTGTTGCGGTGGACGACATCGTCGGGAAGAGGCTCCGGCTGGGCAGCGGTGACGTGGCGGATGGAGGAGGGTGGGGTTGGCTGGGCGGAGAGGTTATGGTGACTGGGATTTGAATGGCGAAAAGGGGGCAATGGGAGGGTGAAGCATGACTTAGGAATGCGCTTGTCCAAAATGTAGGGTGTGTTACAAAAGTACCCCACCGATTTGAACTAGCGGCCCTTCGGCTCAGGGTTAGAAGGGGATTTCGGCGTGTCGGGATTTGGCAGTGGAGGGAGTTTTTAGCGTTGTAATTTCGGGATAGCAAGGCACGGGTTGTGAAGGCGCCAGTATTGGGAGCACGATATCTGAATTTTCGGGATATAACAAGACGCGGGTTGAATTTTAGGGACAAGCCTAACATGTCGTAATATTGTACTTGTACATACCAAATCAATCCGCACTTCCCTCAACCAAAAAGAAAACAAAAAAATAGAACTATTCACACCACACAAGGAGAGAGTCTTGCCGCGTTTTACTATACAAATTATATTCAAATCTACTCCCTCCTTCCATCTATATAGGGCCTAATGCGTTTTTCGATGCTAACTTTGACCAAATATTAGAGCAATGATATATGACATGCAACTTACACAAAGCACACCGTTAAATTAAATGCATGAAAGGTTCTTTCAATGATATAATTTTCACATTGTGCATGTCATGTACTATTAATCTTGTCAATAGTCAAAGGCGGTCTTAAAAATCTCATTATGCCCTATATAGATGGAAGGAGGAAGTATGAATCCATGTTATGTCCGATTAAATTTTTTCGCTTGCTGTATAATGCATGTAACCTACTCATACCAACATTTTAGTGCATTCCAAATGTCTATACTACCGCTGCAATTCGAACTAAATTTGAATTCTTTTCTCTATTTCAATAAGAATATACAATCATGCTTGTTGCCAACTTCAACCATCATAGTTTCCTTGCTATCCGCCAGATATAAATCAGACCGCCTATAATGCAGGATGGCATGCACACCATCATCAACAACTCCGTTTTTTGTAAGAGTAGAGATAAAATATATTAAATGTAGTATACCATGTTCATAACCACACCATGTGTATCACCGTTATATATATTCACACATGCGTCGGTTTGAAACACTATGATAAATTCTTCAAATATCTGTCGCTCTATTCGTCTTTTACACCCACACAACCCTCTTATCTTTGTAGCTAGCGCTAACTTTCTCTCGTGCATGCACACGCCCGCATCCCTCTCACCCTCCCTCAGCATTCTCTAGATCCATCGTGCAAATTCGTCTTTTCACTTTAGGTCGTTAACCCATGGTGTGTGTAGGCCCCCCAGCTCCTTCATTACGACACACATCGATCGATATGCCTCTCTAGCCAGGTGTGCCTAGCACAAACACAAGCTTCCCCTCTTCTCTTGTCACCGTCCATGCCTCACTCCCACCACTATTTTCATCGTTCTCGTACTACACACTCCTCCCCCTCGATATAGTATGCCTCTCGTACCACCTCCTACATGCATCCCTCTCTCTCTATCCTTCTCCTCGTGCCTCATTTGCTTCTAACACACACGTGCATGTATACCGATCGATCTCCCAACATATACCTAGATCGACTTTAATTACCCCCCCCCCACCGATCGACGTACCTCACAAGTTATGTCTCTCCTTTCTCTTACAAAGGGCGATTGATCTTCCTATGTAGTTACGTCTACTTACCACAGCCACATCGTCCCCCCTTATCATTCATGCATGCCTCCTGACCGGTCTCTCACACGCATGTGCACAGACAACAAGCAGCCATCTCCTCTCTTATTGATATTGCGGGTGTGCCCTCCATTTGTCTAGCAAGCCTATCCCACCATTTGTTAGAAGCAACTCCACTACCACCCCCTCCAACACTCTAGCTCTGTCTCTCTCCCAACCTTATTCATCTCCTGCACATATGCATGAATTCCGATCGATCTCCCTTAATACATGAGGCAGATCGATCTCCTTAATACATGAGGTAGGCCTCTCTCCTCCTCCACATATATACCATCCATTGTACCTCTATAGTTAATTGGGCCTCCCTCTTCCCCCACCACACACCGATAGTCGAGCGCTGCAGGTAGGTATCCATGCCACAGAGACAAACTGCACATGTCCCATCTCACGTTCCAAAGAGGGCCAGCCACTCTATATCTTTGACGTGGGCACACACAAATTCAATGGCACTCTTTATCGATCGCGCGAGCGCACACACACACACATCATCCCTCTCTTCGATTCTATGGACACCTCAAGCCGATGATACCTCCACTCTCTTCTCGTGGATCGCCCCCTCTATATATATGTTATATCCAGGACTCTATTTCACACACATTGCATATGTTAAATTTTTTGATTGACCCCCCCCCCCCACAAAAAAAACTCTCAAGAACCCACACACTATATCTCTCTAGGTTTGTATCTCTCTCACACAACCCCATGTAGGTGGTGTACGTCTACAAGAAGAGAATAGGTGCACCGTGCACATACTCACGCTTCGTGCCCAGCCACACCCGCACGGGTACACGGTGGAGCTCATTTCTTTACGAAATGGCAGCCCACGTGCTAATTTGAACGCCTGTAGCGGTTGTTTACCTAGGGAGGTCGTGTACCACGTGTGCATGAAACAAAGGTTGACTTGACGCGTTGCCGCGTTATTTTTAAATAAAGTTATAGCGCTCAATGGCACGTACACAGAATATAAAATGATTTTTATGGAGGAAAAGGTAGTCCGCTCTTCAGAGTATCTCACACAAGGCTCTGGTGGCCTCTCTCTCTCTCTCTCTCACCGTTGGTCACTGATCCGGCCGCATCCCGTCCGCCGGGGGAAATGGAGTGCAGTGGCCTCTCTCTCTCTCTCATTGTTGGTCACTGATCCGGCCGCATCCCGTCCACCGGGGGAAAGGGAGTGCGGTGGCCTCTCTCTCTCACCGTTGGTCACTGATCCGGCCGCATCCCGTCCACCGGGGGAAAGGGAGGAAGTGCATCGTTTCTCCGTTCGACGGCGCTGAGGCAGCACTTCCCGATCTGCGGTACACGTCGTTCTCTCTGACCAAGCTCCGGTAGCGGCGAGGCCCTCGCCACCTGCTCGTAGATTCCGCCGCCGCCGCTCACCTAGTTACATCCGGCGACCTCGTGTATCCCCTCGGCCTTGCTCCACCGCCTGCTTTTCCCACGTCGCTGCATGTGGATCTTCCATAGTTCTTTGCCCAAAACGTAGCTCGTCCGGCATACTTTCCATATTGCATTCTCATCCTCACACTGTTTTAGACAAACACAACCGTGTTGTTATCTTCCCTTAGGACAAGGAATATGCTTCCTTTTTGTCGTCGCATGTGTCATCAACTGTTATTGGCCAGTAATTGTTTCCTTTCTACCTCCTTTTTGCAAACATGGCTATCCATTTCACCTCGTTGCTATTGCGGCCTTTTGGTGAACTGCACAAATCACTTTTTTCGTAAGAGTGTTTTGTGCAGTTGTACTAAAATGTCACACGGGCAACGTCTCTACATTTCAGTGCGACTACACAAAGGGAGATTGGTTTTGCTCTATCCTCCTCATCCAACTCCGAGCCTAATCTTCTCCAACTAGTTAGTCTTAAGAAAGACTACAAAGGTGACCGGCTTCTATTTGTGTGTTTATTGTTTCATCAGCAGTCCTCTATTATCGTAATCACACTTGATATCTTTGGAACAGGGACGCTCAGCTCTATTTTAGTGGAACTACACAAAATGATCGGAATGTTGCATGCTCCAGACAGCTACTTTTTTCCCCAACATGCCTTGTTGATTTAGATAGAGCTGGGGGGACGTTGCTGCCAATGAAAGCATGGATCAATTTTAACTTAACACCTTCTCACAACTTTGTCTTCAGTTGTGATGTAAATATTAGCTTTGATTAGCAAGGAAGTTAGTTTTTTATTGTTTCCGAAAGAGCATCGATGGCAAGACGCACGAAACAAAAGCTGAAAGCTCACACCATTGTACAATTTCATGTCGCTGGAAAATTATTTGTGTGGTACATCAATTATATAAACAAATGATGGAAGCTTGATAGCATTGCCAGAAGCCTCTTCATCATCCGGGTCCATGTGCCATGCACAAAATTATACTCCTTCGTTCCTAAATATTTGTCTTTTTACAAATTTCAAACGGGCATATTTTATAGTGTAGATTCACTCATTTTGCTTCGTATGTGTACTCCCTCCGTTCCTAAATATTATATTCGTCTTAACAGAGATTTCAAGAAGTGACTACATACGGAGCAAAATGAGTGAATCTACTCTCTAAAATATGTCTATATACATCCGTATGTGCCAGTCCATTTGAAATCTCTAAAAAGACCAATATTTGAGTAGTCACTCGTTGAAATCTCTAGAAAGACAAATACTCCAGAGTATATTTAAGAACCGAGGGGGTAGTGCACAACCGCATGGGAGACTCAGCCTGGTCGTTGTGCCGCACTAATAGTGAGTAATGAGCAGTCAAATCATAAGCCCCACCTATCCCACTGTAAGTTGCTCTGAAGAAGCAACCATCAATACGCTCTTCTTTGAATCCGCTCATACTACTCCATCCATCACTGTTTATACAACGCGCTTCAGAAAAAAGAAAAAAAATCTGTGGGACCAAGGCGACTAGCGATCGGCCTGAAAAATAGCATTGGTAGTTATAGCACGGCGTCTATTACTAGAGGGAATAATGCGTACACACATGCATGCAGTGCTTCCACCCAGGTACACACATGCATGCACGTAGTAGTACAAAGACATGGAGAGAAAATTGTGGACTTGATTGCGGTTACCACGCCCTAATTAATTGAGCATTAAACCAAACGCGTCTAAAGTCTCTCTGGTGGTGGAAATGCATTGAGAGAAATGCATCATAATGAAGCGCTACTCAGAACTGTGGACGGAGGGTGGAGTAGTATGAAGGTGCAAAACCAAGTACGCTGATTCATCAAGGCTTGGCTCTTCGCCTTCGTGAAGTCGAACAATGATGGTACTCCGCATCTTGGGTACTACGGTGTATGCCTCGACAACTGACACCGAATGGACTGATGCATGTCCACCAAGGGTAGGTTGCATTAGTCAAAGGCGTGAAGCGAGCTTCACCTTGTCCTGCAAGCTTCTCCTCGCTCATGAAGTTGACGGGACACACCAAAAAGTAGTGCTAGTCCATACTCCCTCCTTTCCGGTTAATATGGCTTAATGTTTTTTGTGGGTAAATGAGAGAGCTTTATTCATATATAAGCATTCTTAGGATGATCAACCAAGATACTGGTCACTAGGAAGCTAGGTACCCCGCAAAAAAAGTAGGAAGCGAGGTGTTTCATCAAGCCAGCTCTCGGCCACATTCAAAGTGCAGCTAGCACAGTTTGCACGAAGATGCGCCGCAAGGTTTGCTGACCTGTTTACATGCTGAATAACAAAAAAATAAATATTACTGAGCGCTACTATTTGTAACAGGATATGAGCCAGAATTAAGCGAGAATTGTGGCGAATGTTCCATGCAATCAACTTCCATTATCACATGCGAGAACCCTCGAAGAGAACCAAATGTGTTGAAGATTGCTTTATCACATTTTAAAATTATAATAAGAGTGCAGACGCTCCTCCATCCGGTTCCTAGTACTAGTATAGTATGTACCTTTATGGACTATAGTAGTAGTACTAGTAAACTTTGCGCTTGGCTGTTCGGGAAGTCAAACAATAATATACCCTCCGTCTAGGTGTGTAAGTCATCTTACGAAAACCAAATCATCCCAAAACACTTAGGCACGTTACATTAATTCCCTCCTCGTTTCTTGTTTCTGACATATCAACCAATAAGAGATGTGGGCCGTGCATGCTTTCAATGACTTGAGACTATCAAACATGACATGTAGTGGTTAGTTCATTGCATGCAATGCTATTAATTAGTAAAAAGACATTAAGTTTTCTTGTTTTCCTCTCCGCCTTGGTCATGGTGCACAACGTAAGATGACTTACACACATAGACGGAGGGAGTAGCACTAGTAGTATAGTGTATGCTTCTGGCAATCTGACACCGAATTAACTGTTGCACGTCCACCGCCTGAGTGAGGGAGAGCTTGCATTAGTCAAAAGTTTCTCCTTGTCCTGCGAGCCACCGCGCGCAAGCTTCTCCCGTCCTGCAACCTTCTCCTCGTTCGGCAAGTTGACGAGACACACCAAAGTAATGCTAGTCCATACTGCCTCCTCTCCGGTTAATATGGCTTAATTTCAAACGAGATAAATACACTGCCTGTCACTGTATATTTGTAAAAATACGGTCAGTGGACTTCATAATACGATCATTGCGCTCAATATATATATTTTCCGGTGTTCATACGGTCACTAGCTCACCCTGACTGAGTATGTGTGTGCATGCACGTGTAGGTTGAGCACTTGAGCGTGACCGTGTGTGTTCCGTCGTGTGCTCGGACATGCATGCATTAGGGCATCGCGCGCGTTTTTGCGTCCATGTGTACGCAGGATGCTTGCATACACGTAGGGGAGTACGTGTAGGGGCCACTAAGGAGCAGTCAAATCACACAAAGATGTTAGTCGGAAGAAGCAACCATCATTTCACTCTTGAATGACACGACGCAATATAAAATGGTTGATATGGAGAGAAAAGAAAACCACTATATATACACTAGCAGGAGCCTAAGCTACAAGCCTGCTTGCTTAGGTTGCTCTCTTCACAAGCATAGAACGACGGGCCTGATCCCACGGTGGGGAAGGAACAATGTTTTATGAGACGCGGTCGACATCGGCGAGGGAGAAAACCCACGGTCGGTGCGTCCCAATTGGGGTCATCATGCGTATGGGCCGATGCCGCATCCCAACCGCCCTTCTAGCTACAGCCCGACGTCCCAGGTAGTCCATCTTCCTTTTGGAGCCGGCTTGCTCCACTGCCGTAGCTCCATCTCTATGTTGATCTTTCTCTACTTCTACCGGCTTCTACTTGTGATGAGTTTATGTCTCATGAACTACTGCCAGTACTATTATTCTAATCACACTTCTTCAATATCTTTGCCATCAGGGATGCTCAGGTCGATTTTAGTGGAACCGCACAAAAGCATCATATGATCCGAGGGTGCCAGCCGCCTTTCCTTTGACAGGTTCTACCTGGCCAGGAAATTAAATCATGTTTAGGGTTTAGGCTTTAAGTCGTAGTGACCCCATCAGTAGTTTTTCTATCGTACACGCTCTCACAACTTTTTTCTTTAGTTGTGAAGTAAATATTGGCTATGATCTGTGAAGCATTGAGATGCATCAGCATGCGTGTTAGTTTTCCTTTGTATTTGATGGAATGTTGTAACAAGGCAACCTTGGAATAGGAATGAAAATGGAGTGGAAAAGTTCCCGTTTTTCCGGAGAAAAAATGGAAACGGAGTGAAACCAACGTTTTGTTTCATTGGATCGCGCCATCGAGCAAAACCAACGTTTAAATCACGTCTGTCGTGTTCGTGCCTCACCCTCCTCCACGGCTCGACCCCACACGGTTGCTCGGCATGCCACTCACCGCAAACCGAGTAGTACGCCCTCCTTTCCGGTTTATAAGGCTTATCTCAAAATTTTAGTTTTCACGTTTTATAGGGCTCAATTTGGTTGTTCCCCATCACATGTTCAGATTTCAAGGTGCATTAAATCATTGCATGTAAGTATTAAAAGAAAATTGACCAATGCATGTGCTTTATGCATGCATGCACTGCAATTAATGCATTGGTAAACACAATTGTTTGAGGAAAACAAGCGCATTAATTGAGTGGTTTTGCAAACTACAAAAATTATTCCACCACTTATCATCTACCTTGGTTGGTGAGATTTTTGAATTGAGCCCTATAAACTGGAAAGGAGGGAGTATACTATAACTTTCCCGCCTGCTTGTCGATGGATCGCGCCATGGAGTACTAGCACTACTGGAAGAGATTGACGAGTTGGGGGAGGACAGCTAGCTGTAGCACGGACTCCCAAGAACTTTTTACATGCATGTTGTAGCCGGCTATTGCGACCTTTGAACGCAGAGCAGCCGCGTGCACCCGGAAGCGGCGCGGGCGACACTCTCTCGGCCGGCGCGCCGCTTCAATGCCGGCGCCAGTGAGAGGTCGCGTCCGCTCTGGCCGGGCATGAATGCGTAATCGACCGTTTCGGGCAGGGAAGCCTTGTGGTGATGAAGAGGGTTCGGGTTGGTCAGGACCGGCCGTGGCAACGGTCCGGACGTGCGCAAAAAAGAGATGATGTACGTTAATATTGTTGCGTATATAATTAACAATGTAAATAATGTGCCAGTTGGACAAATATGATTGGAGATGGAGATGGAAATGGAATTTTACGTTAATACGGATATGCATGTTTATGTCTATGTGTGTGTGCGCGACGACTCTCGCGACCTGGAAGCGGGGGCGTGGTTTTGATCGAGTTTTCTTTCTTGGTACGTTAGAAAATTAGTTTGTCTGATTCACATCTAGATGTTATTTAAGGATATCACATCTAAGCTCCCACAAGTATATAATGTAGCAACAAGAATCAAAAATATACTAGGAACAGACCACATTCAGTGTGGTCATCAATTTATATGTGACATATCTTTGTCACATCTAGATGTGTCCTAGACAGACCCTTAAAAAATTGTGCGCCAGTTTTCGTTTCTTTTTCCGGGAGCAGCGTATTCTATTTAAAACCACTGCTATGGAGAGATTTTTTACTCCATTATAGCATGTTGTTTGATAGAGTTTCTCGCGTCTCCCTATCTCACCCTCTCCATATCAAAACAAGATTACAGTGTCCACTCTATCTCTCTCCTCACCGGTCACAGATCCGGCCGAATCCCGTCCGCTGCGGGAGGTGAGGAGGTACAGCGTTGACGTTGTCGCTATCGGCGACGGAGGAAGCCGATGCGCATTGTCCTCTCGGAGCCGGCGCTGGCACTGATGAAGATACTACGCGCCCTTGTTCACTGCTGTTGTGTGGGCAGATCCCGCCCGCCCGCCTAAACGACATCTCGCCCACCTGAGGTATAACTTCTTGTACTGGCCCAGCTCCCCAGGTTGCTGCGTGCGGGTTTTCTTCTATGCGACTACTCCCTAGCTCCCCATGCATAGTAGCTAGGGTTCGTCGGCTGGTCCAGCATCACCTACTAGTTCTACTACTATTATAGAGGAAATGCCACTCAAAAAGTTGTCCTGATTTATGCCTCGGTGGAGGTATACATGTTGTTTTGACAAAAACTACATGGTGGTTGTGCGGTCATTGTCCATATGGTGGTAGTACTATCACTGGTTAAATGAAGAAATGCTTTTTTTCTCGGGTATCCTGGTTTAGTCCTGGTTTAGTTCCCATCAAGATAATTATGATGCTTCTGTTTGTTGGTGTACTTTTCATTAATTCTTATTGACAATTGAGATGTCGTTGCTAACCCTTTTTTATATTTTTTGGAAACAGCGATGCGTGTCTCCATACCCGGGCATGTCTTCCTCAATTTTAGTGGAACTGCACAAAATTGGATGGCCATTGTTGTTCTGCCTCACTGTCCTCTTCCACGTGGTTCTTCCTTCCTCGAGCTTGATTACTGAGAAGAAACATACCACAGTGAGGATTTGTCGAACTTCTTAGGTGCCTCACCCAAACTTGATGCCAAATGGATGATGCATCACCACGATGACCTATCGATGCTCATGGTTGCGCCTCATGGTTGCGTCGGCTGGTGAAGCTGATCGATTTTCGATTTAAAAACAAGTTGTCTTCCATCGATTGCTCTTTGCTTGTTACGCACAAAGATGATATCCTTCATCAGTTCACCTTGGTTGCGTTGGAGACGCAGTCGTCTTTCACGTTGGTGCAATTTTATCACACAATTGGCTATGAACCAAATGTTTCCTCGAAGACGGATCGACGTTGGTACTAAGAGCATAAGTTCTGTATTGATTTCTAAGCCTTCTCACAACTTTGTCTCCAGCTCCCTTGTAATTTTATTTGTCCAGCTATTAACTTTGATTTAAAAAATTGTGTGGACTAAAAACCCGGATGGACGTAGTAGCCCTCCATTTTTATTTACTCTGCATATTAGATTTGACTGAATTCAAACTTTGTAATACTCTCAAACCTTTCTGATAATTGAAATTAAATTTCTTTATTTGTACACACTCTCACACATTTCCGATAATTTGGTGCATGCGTGGTTGTTCACTTAAGGGAGGGTAGTGTACCACATGTGAAGGACAGGAAGTGCGACCAGGACGCGTGGGCGTGGATCGTTAGTTCATCAGAAGTAGTACTAGTTTTCTTCACTGTACATTAAATAAAGAGTTTCGTTTCGTACATACACAATTTAAAACGATTGTTATGGAGAGAATAAGAAAACCACTCCACTATATTTTAGTCGTATACACGAGAGTACTATATGGACGCAACTTCATTGACTTAGTGCACCTGCCTTTGGATTTACGACAGGTGGGCCCAAAATGTGGCTGGCTCACATGTCATACAGCCAAAAGCAGGTGCAGTGAAGGCACCGGAGCTCAGTCCGTATTACAGTAGTATATATATAAGCGGGAGCCTCAGCGCTTGTTCGCTATGATTTGCACTCTCCATACGCTTTCCGCACTACATATATGTTACACGCTGGAGGCTCAGCGTTCATTTGTTAGGGTTTGCTATATTCATAGTCTCTCACCCTCTCTTCACCAGATCTAAACAAGACTGCGTTGGCCTCTTGTCTCTCTCTCCCCCCTCACAGCTGGTGAAGGAGGCGTCCGTATCCCGTCAGACCGGAAGGGGAGGAGGTGCAGCGTTCACTCTATCGCCTTGACGAGGGAGGCAATCCACCGCCGGCTGCGCTGTTCTCTTTCACCCAAATACTGCGGGAGGGCCACCGACCACTTCTTCCTCGCTGCTGCACGTAGTGTGGGCAGATCCGGCCTCCTTCGCACGCCTTTGCCACATCCCGGCGACCCTAAGGTATAAGTTTCTTTGAAACCGCTGCTGTTTCTAGCTGCATGTGGATCTTTTTCGATCTGTAGTCGAATCTAGATCTTGGTTCAAAGAGGAAAGAAGGGTGCGGTGGGCTGGAGCAAGAATCTAGGACGTGGTTCAATGAGGAAAGGAGGGCGGAAAGTAGTATAGATGGCTATCCAGCCGCTTTGTAGGTCGAAAAGGAAAAAAGGGGGTAACCCAGTACACACATCTGTAAGGAACCGATCTGTTTGTTGAAAAGGGAAAGAAACTAGGGGGTCGGGTAGTTTGTGCACGACTAGATTTGCTGCCCTCACATAGGAAGAAGGTTCAAAGAGAAGAAATATGGGACCAGCGCATATATGCTGCTTGGCTACATACTCTGCATCACCCATTTATACGTGTGGATGCACATGGTGCTGGCATGTCCCATGAAGCTATTTTGCTGTTGTTAATCTCAGAATTAACTACTGATCTGTTTTAAAAGAATTTCTCTGTTAATATGAATCAATGCAACCGTTTTAGAAATGCTACTGTCCTACTTTGTTTCCAATCCAAGATAAGTTAGATGCTTCTTTCTGTCACCGTTTGTTTCATCCTCCTTTATCGGCAAGTAATTGTTTCCTTTTTGCCACTATTAAAACAGGGGTATCGATTCAACTTGTTGATATTGCAACATTTTGTTTCGCTACTCGAAACACTTATGTTTTAAGAGTGTTTTGTGCAGTTCAACTTGAAAGTCACACCGGTGACTTTGCTTAATTTTTGTGGAACTACACAAAAGGAGATCGAGATTTGTTTCAGTCTTCGTATGAAGTTGTTTCAAATCTTGGTCTCAACCACATGATGTTGATGTGCTTTGAGATGTTGTGCTACTTGTTTTGGTACTGTTTTTTCCCATTAAGTAGTGAACAAAAATTGGACCAACCCAGACATGATGCTTGTTGCTTTGTTACAACAAATTCAGCATCACCCCCTTTACAAGCCAGTAATTGATGCCACTCTCAGAATTAACTACTGATCTGTTTTAAGAGAATGTCTCTGTTAATATGAATCAATGCAACCGTTTTAGAAATGCTACTGTCCTATACTTTGTTTTCCATCAAGATAAGGTAGATGCTTCTTTTTGTAGCCGCATGTTTCATCCTCCTTTATTGGCCAGTAATTGTTTTCTTTTTTGCCTCTTAAAACAGGGATATCTATTCAACTTGTTGCTATAGAAAACTTAAATGTCACACCGGCAACTTTGCTTCATTTCAATGCAACTGCACAAAACTTGATTGGATTTCCTATTCGTGTTGGTAGATTCATATTTTATGTTGGTCGTCTCATGAAAGGTCAGTACATGCCTTCATCCACATGATTGTGCAGTGTGCTTTGAGATGTTGTGCTACTTGTATTGGTACTATTTTAAATAAATGATGAATTGAAGCTATTGTATTGCTGTCTTTTCCCATTAAGTAGATAAATGGGACCAACCCATACATGATGCTTGTTGATTTGTTACAACAAATTCAGCATCACCCCCTTTATAAGCCAGTAATTGATGCCACTCTCAGAATTAACTACTGAATCTTATTTCAAAACTGCAACACTTGTTAGGGATTGGCGGGATTACCATTTTTGTGGTCGCATGTTTCATCCTCCTTTATTAGCCAAGAATTGATTCCTTTTTGCCTCTGCTTAAACAGGGATATCTATTCAACTTGTTGCTATTGCGACATTTTGCTTCGCTACACAAAACACTTTGCTTGATTTCAGTGCAACTGCACAAAATGAGATTGGATTTCCTATTCGTGTTGGCAGATTCGTATTTTATCTTGTTTGTCTCATGAAAGGTCAGTACAGGCCTTCATCCACATGATTGTGCAGTGTGCTTTGAGATGTTGTGCTACTTGTATTGGTACTGTTTTAAATAAATGTTTAATTGAAGCTATTGTATTGCTGTCTTTTCCCATTAAGTAGTGAACAAAAATGGAACCAACCAAAACATGATGCTTGTTGCTTTGTTACAACAAACTCTGCATCACCCCCTTTATAAGTAGATAGAAGCACATACTGTTGTTGCGCCCAATCTACCCTCGAAAGGTTTATGCTTTGGGTTAATCTAATACCGCTGGTAAAATTAAGCAATGCCACTCTCAGAATTAATTAACTACTGAATCTTAGTTCAAAACTGCAACACTTGTTAGGGATCGGCGGAACTACCATTTTTGTGGCCGCATGTTTCATCCTTCCTTATTGGCCAGTAATTGATTCCTTTTTTGCCTCTGTTAAAACAGGGATATCTTTTCAACTTGTTGCTATTGCGACATTTTGCTTCGCTTAATTTTGGTGGAACTGCACAAAATGAGACCGGATTTCCATATATGTGTTGAGATCTCTGAGATCTTCCTCACGAAGTTGTTTCAAATCTTGGTCTTGAATGGTCGGTGCCGACCTTCCTCGTAATTAACTACATGAATCTTAGTTCAAAACTGCAAACACTTGTTAGGGATCGGCTGAGTACCATTTCGTTAGGGATCGGCCGGAGTACATGTTTAAGAAATGTATTGTTCAGATAATGTCTCTGTTATTATATATCGATTCTGAGACTTACAAAGGTGTTTTACAAATGGTGCTATCCTGCTTTGTAGTTCTTTCTACATGTTTAACCAAGGTATTGTTAAGATAATGTCTCTGTTAAAATGAATCGATCGCATTGTTTTAGGAATGATACTTTTCTCGCTTTTTTCATTCTTTATACATGTTGAAACAAGGCATTGTTAAGATAATGTCTCGATTAATATGAATGAATCACACCGATTGAGAATTGCTACTCTCCTGCTTTGTTTCCCATTAAGATAAGGTAGGTCAAGAGATGTTTTTCTTCTGGGAGTACAAGTCATCAACCGTTATTTCTCAGTAATTGTTTCCCTTATACCTTTTGTTGCTTACAGGGATATCAAAATTAAAGCTCGGTTTTATTCCGACTTCGATTTTAGTTCAACTGCACAAACGGAGCCAATGTGTCCAAGGCAAACTGCTGCATTACTGGGTCCAGTTGGTCGTTCCACTTTGCAGAATGAAGCGATCCTTTATTTGCGCTACATTCTGAAGGAATGACCGAGAAGCTTTACAGAGTATTATTAGACACCAATGACATGACTAGTCTGTAGAGACCATTGGCAATTTAACAACACGTGGAGTGCCCTGGCAAGAAGTTCCCAAACAAGTACAAGAAGTGACATGACTCCACGATCATAGGAATTACATATTTTGAATGGGAAAAGCTTGTCAAAGTTTAATCATTGATGTTAGCAAGAAGCGACAGGACTCCACGATCATAGGCATTACATATTTTGAATGGGAAAAGCTTGTCAAAGTTTAATCACTGATGTTAGCAAGAAGACGTTAGTTTAATATATTGGAATTGGAAAACCTTGTCAAAATTTGCTCATTGCTGTTAGCCAGAAGACATGCATTTGATATTTTTGAGTGGGACGCCCTTGCTGTGAGCAGCGTCAAGTGTTTTTTCCTATTACTGTCTTCAGTTTAGAAGTAAATAGTTACTCTGTTGAGATATTCCTGTGTTAAGAGTTTGTTCTGAATATTGTCTATGCAATGCCAGGCCTTGTGTTTGATTGGAAAGTTGAGCTTGGAATGTTGTGGCATGCGGCATCACGAGCTGTTCACCGTGCCTCCTGAGAATAATGCTTCGTATTGTTTTGCATGTCAATCTAATGCCACTGATGTGCTTGTTAAGAGGATCATCCTCTTCTGTTGTTTCCGTGCTTAAGAAGTTCATCGCCTGATGTTTCATTCATAGCCTATACGACAAGTCGGGTAGGTTAGACGTGAAACCATATGATCTTCCGACCAACTCATGATATTAGGCCGTGATTGGATCGTCGTTTTCCAACCAAAACCACTTGTAAAACGGACGCTTCTAAATTAAAGCAGATGGTCTCGGGCGAAGGCGCTTGGTTGGTCGATTTCGACTGGTAAAATATCGGAAGTACTTGACACACGATAAAAACGCTGAACAACACTCGGACGATTGCTAATCCAGCCGTTATCTGTTGTTTCAGCCTTGCCCATGGATGGCATGATACGCACGTCATGCATGTATCGTCTGGTAATGTCGTCCATATAGCGATTGCTAAATCAAATATACCTTTGGTCTCTCAAATTACACGTGTAACCCGCCGGTTTTACTTACCGACCTCGGGCCCTTGGTTTCATTACACCTGTATTTTATGCGTTGTTTTCAATGATGAGTAAATTACACTTGTATGTTAATACAGGTTTGAAATAAACCAGAGCTCCCAAGCGCGGCCTTACCGTTTCATGCCGTCTCAGTTTCTCGAAGGTGCTCATAGGTGTCCGATGATCCTGGCTCCCTGAATGAGTAGCGGGCGCTGTATCAGACCATCCGTAGGGCCCGCGAGGCCCTCTCCATTGTCCTTCGAGTTGTTGCGCTCGCCGTGGCGCCGAGCATTGTTAACATCGTGAACGAACATGAGGATTCAGGAGATGACTTTATTTTGACTGGATGACACTAGGGACCCACTAGGGCCATAGCCGTACGTACGCAAGTGCCTCCTTATTATGTAGATTTTTTTGCTTTCTCCCGGTTTCACGACATCACGGTCCCACACCATTGTCAACCTATGTAGTCAATATAAACGAGAGAATTGCACAAGGTGCGGCCGATACCGGGACCAAGCAGCTCGAGCAGTATTTGTGTTTTTGAGGCGTGAGCACTGCAGAGTTTTTCTTGGCGATGATTTCGTTGTTGTTCAGAGGAGAGCAGGGTATTAACTGGGCGGTTTGTGGCCCGTCTAGCCTAGGCCAGATATCCAGCCTAGATACTAATTTTTTCAAGATGAAAATGGCTAGCCCAGCTATACGTCTTTTTGAGGAAAACCCAGGCAAGGTCAACTTGTTATTCTCCGCTACCGGGCTGCAAATCTTTCCTAGGAGGGATGCATTAGGCTTAACAGGAAAATGGGCTTTAAAAAATAACAAATGGGATGTAATTATAAAAACTCGGCAGTAACTAAAAAAAATGCACCAAACACGAAATTAGTTTATAAAATATTATTTATGGATTTTGAATATCTTAAATTTTCATTGTTGTGCGCGCAATGTTTCGTTGGATTTTTACGTAATACAAATTTATATTTAATCTGACTAGAAATTTCGAGATAAAAATATTTCGGAGCCCATCAAAATGTGGGAAATTTTATTGAATTTTGTCTTCAACGGTTGGTTGAAATTATTAATCATTGTCCTAGCTAGAAAAAGGGTTGTACTTTTAACAAACTGTAAATGGGCTGTTGTAAATTCCATTAGAATTCCAAAATGGGTTGTACGTTCTTACAAAATGCAAATGGGCTATAAGTTCTCTGCCACACACTTGTGGGCCTACTAAGTGACGCGTCCCCTAAAAAAATAAGTTGACGCGTATGCAACGCTTTGCCAACTTATTATAGTCAACACACGGTTCTAGCAGCAGTGGCCGTTGGATGTCTATCCAACGGATGTCGTGCTTCTTCTTCAATCTCGGATATTCTTAGCTTCGGCCGCCCAAAAAATGATTCCTCCCACGACATCTGGGCGCACTGCTTCGGAGGCTGACTGTGGGCCTACTAAGTTGGAGCGTACCAAGGGCTTTGTCAACTTAGTCAATAATAAACGCTTTCTAGCTTCAATCGACCGTACAATGTCCATCCAACGGCCGTAGTGCTTCTTCAACCTCTGGTCTTCTTGGTCCAGCCACAAGAAAGCAGCGCGGCCGTCGTGCCGCTTCCTCGCCTCCGTGGCGGGTCAGGCCGCCATGAGGCCTCACCGCCCCCATACTACTCCCACACCGGCCAGGCCATCCCTCCACTCACCCACACCCCCTGTTATTCTGCGGCGACGGCAGCCTCACACCGCAGCCGAACCAGTGAACCCTCGTACTCCTCTCCGTGCGGGCCTCGCCGTCGTCCAGACCACCGCCCTGGTGCTCTCGGTGCGGCTTGGTCAACGTGGTCATAGACCGACTTCCATCGGAAGAGTACTGTACGTGGAGAGGCTGATAGTTGGGTCCAGGCGGCCACAGGGAAGTGCCTCCTTATTATGCGGAAAATAATTATTCCTCCACCTTACAGCAGGGACCCACCGGATGGGCCACCTTATTTCGCGAAAAAAACATTTCCCCCTGACTGCTCGGACCCACCGGACGGGCCAGCGTATTTCGCGAAAAAAACGTTCCCCCCGCTGTCAGCTCGGACCCACCGTGAGTGCCTCCTTATTAAGCACGAAAAAATGAATACTCCCCCTGCTAGCTGGGACCCACCATGGTGGGAGGCTGACTTGTGGGCCTACTAAGTTGGTAGGGACGGGGCCTTTGTCAACTTTAGTCAATATGAACGATTCTAGCTCCAAAGGACCGTACGATGTCCATCCAACGGCCGTAGTGCTTCTTCAACCTCTGGTCTTCTTGCTCCAGCCGCCCAAAGCAGCACCGGTCATGCCGCATGCTCCTGCCTCCCGTGGCCGGCTGTGCTGCCGCGGAGGCCTCACCGCCCCTACTCTTCCCACCGCTGGCCAGGCCCTGCGGTGACGGCAGCCTCACACCGCAATCTAACGGTGAACCCCAGATTCTCCGTGCGGGCTTCCACCGCCGTCTTCCTCGGCTGCCCGTCGTCCCCTTCCTAGGCCTCGTCGCCGTCCCACCGCCTGGTGCTCTCGGCGTGGCGTGGTCAACGTGGTCAAGGAACGACTTCCATTGGGCGTGGATCATGCGTGGAGAGGCCGATACCGGGTACACGGCCGCAAAGAAGGAAGTGCCTCCTTATTACGTGCAAAATAATTATTCCTCCACGGCGCCGGGGACCCACCGGACGGGCCACCGTATTTCATGAAAAAAATGTTTCCCCCCTAACTGCTGGGACCCACCAGCTACACCTTCGCACGCAAGGAAGTGCGTCCGGGCAAAAAAAAACAAAATGATTCGCCCCCCTGACTGGTGGGACCCACCAGCTACATCTTCGCACGCAAGGAAGTGCGTTCGGGCAAAAAAAACAAAATGATTCGCCCCCCTGACTGCTGGGACCCACCAGCTACATCTTCGCAGGCAAGGAAGTGCACGGCGGTCCGGGACCCACCTGGTCGAAGCGTACGTAGCGTTGTCATTCTGGTCGCGAATGTGTACGTACATATATACTGGTCGATGTAGAGGCGTGCACGTGTCGTAGTAGAGGCGCGCACATAGCATGTACACGTACATACAACGGCCAGGGTGCAAGAAAGAAAATACAGCCACGTATGTGTACATACGGGCGGGGTCTCGAACGCCTACTCGCGCATACGTACGTCCAGGGCTCGTGTACATGGCTGTGTCGGAACGGAGAAATAACATCGTCGTCGTGTTCATGGGGAGGCAACGGAATGCGTCGTGTTCATGGGGAGGCAACGGAATGCGTCGTGTTCATCGGGAGGGCTTGGACGGAACAGGCGATGGAAACGAGGCCCGCATACCACGCGCAGGAAACAGCCTTGTGTTCGACCGCCACGTTCAAACGGGATCCTGTTCATCGGGAGGGGTCCGCGCATCAAGAACGGAGGAAACGGACCTCCTACAGTCGTAACGGGGTCCTGTTGATTTGGAGGGGTGTGTCGTACCGCGAAATGGAGGAAACGGACTTGTGTTGGAGCGCTACGGTCGAAATGGGGGTCCTGTTCATCGGGAGGGGTGTGGCGTACCGCAAAACGGGACTCCACGGGATACTGTTCATCTCCACCTTCGACCCCCTCCAGCCTCATCGGGAGGGGTGTGGCGTACCGCAAAACGGGACTCCACGGGATACTGTTCATCTCCACCTTCGACCCCCTCCAGCCTCCACGAGCTACTGTTCATCCACCGTCGACCTCCTCCAGCCTCCACGGGCTCCTGTTCATCCATGGGCTCCTGTTCATCCAACCTCCACCGCGCGCTACTCCTCCGGCTACAGTTCAACTACCCCTCCACCGTCCACTGTTCATCCATCCCTCCACACCATGGGGTCCTGTTCAACCACCCCTCCACGGGCACCACTCCACCGTCTACTGTTCATCCAGCCCTCCACACCACGGGGTCAAGTTCATCCACCCCTCCACGGGCACCCCTCCACCGCTTCATCGCTCATCCAGCCCTCCACCACACCATGGGGTCCTGTTCATCCAGAGGCAACGCCACCGCTCACTGTTCATCCAAACCCCCCGCAACGCTCACTGTTCATCCCATCGATCGACTTCAGTTAGCAGCAGTAGCGAAGGAATCGCTCGATCGGGTTCAGTTAACATCCATCGATCGATCGCTCAGGTTTAGTAACACGTAGCCTCCATTGCAATCGCTCGGGTTCAGTTAGAGCCCGACGCCTCGCTCGGGTTCAGTTGGAGCCAACGCCTCGCACACACGCGCGTATGTGTACGAGAGAAACGCGCATCGCTCGGAACCCGACCTCCCACCGTAACCGAGAACTCCACGAAATTTTCCTCGCCCTCGCTTCTACCACGGTTTTTCCCGTCATGGAAGGCCCAAAGAATGTCATGCAGCTGCATCTCCGGCCTGCCCAGGACGAAAAGCCCATTTTCTATCATGATTTTTGTCATAGAAGTAGGATCCCACCACATCTATGATGATACCGGGTTTTGTCACAATTATCGTCATAGAAGTGTCATATGTATGACAGAAAAAAAATTCGTTCGGCCCAAAATGTCACGGATGTGTCTTTTTTTTTGTAGTGTATGCTGCTTGCACGGATCGAAGAGTTGAAGAAATCAGCTGCAAGAGCCGGTGCACTTATCGCGCTAACCCGGGCCAAAGCACGGCTAGTTGATATTGAACCGGCAGACTTGGCAAACGGCTGCCCGAGCATAAAAGAAGATGGGTCACCCTTCAGTGCAGATGACTTCGCCGCCCTTACGAGGGAAATGCGTCCTTTGGCTAGTAAAATGGTTGAAGACACTGATCTTACACATTACCAACCAGTTTATGATGCCAACAATAGGAAGGTGAAGGCACCGACTCATGATGCTCCGGACCTGACTCCTCCGATCCGTAAGCACACTTATGCCCCTGATGTTGACCCATCCACACTTATAAGTGATGAAGCTGTATTCAGAGCTTTAACTGGAATCGACTGGCCGACCACTAACTTCCAGCCATTGGGTGAAGAGGAGGAAGATAAACCGGTGTTGGACGAGCGACAACCTTCAACTCAGTAAGGCCAAGAGTCATAAGCCATGGGTCGGCTTAGCATCTGCTTTCTGTGAAACTGTTGAGACAATTATTCCTGTGGGGCATCAGATGCCTTTGTAATAGGCTAGTTAAACTCTTGATCTGCCATGCCATCGTGCATGTTTTGTTTTGTATGATACTACTGATCTGTCAAGTTGAAGATCTGGCACTTATGTTTGTCATTTCGTCAACTGTGTGCAGGAGATTATTTATTGTACCAGCACACAGACACATGACAAGGATCATGGCGGTTTATCGCAAGACGGGTCATAATACCTTATAAAAACACTGGTGACTAAAGACAGTCCATAACTAGGGCCGGTTTAATCATGACCTGATATGATTATCATAAAAATATCGTACCTGTGGTATTTGCTTAGACTCCCGGCTTATCAGATCCATGCAGGAAGGGTTCCAACCCAAAGATTGATAATGCATCACCATATTCAATGGACTCATGCTATAGGCTTACAATGCCGTAAATAAGGGGTAACATCCCAAGCTTTAGAGCCATAACTCTAAACGCAAGATTATTATTTTCTGGTGACTTAAAGTCCGCCATCATGGCGGGTTATAAAAAACCCAAATATGCTCAAATATGAGACATAGACAAGGCTGCTTGGCCCGACTTGTGAAAACCATATGGTAAGAAAAAAGAAGTAATATAAATCCAAGATGAAGAAAAAATTCAAAAAAAACGAGGCTTTCATAGGCCGCTGAGCCAAAATATCTTCTTCAATGAAACTAGCATGATAGCCGCTGGAGTATCCGCGCTTTCTGTGAGCCGGCACTCACATAACCCAATCAACATTTTAACCTGGATAAGTTCAGGGTCTTTAAAAGATTGACTTATCGAGAGTATGGCAGGGTCGAGTAGCATCGTGCAAAAAAGGCCTGAGCTTCTCCTTGCGTTTCTATAAACCGGCTCTTTCATGACCCAATCAATGTTTTAACCTTGACAAGTTCAGGGTCTCATTTAAGAGATTGACTTGCTAAGAACAGGGCGGATCATCCAGGATTACCTGGTCGAAGAGCATCTTGGATACAAGCCGGATAACCCGGATTTTTGGTGAATAAACCTGGCATCCATGCCAATCAAGAGGGTGAATATAGTTGTGTTCGTTGAACAGGAAGCCCCTAGGTGATATATTTCTGACTGTGCTCAGCGGGTACCTATGTTTGAGCTGTGTTGTGCATCCAACTCTCTTTGGTCCCTGTTATTTGGGCGTCAAGCCTCTTAAGTGATCATGTGAAATGACAATAAAGACTTAGTATCGAAGAAGTGAAAATGACAGAGGCCCTGAATTATCAGGGGTGTCGGCTTTATTATACTTATTATAATATATATACATCGTCAAACTATGTACATCACGAGAGCCGGTGGCTCAAGTATAGTAAGGCCGAAGATGAGCAATATTCAACGGCCGCCTGGTCTCCTCATCCGATTTGCGTGAGTCCTTGTGGTCTCGAACATCAATAAGATAATATAGCCCATTATTCAGACTCTTGGTGACCACAAAAGGTCCTTCCCAAGGTGGGGATAGTTTATGCTTATCAGTCTGATCCTGGATAAGCCGGAGCACCAAGTCGCCTTCTTGAAAGGTTCTGGTTTTAACCCAGCGGCTGTGATAACGGCGCAGATCTTGCTGATAAATCGCCGAATGAGCCGCCGCGAGGTCACGCTCCTCATCCAACAAGTCAAGTGCATCCTGACATGCTTTTTCATTATCAGCTTCAACATAAGCCGCCACACGGGGCGAATCGTGACGGATGTCACTAGGAAGAACCGCCTCCGCTCCGTAAACCATGAAGAAAGGTGTGTAACCCGTAGATCTGTTGAGGGTAGTGTTGATACTCCATAACACTGAGGG
Organism: Aegilops bicornis; assembly: GCA_021605145.1. Taxonomy (NCBI): domain Eukaryota; kingdom Viridiplantae; phylum Streptophyta; class Magnoliopsida; order Poales; family Poaceae; genus Aegilops; species Aegilops bicornis. Next base: position 232,672,605 of record CM038670.1, on the reverse strand, counting down.
TAATTCCTCCACCCAACAACCCGGCGTCCTTTGCAAAAGGACCATAAGCCAGGGTTTGATACCTCGTAGAATCTCTTGATTAGCTCGCTCAGCTTGACCATTTGATTGGGGGTGAGCCACTGAGGACACATCAAGCCGAATGTGCTCCCGTTGACAAAATTCTTGCATAGCACCTTTGGATATATTAGTGCCATTATCAGTTATAATGCTGTGGGGAAAGCCAAAACGGAAAATCACCTTTTTGATGAATTGAACCGCCGTCACTGCGTCACACTTACTAACCGGCTCTGCTTCAACCCACTTTGTAAACTTATCAACCGCCACCAGGAGGTGGGTCTTTTTATCCTTAGACCTTTTGAAAGGCCAAACCATATCAAGCCCCCAGACTACAAACGGCCAAGCAATTGGAATCATCCTTAATTCCTGAGCCGACACATGAGCTCGTCATGCAAACTTCTTACAACCGTCACATTTACTGACCAGGTCTTCTGCATCAGCATGAGCAGTCAGCCAATAAAATCCATGACGAAACGCCTTGTATATGAGAGACTTAGATCCGGCATGATGACCACAATCTCCTTCATGGATCTCCCGTAAAATTGTACAACCTTCTTCAGGAGAAACGCAACGTTGAAACGCTCCTGTTACACTGCGATGATGCAACTCTCTGTTAACAATAGACATTGACTTAGACCGCTGGGTTATCTGCCTGGCCAAAGTCTCATCCTCAGGTAACTCACCCCGGGTCATATAAGACAAATACGGAACCGTACAATCAGGAATAGCATGAAGAGCCGCCACCAACTGTGCTTCCGGGTCAGGAATAGCGAGATCCTCCTCTGTAGGCAATTTGACAGAAGGGTTATGCAGAGTATCCAAGAAAGTGTTAGGTGGCACCGGCTTACGCTGAGACCCTAGCCGACTTAAAGCATCGGCCGCCTCATTTTTCCCGTGATCTACATGTTCGACTTGATAACCCTTGGAGTGACCCGCAATAGCATCAACCTCTCGATGATAAGTCGCCATGATTGGATCCTTAGAATCCCAAGTGCCAGAAACTTGCTGAGCTACCAGATCTGAGTCGCCGAAACACCTCACCCGGATTAAGTTCATCTCCTTAGCCATCCGAAGACCATGGAGCAAGGCCTCGTACTCAGCAGCATTGTTAGTGCAAGGGAACATCAACCGGAGAACATAAGAAAATTTATCACCTCGTGGGGGAGTCAAGACAACTCCAGCCCCCGAGCCTTCCAACTGCGTGGACCCATCAAAGTGAATAGTCCAATACGTGCTATCCGTCTTCTCCTCAGGCATCTGCAACTCTGTCCAATCATTGATAAAATCCACAAGTGCTTGAGACTTCATGGTTGTACGAGGCACATACTTTAAACCACGAGGTCCATGCTCAATGGCCCATTTAGCTACCCGACATGTGGCTTCTCTGTTTTGAATAATATCCCCTAAGGGGGCAGAACTAACCACGGTGATTGGATGACCCAGGAAGTACTACTTACGCTTCCGGCTAGCCACGAAAACCCCATATACAAGCTTCTGCCATGTGGATACCTCTGTTTGGACTCAATAAGTACCTCACTGATGTAGTAAACCGGCCGTTGAACTGGATGCTCCTTCCCTGACTACTTTCTTTCCACCACAATGGCTACACTGACCGCTCGGCTATTGGCAGCCACATATAACAATAAAGGCTCCTTATCAATTGGAGTAGCAAGAACCGGCGGCTCAGCCAATTGTTTCTTCAAGGCCTCAAATGCCTGATTACTAGCATCACTCCAGACAAAGTGATATGTCTTCTTCATCATCTAGTATAGAGGAATAGCCTTCTCACCCAATCGGCTTATGAACCGGCTTAAGGCCGCAATACGACCCGCCAAACGCTGAACATCATTGATAAATGCCGGCTTAGCCAGAGAGGTGATAGCCTTTATCTTCTCCGGGTTAGCCTCAATACCCCATTCCGAGACCAGAAAACCCAAAAGCTTACCAGCTGGTACACCAAAAACACACTTGGCCGGGTTAAGCATCATCTTATAAACCCGGAGATTGTCAAAGGTCTCCTTCAAATCATCAATCAGGGTCTCCTTCTTCCTGGACTTCACCACAATATCATCCACATAAGCATGAACATTACGCCCGATTTGATTATGAAGGCAATTTTGCACACACCGTTGATAAGTCGCCTGGGCACTCTTGAGCCCAAAAGGCATAAACACACAGCAGAAGGCTCCAAACGGAGTAATGAAAGTTGTCTTCTCCTGGTCCTTAACTACCATCTTGATCTGATGATAACCAGAATAAGCATCCAAAAAGTACGAACGCTCACAACCCGCCGTAGCATCAATGATCTGATCAATACGGGGGAGAGCAAAGGGAGCAGCCGGACAAGCCTTGTTTAAGTCCGTATAATCCACACACATGCACCAGGCCCCGTTTTTCTTAAGCACCGGCACCGGATTGGCCAAGCACTCAGGATGAAAAACTTCAACAATGAACCCAGCCGCCAAGAGTCGGGCGACCTCCTCACCAATAGCCTTATGCCTCTCTTCACTGAAACGGTGAAGGAATTGCTTGACCGGTTTAAACTTTGGATCAATATTGAGAGTGTGCTCAGGGAGTTCCCTCAGTACACATGGCATGTTGCTACCTCTTGAGAACTGTGTTGGTTTTCCCTTGAAGAGGAAAGGGTGATGCAGCAAAGTAGTGTAAGTATTTCCCTCAGTTTTTGAGAACCAAGGTATCAATCCAGTAGGAAGCTATGCGAGAGTCGCTCGCACCTACACAAACAAATAAATCCTCGCAACCAGCGCGATCAGGGGTTGTCAATCCCTACACGGTCACTTACGAGAGTGAGATCTGATAGATATGATAACATAATATTTTTGGTATTTTTATGATAAAGATGCAAAGTAAAATAAAAGCAACGGAAATAACTAAGTGTTGGAAGATTAATATGTTGGAAAATAGACCCGGGGGCCATAGGTTTCACTAGTGGCTTCTCTCAAGAGCATAAGTATTCTACGGTGGGTGAACAAATTATTGTTGAGCAATTGACAGAATTGAGCATAGTTATGAGAATATCTAGGTATGATCATGTATATAGGCATCACGTCCGAGACAAGTAGACCGACTCACCTGCATCTACTACTATTACTCCACACATCGACCGCTATCCAAAGATGCATCTAGAGTATTAAGTTCATAAGAACAGAGTAACGATTTAAGCAAGATGACATGATGTAGAGGGATAAATACATGCAATATGATAAAAACCCCATCTTGTTATCCTCGATGGCAACAATACAACACGTGCCTTGCTGCCCCCATCACACCGGGAAAGGACACCGCAAGATTGAACCCAAAGCTAAGCACTTCTCCCATTGCAAGAAAGATCAATCTAGTAGGCCAAACCAAACTGATAATTAGTAGAGACTTGCAAAGATAAACAATCATACATAAAAGAATTCAAAAGATTCAAATATTGTTCATAGACAAACTTTATCATAAACCCACAATTCATCGGTCTCAACAAACACACCGCAAAAGAAGATTACATCGAATAGATCTCCACAAGAGAGGGGGAGAACATTGTATTGAGATCCAAAAAGAGAGAGAAAGCCATGTAGCTAATAACTATGTAAGCGAAGGTCTGAGGTAAACTACTCACTTATTCATCGGAGAGGCTATGGTGTTGATGTAGAAGCCCTCCGTGATCGATGCCCCCTCCGGCAAAGCTCTGGAACAGGCCCCAAGATGGGATCTCGTGGGTACAAAAGGTTGCGGCGGTGGAATTAGGTTTTTGGCTCCGTCTCTGATCGTTTGGGGGTACGTAGGTATATATAGGAGGAAGGAGTACGTCGGCGGAGCAACATGGGGCCCAGGAGGGTGGAGGGCGCGCCTAGGGGGGTTAGCGCCCCCTTACCTCATGGCTTCCTGGTAGCTTTCTTGACGTAGGGTGCAAGTCCTCTGGATCATATTCGTTCCGAAAATCACGTTCCCGAAGGTTTCATTCCGTTTGGACTCCGTTTGATATTCTTTTTCTGCGAAACTCCGAAAAAGGCAAAAAACAACAATTCTGGGCTGGGCCTCCAGTTAATAGGTTAGGCCCAAAAATAATATAAAAGTGAATGATAAAGCCCAATAATGCCCAAAACAGAAGATAATATAGCATGGAGCAATCAAAAATTATAGATACGTTGGAGACGTATCAAGCATCCCCATGCTTAATTCCTGCTCGTCCTGGAGTAGGTAAATGATAAAAACAGAATTTTTGATGTGGAATGCTACTTGGCATAATTTCAATGTAATTCTTCTTAATTGTGGTATGAATATTCAGATCTGAAAGATTCAAGATAAAAGTTCAATATTGACATAAAAATAATAATACTTCAAGCATACTAACTAAGTAATTATGTCCTCTCAAAATAACATGGCCAAAGAAAGTTCATCCCTACAAAATCATATAGTTTATTCATGCTCCATTTTGGTCACACAAGAATGCTCTCATCATGCACAACCCCGATGACAAGCCAAGCAATTGTTTCATACTTTAGTAATCTCAATTTTTTTCAACCTTCACGCAATACATGAGCGTGAGCCATGGATATAGTACTATGGGTGGAATAGAGTATGATGATGGGGGTTATGTGGAGAAGACAAAAAAATAGAAAGCCTCACATCAACAAGGCTAATCAATGAGCTATGGAGATGCCCATCAATTGATGTTAATGCAAGGAGTAGGTATTGCCATGCAACGGATGCACTAGAGCTATAAATATATGAAAGCTCAACAAAATGAACTAAGTGGGTGTGCATCCAACTTGCTTGCTCACGAAGACCTAGGGCACTTGAGGAGGCCCATTGTTGGAATATACAAGCCAAGTTCTATAATGAAATTTCCCACTAGTATATGAAAGTGACAAAACAAGAGACTCTCTATCCTGAAGATTATGGTGCTAGTTTGAAGCACAAGTGTGGTAAAGGGATAGTAACATTGTCCCTTCTCTCTTTTTCTCTCATTTTTTTGGGCCTTCTCTTTTTTATGGCATTTCTCTCTTTTTTTATTCCTCACTTGGGACAATGCTCTAGAAAATGATGATCATCACACTTCTATTTATTTACAACTCGATACTAGAACAAAGTATGACTCTATATGAATGCCTCCGGCGGTGTACCGGGATAATCAATGAACCAAGAGTGACATGTATGAAAGAATTATGAACGGTGGTTTTTCCACAAATACTATGTCAACTACATGATCATGCAAAGCAATATGACAATGATGAATGTGTCATGATAAACGGAATGGTGGAAAGTTGCATGGAATACATCTCGGAATGGCTATGGAAATGCCATAATAGGTAGGTATGGTGGTTGTTTTGACGAAGATATAAGGAGGTTTATGTGTGAAAGAGCGTATCATATCACGGGATTTGGATGCACCGGCGAAGTTTGCACCAACTCTCAATGTGAGAAAGGGCAATGCACGGTATCGAAGAGGCTAGCAATGATGGAAAGGTGAGAGTGCGTATAATCCATGGACTCAAAATTAGTCATAAAGAACTCACATACTTATTGCAAAAATCTACAAGTCATCAAAAACCAAGCACTACGCGCATGCTCCTAGGGGGATATATTGGTAGGAAAAGACCATCGTCGTCTCCCCGACCGCCACTCATAAGGAGGACAATCAAAGAACACCTCATGTTTGAAATTTGTTACATAACGTTTACCATACGTGCATGATACGGGACTTGCAAACTTCAACACAAGTATTTCTCAAATTCACAACTACTCAACTAGCACAACTTTGATATCATTACCTCCATATCTCAAAACAATCATCAACCATCAAACTTCTCTTAGTATTCAACACACTCATAAGAAAGTTTTTACTAATCTTGAATACCGAGCATATTAGGATTATATAAGCAAATTACCATGCTATTTAAGACTCTCAAAATAATCTAAGTGAAGCATGATTGATCAATAGTTTCTATAAAACAAATCCACCACCGTGCTCTAAAAGGTATAAGTGAAGTACTAGAGCAAAACTATATAACTCAAAAGATATAAGTGAAGCACATAGAGTATTCTAATAATTTCTGAATCATGTGTGTCTCTCTCAAAAGGTGTGTACAGCAAGGATGATTGTGGTAAACTAAAAGCAAAGACTCAAATCATAGAAGACGCTCCAAGCAAAACACATATCATGTGGTGAATAAAAATATAGCTCCAAGTAAAGTTACCGATGGAAGTAGACGAAAGAGGGGATGCCTTCCGGGGCATCCCCAAGCTTTGGCTTTTTGGTGTCCTTAGATTATCTTGGGGGTGCCATGTGCATCCCCAAGCTTAGGCTCTTGCCACTCCTTGTTCCATAATCCATCAAATCTTTTACCCAAAACTTGAAAACTTCACAACACAAAACTTAACAGAAAATCTCGTGAGCTCCGTTAGCGGAAAAAAAAGACCACTTCAAGGTACTGTAATGAACTCATTCTTTATTTATATTGGTGTTAAACCTACTGTATTCCAACTTTTATATGGTTTATAAACTCTTTTATTAGCCATATATTCATCAAAATAAGCAAACAACACACGAAAAACATAATCTGTCAAAAACAGAACATTCTGTAGTAATCTGTAACTAACGCAAACTTCTGGAACACCAAAAAATCATCCAAAATAGGACGATCTAGAATTTTTTTTTATTGATCAGCATCAATTGGAATCAATATTTTATCACGTTCTGGTGATTTTTAACAATTATTTTCGTGAATAGAAAGTTTCTGGAATTTTTCTGCAAGATCAAATAACTATCATCCAAGAAGATCCTATAGGTTTAACTTGGCACAAACACTAACTAAAGCATAAAAACACATCTAACCAGAGGCTAGATCATAAATTTATTCCTAAACAGAAGCAAAAAGCAAAAAACTAAAAATAAAATTGGGTTGCCTCCCAACAAGCTCTATCGTTTAACGCCCCTAGCTAGGCATAAAAGCAAGGATAGATCTTGGTATTGCCATCTTTGGTTTTAGGGAAGAAAAGAGCAAACTTGTTATCTATGGAATTAATCTTTCTATTTTGATAAAGCATGTGGCTATTGATGGTAGAATAAAGATTAAGCATGTTGCGGAAATGTGCATCTAGGCTGGCTTTTATCTCTTTAATAGATTTGTTTTGGTAGGAGAGCAAAAGAGACGTGGATTCAACTTTCTCATTCATGGGATGCCCAAATATAGTTTTCATCTTTTCATAGGTATCTATGGGGTCCCCTTAAGGAAAATCCTCTTCAAAAATAGAATCTAAAACTTGTTTGAACGAAGCGGGCAACCCAACATAAAAGCTTTTTAGATAAACCTCAATTTGATATTGGGGTACATAGCTAACACGGATCCTTAACAGCCTATCCGAAGCATCTTTCAAAGATTCATCGAGTAAATAACGAAAAATTCCAGAATCATCTTCATCAAAATTATTAGGACTCTCATTAACAACTCCGGTAGGTTTTTCCAGAGTATTATTTATGAGTTTAGATAGAATAGAAGGATTGTCCAAAGCACTAAAGCTTGGGAGAGAACCCCCAAGTCTTTTTGGTTCCGACATGGCGAAGGAAGGCGAGCGCGAGAAAGAGAGGGCGAATAAACAGCAAGGGTGAAGTGGGGGAGAGGAAAACAAGAGCCAAATGGCAAATAATGTAATGCAGGAGATAAGGGTTTGTGATGGGTACTTGGTATGTTGACTTTTGCGTAGACCTCCCCGGCAACGGCGCCAGAAATGGCTCGTTGTCGGGAGTCCAAATCTTGAATTGACCTTGCGTAAGCCTCCCCGGCAACGGCGCCAGAAATCCTTCTTGCTACCTCTTGTGCACTGCGTTGGTTTTCCCTTGAAGAGGAAAGGGTGATGCAGCAAAGTAGCGTAAGTATTTCCCTCAGTTTTTGAGAACCAAGGTATCAATCCAGTAGGAGGCTACGCGCGAGTCCCTCGCACCTACACAAAAAAATAAATCCTCGCAACCAACGCGATAAGGGGTTGTCAATCCCTACACGGTCACTTAAGAGAGTGAGATATGATAGATATGATAAAATAATATTTTTGGTATTTTTATGATAAAGATGCAAAGTAAAATAAAAGCAACGGAAATAACTAAGTGTTGGAAGATTAATATGATGGAAAATAGACCCGGGGGCCATAGGTTTCACTAGTGGCTTCTCTCAAGAGGATAAGTATTCTACGGTGGGTGAACAAATTACTGTTGAGCAATTGACGGAATTGAGCATAGTTATGAGAATATCTAGGTATGATCATGTATATAGGCATCACGTCCGAGACAAGTAGACCGACTCTGCTGCATCTACTACTATTACTCCACACATCGACCGCTATCCAGCATGCATCTAGAGTATTAAGTTCATAAGAATAGAGTAACGTGATTTAAGCAAGATGACATGATGTAGAGGGATAAATTCATGCAATATGATAAAACCCCATCTTGTTATCCTCGATGGCAACAATACAATACGTGCCTTGCTGCCCCTCATCGCTTTGGGAAAGGACACCGCAAGATTGAACCCAAAGCTAAGTGTCGGTGTCAAACCGGCGGATCTCGGTAGGGGGTCCCGAATCTGCGTCTAGGCGGATGGTAACAGGAGACAAGGGACATGATGTTTTTACCCAGGTTCGGGCCCTCTCGATGGAGGTAATACCCTACTCCCCGCTTGATTAATATTGATGATATGGGTAGTACAAGAGTAGATCTACCACGAGATCAAGGAGGCTAAACCCTAGAAGCTAGCCTATGGTATGATTGTTGTTTGTCCTACGGACTAAAACCCTCCGGTTTATATAGACACCGGATAGGGTTAGGGTTACACAGAGTCGGTTACAATGGTAGGAGATCTACATATCCGTATCGCCAAGCTTCCCTTCCACGCCAAGGAAAGTCCATCCGGACACGGGACGGAGTCTTCAATCTTGTATCTTCATAGTCCAGGAGTCCGGCCAACAGTGATAGTTCGGCTATTCAGACACCCCCTAATCCGGGACTCCCTCAGTTGCCCCCGAACCAGGCTTCAATGATGATGAGTCGGGCGCGTTGATTGTCTTCGGCATTGCGAGGCGGGTTCTTCTCCAAATTCCATATACTTGTCGAATAGTGTCCGGCTTCTGATAAATGCTGCGCTCCTTGGTTTCTACGCCCAATAATGGCCATCTTCCATGTGTTTGAATGAATGCGAAAAGCCAGGGTATTTTTATACTTACCCCCCTAGCTGCGCAAATGAGCTGCCTATAAAAGGGGCGAGGATCTAGATCTGAGTCACACCATCCCCTTCATGAAGCTTCCATCAAGCGCCTCGACCAAAGCCCATTCCATCATGGACAGTCGACGCGGCTCCTCCTCTCGCGCTCCCATCCCTCAGCCTGGAAATTGGGAGAGATGCTCAGTCCTGCATAGCGAGCTAGTTATACTCCAAACCAAGGGATTTCTTCCCCCGGCCTTTATGGTTCCGGTCCGAGCCGGACTTGCCACCTATGAGGGCGGAAAGCAAGCGGAGAGTGTCCCCGATCCCTCTAAAGGAGAGCGGGTGTGCTTTGTATCTTATCTAGTAAGAGGACTCGGATTTCCAATCCATCCGTTTCTCCGGGGGCTCTTGGAGTTCTACGGCCTCCAATTGCACCACCTTAGGCCTGCCTGCATTTTGCACATCGCGGGCTTCGTGGCCCTTTGCGAACTGTTCTTGGGTGTCGAGGCTCATTTTGCACTGTGGAAGAGATTATTCAGCCTAGTACCCCGTTCTCATGAGGGGTCAATATATCAAGTGGGCGGAGCCGAACTATGGCGCATCGTCGGGACCGGATATCTATCTGGAACACCGAAGAAGGCGTCCGAAGACTGGCCTTCGGAATGGTTTTACATGGAGGACGTCCCGCTGTCGGATCCTGTTCGGAGTTTAGCAACGCTCCTCTGAAGAAGCGCCTAAGCTGGTGCCTGCGGAGCCCCGGAGGAAAATGACCGGGATGTCCTTTACTTGATGAGCGAATAAGGTTCTTGGCTCATGCGGATTGGCCATGTTTGGAGTCATGGCATTCTGTATTATGAGGGGAGTGCAGCCGCTCAAATATAGGGGCCACCCCATGTGGGACTTCAACGGGGTGGTCGATGCCACCCGCCATGGCCGCAAAGGGCCGGGATCGGTCTCCGTCTTGGTGAAGACCTTATGCGCCATGTATAAAGGGGAGGAGGAAGATTTCCTCCGTGTCAACCCACTGAGCGAGTTTTCTTCGAATAATCCTCGAAGTTGGGTAAGCAAACATCTTTGTGGCCTGTCTGATCCATGTTCCCGTGATTAAATATCTCATTTCATGGTTTCTGCGCAGGAACTGCGCCGGGCCATGGAGAAGATACACAGCCCGCCCCGACAACCCGAGGATCCAGAACGGTTCCTCGATCCGGCCTCCAAAGAGGATCCGGATATAAAGGTCGAGTTGATCGACGGGGTGTTCCACCAACTTAGCATCGACAATGCTTTGGTTGCCATTACGGCCGATTATCCCGGAATACTTCCAGCCCCGCAGGTAACTAAGACCGAGGTCCCAATACTCTGATAATGACCCATCCGTGCTAATTTATTGATCACCGTATACCAATGGTGTTTCGCAGAGGGCGCCTTCGAGGCAGGAGGCCGAGCCCGCGGCGGCTGGCCAACAAGGGGCGACGGCCCACAAAGGCTAAAAAAGAAGTGCAGTCCGGATCGAAACTCCGCCAAGAACGGTATGGCGCGTTACCATATTCCCAGGATGGATTCCTGGAAGGTGTACTAACGCTGGTGCTTTTTTCAGGAAAAAGAGCGCTCGCCAGACTGAGTCCGGAGAGGTTGCCAATCGAGCCTCCGCCGGCCAGGCTCCAAAGCCGGGTCCAGAAGTGGAGACGAGCACGAGGCGTGCGTCGGATGCTCCTTCGACAGAGGATGCTGACAAATTTTCCGCCACCAACTCCGAGGTGGAGAGCGCCATGAATCACATGTGCCGCCGGACAGTTCTTCGTGACGCATGTTTCTCCCAAGAGGCCTTGAATGCCTTCAATTCGGGAGATGCGCACCTCCGTGCCGCTCAAGATGGTCTAGCCAGAGCCACGGAGCAGTATGTAAAGGACATCCGGGTAAGGAAATTTGACAGTTATATATGCCAGTAGCCCCCGAGACTTAGAATAGTTAGAATAACTGATTTAAGGAACATTTGTTATGCAGGATCTTACAGAAAAGAATACCCGACTGTCCCAGGAGCTTGAAGAGTGCAAGGCCCAACTTGAGGCCGCACTAGCCGCCATGGGGAGCCACAGAGACCCCCTCTGGTAATATATGCTTCAAAAGATAAATAGTTTATGAAGTGCGGCGGGTGTGTAAATCTGACAAAAATATTGCAGATAGCGCCGGACTAGATCCGGACAAGCAACAGCTCTTGCGCCAGCTAAAGGCCAGCGAGAGCGTGCTTACGAGGGTGCGGCAGGAGAAAAATAACCTCCAAGATGCCAACACCAAACTGGGTGAGGAACTAAAAGATGTTCGTGCCCAGTTGTCTGACTCCGTAAAGGAGAATCGACGGCTTCGTCGCGGCATTTTCAAGAGTGCTTGAGCGAACTTTGAAAGAGTTCGGCGAGGAAGGCAACTAACATAAACATGTATATAGGTTTGCTCACAGGTCGCCCCGGAGAGGAGATGCCTAGTTCTTGGTGATCTTCTTCCCGAACTGCGTCGGCTACCTGCACGAACGAAGTTCGGCGGTGATGAAAGGCGTCGGCCAGGCCTTGTGGCCATCTATCTCCTGCCGAAGGCATTGGGGAGCCGACAGAGCGGCTTCAAGGAGCACGGCGGCGCTTCCGACCGTGGAAGATATCGGCCTGCCGTCAAGACGCCTTGAGGAGGCTCGGGCCATGGTAAAGACGCAGCGGTACACGGTTGCTGACCCAAACCACATGGCGAGGTCGGACCTGTGGGGCATGATGGGAAGGAGATCCCTATAAGCTTAGTGTACGACCAAGTAGAATTGGCCGCCAAGTATTCCCAGCAAGATTGTAAATTAGATAGCCTATTAGATGGCATTGAGGAGGAATACAATGACTCGAGTTGACTATGTAATTAAATATGACATGAAAAATGTCTTCTAGCCGGAGATCATTTGTCATAGCGGACCTTTTCGCTTCGACCTCAGGACCCAATAGTCCGGAGTGTGTCCGAATACCTTCGTGGTTATATAAGAACCAGGGTATGCATGGAGACAAGGTGTAGGGGTCATTATTGCTGTATTAGACAAGTGCCCAACTAGTTATGTTATATTACATGGATAGTAAGAAACATCTTCCAGGGAGAATAGTTCCGTTAAGGGTTCCTTTCGCTGGGATGCATGCCCTAAAGTGCATGTCAAAACTGCTAGGAAAGCAGAAAATCATCTGGGGGCAGATGGGTAAATAGTTAAAAATCATCTTTCAGTTCACCGACCGAATATTCCCTTAAGAACACTAGCTTTCGGCTTCACCCAGTCTGAGGTACACATCCGGCTGACCCGTAATAATCGCAGGGTGCTCCCTTTACCACCTAGCCGAACAATCGGGAACGTAGGGGTAAGCACAGAGCCGAGCAACCCCGCTTGGCCAAAACTTAAGTCATATCGATGCATATAATGGTGAATAAAAGGTACATGCGGAAGTTTGACGCATGTGCTGGGCATGAAGCCCGTATAAATAAGCTTCTGGTAAAGAAGCCCCCAGGTATAATGAGCGCGTACAGCGCGTCAAATATGTGCGAACAAAGCGCAAACGAGCCTCTAAAAGCTTCAGGAAGAAGGAGGAGGAAGGAGAGAAATAAAAGACAGAAAAAATAGAAAATGTGGACGGAGGAAGGAGACGAACTTGGAGTCCGACGCTTAGGCGTAGAATCTTCATAGACGGGCTGCGTTCCATGGGTTCGGCTCGAGTCGGTTATCCGATGCGTTCAGACGGTATGCTCCGCCGGTCGGGACCTGGTCGATGATGAAGGACCTTCCCATTTGGGCTTGAGTTTGTCCTTTTTCTTTTCCGCAGCGTAGAACTAGTTCGCCAACGTTATAAGCTTTGGCCCGCATTTCCTGCTTTGATATCTTCGAGCCTGCTGTTGATAGAATGCGGAACGAGCTTTTGCCACGTCGTGCTCCTCCTCCAATGCGTCCAAACTGTCCCCGCCGATCGAGCTCGGCCTCTCTTTCTTCATACATGCGCACGCCGAGGTGAGTCATGTATTATGTCGCAGGCAAGATCGCCTCTGCGCATACACCATAAAGAATGGTGTGAATCTGGTAGTACGATTCGGGCGTGGTTCGCAGCCCCAGAGTACGGAGTCGAGCTCCTCAACCCGGTGTGTGTTAGATTCCTTGAGGGACCGCACTAGTCCGGGTTTAATGCCGCTCATGATTAGACCATTTGCTCGTTCGACTTGGCCGTTGGTTTGAGGGTGATAGGCGAGGCGAATCGAGCTTGATGCCCATGTTTTTGCACCATATTTTGACCTCATCGGCCGTGAAGTTGGTGCCATTATCGGTGATGATACTGTGGGGACACCATGGTGCACTACCCACGATATGAAGTCTATCACGGTGCGGATTCGGCCGTTTTAACGAGCTTGGCCTCTATCCATTTGGTGATTTTATCCACCATGACCAATAGGTATTTTTGCTTGTGGGTTCCTCCCTTAAGGGGTCCAACCATGTCAAGCCCCGGACCGCGAACGGCCGGTGTGATGTAGTTTTGAGGGCGGTGGGTGGCATGTGGCTTTGGTTAGCAAAAGTCGGGCAACCAACGCATCGTTGGACTAAATCCTGCGCATCTGCCCGGGCCGTCGGCCAATAAAATCCAGTACGGAAGGCCTTGCCTACAAGGGCCCGGGCTGCGGCGTGGTGCCCACCCAGTCCGGCATGAATTTCAGCCAGGAGGTTTCGCCCTTCCTCTTCGGAGATATACCTTTGAAGGACTCCTGTAGTGCTTTTCTTATAGAGCTCTCCCTCATGGACTTTATAGGCTTTAGATCGCTGTACTATGCAGCGAGCCTCATTCTGGTCTTCGGGGAGTTCCTGCCTAGTTAGGTAGGCTAGGAATGGTTCCGTCCACGGGGCGATAACCACCATTATTTTGTGGGCGGAGGGTGTTATCTCGGTGGCAGAGCCTCTGATTGTGTCAGAGTGTTTGGCGTCAGGCAGTGCGGTTGGGTCCGGATTGTTATTGCCGGACTCCCCTTCCCATAGTACGGATGGCTTGAACAGCCGTTCCAGAAAGATGTTGGGCGGGACGCCATCGCATTTTGCACGGATGCGTGCCAAGATGTCCGCCGCCTGGTTGTTATCCCGGGCTATATGATGAAATTCGAGCCCTTCGAACCGTGCTGACATTTTTAGGACCGCATTGCGGTATGCTGCCATTTTCAGATCTTTGGCATCAAAGTCTCCGTTTATTTGAGATATCGTGAGGTCGAATCCCCGCGCACCTCTAGGCGTTTAATGCCCATGGACCGCCATCCGGAGGCCGTGCGAAGGGCCTCAGATTCGACTGCGTTGTTGGAGTCCGTATACATTATCTCAAGGACGTATTGGACTGTGTCCCCGGTGGGGACGTCAGACGACGCCAGCCCGTGCCGCCAACATTTTGGAGCCGTCCAAAGTGCATGATCCAATTGGAGTATGCGCCCGTACTCTTTAGGGAGTTCGCCGGTCCATTCGGCCACGAAGTCGGCCAAAACCTGCGACTTGATAGCTCGTCGTGGCTTATAGGTTATGTCGAATGGAAGGAGCTCTATGGCCCATTTAGCAATCCGGCCCATCGCGTCGCGGATATTTATAATGTCGTTAAGAGGTACTTCAGAGGCTACCGTTATCGAACACTCTTGAAAGTAGTGTCGCAGCTTCCGGGATGCCATGAACACCGCGTATGCTATCTTTTGATAATGTGGGTACCGGGACTTGCATGGAGTGAGGACAGTGGACACGTAATAAACCGGTCATTGAAGAGGGAACCGGTTTCCGTCCGTTTCTCATTCGACAACGAGCACCGCACTGACAACTTGATGTGTTGCAGCGATATATAATAGCATTGGTTCGCCCATATTGGGCGCGGCCAGGACCGGATTTGTTGCCAATATGGCTTTTATCTCTTCGAGTCCGGCCGTGGCGATATCAAATCCACTCGAAGTGTTCGGTGCGGCGGAGGAGGCGGTAAAAGTAACGCCTTTTCTCCCAAATGGGAAATAAAGCGGCTTAGAGCTGCTACGCATCGATCAATTTTGTATTTGTTTGAGGTATTTTGGAATATCCAATTGTGATGAGCTCGGATCTTGGCTGGGTTTGCTTCAATTCCTCTACCGGACACAATGAAGCCCAGGAGCTTTCCGGCTGGAACGCCGAAGACGCATTTTCCGGATTGAGCTTGATGTCATATTTTCGAATATTGTCGAATGTGAGCCTCAAGTCGTCTACTAGAGTTTTGACATGCTTGGTTTTGACGACCACGTCATCTACATATGCTTCCACTGTTTTGCCGATCTGGTTTGCCAGACATGTCTGAATCATGCGCTGATATGTTGCGCCGGCGTTTGTGTTGAAGCAGAATGGGCCGTATGGAGTGATGAATGCTGTTGCAGCTTGGTTTGGCTCCGCCATCTTGATTTGGTGGTAGCCGGAGTACGCATCGAGGAAGCACAATGAGTTGTGTCCTGCTGTAGCGTCGATAATTTGATCAATTCGAGGGAGGGGGAAGGGATCCTTTGGGCAAGCCTTATTAAGGTCTTTGAAATCAACACATAGGCGCCAGGATTTATCCTTCTTTGGTACCATCACCAGGTTTGCTAGCCAGTCCGGATGTTTTATATCTTTGATGAATCCGGCTTCGAAGTTTGGCTAGCTCCTCTCCCATGGCCTGTCTCTTGGGTTCGGAAAAGCGCCAAGAGCCTGTTTGGTGGCTTGAATCCTTTTAGAATATTTAGGCTGTGCTCGGCCGACCACGCGGGATTCCTGGCATGTCTGAAGGGTGCCAGGCAAAAATGTCCCAGTTTTCTTGTAGAAATTCTCGTAGTGCGGCGTCTACATCAGGGTTTAATTGTGCCCCAATGGAGGCCGTCTTTGCAGGGTCCGCTGAGTGGACTTGGAATTTGACTCTTTCATCCGCTGGTTTAAAAGAGGTGGACTTGGATCTTTTATCAAGTATCACATCGTCCACATTCACCGTGGAGCGCATCGCAGTGAGTTCCTCGGCCGCTAGGGCTTCGGATAGTGCCTCGAGGGCTAGTGCGGCTGTCTTGTTTTCGGTGTGGAGTGCTATGTTCGGATCACTAGCGAAAGTGATGATTCCGTTAGGTCCGGGCATTTTAAGCTTCATGTACCCATAATGGGGTATAGCTTGAAAAATTATGAATGCCTCTCGCCCTAATAAAGCGTGATATCCGCTGTTGAACGGGGCCACTTGAAATGTGACCTCCTCGGACATGTAATTGTCCGTGAGCAGGCTACTACGTCCGGTGTGATTTTTCCTATGCAGCATGCTTCCCGGCTAGGGATTATTCCTCTAAAGGTTGTGCTGCTTCGCTCAATGCGGTTCGATCTATTTCCATTTTTCGGAGGGTTTCCTCATGGATGAGGTTTAGTCCGCTGCCGCCATCCATGAGTACCTTAGTAAAGCGAAAAGCCGTCCACTATTGGACCGAGGACCAATGCGGCTGGTGCTCGGGCTGTTCGGAATTTGGGTTAAATCCGGCATTAAAGGTAATATCCATGTCACTCCATGGATTTATTGTTGCTACTTGGTAGACTTCGGCAAGGTTGCGGAGTGTTCGTTTCCGCATGTTATTTGATGTGAAAGTCTCGTAGACTGTTAACACCGTACTGGTGTTGCTGGGCTGGGATTACGAAGCTAGAAGCTCTTTCGCCACTTTTGGCCACCGTAGTATCCAACATGCTCGAAGGCTATGAGTTGGAGTGGCGCCCTCTGTGCTATGAATTTTGCAGGGTCCATTTAGCCAACCCTCCAGTATGGTTCCATACCCTTTAGGGGGTTTTGGTTTTTTGGTGTTTAACCCAGGTGCTTGATGATGGCGCACCCTTTTATTTCGGACTAGGGATGTATTCAGGGCCGGATTATCCCAAAATTTACTTTCGGTTTTCCAAGCACTCTCCATCGCACAGTACTTTTGTACTATGGTCACCAAGTCGGCAAAGCGTGTAATTTCGCGACGACTTATGGTGTTTAGGATTCCCTTGTCCATGCAATTATTGCAAAAAAGTGGGATTGCGTCCTCCTCTCGTGAGTCCTTTATCCTGTCCATAACCGGGGAGGAATCGCCCGATAATGATGTCTTGTTTCAGCGGGCTCTTGCCAAATTTGGGATAGATCGCCAATGTTTGGGTGGGCGGGTGGAACTAGATCCTAACCCCGTCCAATTTAGGACTCAGGGGCGAGAAGTTTCGAACTTCGGAAGTTTGGATTTTTGAGTGCTATCGAATGAATCCAACCCGCCGCCTGACTTTAAGTTCAGGGCTTGATCGACATCCGTCCCTCTGCGGGAATCCGGCATGGAGGGATCGGGAATCCGGACGTAGCTAGTCCTTAAGATAGAAGAAGAATCGCCGCATTGCTCCTCTATCACAGCAACATGATGGGTAGCACAGGAGAGTTGATCTCTCTCGAGATCAGTTTTAGGCCCGATCCGGTCGTGATGCATGGCGACTCGAGCGGCGATGCGATCCAAGAGCTCATTTACGGAGGAGAGCTCGATCGGATCTAACTGTTCGGCAAGTTCCGAATTAACATGAAGATTGGTTTCGATGGCTCGAGAAGTCATCATCGGCGAGGCGGCCGAACTGGCGGTCATGAGAAAACCACCTAGCCGAAGAGTCTGACCAGTGGCAAGGGCTTCTTTGGCGATAGTATCGTCTTTAAAGACGAGATGAGGCATCCTTCCTGACGGCGACGGCACAGAGGAACTCTCAATGAAAGCACCAATGTCGGTGTCAAAACCGGCGGATCTTGGGTAGGGGGTCCCGGCTGTGCGTCTAGGCGGATGGTAACAGGAGACAAGGGACACGATGTTTTTACCAAGGTTCGGGCCCTCTCGATGGAGGTAATACCCTACTCTGCTTGATTAATATTGATGATATGGGTAGTACAAGAGTAGATCTACCACGAGATCAAGGAGGCTAAACCCTAGAAGCTAGCCTATGGTATGATTGTTGTTCGTCCCTACGGACTAAAACCCTCTGGTTTATATAGACACCGGATAGGGTTAGGGTTACATGCAGTCCATTACAATGGTAGGAGATCTACATATCCGTATCGCCAAGCTTTCCTTCCACGCCAAGGAAAGTCCATCCGGACACGGGACGAAGTCTTCAATCTTGTATCTTCATAGTCCAGGAGTCCGGCCAACGGTGATAGTTCGGCTATCCGGACACCCCTAATCCGGGACTCCCTCACTAAGCACTTCTCCCATTGCAAGAAAGATCAATCTAGTAGGCCAAACCAAACTGATAATTCGAAGAGACTTGCAAAGATAACCAATCATACATAAAAGAATTGAAAAGATTCAAATATTGTTCATAGATAAACTTGATCATAAACCACAATTCATCGGTCTCGACAAACACACCGCAAAAGAAGATTACATCGAATAGATCTCCACAAGAGAGGGGGAGTTGTATTGAGATCCAAAAAGAGAGAGAAATCCATCTAGCTAATAACTATGGACCCGAAGGTCTGAGGTAAACTACTCACACTTCATCGGAGAGGCTATGGTGTTGATTTAGAAGCCCTCCGTGATCGATGCCCCTCCGGCGGAGCTCCGGAACAGGCCTCAAGATGGGATCTCGTGGGTACAGAAGGTTGCGGCGGTGGAATTAGGTTTTTGGCTCCGTCTCTGATCGTTTGGGGGTACGTACGTATATATAGGAGGAAGGAGTACGTCGGTGGAGCAACGTGGGGCCCACAAGGGTGGAGGGCGCGCCTGGGGGGGTTAGCGCCCCCTTACCTCATGGCTTCCTGGTAGCTTTCTTGACGTAGGGTCCAAGTCTTCTGGATCATGTTCGTTTCGAAAATCTCGTTCCCAAAGGTTTCATTCTGTTTGGACTCTGTTTGATATTCTTTTTCTGCGGAACTCTGAAATAGGCAAAAACAACAATTCTGGGCTGGGCCTCCGGTTAATAGGTTAGTCCCAAAAATAATATAAAAGTGAATAATAAATCCCAATAATGTCCAAACCAGAAGATAATATAGCATGGAGCAATCAAAAATTATAGATACGTTGGAGACGTATCAAGCATCCCCATGCTTAATTCCTGCTCGTCCTCAAGTAGGTAAATGGTAAAAACATAATTTTTGATGTGGAATGCTACTTGGCATAATTTGAATGTAATTCTTCTTAATTGTGGTATGAATATTCAGATCTGAAAGATTCAAGATAAAAGTTCAATATTGATATAAAAATAATAATACTTCAAGCATACTAACTAAGTAATTATGTCCTCTCAAAATAACATGGCCAAAGAAAGTTCATCCCTACAAAATCATATAGTTTAGTCATGCTCCATTTTCGTCACACAAGAATGCTCTCATCATGCACAACCCCGATGGCAAGCCAAGCAATTGTTTCATACTTTAGTAATCTCAATCTTTTTCAACCTTCACGCAATACATGAGCGTGAACCATGGATATAGTACTATGGGTGGAATAGAGTATGATGATGGGGGTTATGTGGAGAAGACAGAAAAAGAGAAAGTCTCACATCAACGATGCTAATCAGTGAGCTATGGAGATGCCCATCAATTGATGTTAATGCAAGGAGTAGGGATTGCCACGCAACGGATGCACTAGAGCATGTCTGAAGGCTTCCATGCAAAGATGTCCCGGTTCTCACGGATGAACTCGATGAGCGCGCTTTCCTATTTTAGATCCAGACTAGCATTGATGTTGAACTGCTTGGATGAGTCGCCAGGAACAAAGTCAACTAACTTTGTGTCATCTGCCGATTTAAACTTCAACAAGGGATCATGATCTATGGTTGGCTTCTTCAAAGATGTCATATCCGCCAGGTCAACATTATCCTTGTAAAACTTCAGCTCCTTTGTTGCACAAACAGACTCAGCATAAGCAGCATCGCCTTCATCACACTCCAAGGCTACCTTGCGACTCCCATGCACTGTGATGGTGCCTTTATGACCCGACATCGTAAGCTGTAAGTAAACATAACAAGGCCTCGCCATGAATTTAGCATAAGCCGGCCGCCTAAATAGAGCATGATAAGGGCTCTTGATTTTAACCACTTCGAAGGTCAGCGTCTCAGACCTGGAATCGTACTCATCTCCAAAAGCAACCTACAAAGATATTTTGCCCACTGGGTATGCCGACTTACCACGTACTACACCATGAAAAACAATATTAGACGACTTAAGATTTTTATCAGTTAGTCCCATGCGACGAAAGGTATCGTAGTAAAGGATATTGATGCTGCTGCCTCCATGAGCGACTACTAACGCCAAGTGACCCGGATTATCTACCCGGGGAGGGTGATCCTCACGACTCCACACAATGGGCTGCTCAGACCATCATAAGTAACGGGGGACCGCCGGCTCAACAGCGTTCACTACTCTTTTATGAAGCTTCTGATCCTGCTTACACAAGCTAGTAGTGAAGACGTGGTACTGCCCACTAATCAACTGCTTCGGGTTACTCTGATAACCAAACTGCTGCTGCTAATTCCCCTGACTATTTTGTTGGTTATAACCACCCTGATGGCCTTGTCCTTGAAAACCGAAACTTGAGTCGCCGCCTGCATGACCCGGACCATGAGGGTCGGACCCTGAACCGCCATTCGGGCCATGGTTGTGCTGGAAAAGATGAGAATCTCCGAATTGCTTCATGATAAAACAATCCTTCCACAAATGTTTAGACGGCCTCTCCTTTGTTCCGTGCCTTGGACACGGCCGGTTCATTACTGGTTCAAGGTCGAGTTCTCCCCCTCAAGACTGAGCCGGCCTCCCCTTGCGACGCTGGTAATTATTCCGCGCACCAGTGTTGGCCACAAAGTCTAGATTCCCTTCAGCTCTGCGTTTACCATTGCCACCTTGACTGGCCGGGTTGTGTTGATGTCCTTTCATGCCGCTACTCTTCTTTCCCTTGCCTATCCTTTCATTGTCAGACTCGGCGTCCTTGGTACAATCAGAGTCGGCATACTTGACAAGGGCCGCCATGAGCTCCCCCATGTCACCGCAATGGCGCTTAAGCCGCCCAAGTTTCTGTTTGAGAGGGATGAAACGACAATTTTTCTCCAACATTAAAACCGTGAGCTGACGTTGATACTATCTGATGAGTGTATGATAGTTGAGACCCGTCGCACCCAACTGGTTGTCGACTCGCCCTCACCTTGAACACAAGAGACTAAATCCACGATTGACATAGGTTGCTTGCATGTATCTTTGAAATTTTGAATAAAACGGGCCTTTAGCTCCGCCCATGACCCAATGGAGTTGGCGGGCAGCCCCTTCAACCAAGTACGAGCCGGCCCTTCCAACATCACGGTAAAATACTTAGCGCATGCAGCTTCACTGACCTCTAGCATCTCCATGGCCATCTCATAACTCTCTACCCAAGCTTCAGGGGGCTGATCCGCTGTGTAATTAGGTACCTTACGAGGACCTTTGAAATCCTTAGGCAGACGCTCGTTACGTAGAGCCGCCACCAAACACGGTACGCCCGAGGTTATGGAGGTCATGCCTGCCTCCACCGAATACATTGGGTAAGCCAAGGCGTGTTGATGAGCCGCTAGCTGAGCCACTAGCTCGGCCTCCATTCGCACTCTACCCTAATCCACCAAAGTCTCGGCATTGGCTCCTCCATGCGCCGGGTCATGTCCATGGAGCTGGTTACGGCGCTGCTCCGTACTTGAAACCGCTGGTGAATCAATATGCCAGCTATAACTCCGGCTTGGACGAGGGGTTGAGTGAATCCACTCACGACTATAGGAATAAGCCGCCTGCTGCTCCAATGCTATCTGAAGAAGTTCTCTGACCCTCCGTGTTTCAACCGCCGTTGGAGACTTGCCCTCAACTGGCAGAGCCGCCAACCGTGTTGCCGCAGTAATCATATTGTCCAGGGGATTAGAATAATGACCCGGCAACATCAAAACATGCTGATGTGGGGTCTTGTTCATACGAGGAGAGCCCATGACTCGTGGCTGGACCGGCGCTCCGCCCTTAGGCGCTTCAACCGTCCGGTTTACCACTGGCGGGTCACTGGTCCCTGCACCAGGTGTGTTAAAAAGGTTCCTCGCCTCGTAAACCAGAGGCAAACGACTCCGATGTCTCCTCCTCATGACTTCGTTTGAAGCATTCTGATCTGATGTGAGCCGGAAGGACTCTGCCTGAATTCGTTGCGCCTCAACATCCAGAGCAGCCTGTTCCGCAGTCATCCTAGCGTTCTTAGCCGCCAGATCTTCCTTAGCTTGAGCTATGTCATCTCGTAGCTTCGCAACCTCCGCGTTATGCTGAGCCTGATTCACCGGGTTAACCTCTGCTGTTAACAATGTTGTCAAAGTATCTAATAAGTCGGACAAGACCTGAGCCGGCGGGCGCACAGGGCCTCCTGCCCCGGCCTCTGTTGCCGTTGCTGACTCGGAAATCATTGTTGCTGCAGTCGTAGAATTCTGCCCTGGCTGTGTACCGGCCATGAAAATCGCGAGCCTATTCGGCGCCTCATAGGGGTCCGGAATACTGCCGCCATCAGAACAGCCCCCAAGCCGGCCATCTTGCAGCTGATACATTGAATTAGTCTCGCCTGTGGATGATTCACCATCAGAGTAGATGGCCGTCTCACCGCCAGACACAGATCCTTCCTCAAGTTCAGCCCCATGGATGAATCCAACGAAGGCGCGCTTCACGGCGGGTTGAACCCGGGCGGGTCGTGCACGCTGAGCCATCTCGATGATGTCGGTGCAGATGTCCGGCTCAGGGCCCGGTTCGCCGATTTTGCCGATGAAGACGTGGATTCCGCCAAAGGGGACCCGGTACCCGTACTCGATTGAGCCGGCCTCGGGGCCCCAGCCCGCATCATCGATGTAGAGCTTGCCACGATGACTCTTGGTCATCTGGCCCACGGCGTATCCCTTGATCCCTGCGAAGTTGCCCTTCAAGAAGTCAAAACCGCCGTGCGATAGCCCCACGGTGGGCGCCAACTGTCATCGAATTCTCACGACAGATGTCCTAGCAGAAGGACTTAGTCGTGGAGCCATCGCAACTAGGTTAGCTTAAAGGGGTTAAACGGGACAAAGGACACATGAGTTTATACTCGTTCAGCCTCTTGCTATGAAGGTAAAGGCCTCGTCCAGTTTGAGGTGGTATTGCTTGGGTTTTGATTACCAGGGAGCGAATACACTTGACCTAGTTCTCGATCTGTTCTCTCTTGTTTCTTGTTCTAAGTCGCTGTCGGGTCGTCCCTTTATATACACAGGTTGACGCCCGGTGGCTCACGGAGTCCCAGCCGACTCATAAACAACAGGGCCGGCTCGGTAACTAACCATACATGCCTTATAATACAAGTCATACATATATGGCGGTTTACACTTATTGGGCCTTAAGTCGCCTTTGGGCTTCAAGCCCTCAATGAGTCTGCATAATGAACCGCCCTCTTCAGCATCTTCATGGGCTTTGTGTTGATAAACCGCCCTGAGCATAACCCGGCCCCTCCTGGATGGGTTACACTCAATAGTTACATCCCCAACAGCTGGTGAAGGCTTCGCAGCCCGCTTTTGGCAAACTGAACCTTCTCAACCACCATACCCATCAGGGTACAGTACTCCTCCACTATGGAAGCATGTTGCAGTGCGTCCATCAGAGGGTTCGGTGCCTCCGGCTTAGTGGAGGTCGCTGCCGGGAATAAGCGCTCCCCCTCCTTTGAAGGGGGTTGCTCGCTTGATTCCGGAGCCACATGGGTCTTCAGAATGGTGTTCGGCTGGGGGCCGAACTGGTCAGGGCCCCCGTCGTCAGTATCCATTGGGGTTGTGCCCCCCATGTTCTCGGCAGCCGAGGCATTACCCTCTAGCGCCGTCTTGGCGGCCTCGCGCACCTCTCCGTGGCCCGGGGAGACCCTCTGGGACAACACTTCGGTGTCATCCGTGGCAGTTGGCGGAGAGGCTCGCGGAGGCGTCTCTCTCTCCACCATCCCTGGCTCCAGCGAGTTCCCTGAAGATGATGATAGTTGGGGCAGATCGCGGGCCGGACTGAAGCACACAATACCATGTGTTAAAACAACAATCATAAAGACTGAATATATGTACAGTGTCCTAGGATACTTACGATGCGGCCAGGGGCTTCGACCTGCGGCGCCACTCAGGGATGGCTTCGGCATCCGAATGCGAGCCATCCGGGAGGGATATCTTCCCCCTCTTGGACGCTTCCTCCTCTGGGTCTATTGATGTCGCCCTATTCTTATCCCCCCCCCCTTGAGGGAGGATCGCTTTCGGCCTCCTCCTCTTCTTCGTCTTCATTTCCCTCGTGGGAGGAAGGAGCTTTGGTCTCTCCAGACACGGCATCCGAACTGCTTTTACGGCGGAGGCCACGTTTGGCCTCCTTGCCCTTCTTCTTGGCCTTCTTCTCCGGCACCTGGTACGGCGCCGGGACCAGCATCCTTGTTAGCAGAGGATCAGCTGGGTTCTCGGGCAGCAGAGTCGAGCACTTGATCCGCTCCGCCTTCTTTGTCCAGCCCTAATTAAAGGATGGAAGTCTCAGCATACCCCCTTTGATTTGTGAATTAAGGTATGTTCGGGAACTAAACACTTACTTGGGTAGCCGGATGTGCGCTGTCGAGGCCGATGTCATCGGTCGTCTCCGGCCACAACTTCTGGGCCTTGAAGAGCAGCTTCCAGATCTCTTCGTGCGTTGTGCTGAAGAATCGCTGTAGGGTACGCGGCCCTTTCGGATTGAACTCCCAGATGTGGAGAGGCCAGCGCTGGCAGGGAAGGGTCCGGCGAAAAAGCATCACCTGAATCACATCAGTGAGACTGGTGTTCTTGTCTATTATATTTTTTATCCGCGTTTGCAGCATCGTCACTTCGTTGGTCGACCCCCAGTCCAGACCCTTGTTGGTCCACGACGCGAGCCGCATTGGGGGGTCCGGATCTAAACTTAGGAGTAGCCGCCCAGTTGGCGCCGCGAGGTTTGGTGATGTAGAACCACTCCTGCCACCATATCTTGACAGTCTCCACAAAGGCCCCTTTGGGCCATGTAGTGTTGGGGAGCTTGCTCACCATGGCGCCGCCGCAGTCCGCGTGCTGACCGTCGACCACCTTCGGCTTCAAGTTAAAGACCTTGAGCCATAGGCCGAAGTGTGGGGGAATGCAGAGGAGCGCCTCACACACGACGATGAACGCCGAGATGTGGAGGAAGGAATTTGGGGCTAGATCATGGAAATCTAGCCCATAGGAAAACATGAGGCCGCAGACAAATGGGTGGAGTGGAAACCCTAGTCCGCGGAGAAAGTGGGGGATAAATACCACCCTTTCGCCGGGCTCCGGGTGGAGATGACCTGCTTCTTGGTAGGGATCCTGTGCACGACATCCGCAGCCAGGTAACCCTCCTCCCGGAGCTCCTTGAGGTCCTTCTCCGTCACAGGTGAGGCCACCCATTTGCCTTGAGAACCGGATCCAGACATTGTTGGAAAGGTTGGTGGCGGTGGGGAAGACGTAGCTTGGGCGCTAGAGCTCGAGGATGGGAAGGCTGAGGAAGGAAGAAGGCATGGGGTGAAAAGAAGGAATCTTTATCCGCTTATATAGGCCGTGAATATCAAGCGCCCGCCCCACTATCCTTAAAACTCGCCTATTTCCAAGGGGTCGTGCGAACGGCGCGGTTGGATTACCCAAACCCGTATTGATGAGAATCCCGTAATAAGGGGACACAATCTCTTCTTTCACAAGACGTGTCAATGGAGGCTGCGCCTCGAAATGCAAAGCGAGAGGCCAAAAAATGGTTTGAAATAATAAAGAGGCCAGACGTAACATTTCACTGAAAAAGCTGTCAGTGGACATACCTTATTTTGATTAAGTATTGTGGCTCAGGGTTGTAACTGTTATACAGAGCCGAATACAGTTCTCTTATTCAAAAGACTGCTTTGAGGTATTCGGAGGAGGAACCCGCCTTGCAATGCCGAAGGCAATCTACATACCGAACACATCATCATCAAAAGACTGGTTCACGGGCTACTGAGGGAGTCCTGGATTATGGGGTCTGATACGTCTCCAACGTATCTATAATTTTTGATTGTTCCATGCTATTATATTATCTTTTTTGGATGTTTAATGGGCTTTATTATGCACTTTTATATTATTTATGGGACTAACCTATTAATCGAAGGCCCAGTCCAAATTGTTGTTCTTTTGCCTATTTCAGTGTTTCGCAGAAAAGGAATATCAAACGGAATCCAAACGTAATGAAACCTTCGCGAGGATCGTTTTTGGAACAAACGCAATCCAGGAGACTTGGAGTGGACGTCAAGGAAGCAACGAGGCAGCCACGAGGTAGGAGGGCGCACCCCCCACCCTCGTGGGCCCCTCATGGCTCCACCAACCTACTTCTTTCGCCTATATATACTCATATACCCTGAAAACATCTAGGAGCACCACGAAACCCTATTTACACTGTCGTAACCTTCTATACCCGTGAGATCCCATCTTGGGGCCTTTTCCGGCGCTCCGCCGCAGGGGGAATCGATCATGGAGGGCTTCTACATCAACACCATAGCCTCTCCGATGA
This sequence comes from Aegilops bicornis, assembly GCA_021605145.1. NCBI lineage: Eukaryota > Viridiplantae > Streptophyta > Magnoliopsida > Poales > Poaceae > Aegilops > Aegilops bicornis. Next base: position 232,645,787 of record CM038670.1, on the reverse strand, counting down.
TGTGTGAGTAGTTTACCACAGACCTTCTGGTCTATAGTTATTAGCTAGATGGCTTCTTCTCTCTCTTTGGATCTCAATACAAAGTTCTCCTCGATCTTCTTGGAGATCTATTCGATGTAATTCTTTTTGTGGTGTGTTTGTCGAGATCCGATGAATTGTGAGTTTATGATCAAGATTATCTATGAACAATATTTGATTCTTCTCTGAATTCTTATATGCATGATTTAATATCTTTGCAAGACTCTTTGAGTTATCAGTTTGGTTTGGCCTACTAGATTGATCTTTCTTGCAATGGGAGAAGTGCTTAGCTTTGGGTCCAATCTTGCGGTGTCCTTTCCCAGTGAAAGCAGGGGCAGCAAGGCACGTATTGTATTGTTGCCATCAAGGATAAAAAGATGGGGTTTATATCATATTGCTTGAGTTTATCCCTCTACATCATGTCATCTTGCCTAATGCGTTACTCTGTTCGTATGAACTTAATACTCTAGATGCATGCTGGATAGCGGTCGATGTGTGCAGTAATAGTAGTAGATGCAGAATCATTTTGGTCTACTTGTCACAGACGTGATATCTATGTTCATGATCCTGCCTAGATATTCTCATAACTATGCTCTTTTCTATCAATTGCTCGACAGTAATTTGTTCACCCACCGTAATATATGCTATCTTGAGAGAAGCCACTAGTGAAACCTATGGCCCCCGGGTCTATTTTCCATCATATTATTTTCCTATCAACTAGCTATTTCTATCATTGTTTATTTTGCAATCTTTACTTTCCAATCTATAAAACAAAAAAACCAAAAATATTTATCTTATTATCTTTATCAGATCTCACTTTTGCAAGTGGCCGTGAAGGGATTGACAACCCCTTTATCGCGTTGGTTGCAAGGTTCTTGATTGTTTGTGTAGGTACTAGGGACTTGCGTGTAGTCTCCTACTGGATTGATACCTTGGTTCTCAAAAACTGAGGGAAATACTTACGCTACTTTGCTGCATCACCCTTTCCTCTTCAAGCGAAAACCAACGCGTGCACAAGAGGTAGCAAAGAAGGATTTCTGGCGCCGTTGGCGGGGAGACCTACGCACAAGTCAAGACATACCAAGTACCCATCACAAACTCTTATCCCTCGCATTAGATTATTTGCCATTTGCCTCTCGTTTTCCTCTCCCCCACTTCACATTTGCCTTTTCTTTGCCCCTCTTCCGTTCGTCTTTTTTGTTTTCTTGTGTTGCATGTGCCTTCTATGTGCTTGCATCTTTTCTTGCTAAAAATCTATTGATATGGATCCTCATCCCCTAGCTAATCTTTTTAAGAGATCCAATTATGATGAACCAATTGCTAGTGAGTTGTGTGCACTAGATTATCTTTATGAGATTTTGCTTGAAATCCGTGAATTTGGAAATTGTGATGAAGTACTTTATGAAGTGATTCATGGTAGATCTTTGAATGAAAAGCATGATTGCAATGATGGTATTATAAATTCTATTAATGTCAGTTGTGCTAATAATATGCAAAACCCTAAGCTTGGGGATGTTAATTTTGCTATATCCTCTACTTGTTGCAATGATCATGTTTGGGGTGATTCTTCTTGTGATCTTGAAAATTTATTTAAGCCTCATGATGAATATGAGATTGATAATAATGTTTGCAATAATATTGAATGTGGGTTTGGAAGAGTGTCAACTTTATATCCCACATATTTGGATAATGTTCAATCTTATGAAGTTTTTGATAAAAGTGGGTTTGGAGAGGTCATGACATTAGTTAATGTTAATCCCACTATTTTGGAAGAGTGTCAACTTTGCATACATGTGGATCGTGTTAAGAATATGTTATGTGATAGCTATGTTATTGAATTGGCTTATGATCCTACATGTAATTATTATGACAGAGGAAAATATGGTTGTAGAAATTTTCATGTTACCAAAATTACATCTCTTCATGTTGAGAATGCTATCGTCTCTTTCTTCTTCCTTGCATATGCTAGTTTTTGCTTGCCTTGAAAATTTGTTTGCTTACAAAATGCCTATGCATAGGAATTATGTTAGACTTAGATGTTTTTGTCACATGCTATATGATGCTCTCTTTATGCTTCAATTCTTGTCTTTCAGGTGAGCATCATCAAAATTATCAATGCCTAGCTAGGGGCGTTTAACGATAGTGCTTGTTGGGAGGCAACCCAATTTTATTTTTTTCCTTGATTTTGTTCCTGTTTAGTAATAAATAATTCATCTAGCCTCTGTTTGGATGTGTTTTTATGTTTTAATTAGTGTTTGTGCCAAGTAGAACCAATAGGATCTTCTTGGGTGACAGTTGTTTGATCTTGCTGAAAAAGACAGAAACTTTGTGCTCACGAAAATAATTGTTAAAATTCACCAAAACGTGATAAAATACCAATTCTCTTTGAAGTAGATCAATATACAAATTATCCAGGCTGTCGTAGTTTTTCAGAATTTTTGGAGTTCCAGAAGTATTCAAACAAATCAGATTGCTACAGACTGTTCTGTTTTTGACATATTCTGTTTTTCGTGTGTTGTTTTCTTATTCTAATGAATCTATGGCTAGTATCGGGGGGTATGAACCATAGAGAAGTTGGAATACAGTAGGTTTAACACCAATATAAATAAAGAATGAGTTAATTACAGTACCTTAAGGGTGTGGTTTGTTTTCTTATACTAACAGCTCATGAGATTTTCTATTGAGTTTTGTGTTGTGAAGTTTTTCAAGTTTTTGGGTAAAGATTTGATGGATTTTGGAATAAGGAGTGGCAAGAGCCTAAGCTTGGGGATGTCCAAGGCGCCCCAAGGTAAAATTCAAGGACAACCAAAAGCCTAAGCTTGGGGATGCCCCGGAAGGCATCCCCTCTTTTGTCTTCGTCCATCGGTAACTTTACTTGAGGCTATATTTTTATTCACCACATGATATGTGTTTTTCTTGGAGCGTCTTGTATGATTTGAGTCTTTGCTTTTTAGTTTACCATAATCATCCTTGCTGTACACACCTTTTGGAGAGACACACATGAATCAGAATTTATTAGAATACTCTATGTGCTTCACTTATATCTTTTTGAGCTAAATAATTTTGCTCTAGTGCTTCGCTTATATCTTTTAGAGCACGGTGGTGGTTTTATTTTATAGTTTGATCTCTCATGCTTCACTTATATTATTTTGAGAGCCCTTTAGAATAGCATGGTAATTTTCTTTGGCTATAAAATTAGTCCTAATATGATAGGCATCCAAGATGGGTATAAAAAAAACTTTCATATAGAGTGCATTGAATACTATGAGAAGTTTGATACTTGATGATTGTTTTGAGATATGAAGACTGTAATATTAAAGTTGAGCTAGTTGAGCAATTGTGAATTTGAGAAATACTTGTGTTGAAGTTTGCAAGTCCCGTATCATGCACGTATGGTAACATTGTGTGACAAATTTGAAACATGAGGTGTTCTTTGATTGTCATCCCTAGGAGTGGCGGTCGGGGACGAGCGATGGTCTTTTCCTACCAATCTATCCCCCTAGGGGCATGCGCATAATGCTTAGTTTTTGATGACTTGTAGATATTTGCAATAAGTATGTGAGTTCTTTATGAATAATGTTGAGTCCATGGATTATACGCACTCTCACCTTTCCATCGTAGCTAGCCTCTTTGGTACCGTGCATTGCCCTTTCTAACCTTAAGAGTTGGTGCAAACTTCGCCGGTGCATCCAACCCCCGTGATATGATACGCTCTATCACACATAAACCTCCTTATATCTTCCTCAAAACAGCCACCATACCTATTATGGCATTTTCATAGCCATTCCGAGATATATTGCCATGCAACTTTCCACCGTTCCATTTATTATGACACACTTCATCATTGTCATATTGCTTTGGATGATCATGTAGTTGACATCGTATTTGTGGCAAAGCCACCATTCATAATTTACCATACATGTCACTCTTGATTTATTGCCCATCTCGGTACACCGCCAGAGGCATTCATATAGGGTCATACTTTCTTCTAGTATCGAGTTGTAATCTTTGAGTTCTAAATAAATAGAAGTGTGATGATCATCATTAATAGATCATTGTCACGAAAAAATAAAGGCAAAAAAAGGCCAATAAAAAAAGGGGAAGGCCAAAAAATTTAAAAAATAAAACGGACAATGCTACTATCCTTTTTCCACACTTGTGCTTCAAAGTAGCACCATGATCTTCATGATACAGAGTCTCTTTTATTGTCACTTGCATAAAACAGTGGGAATTTTTCATTATAGAACTTGGCTTGTATATTCCAACAATGGGCTTCCTCGAATGCCCTAGGTCTTCATGAGCAAGCAAATTGGATGCACACCCACTTAGTTTCTTTCGTTGAGCTTTCATACATTTATAGCTCTAGTGCATCCATTGCATGGCAATCCCTACTCCTTGCATTGACATCAATTGATGGGCATTTCCCTAGCCCATTGATTAGCCACGTCAATGTGAGACTTTCTCCCTTTTTTGTCTTCTTCACACAACCCCCATCGTTATATTCTGTTCCACACATAGTGATATGTCCATGGCTCACGCTCATGTATTGCGTGAAAGTTGAAAAAAGTTTGAGATTACTAAAGTATGAAACAATTGCTTGGCTTGTCATCGGGGTTGTGCATAATGAGAGCATTTTTGTGTGACGAAAATGAAGCATAGCCAAATATATGATTTTGTAGGGATAAGCTTTCTTTGGCCATGTTATTTTTAGAAGACATAATTGCTTAGTTAGTATGCTTGAAGTATTATTATTTTTATGTCAATATTAAACTTTTGTCTTGAATCTTCCGGATCTGAACATTCATGCCACAGTAAAGACAATTACATTAAAAATTATCTTAGGTAGCATTCCACATCAAAAATTCTGTTTTTTTATCATTTACCTACTCGAGGATGAGCAGGAATTAAGCTTGGGGATGCTTGATACGTCTCCAACGTATCTATAATTTTTGATTGTTCCATGCTATTATATTATCTATTTTTGGATGTTTAATGGGCTTTATATGCACTTTTATATTATTTTTGGGTCTAACATATTGACCGAAGGTCCAGTGCAAATTACTATTTTTTTGCCTATTTCAGTGTTTCGCAGAAAAGGAATATCAAACGGAATACAAACGGATTGAAACCTTCGCGAGGATCGTTTTTGGAACAAATGCAATCTAGGAGACTTGGAGTGGGCGTCAAGGAAGCCACGAGGCGGCCAACAGGTAGGAGGGCGCGCGTAGGGGGGTAGGCGTGCCCCCACCCTCGTGGAACCCTCGTGGCTCCACCGACCTACTTCTTTCACCTATATATACTCATATACCCTGAAAACATCTAGGAGCACCACAAAACCCTATTTCCACCGACGCAACCTTCTGTACCTGTGAGATCCCACCTTGGGGCCTTTTCCGGCACTCCACCTGTCGGGGCAGGCCGATCTGGCCCACGAACACCTATGGGACCGGCGGACCGAGCCCCTTTCGGTTCGGCGGGGGGCGGAGGTCGCACGAAGAGCAGATCGAGGCGAAGCACCACGGCAGTTACCCAGCTGGAGCTCTCCGGAGAGATAACACTCCTACTGCTGCATGTCTGGGTGTATTGAGTTCTTGCTCAGGAGCGCTGAGTGCTACAGTACACACAAGCTGCTAACGAGACTGAGCGTGAGTGTTCTCTGGCTTCGAACCTCTCCCCCCCTCTACGTTGTGCATGGGCCTCCTTTTATATGCTAAAGGGGTCTCTGACAGGTGGCAACGTAGACAAGGGTAAAAATGGAAAAGGAGTTGTTGTCTTGTCGCGTCCCCCCCTCTACGTTGTGCATGGGCCTTGCCGCGGTTGTTGTCTTGTCACATCCGGAAGCTTGTCGCTCAACGGGCCTTCCCGACAAGCTCCTCTTGCCGGGGCCTTGTCTCCTAGGTGCCTTGGGTGGCCTTCCCGGCAAGCTCCTCTTGCCGGGGCCTTGTCTCCTTGGCTTGAATACTTTGTTCTTGAATGGCTCCAAAGGAACCGCGGAGGACCTTGGCGGTCACCCGGTAAGCCTTGCCATGGAGGGCTGCAATCGCCGTGCACAAGTTCGGGATACTAGGGTACCCCTACTCTAGTACACCGGCAGGAGCCCCGGCCTGGGCCACCTGCAGTGCCGAAGGCCAGGGCCAGTGCCCAAAACAGGCACGGGCATTTGTAGTTCTTGACTTGTTGCTTTGTCTTGTATCTGATTTGCTTCACTCTGAACCCATTCCTTTTCGTGAATGGCCCAGAGGCGTCGAAGAGAGCCAAGGCCCGGTGATTGTCATCGAGGACGAACCCACCATGACAGCAGGAGGCGCGTCGAGACCACCTTGCCGGACGCAGCAACTCTTCCTCAAAGCAGCCCAGCGCAGCCCCCCATAAGTATATGGTTTACTTCCTGCTGTTAGGCGTGCATGGGTGCCCTTTCTTCTTGATATCATTGCTGATTTGTGTAGGAGCAGAGCAGCCTTACCAGGAGTGCCCTGAAGCCGCTCCTGACATGCCTTCTGCTTCGACTACACCGCCAAGGGAGGATTCCCCGGCCAGAGGCAGTTCTCCGGCAAGGGACAACTCTCCGGCAAGGGACAACACCAGCGATCCCCTGGTGGCGGAGACCATGACTGCAGACCCTAGCACAGGTAATCCTCTTGCTTGAAAACTTTCCTTGTCTTCTTCTTCTTCTGATTTTCTTTTTGAATATTTGCTTGACTTTTCTTCATTTTCCGGTCGCCGAGATCCATCCGCCACAGAGCCAATGGAGACCGAGGTCGTGGCGAGGAGGACGCGGCGGCAATCTTGACGACGCCTTGCCATCGGAGAAGGAGCTGGGCGCCGATGAGCTGCCCGGCGAAGAGGCCGCCATAAAGCCGCTGCCGCAGAAGCCGGGCGAGGGGTCCGGCGATCGCACTGACGCCCCGAGGCCGCAGGAGCCTGTGCGCCACGCCGACCGCCGATCCCTCCGCTTGCTGCAGCGTCCAGTTCAAGAGCCCCAGCCAGCGCCTATTTGAAGGCCGGCGATGGCGTCTTCATCAAGCTCCCATGGGCGTCGAGCTCCAGGGCGCCGGCCGAAGGAGAAACTTTTGATGAAGAGCTGCTCGTTTTCTTTTCTTCTTGCCGCTGCTGGTCATGTTATGAGAACGGTCTATTAGAGCAGCGACAAGTTATCTTGTAATACAACTCTATTTCGGATAGTGATTGCTATGTTATTTCCTTTACTTGGTTCCTTCCTTTGTATGTTTTTGCCCTATGCTTTTAGGGAACTTGTCAGCGCAGGCACCTGGGACACGAGCGCTGAGTGCGGGACGTCAAGACTTCTTTGGCGGTGCCGCTTCGACAAGAAACCTTGTCGCAACTAGTCGCAGCTCACTTAAGTTGTTGAGCGGACTCGAAACAAAGTAAGGGCGCAATCGCAGCTCACTTAAGTTGTTGAGCGGACTCGAAACAAAGTAAGGGCGCAATCGTAGCTCACTTAAGTTGTTGAGCGGACTCGAAACAAAGTAAGGGTGCAACTAGCTACGAGTTGGTTCCTCCGCGCACAGGTTTTCCATACAAAGTACGGTCGTTCGAGGAAGATAACTTAAAATTTTTAAAACTGATTGCTCAAACTTTAGCAACTTAGCTTTTACATCGTTTGCTTCGGTAAGGCTAGACTTCCTTGAGCGACGCTTGGTCCACACCATTATCTTCTCCTTTCCCTCCGGCAAACTTGTGGGCGAGGGAACCTTCCTTTCTTTGAGAAAGAGAAAGAAGAGAAAATAAAGATATGGAGCCTTATGGCTCGTTATTGCTTACCGGGGGTAGGTGCTGCACAAAGTGTCAGATAACGCATGCAAAATAGAAGTAGAAAGCATGAAATCGACAAGATGTGCGAAGCACATATGCACGGGATCTGCGCCCGGCTTTGTACAAAGGATTACATGCGACATCGGCAAGACTTGTACAAAAGGTGGTTGCCGGAACGGGTTCCGGCAACAGCTTCTCTGAGTAAAACTTACGAAGATGCTCAATGTTCCAAGAGTTGCTCATCGGAATGCCATCTTCGGTCTCAAAGCATGACAGTGAGCCTAGTGACTCGTTTCTCCCGGTAAGGGCCTTCCCACTCAGGCGTCAACTTGTTGGAATTCTTGGCGGACTGAAGCGCCAAGAACAAGGTCGCCTTCCTCGAGACTTCGGCATTAACTGCGGCTATTGTAGCGGCGCAAAAGCTTGCTGGTATCGAGCAGCTCGTCTGACAACGAAGACTATCCTCCTCAAGGAGCAGCGTCATCTTGTCGCAACTGCTCTTGCTCAAGCTCATCATAAGCGAGCACTCGAGGTGATCCATATACGAAGTTCTGTGGAGGAGAACTACTGTGCCCATCTTTGGAGCTTGCGGCTCGACAACAAGGACCAAAGGCACATCTCGCTGCGGGGAACATACTGCTTCCTGGCGAGAACCTGCAGCTCAGCCGAGCTTGGCGTTCCCGGCAAGCTTGCCGGAGCAAAACTTGTCGGAGCGTCGCTTCAGCGGAACAAACCCTAGGGCTTGCCGGAGCGCATCGCTTCCTCAAGACTTGCCGGTGGAGCTCAATGGTGCGTCCTCGACGGTAGCGCAGCACTCGAAGAGGTGCGCTTGCGGAGTGGGCATCGAGCTCTTGCCGGACTTGGAGCGTCTGCTTCAACGGAATAAACCCTAGGGCTTGCCGGAGCAGATCGCTCCTCAAGACTTGTCGGTGGAGCTCGATGGTGCGTCCTCGACGGTAGCGCAGCACCAAGAGGTGCGCTTGCGGAGTGGGCATCAGAGCTCTTGCCGGACTTGGAGCGTCCGCTTCAACGGAACAAACCCTAGGGCTTGCCGGAGCAGACTGCTCCTCAGCACTTGCCGGTGGAGCTCGATGGTGCGTCCTCGACTGTAGCGCAACACTCCGAAGAGGTGCGCTCGCCGGAGTGGGCATCAGAGCTCTTGCCGGACTTGGAGCGTCTGCTTCAACGGAACAAACCCTAGGCTTGCCGGAGCAGATCGCTCAAAGACTTGCCGGTGGAGCTCGATGGTGCGTCCTCGATGGTAGCGCAGCACTTCGAAGAGGTGCGCTTGCCGGAGTGGGCATCAGAGCTCTTGCCGGACTTGGTCTTCTTCTTCACCGCCGGTTTTTCTTTGTCGGGGCGGTCTCCTCACTATCAGATCCTCCTGCTTCAGTATTCTCTCCGGGGAGTCTCCTCCCTTCCTCAGCACGTGCACACTTGTCGGCCAGGGCATATAGCTCACTGATGTCTCTGATCTTGCACATCGCCATCTCCTCCCGCATCCTGCGGTTCCGCACGCTCGATGGAACGCGCTGATTACCGCGGGCAGGTGGACATCTGGGATGTTGTCTTTGTCTGTGTGAATCTCCGAATGTACTTGCGAGGGCTCTCCTTCCTTCCGGGCGCAGCAGATGAAGGTCGCTTTCTTGGCCATGGGGCTTGTGGCCGCCTGTAAAGGCGCCGACAAACTGATGGCATAGATCTTCCCAAGAGGATATGGAGTTGTCCGGCAAGTGCATGAGCCAGGATCTGACATTGGGCTTGAGCACCAGCGGGAAGTAGTTGGCCAGGATCTTGTCGTCTCGCCCCCCGGCAGCTTGCACCGCGATGGTGTAGATGCTTGAGGAACTCCGATGGATGCGTCTTGCCATCGTACTTCTCCGCACGTCGGCTTGAAATTCTTCTTGATGGGCCATTGGACTTGCCGCAGCTCACGAGTGAACGCAGGGCAACCTACCGCGTACGGCAAGTCGCTTGGTTCCCCTGGCGCATGCATGTCGACAGAGGGCCCAGCGCGCTGATCTGATTGTCGCCGCGCTTCCCTTCGACGCTCGATGCGAGTTCGAGCGTCCTCTTGCTGTCGTTCGTGAAGAACTTGGCGCTGATCGCGACGATCTCGTGGATCCGACGATGCGGTGGAGTCACTGTCGAGGTGGATCCGGTGAGTCGGCGATCTTGGCCTTCGGGGCGGAGAGTGCATGGTGGTTGCACCCCCACCGGTTTCGTCGCCACCGGCTCGTGTTTGGCAGTCCTGCCGCGGCAGCGATGCACTCGGCTGCCGCGGAGCGTCGCCGTTGGCAAAGCCGATGAGACTCTGAATGGTGGCCCTCCATTCATCGACCTTGTCGGCTATTGGAGGGTAATCCAGGAGCAGTTGAGCTCTCGCCAAAGCTTCTGCTGGAGTGGTGGGTGGAAGTGGTGAACGGCGCGAGGAGCGGGATATGCTCGGACTTCTAATTATGTTAGAAGGAGCAGTATCCCGTCCAGGCGACCGTGCCTCGCTCGCGCCAGCATGTTGGCGTGCATGCTGGTCTTGAGCATCCCGAGATCCACCAGCTCGATCTTGGTCCAACGAGCGTATGGCGTTGTGAATACCATGACGCTGTCGGTCCCGCGCCTCCTGAGATGGGCGCGGTGCATGTACGGATGCCGAGGTCTGCGCAGCCTTGTCCTTGGACTTGGCAGCACCGTGGGCTCCCCCGTCGACGTCCATTCTTCCGCCGGCGTCTACCCCACCACCCGTTTGCTCCGGTGGTGGTGGGTTCGACGCTGACGGAACATCTGCCGCTGAAGCCTTCTTCTTCGGTGGCATGTCGATGAAGATGATGAAGATCTAGCTCGTGTGGACGCCGGATCAGGTTCACACAATCTCGACGCCCTACCGGGCGCCCCAAAGATGTCGGGCAGGCTGATCTGGCCCACGAACACCTATGGGACCGGCGGACCGAGCCCCTTTCGGTTCGGCGGGGGGCGGAGGTCGCACGAAGAGCAGATCGAGGCGAAGCACACGAGCAGTTTACCTAGCTTCGGAGCTCTCCGGAGAGATAACACTCCTACTGCTGCATGTCTGGGTGTATTGAGTTCTTGCTCAGGAGCGCTGAGTGCTACAGTACACACAAGCTGCTAACGAGACTGAGCGTGAGTGTTCTCTGGCTTCGAACCTCTCCCCCCCTCTACGTTGTGCATGGGCCTCCTTTTATATGCTAAAGGGGTCTCCGACAGGTGGCAACGTAGACAAGGGTAAAATGGAAAAGGAGTGGTTGGTACAGCTACTTGTACGATGTATCATACCTAACCACGAAGGCAGGGGACAAAGGCATTAAATGCCCGTCACGTCGCCCTAACAAAGGCAGAAAGGACCGTCTGGGCGCCACCGCTTGCCACGATGGCAATCTTGTCAGCGCCGCTTGCCATCACGGCTCACCGGGCCGACGGCCTCTTGCCACGCTACCGGAAAGGTCCCAGGGCGACACGTTAGTGGATGTGCTGGAGCGCAGGTGCAGAGTGGTGGTCTGCCGCGGTTGGTGTCTTGTCGCGTCCGGAAGCTTGTCGCTCACCGGGCCTTCCCGGCAAGCTCCTCTTGCCGGGGCCTTGTCTCCTAGGTGCCTTGGGTGGCCTTCCCGGAAGCTCCTCTTGCCGGGGCCTTGTCTCCTAGGTGCCTTGGGTGGCCTTCCCGGCAAGCTCCTCTTGCCGGGGCCTTGTCTCCTTGGCTTGAATACTTTGTTCTTGAATGGCTCCGAAGGAACCGCGGAGGACCTTGGCGGTCACCCGGTAAGCCTTGCCGCGGAGGGCTGCAACTGCCCGTGCACAAGTTCTTGATACTAGGGTACCCCTACTCTAGTACACCGACACCACCGAAGGGGGAATCGATCACGGAGGGCTTCTCCATCAACACCATAGCCTCTCCGATGATGTGTGAGTAGTTTACTACAGACCTTCGGGTCCATAGTTATTAGCTAGATGGCTTATTCTCTCTCTTTGGATCTCAATACAAAGTTCTCCTCGATCTTCTTGGAGATCTATTCGATGTAATTCTTTTTGCGGTGTGTTTGTCGAGATCCGATGAATTGTGGGTTTATGATCAAGATTATCTATGAAGAGTATTTGATTCTTCTCTGAATTGTTATATGCATGATTTAATATCTTTGCAAGTCTCTTCGAATTATCAGTTTGGTTTGGCCTACTAGATTGATCTTTCTTGCAATGGGAGAAGTGCTTAGCTTTGGGTTCAATCTTGCGGTGTCCTTTCCCAGTGACTGTAGGGGCAGCAAGGCACGTATTGTATTGTTTCCATCGAGGATAAAAAGATGGGGTTTATATCATATTGCTTGAGTTTATCCCTCTACATTGATAGTTCTTCGTCGTATCTATAATTTTTGATTGCTCCATGCCAATATTCTACAACTTTCATATACTTTTGGCAAATTTTTATACTATTTTTGGGACTAACATATTGATCCAGTGCCCAGTGCCAGTTCCAGTCTGTTGCATGTTTTATGTTTCGCAGAAACCCCATATCAAACAGAATCCAAACGGGATAAAAATGGACGGAGAATATTTGGAAAATTCCGGAAGAAGAATCAACGCGAGATGGTGCCCAAGGGAGGCACGAGGCAAGGGGCGCGCCTGCCCCCCTCGTGGGCCCCTCGTAAGGCGGTTACTGCTCTTCTTTGGCCGCAAGAAAGCTAATTTTTGGAGAAAAATCTGGGCGAAGTTTTCAATCCAATCGGAGTTATAGATCTCCATATATATACGAAACGGTGAAAGGACAGACAATGAGAATGCAGAAACAGAGAGAGATAGAGAGACAGATCCAATCTCGGAGGGGCTCTCTCCCCTCCCACGCCATGGAGACCATGAAGAAGAGGGGAAACCCTTCTCCCATCTAGGGAGAAGGTCAAGGAAGAAGAAGAAGAAGAAGGGGGGCTCTCTCCCCCTCTCTCCCGGTGGTGCCGGAACGCCGCCGGGGCCATCATCATCACCACAATCTACACCAACACCTCCGCCATCTTCACCAACATCTCCATCACCTTCCATCATCTATCTACAGCGGTCCACTCTCCCGCAACCCGTTGTACCCTCTACTTGAACATGGTGCTCTATGCTTCATATTATTATCCAATGATGTGTTATCATCCTATGATGTTTGAGTAGATTTTCGTTGTCCTATCGGTGGTTGATGAATTGCTATGATTGATTTAATTTGCTTGTGGTTATGTTGTTGTCCTTTGGTGCCCATCATATGAGCGCGCGCGTGGATCACACCATAGGGTTAGTTGTATGTTGATAGGACTATGTATTGGAGGGCAAGAGTGATGAAGCTTCAATCTAGCATAGAAATTGATGCATGCGGGATTGAAGGGGACCAATATATCTTAATGCTATGGTTAGTTTTACCTTAATGAGCGTTAGTAGTTGCGACGGTTGCTAATAGTTCCAATCATAAGTGCATAGAATTCCAAGTCAGGGATGACATGCTAGCAGTGGCCTCTCCCACATAAAACTTGCTATCGGTCTAGTAAAGTAGTCAATTGCTTAGGGACAATTTCGCAACTCCTACCACCACTTTTCCACACTCGCTATATTAAATTTATTGTTTCTTTATCTAAACAGCCCCTACTTTTTATTTACGCTCTCTTTATTTTCTTGCAAACCTATCCAACAACACCTACAAAGTGCTTCTAGTTTAATACTTGTTTTAGGTCAAGCCTGCATAGAGTGTATCGGTGGTCGATAGAACTTGAGGGAATATTTGTTCTACCTTTAGCTCCTCGTTGGGTTCGACACTCTTACTTATCGAAAGAGGCTACAATTTATCCCCTGTACTTGTGGGTTATCAAGGCCTTTTTCTGGCGCCGTTGCCGGGGAGTTATAGCGTGGGGTGAATATTCTCAAATGTGCATGTTTGCTTTATACCTAAGTAATTTTTATTTTCTGTTCTTAGTTGTTTTCTATCTTTAGTTATGGGTAGGGAATGCAAAATACCAAAAAAAATTGTTGTACCTACTGAACAAATGGTTGAAGAACCACTCAGAATCTATCACACTCCTGAAGCTTATTACTTGGATCATCTTCGATCCCTATGTGCTCGTGCTGAAACCCCAACTAGCTTAGTTGAGGGAAAATCTTTAGATGAGCATGCTTGTTATGTGCGACATCGCATTTCTGAAAAAGGGAAACTTTTACTGGGTCAAATTCATCGTTTGCAATGCTATGCTTGGAATTTATGCGAAACATATGATATTACTTGTTGTTCTGAAGACCCTAAGAAACACCTTCCCTACCAATGTTTGTTTAGTGATAATGGAAGCATATATTTGTATGCTAAGGGTGTTTATAATTACTATGATGTTCAACAAATTGAAGAATTTGTTGCTTTTAAGGGTGGTTATGAAATTGCTTCTTTGATTGAAAAGTATAATGCTACTCTTTACAAATCTAATTTTTTTGCCATACTTGAATATTGTTATGATAATTATGCTTCTAATGTCTATGTTAAACCAGAGGACTCCTCCGCTGTCCAAGAAGAGACTAATATTTTGCAGGAATCTATGGAAGAAGAAATTGATGAAACTGTGAGCTCATTGGATGAAAAAGACAAGGAGGAGAGCGAAGAACAAAAGGAGGAAGAGCGGATTAGCTACCCATGCCCACCTTCTAATGAGAGTAAATCTTCAACTCATACATTGTTTAATTTCCCTTCATGCTTACCGAAGGATGATTGCTATGATGATTGTTATGATCCCATTGATTCTCTTGAAATATCCCTTTTTGATGATGTTTGCAATGCTTGTGACCAAGATGCCAATATGAATTATGCATATGGAGATGAACTTGCTATAGTTCCTTATGTTAAACATGAAATAGTTGCTATTGCACCCACACATGATAGTCCTATTATCTTTTTGAATTCTCCCGACTACACTATATCGGAGAAGTTTGCCCTTATTAAGGATTATATTGATGGGTTGCCTTTTACCGTTGCACATGATAATTTTGATAGATATAATATGCATGTGCTTGCTGCTCCTACTTGCAATTATTATGAGAGAGGAACTACATCTCCGCCTCTTTATGTTTCCAACATAAAAAATTGCAAGAAACTGTTTATACTATGCATTGGCCTTTACTATGTGTGCATGAATTGTTCTTTTATGACATGCCGATGCATGGGAAGAGAGTTAGACTTTGTCATTGCTTGATATATGTTGTCTTGTGCTCACTACTAAATGCCAAATCATTGCTAATTAAAATTGGCTTTGATATACCTTGGGATCCGGGTGGATTCACCACTTGAGCACTATATGTCTAGCTTAATGCCTTTAAAGAAAGCGCTGCCAGGGAGACAACCCGGAAGTTTTAGAGAGTCATTTTTTCTGTTGAGTGCTTTTATATAGTTTAAAAACAAAAAAAATAAAGAGGAGAACCTAAAACCTTTTCAAAAAGAAAAGCGAAAGTGAGAAAGACGAGCATTGTTAAAGTGGGAGATAGCCTTGAACTTTGTTCATGCTCACGGAAACTTTGTGAATCTTGATTATAGAAACTTTTCAAAAAAAAATCCCCTAGTACAATTCCATTTTATTATAACAATAATGTGCCCAGGTTTGCCTTTAGGATGTTTACAATGCTTGTTGGTTTGTGCGGTGCAGGACAGAAACTTTGGCTGTAGTGCGCGATTTTACATTTTTTACTGGAACATCAAATGGTTCTGAAACTTTTTTCACTGTCTTTATATAAAAATTGTTTATGTTTCCTAATTTTTGCATAATTTTTCAAGTATCAGAAGTATGGTGAATGTTCAGATTATTACGGACTGTTCTGTTTTAGACAGGTTCTGTTTTTGATGCATAGTTTGCTTGTTTTGATGAAACAATCAATTTATATCAGTGGATTAAGCCATGGAAAATTTATATTACAGTAGCTACAATGCCAAAACAAATTATGAATTGGTTTGCAACAGTACTTAGAGTAGTGATTTGCTTTATTATACTAACGGATCTTACCGAGTTTTCTGTTGAAGTTTTGTGTGGATGAAGTGTTCGATGATCGAGATGGTCTCGATGTGAGAAGAAGGAAGAGAGGCAAGCGCTCAAGCTTGGGGATGCCCGATGCACCCCAAGTAAATATTCAAGGAGACTCGAGCGTCTAAGCTTGGGGATGCCCCAGAAGGCATCCCCTCTTTCTTCAACAAGTATAGGTATGTTTTCGGATTCGTTTCGTTCATGCGATATGTGCAAATCTTGGAGCATCTTTTGCATTTAGTTTTCAATTTTCTTTTATGCACCATGCTGGTATGAGATAGTCCTTGGTTGATTTATAGAATGCTCCTTGCACTTCACTTATATCTTTTGAGTATGGCTTTATAGAATGCTTCATGTGCTTCACTTATATCATTTGAAGTTTGGATTGTCTGTTTCTCTTTACATAGAAAACCGCCATTTGTAGAATCCTCGTTTGCTTCACTTATATTTGTTAGAGCATGGGCATATCTTTTGTAGAAAGAATTAAACTCTCTTGCTTCACTTATATCTATTTAGAGAGATGACATGAACTGGTCATTCACATGGTTAGTCATAAAATCCTACATAAAACTTGTAGATCACTGAATATGATATGTTTGATTCCTTGCAACAGTTTTGCTATATAAAGATGGTGATATTAGAGTCATGCTAGTGGGTAGTTGTGGATCGTAGAAATACTTGTGTTGAGGTTTGTGATTCCCGTAGCATGTACATATGGTGAACCATTATGTAACGAAGTTGGAGCATGAGGTATTTATTGATTGCCTTCCTTATGAGTGGCGGCCGGGGACAAGCGATGGTCTTTTCCTACCAATCTATCCCCCTAGGGCATGCGTAGTAGTACTTTGCTTCGAGGGCTAATAAACATTTGCAATAAGTATATGAGTTCTTTATGACTAATGTGAGTCCATGGATTATACGCACTCTCACCCTTCCATCATTGCTAGCCTCTTCGATACCGTGCATTGCCCTTTCTCACCTCAAGAGTTGGTGCAAACTTCACGGTGCATCCAAACCCCGTGATACGATACGCTCTATCACACATAAGCCTCATTATATCTTCCTCAAAACAGCCACCATACCTACCTATCATGACAGTTCCATAGCCATTCCGAGATATATTGCCATGCAACTTCCATCATCATCATATATACATGACTTGAGAATTTATTGTCATATTGCTTTGCATGATCGTAAGATAGCTAGCATGATGTTTTCATGGCTTGTCCGTTTTTTTGATGTCATTGCTATGCTAGATCATTGCACATCCCGGTACACCACCGGAGGCACTCATATAGAGTCATATCTTTGTTCTAGTATCGAGTTGTAAGTAAATAAAAGTGTGATGATCATCATTACTAGAGCATTGCCCCAAGAAAAAAAAGAGAGGCCAAAGAAGCCTAAATAAAAAAAGGGGGGCCAAAGAAGCCCGCAAAAAAAGGAAAAAAATAAAATAAAAAAAATAAAAAAATAAAAAAGGAAAAAAGAAAAGAAAAAGGGGCAATGTACCTATCCTTTTACCACACTTGTGCTTCAAAGTAGCACCATGTTCTTCATATAGAGAGTCTCTTGAGTTATCACTTTCATATACTAGTGGGAATTTTCATTATAGAACTTGGCTTGTATATTCCGATGATGGGCTTCCTCAAATGCCCGAGGTCTTCATGAGCAAGCAAGTTGGATGCACACCCACTTAGTTTCTAGTTTGAGCTTTCATACACTTATAGCTCTTAGTGCATCTGTTGCATGGCAATCCCTACTCCTCACATTGACATCAATTGATGTGAATCTCCATAGCCCGTTGATTAGTCGCGTCAATGTGAGACTTTCTCTCTTTTTTGTCTTCTCCACACAACCTCCATCATCATATTCTATTCCACCCATAGTGCTATGTCCATGGCTTGCGCTCATGTATTGCGTGAGGGTTGAAAAGGCTGAAGCGCGTTAAAAAGTATGAACCAATTGTTCGGCTTGTCATTGGGGTTGTGCATGATGTGAATATTTTGTGTGGTGAAGATGCATGGAGCATAGCCAGACTATATGATTTTGTAGGGATAACTTTCTTTGGCCTTGTTATTTTGAAAAGACATGATTGCTTTATTAGGATGTTTGAAGTATTATTGTCCTAATGTAAAATGATAGACTATTGCTTTGAATCACTCGTGTCTTAATATTCATGCCATGATTTGATACATGATCAATATTATGCTAGGTAGCATTCCACATCAAAAATTATCTTTTTTTATCATTTACCTACTCGAGGACGAGCAAGAATTAAGCTTGGGGATGCTGATACGTCTCCATCGTATCTATAATTTTTGATTGCTCCATGCCAATATTCTACAACTTTCATATAATTTTGGCAACTTTTTATACTATTTTTGGGACTAACATATTGATCCGATTGCCCGGTGCGGTTCACATGCATTGCATGTTTTATGTTTCGCAGAAACCCCATACCAAACGGAATCCAAACGGGATAAAAATGGATGGAGAATATTTTTGGAATATTTGGAAAATTCCGGAAGAAGAATCAACGCGAGACGGTGCCCGAGGGAGGCACGAGGCAGGGGTGCGCGCCGGCCCCCCGCGGGCCCCCCCCCCCCCCGGTAAGGCGGTTACTGCTCTTCTTTGGACACAAGAAAGCTAATTTTTGGAGAAAAATCAGGGCGAAGGTTTCAATCCAATCGGAGTTACGGATCTCCATATATATACAAAACGGTGAAAGGGCAAACAACGAGAACACAAAAACAGAGAGAGACAGAGAGACAGATCCAATCTCGGAGGGGCTCTCGCCCTCCCACGCCATGGAGACCATGGACCAGAGGATAAACCCTTCTCCCATCTAGGGAGAAGGTCAAGGAAGAAGAAGAAGAAGAAGAAGAAGAAGGGGGGCTCTCTCCCCCTCTATCCCGGTGGCGCCGGAGTGCCGCCGGGGCCATCATCATCACCGCAATCTACACCAACACCTCCGCCATATTCACCAACATCTCCATCACCTTCCCCCATCTATCTATAGCGTTCCACTCTCCCGCAACCCGCTATACCCTCTACTTGAACATGGTGCTCTATGCTTCATATTATTATCCAATGATGTGTTGCCATCCTATGATGTATGAGTAGATTTTCGTTGTCCTATCGGTGGTTGATGAATTGCTATGATTGATTTAATTTGCTTGTGGTTATGTTGCTGTACTTTGGTGCCCATCATATGAGCGCGCGCGTGGATCACACCATAGGGTTAGTTGTATGTTTATAGGACTGTGTATTGGAGGGCAAGAGTGACAGAAGCTTCAACCTAGCATAGAAATTGATGCATACGGGATTGAAGGGGGGACCAATATATCTTAATTCTATGGTTGGGTTTTACCTTAATGAAAGTTAGTAGTTGCGTACGCTTGCTAATAGTTCCAATCATAAGTGCATAGGATTCCAAGTCAGGGATGACATGCTAGTAATGGCCTCTCCCACATAAAACTTGCTATCGGTCTAGTAAAGTAGTCAATTGCTTAGGGACAATTTCGCAACTCCTACCACCACTTTTCCACACTCGCTATATTAACTTTATAGTTTCTTTATCTAAACATCCCCTACTTTTTATTTACGCTCTCTTTATTTTCTTGCTAACATATCCAACAACACCTACAAAGTACTTCTAGTTTCATACTTGATTTAGGTAAAGCGAACGTCAAGCATGCGTAGAGTTGTATCGGTGGTCGATAGAACTTGAGGGCATATTTGTTCTACCTTTAGCTCCTCGTTGGGTTCGACACTCTTACTTATCGAAAGAGGCTACAATTGATCCCCTATACTTGTGGGTTATCATACATCATGTCATCTTGCCTAAGGCGTGACTCTGTTCTTATGAACTTAATACTCTAGATGCATGCTGGATAGCAGTCGATGTGTGGAGTAATAGTAGTAGATGCAGAATTGTTTCGGTCTACTTGTCACAGACGTGATGCCTATGTTCATGATCATGCCTAGATATTCTCATAACTATGCGCTTTTCTATCAATTGCTCGACAGTAATTTGTTCACCCACCATAATATATGCTATCTTGAGAGAAGCCACTAGTGAAACCTATGGCCCCTGGGTCTATTTTCCATCATATTATTTTCCTATCAACTAGCTATTTCTATCACTGTTTATTTTTCAATCTTTACCTTCCAATCTATACAACAAAAATACCAAAAATATTTATCTTATTATATTTATCAGATCTCACTTTTGCAAGTGGCCGTGAAGGGATTGACAACCCCTTTATCGCGTTGGTGGCAAGGTTCTTGATTGTTTGTGCAGGTACTAGGGACTTGAGTGTAGTCTCCTACTGGATTGATACCTTGGTTCTCAAAAACTGAGGGAAATACTTATGCTACTTTGTTGCATCACCCTTTCCTCTTCAAGGGAAAACCAATGCATGCTTAAGAGGTAGCAGGGTCCTCGGGTGTCCGGGCTGTGTAGCATGCGCCGGACTGATGGGCCGTGAAGATATAAGATAGAAGGCCTCCCCCCGTATCCGGATGGGACTCTCCTTTGCGTGGATGGCAAGCTTGACGTCCGGATGTATAGTTTCCTTTTTCTGTAAACTGACTTTGTACAACCCTAGGTCCCTCCGTGTCTATATAAACCGGAGGGTTTAGTCTGCAGAGGCTATCAGAATTAACATAGGCTAGACAGCTAGGGTTTATCCATTACGATCTCAAGGTAGATCGACTCTTGTAACCCCTATACTCATCAAAGTCAATCAAGCAGGAAGTAGGGTATTACCTCCATTAAGAGGGCCCGAACCTGGGTAAACATTGTGTCCCCTTGTCACCTGTTACCTTCGATCCTCAGATGCATAGTTCGGGACCCCCTACCCGAGATCGTCCGATTTTGACACTGATAGTCGTCGACAACGAGGGAAGAGACCCACTGCCGGCAGCATCGTTATCTCTGGTCGAGCACCGCTGCGGGTGATCCTCCGATCCCTTCATCGCTGCCCTAGTGTGGGAGGATCCGGCCTCCCGCCGCCCACCTATCCACATCCCGATGACCTTCAGGTATATCTTCCTTCGAAACCGGCCTAGATCTACTTCCCTAGCTCGCTACATTGCTGCATGTGAATCATTTTCTACCTCTAAGCCCCCCTCGTAGCTAGGCTCGATCGGATGGTCCAATGTCACCTAATTTTTTCTATTGTTAGAGGTAAACGTACTTCATGGAGTCGAATCTTTTACTTGGTTCAAACAATAAATAAAGGGGGAAATTTAGTATGTACACTCGGACTTGGTACAAATAGGAAGGAAAGGGGGTGAAAGTAGTACAGACTGGTCATCCAACCGGTCTCTTGGTCGAAAAGGGAAATATAGGGGAAACGTTGTACACATTGGTATGACCAGAACTAGATTTGCTATCCACACATAGGAGTAGGTGGCTAGAGTGAACAAAAATGGGACCAACCCGGATATGTTTCTTGGATGTTTGTTTCTTGGGGCAACAAACTCTGAATCACCACTTTATGCCCCGGTTTAGGTATATGGTGCTGGACTCCTGGTGCACCCACTATCACATGCCCTTATAGAAAATATTTAGATGTTCTTAATCTAATGCCCCTGGTAAAATGAAGCCATGCCACTGTTATAAGCCATGAAAAGTTTAGCCAATTGTTTTTGCCACTAATTGTTTGAGACTCTGACTGTTTCCTTTGTAGCTTTTTGTGCAAACATGGATATCCATTTCACCTCGTTGCTATTGCGATCTTTTTGTGCACTGCACACAAAACACTTCTTAAAAGAAGTGACTTTTGTGCTGTTTAACTGGAATGTCAGAATGGAACCGTTGGTTCATTTCGATGGAACTGCACAAAGGGAGATCTGTGTTCCAATCTTCATCATTCATATTGGCACCATAACCTTCCTTTAGGTAAGAATGATATTTAATGCATGTGTTCATCTCTATTTTGCGACTGCCATGAGAAAATAATGCTATTATTTACTACTATACTTGTACTCCCTCACTGACAAAACCAATTCTGAAATAGAAGGCCAATCATGTACTTGGTTTCACCAACTGGTGAGGAGAAAAAGAAACAGAGCACAAAGAGGAAGACGAAGAAGAAGAAGAACAAGGAAATGAAGAAGATCACACGATGGTACCATCCTATGTTATCCTGACATCTTTCTAGTGGTATTGTATTGATGTGTTGATACTAGTCTTAATTTACTTGGAAGACAAGCAAGATGCTCATGCGTTGCACGTAACATCAAGATGCATTTGTATGAGTAGTTTATCTTGTGAGAGAAAAGGATGAACGAGGGAAGGCCTTATTTGCAAATGTGGAGAGGGGTGTGGGTATATTTTTTCGAAATTGCCATAGTTTCCTTCCCATCCGTCAAATATAAATCGGATGGCCTATATTGCAGGATCGCAGGCACACCATCATCACCAACTCTGTTTTTATAAGATTAGAGTAGAGATAGATAGAGAAAAGCAGCAGAGTAGTACTTGGCTTGACGACACATCATACTAATTAACTAGATTCTGGATGCATGTGTGTCCTAGCTCTACACGATCAACAGAGTCAAGGTGATCTTGCTAAAGCCGAGGCCTCAGTCGAGGCCATTCAAGGGCTCCGGAAACGTCTCCCTTACATGTGAGACGATTCTCCAGGGAGCCCTTCCACTTCTGCTGTCTCTCTTGCAAGTTCACTTAATTAATTAGGAGTACTTAAGTAGCACTAATTTATTGCTGCCTAATTTTCCTTTCGGAGTTAAACAAATCTTTAGTAGCACCGTATGCTGAATCATGTATGTGTGTATGTGTGTCTGTGGAGGCGAATCATGTGGTGGAGCAGGGAGGGAATCTTGGTAGTGTCATGACATAATAATGCTATTGTTTTGCATGTCAATTTATTGCCATTGGTTCAATGAGGCAATGTTTTGCGTATTGTCCATCATGAATTTGATGTGACTGTTAAAGTACTATGCTAATGTCTTTCTATCCTTTCTCACTAAGCTAATGAAGTTTTCACCTTGTTCCTACTTGTGCAAACATGGATCATGTTGTGCGAATCGTACATTTTAGTGGAACTACACAAGATAATACAATGAACTGTATCACAACCCGGTGCTTTAACTCATTGGAAGTTCTTGATAATCTTTTGATATAATCTCGCCATTGGTAAACAAGAGTGATTTCAACCATACATTTGAAGTGCACAAAAATATATACTATTGAGTGATTCCAGTGAGTGCTTTACCATCTCTTCTGGGACTACTTGAATAAGCTTTTTTGCTCAGGTTGGTACCGGCCTAAGGCCTTCATCCATATTAGTTTGTTGTCATCTCTATTTGTATCATGCTAATGTGTTGCTACTATCATGAGAAACTCCTTTATCTTTGCACGTTAAAGTTTTGCAAACTATGATACGTGGCAATGCTTTGAGTGTTGAGCTAATTGGCACTGATTAAATAAACTAATACCTCTCTTTAAGCAAGACTATTATGTTGCTAACTTTACCCATTAAGATAATGAGGGTGCTTCTATTTGTTAGTGCATGTTTCATCAACTAGTCCCACAATTACAGTAATCTTACTCTCTCAATATATGTGCCAACAAGGATGCTCGATTTTGGTGGAACTGCACAAAAACTTTGGGTGCTTCATTGCCTCGACTGCTTCCACTGGTGCGCATCGGTCCTAAACAAACGGTTTTTTACCCCTTTCTGTGACGAAATTTGGAACCGTCGCCAAGTGAGTGTGGGCGATAGGGGGGTCCTTCCCACACTACCCAAAAACCGTCGGGGATATGCCCTCCTGGCACACATGTTCGGCAAAATGAGGTCGTAATGTGACCAAGTGGCGCTCAAATACAGAAATACATACAGTAGAGCTAAAAATACAATTATACGGTGAAATTGTTTCCGGTCGCAAGTACATCCCACACAGTCATTCCCCGCTAAACGTTTCTGTTCGTATGTACATCCCACACGGTCGCTCCAAGGAAAACGTTCCATTCACAGGTACATCACACGCAATTTGTCCCATTAAATCGTTTGTGATAGCATTGCCATTGCACACAATATTAATAATTTTATCTTTTGGGTTATTGAATGCATCACACACGGTGCGTAGAAGAAACTGTGTGGCAAAGGCTGTCCATCACACACACTTTTTATGTGACAAACGTTTGCGCAAGGTGGCCTAACGCAAACAGTTTTCAAGAGAAAGTCGTGTGTGCAGTGGAGATTGATCGCACACGTAGTGGATCCTAGAAATGTTTCTGATCTCCACATATATCGCAGACATTTCGCTCTCGCAAACCGTGTGCAGCATAATCCCTAATTAATCCATAATTAATCCAATTAATCCCTAATTTAAAAATCACATGTTTTGAATTTGAAAGTAGGCAATCACTTATTTCATATCCAACCATGTTTATTACAAATATAGGTTCAACCACGAATCCATAATTCAATGCACAGGTACATATACTGAAGAACTACAAAAGCACCAAGTAAAGAATGATGAACCACAGTTGTACTAAAGACTGTAAAGAGAGAGGCGAAAGACATTCTGGTTGCTAGAGAAGGTGAAGCGGAATGCCCATATTGTGCCCCCCTCCATGCGTAAGGCGCACACGACTCTAGGACAACCCCTTGTGATGGCTGCCCGTCCATCCTTCACTGTCTTCATTAGGACTTCTCGATGCTCATTGTAGTCTGGATGAAATAATGTAACCTTCATTGCGTGTCCATCAATCATGTACTTTGCGAGGTAATATTGAGTGAACTGCTTCGGGAGCCATTGGGAACGAAAAAAAATCAGACATTGTTGTCTAACAACTCATTATGGGCAGTAAAAAGAGAAGGCTGCAGAGTTTGTAGTTACCATCCTACAGCTCACCGTTGTGTTGGATAGAGCATAAACAAATAATTTGCTTGCCACCATTCGTATCTTTTTGCTAATAATCCTTATCAGTTTCCTCACTTGATGCTTGTTCATCAATATCTCATTGCCCCATACGCAAAAAGGGTCGATGCGTGGATCCTTGGCAAGGGCATATGTACATACAAGCAACAAGTCAATATTAGAAGCTAACTAGTGTCCAGGCCTGGATCTATCACTACTAGGAAAAAGCCTAGTAGTAGCGCGGGTTAAGAGCTAGTAGTAGTGCGGGTGCCGGCGCTACTACTACGGCGCTACAACTAACTAGTAGTAGTAGCACGGTGCATCCCGTGCTACTAGTACGTGTGTTAGTAGTAGCACGGGTTCGACACGCGCTACTACTAACTATTTGTAGCGCGTGTCTATGACCCGCGCTACTACTATTAATTTGAAAACCCAAAAAAAATCTCAACCCCGTGCGTGCTGTCAATCGTGCAGGAAGATCTCGGCCATGACGCGCGCCTCGTGGAAGCCGTCGAGGGCGGCTGCGGAGGCCTGTCCGGCGTGGGCCGGGAGCTAGAGGACCTGGATCTTGGCATCGTGCATGGGGAGCAGCACCTCGCGGTGGCCGTTGCCGTTGAGGTCGGCGACGAGCGGTGGCGGGAGGCGGTCCATGTCGTGCTTGATCAGGAACCCGTCGTCCGATAGGTGGTACCATGCCTCCCGAAACGAGAAGTCGCCCTCGTGCTGCCGGAGAAGGAGGGGGATGGGTCAGCTAGGGTTCCAGATCGAATAGGAGAGGGAGGAGGAGGAGGCCTGACCTGGAGCGAGAAGAAGACGGTGAAGGTGGCGTGGAGGAGGATGCCGAGGTCGCGCTTCCGCATCTTGGCGGTGGCGAGGAGCTCAGGCGATCGCCCACCAGAGGGATCTCGGAGAGGGAGGGGGAAGAAAGGAGAGTGTACCAGCGGCAGCCACCGCTAGAGTACGAGGGAGAGAGGAGCAAAGTGAGAGAGGGGGAAAGTGAGGGAGAGAGGAGGGATTCGACCGAGGATATGGTGATTTAGTAGTAGCGCGGGTTTGTACCTCGTACTTAGTAGTAGCGAGGGGTATAAAACCGCGCTACTACTATCAACTTAGTAGTAGCGCGGGTTTGTACCCCTAGCTACGACTATGGCATGTCCCGGGAGGGCACGGTAGAGACCTCTTAGTAGTAGCGCGGATTAAAAACCCGCGCTACTAGTACCAACTTAGTAGTAGCAAGGGGTAAAAACCCGCGCTACTTGTAAGCGTCTGCCTATAAGCTTTTCCCTAGTAGTGTATATGCACTACATTATGGAACGACGGGGGGAGTACAAGCCGAGGGATGAAGCTAACCTCGGGGGACAATGGTGGCCACTCCCGTTGTTGTCCTGCATAAGTAGTGGAAAGGCATGATAAGTATAGCAATCTTAACATCAAACAAATATAGCAAAGGTAAACAACATCATCTCCAAATGATAGCTTGAATGTGTTAGTTTCAGCATGCTGTTAAAGCAGATATAAAATGGAAGGCAATGTTACCTACAGCAGGCTTAACAGCCATCAAATATAGCAATTCAAACTGGTATTGTTGAAAATGAATAGAACGTAGGTAAAGCTTAAACATCACACTGGATAAATGTGTAAAACTGAAATAAAGGGCATGTTTTAACTACACCAGGAATAACTGGAACCAATTATAGCCATTCAAACTGGTATTGATGTAGTCGAAGCGCAGTTCCGACTTGCACATAATGAACCACACATTGTGAATGACTGAAATAAACAAGGCATAAATGACCAGTATAACAACCAAATATAGCCATTGAAAACTGGACAGAGTCTCACTGCAACCAACCTAACAAGCAAATACATATAAACAAGGCATATGCTTGAAAACTGGACAAATGCTTACTGCAACAAACCTAACAAGCAAATAATGATAAACAAGGCATCTGCTTGATAACTGGAGAAATGCTAAAAAAAGCAACCTAACAACCAAATACAGATAAACAAGGCATCTGCTTGATAATTGGACAAATGCTAAAAAAAGCAACCTAACAACCAAATACAGATAAACAAGGCATCTGCTTGATAACTGGACAAATACTCACTGCAACCAAACTAAGAACCAAATACAGGTAAACAAGGCATTTGCGCGATAACTGAAAAAATGTTCACTCCAACCAACCTAACAACCAAATACATATAAACAAGGCATCTACTCACTATAAACAACCAAATATAGCCATTCGTGAAACTAAAGTGGACAATTCATACTTAAACATCACATAGACCTATTGAACAATACATTTTTACATAACTGAAATAATTAAACACGACATAGTTAAAGCTCCGCATGACAAATGGTACTACAACAAAGGGTACGGGTTGGCAAGCTAGAAAAGGTAATATTCTTTGATAGAATGTTGCCTCACATTTCATGGGCCAGGATCCTTCCAGTTTGAAGAGCACAGACCCATGGTGCGCTCTCTGATGTCACAGATGGGTTGTTTCACCTTGGAAGAACCTTCGTGGGTGCCCTCCTCGTGGTCGTGGTCGATGAGATCTCACTCGGCAATTGAGGATCCTAAGCCGCCGCCGTAGAACGTTGATAATCCCCAAGTGCAGGGAATCATCGTAGCAATTTCCAAAGGTGGAAGTGATAAGTATGGAGTATCGAACCCACAAGGAGCTAAAGGTTAGATCAATATTCTCTCAAGCCCTATCTGCCACTGATACGACTCTACGTGCACCGAACATTTGCTTTCAACTAGTAACGAGAAATAAAACTACATTGTGGGTATGAAGAGGGTAACTTTGCATGGTAACGGAGAGCTAAAATATAAAAGTAGGTGCTGTTATCATAAAGTTAGAATATATTACTAAGTATTATAAATAGCGGCGTGGAATAATGGTGGATCGATTGTGCGGAATTGTCCTAGGCAATTGTTAACAAGACCGATAGTCGTCATTGCAATTTCATGAGGGAGAGGCATAAGCTAACATACTTTCTCTACTTGGATCATATGCACTTATGATTGGAACTCTAGCAAGCATCCGCAACTACTAAACATCATTAAGGTAAAACCCAACCGTAGCATTAAAGCATCAAGTCCCCTTTATCCCATACGCAACAACCCCCTTACTTGGGTTTATGCTTCTGTCACTCAAGCAACCCACTCTAAGCGAATCATGAACGTATTGCAACACCCTACAGCGGGAATCCCTCGTGCTTGCGCGACACGGAGGGCACCATAGGATAGCACCAATAATAAAACATACAACTCGTACCAATCTAGATCATCAATCAACCCAAGGACAAAAGATATCTACTCAAAACATCATAGGATGGCAACACATCATTGGATCATAATATGTGGCATAAAGCACCATGTTCAAGTAGGGATTACAATGGGGTGCGGGAGAGTGGTCTCGTAAAAGAGATGAGGATGGTGATGATGATGGTGATGTTGATGAAGACGATCACCGTGGCGATGATTTCCCTGCCGATGGCACTCCGGCGCCACCGGAAGAGAGGAGGAGAGGTTCTCCACCTTGTGCTTCCTCCTACATGGCCTCCCCCCTAGATGGGGAAAGGTTCTCCCTCTGGTCCTTGGCCTTCATGGCGATGATGGCCTCTCCGGGATACTCCTCCATGGCCACCGGTGATGATGGTTGTCGGATTTCGGGTTCCGGCAGACCCTTAAGGTTTGAACTCTGGGGTGCGCGCGGAGATCTCTCCCCTACCGATCTACGTCCGATCTCCTCATGCAATCTAAGCTGGAAACAATGAATAACACAAGGGACACAAGATTTATACTGGTTCGGGCCACCGTTGTGGTGTAATACCCTACTCGAGTGTGTGGTGTGGTGGATTGCCTCTGGGGCTGATGAAGAACAGTACAGAGGAAGAACTGCCTCACAAGACACTACTGGAAACTGGGAATTTGCCATCAGCCAGCTCTTTGCCATCTGCCAGCTGATGGCAAAGAACGTCTTTGCCATCTGCTTATAAAAAACAGATGGCAAGAAGCTGACAGAATGGCAAAGAACATGGTTGCCATCAGCCAATTCTTTGCCATCAGCTAGTGGATGGCAAATAATCTTGCCATCTGCCGGCCAGATGGCAAAGAGGCGGTAGGGTCGAGTCTGCAACGGCTGTCAACCCACCTCTTTGCCATACGCGCCACAGATGGCAAAGAATCTTTCCATCTATTGGCGGATGGCAAAGAAGTGGGTGGAGCCCAATGGATAACGGCGTTATAACGGCCAAGAGCCCACCTCTTTGCCATCTGCGGCGGATGGCAAAGGCCCATATCTTTGCCATCGACCGGTGGCAGGATGGCAAAGAGGTCGACCCTCTCTCCCGGCCCGGCCCCTCCCTCTCTCTCTCTTCCAGCCCGGCCCCCCCCCCTCTCTCTCTCCCAACCTCACCCACCCACCAGCCCGGCCCCAACAGACCGCACCCTTGCCTGACGATCCCAGTAGCGCCGGCAGCCCGCCTCCCGCCACCGCAGCCCTCCCCGCCCCTCCCGCCCCTCCCGCCCCTCCCCGCCACCGCAGCCCTCCCCGCCACTCCCCGCCTCCCCGCCCCTCCCGCCCCTCCCCGCCACCCTGTCGCCGGCCCCGTCGCTCCCCCGCCCTGTCGCCGGCCGCGTCACTCTCCCGCCCCGTCGCCGGCCCTCCCCCGCCACCCTGTCGCCGGCCCCGTCGCTCCCTCTACTGCAAGAGATCCGGCCACCCTGACCCGTCCCTACAAGACCAGCGCCGCGGCTCCATACCTCGCCGCCTCCAAGGATGACGAGGAGGACGAGGTAAGTGGCCATCTCCCACATGCGCCCACCACGGCCCATCTCCACTTCATTAGCAGTGAGGCATCTTCTTTATTCTATGTGTTGCGGATCCCTTTCCCACGTGCTAGGCCGCCCGTCACCATCGGAAGTTCACAACAACGACGGATGTCCATGTGGATGATCTACTCCTAGCAGCGCCCTGATACGTAACATTTTTGACCCATATTGAGAGGTTGCAAGTGCGCACAATATCTGTTTGTATAAATGCCCGAGTGGAAAGACTACTCAGGGAAGATGCTGATGTGTGTGCATCTTTCTTTTGTTTGCAGAGGTGTCCTTTATTATGGTACTCAACTGCAATTCCAAGAAGCAGGTAACTCTTTCCCGCTTGTTCTTTTTTTTTCTCAATGCATGCTTTAGTTTATGTTTCTTGGTGTGCAATGTGCTCAATCTATCTTTCTTTTTTTTACCAATTTTGGTTGATGGTCGATCGAGAGATGGTAGATATAGATGCAAAAAGAGAGGTTCATATTTGAGACCTTGCTTAGTATAGAAAATAACTCTATATGTGATGCTTCAAGGAAATAATGTGCATAATTAGGTCTGGTGCTTTTAACTGAACATGTTGATATGGCCATTGCTTCCTTTCGTGCTTCACCGGCGTCGATGCCACCAACCGAAGTTGCTCCATCTTGTGATAATGTTTTTGGATTACATAGCTTGTAAAGGACAATTGATCTTCTTCATTGGTTGCAGCTATCTAAGACAGGTGAGGATGAATGAAGGATTTGGCCAGAACTCAATCGAGACCATTGGATTGAAGTGAAGGTATACTTTGGCTGCTTTTCCTGTCCTTTTATTCCTCTTTTCATGTGTGTGTAAGATGTTCTCTCGCCTTTTTTGGCTTTAGAGCCTCAAATATTATAAGCATATGTTGCCGATTAGTAGGTAATGAATTGACAATATTTTGATCTATATTGACTCTCATTCTCTATTTTAGGGGACAATGCAAAGATATGAAGGGATGGCCTTTCGCTCGTAACCTGGTCTTTTGTTTGAAAGGGTCTAGCTTTTCTTTGTGAACTAATTATCATGATCTTATTTTGGAGTGATGGATTATTACAGATATTAGGTACTTTACTACTTATCATGATTCTATTCTGGAGCCTTATAAACCATTTTTTGGTCTCCTGTCATGTCGTCTCACATTATAATTTTGGTGTTACGGTGGGCAATGGTCGAATTCGGTGGCGTCGGATCTTTGGCAGGTCAGGGGTTAGAGCAAAGGAACCCGACGGTGTTCTAAACTCAGGCGGTCATGGTCATTGACCAGGTGTTGAAGGGCTTGGTGGCAATTCTCACGGAGTAAGAATATGCGTGCAAGCGCTCATTTCTCATATGCCTGCCCACTCCTCCCTTTCATGAAGCTTTCTTTTATTTCTTCAAAATTTCTCTGAATTTGCAATGTGTAGCTCTGACAAAGAAATAAGAGGAATAAGTTATGGCAAGGTTTTGGTGAAGAGCATTATTTCCTAGCTTGTGAAAATTTTGGTCCTCGACATTGATTTCACGATTTGTGGTTCTTGGTAAATATATGGCGTTGGTAATTGATCTCTTTGTGATTGTTTGTGCGTCTGGTATGCTATTTCAGTTTAGATTCTTCACCATCATTAAAGTTCCATGGATCATTCAGCCTTAGTTTCTTCAAACCAGCCTTGCAATCTCCATGTTTCTTTTGAAAATTGAACCACATTACCATTTCTTCTTCTGAAAATTTTATACTCAAGATTACAAATTTGGCAGGTAACAGTTCAACTCTAACTATATGTGTACCATACCCTCTTGACTAATAGCGAGTCTAATTCTTCCCAAGCGGTGGCTGTCAATATAGACTTGACATGCATGGTTTTACTATGAAGCCATTTTCTAAATTTTTGGAAGTTGGTTGCACACCATGAACTTCAATTTTGTTATATTTTGGTAGCTAATCCCTTCAGCTATATGAATCCCTCAAGAAAAGTCCACGTAGCCATAGACTCACAACTCATAATCATTCATATGTGTTCTACATATTAGTTAGCGTTTCCTCTTTTGTATTTGGCAGACTGCCGGTATGTATGTACATTTTGTATCGTTGACCATGGACAGTTAGATACCAAGGGTGTGTTTGGATGTGAGGCAAGGGCAGCTCTAGCTTAGCTATGCAAGGTTAACATTGAAAATCACATGTTTATTAAAACTTAAAAGCCTAGGTGGTCATTGTGATTTAAATTTCTTTTCCTAGGTGATGTGATGATGCCATGTCTATTTATTTAACATATGGAGCTCCTACACTCATGCTATTAGCTAAGGAAAATTTACCATATATGCTGCTACTTCAATCAGTTAAAACGTTATTTTTTCCATTCATATATGAACACGTTTTGGGGGAGTGAAAACCATTGATAGTTTGGGTTTATTTACTACATTGTGGAAGTGTTTCCATTGGGGCGTTCAGTTTAACATATGAACTTGGTTGACCTTTCCATCTCATAAGGAAAGCTTGCATATATGCATTTGCACGGTAGGTTTAGTATTTAAAATATGCGGATCAATTCACAGTCCAAGGCAGATGGCAAAGCATATTATATATTGTCAAGATAATCATATATGCTGCTATTACATATATCTATTCCTATTTTTCGTGTTTTTTTAGAAGTTAATGTTGCTCTCAAGTTCACCATAATATGTATGTAATTCATCTGATTTCTTTTTTCTATTATTTAGTGCCAGTAAAAAATAACAAGTTGAGTAGACCGACTGGCTTTTTGCAATTTAGGTATTGAAGGAGATCATCATAACTGCTTTTTCTTTCATGCAATAGTTCAGGTTTATTGTTCTTAGTTTTTATGTAGTAGTTAATTTGATTTCTATGGATGAAAATCTAGAGCTACCTTATAATACTGCTTGAAAATAGCTTTGGCTCTTCACACATGGGAGTAATAGGACAGTTTGCGTTCCTAACTTTCTTTTCTCTGTATATATATACATGGTTTTAGGATTCTATTTGTTTGCTACTGAAGCTTATGTTTTTCTTTTTCAGAATTGAGTGCGTATGAACAATGCAATGGAGGTCATGTTAACTCCTACAGCCTGATATGTTCAAATAAAGAAATACTCTTCTGAAACTATGCTCCTCCTAAGATAGACACACCTCCTGTGCATATGGTTGCAGGTTGTATCCATGCCAAGATAGCACCTTGTATGCATAAGATGGACCATATTTTGAATATCTGAAAAATCAATTTATTTAGTTTTCTTGCTGTCAGAATAAGACCATGAAACCAAATTCCATCAAACACATATCTGCAGCATTATACTATGTACAGGGTGCAGATATATATTTCTTGACCAAGCAATTCCCTTCTTATGAGTCACCGACCAATATATGATTACCGATCACCCAATTTCCTTCCTATGAACATCATACCGAAATATATATTCCCTTATGCTTCAAGGATTCTATGATTGGTCTCTGAATATTCTTATTTGAATGGTTTGAAAACATAGTTCACACTCGCCCTTATGCCTCAATGTCTACATCCAAACACAGCGTTAGCTATTAAAGCTATTAAATTTTTTTGCCAAAAACTCCAGTTTGCTTTGGACTGATAACATGGTCTAGACCATCTCATCCATTGTATCAGAATGCAAACTTGGTTCTCTTTTTACTCTATGTTACTACTGCAATAAAGTTATGCTTATTATAATTTTTCAGTTCAAGTTATTACTCTATGCTATTTTTGTTGTCATGGAGTATGTGGGCATGTGGCAGCCCACATAATCCCACTTAAATTAAGTGGGCAGCATCATAATAATCTTCTTCTTCTAGTCTTCTTCTTCTAACTTTCTTCTATCCCATTTTATAGATTTGCTTAAGATCACGGAAGCTTGGGTTGATGGAGTGCTTGTATTTAGTTTTTTTTTGACCTTGTGAAACTTGCTACCTATGGATGAAACTGTGTAATATTGATGAAACTATGTATATGTACGGATGAAACTTGCTACTATTGGTAACATGTGTTGGATATATATGTGTTCATGACTATTGGTAATATGTGTTGAATATGCTATATTGGTCATATAAATATATTTGTGTTAGATTTTACGTGGAGAGGAACTTATATAAGAAAAATCAAAATTAAATGGGGGCAATATAGTCACTTTGCCATCTATTTGGGCAGATGGCAAAGAGCTTTGCCATCACCGGCAGATGGCAAAGAGGCCACGATGCCATCTACACGTAAAATCTGGGCTGGCCTATTTGGGCTCTTTGCCATCTGCGCCAGATGGCAAAGCATGCAGCCTTTGCCATCTGTTGGTGATGGCAAAGACTAAACCTTTGCCATCTATTTGGTGATGGCAAAGTATGCCGTTAACCTCCGACGAGCTAACCCGTTAAGAGGCTTTGCCATCTGCCGCCAGATGGCAAAGCCACGATCTCTTGCCATCGACCGGATGGCAAAGCCCGCGAACTCTTGCCATCAGCCAGAAGATGGCTACGAAGCTTTCACCTGCAGGGTTTCAGACGACTTGTTTGCCATCTGCTGGCTGATGGCAAAGCCTTTGCCATCCGCCGAACATGCCTTTGCCATCTGCCATGGCAGATGGCAAAGTGCCAGATTCCAGTAGTGAGATGTGTTCTTGAGCTGGTGCGATATGTTCTACTTGGTCTCTCGATCCGATTCGATCTCTCCCTCTACTTTGTGGTGGCTAGCTCTATTTATAGAGGCCCTGGGCCTCTCCCCAAATAATGAGCGCGAAGGGCGCCAACAATTGGCCATTTTGAAGGGGAACATCTAGTACAAGTTATCCTGACCAAAGGTGGTCTTCGGCTGCCAAAAGCACTGGTGATGACGCCGTCTTGGGCTCCACGGTGACCTCCGTCCTGCCGCTCTGCTGGTCTTGGTCTCGTTGCACCGGAATGGTAACCTTTGCCCGATGCCTTGGCCTGTGCTTGCTCCCTTTGCACCAAAGGGGAAACAAGGACACTGCACAGGCCGGCGCCCGCCTGGTCTCGATCGTCATGGCTTGCGTCACGGGCTCCTCGCGAGGTGCCCCTACCTTGATCTCTCCGCCTCCTTGCGAGCCTGCCTGATGAGGCTGCTCCTGAGGAAGCTTCCTGTCGTCCGCCCCGCCAGGCTTGGCCCCTCGCAAGGATCTTGAGCTTGAGCTGATGAAGATGGGCCGCGCTAGGCCCCCATTTGAGCCATGCCGCAGGCCACAGGCAGGCAAGTCTGGGGACCCCCGTTCCCAAAACGCCGACAGTAGCCCCGGGCCCAAGGCGTGCCCGGGCTTGGCTTAGCAGAGAAGCGAAGGGGCAAGCGCGAAGCGCCGCGGGCCCCAATAGCCTGCGGCCTTGGGCGCCGCGTGGCGATTGATTGGACGTGGGCGTCTGCGCTTCCCCACGACGCCTCGGCAACCGCACGACTTGACAAGTCCCTGCATGCAGAGAGATGGGTCATGATTACCTGCGATCGTGGTGCTCGGCGGTTGGCCTTCTCCGGCTATAAGTACGGGACTGCGTGAGCCCCTTCAGTCCATCCCTTCTTGCTACTCCCTTTCTTCTTCTTCCTTGTCCTTGCTTCTCCTTGCGCCAATGGCACCAATCCGCCGGTTTTCTACAGAAGAGAAGGGAAAGCCCCCCCGAGAGGGTCCTGATCCTCTTCCGTCGAAGAAACAGCCGGTCCTCTGCCGTCGAGATGAGGGCGCTTGGCAGGAGGCGTCGAGGCCCTGGTACGAGCGGCCGCCGCCTGGGTTTCCGCTGCCCTTGTACACCCGCGTCATGGGCCCTAGGGAAGAGGGCGTCGAGCGACGCCAACGGTGCCGCCGCCGACGCCGGTGAATCACGGTGGTGCGCGTCGTTCCTCCTGGAGTCCACGCTGAGGGCTCCTCTCGCGAGCTTGTGCTTCACGCAACCATGCCTCCAAGTTCTTGGATCCACCTTCCTCCCTCCTTCGCCTTCAAGATGCCGCCGAGCGGGTCTCTGGAGCTCTGGCTGCAGCACGCCGGCTGCAGCAACCTTGCCACCGGAGCGGAGGTTGCGGTCATCGCTCCGGGTAAGGTCTTCATGGCCCGGGGCTGGGGTGAGATCGCCCGGGTCTGCCGGACGGAGGGTGCCCTCGTAATTCAT
Organism: Aegilops bicornis; assembly: GCA_021605145.1. Classification (NCBI taxonomy): domain Eukaryota; kingdom Viridiplantae; phylum Streptophyta; class Magnoliopsida; order Poales; family Poaceae; genus Aegilops; species Aegilops bicornis. The sequence continues at coordinate 232,610,118 of CM038670.1, read as the reverse complement.
ATTGAATAGGACGGCGCCTCCCTGATGTTCTTCAAGGTCTTCGATGCCGAAGGACGCCGGCTGGAGTGCTGCCCCAAGGGAAGCGGTAGGGGCGACGAACTGGCGAGGACCTGGCCCGCCCGTCGGTCCTCCAGCAGCTCCTCAGGCAGCAGCGGAGGAGCTGAGGACTTCAGCGGCTCCCCCGAGCTTCTCGCGACTCCGGAGACGAGCGACGACAGCTACGAGCCTCCGAGCTCGCGCCGTGCTCGGAGCAAGGCGACTGCATCAAGCCGCCGACGCCACTGATCTGGATGGGGTTGGCGCTGGTGTTGGGCGGCCCACTGTTGATGATGGCGTCGCTTGCGGAGGTGTGGGAAATTAGCGTTCCTTAGGATTAGTACCTTTGTTCCCTGTGTGGAATCGAAGCAACACCCCGTGGGGGTATGTAAGACGCCTGCCATGTCTTTTGTGAAAATTATATCCTTAATACGAATCGATGTGAGGTGCTTGTCCTGTCCCGGCTAGGCTCCCCCTTTCTATCCTCACGAGGACTTGGCGCTCTCTGACGAGGTCCAGTCCCCTGTGCAAGCTTCACGTCATTTGGTATGCCATGTCGCGATGCCGTGGTCAAGGCCAGGCGGTGAGCGGCCCGAGGTCCGGTAAGAGCCCCCGAGTCGCGATGCTTGGGAGGTCCCCTTTAGCGCTCAAGCAGCCCTCGCTGGGGGAGAAAGGAAGGCAGCGTCGCCGTGACAGAGCTGCACTGGGCGAGGGTTTGGCGCTGCATTGGTCCAGCTCCTGTAAGGGCGTGACTTATCTTTTGAGTTTGGTGTAGTTCCTTGACGTGGCGCCCGGCTCGAGTGGTGGTAGCCGAGGTGCTGCTGGGTTAGGTCCTCGCGAGCTTCTTCCCACTCCCCCGCACTTTCCTTAATGCTCTACGTCCTCAGGTCCCGACCCTCGAGCGAGCTCAGCCGCCTTGTGGTATGACAGGTCGCGATGCCGTGGGTCAAGGCCGGGGTGAGGGCCGAGAGCGATGAGACCATGAGTCGCGATGCTCAGGTGCCCCCCTTTTAACGTGCAAGCGGTCCGTGCTGGAGAGAGGGAGAGAGAGCCTGCGATGTCCCCAGCATCGCTCCTGGAGTGAGTCTTGCACATCAATCATAAGGAGAGACAAGACCTGTCGTTACGGTTGCCAGCCAACCTTTGGTCGCTCCGAGGGAGTGATTGGGGCACTGAGGGCCTGGTGAGGTGTGATACGTCTCCAACGTATCTATAATTTTTGATTGCTCCATGCTATATTATCTACTTTTTTGGGAAATATTGGGCTTTATTATCCACTTTTATATTACTTTTGGGACTAACCTATTAACCGGAGGCCCAGCCCAGATTTGTTGTTTTATGCCTATTTACGTGTTTCAAGAAAAGGAATATCAAGCAGTTTAAACGGAACAAAATCAACTGGAGAAGTTATTTTTGGAAGGAAAGCTACGGATAGACTTGGACCCCACGTCAGAGCCAAGGGAGGTGCTCACGAGGGTGGGGGGCGCCCACCCCCTAGGGCGCGCCCCCTACCTCGTGGGGCCCCCGAAGCTCCACCAACGTATTTCTTTCACCCATATATACCCACGTATCCTAAAACTTCCAGAACAGAGATTAGATCGGGAGTTCCGCCGCCGCAAGCCTTTGTAGCCACCAAAAACCTCTTGGGACCCTGTTCCGGCACCCTGCTGGAGGGGGGAACCCTCACCGGTGGCCATCCTCATCATCCCGGCAACTCCATGACGAGGAGGGAGTAGTTCATCCTCGGGGCTGAGGGTATGTACAAGTAGCTATGTGTTTGATCTCTCTCTCTCTCTCATGTTCTTGATTTGGCACGATGTTGATGTATCGCGAGCTTTGCTATTATAGTTTGTGCCAAGTAGAACCTTTGGGAAGACTTGGGTGAAGTCTTTATGATCATGCTGTAAAAAATAGAAACTTTAGCGCTCACGAGATTAGCTTCAACTTTTTACTGGAGAGTGCTATTTAGTTGATTCTTTTATCAGATGATTACTAGACAAATTCCTCAGGTCCACCAATTTATTTTAGAATTTTTGGAGTTCCAGAAGTTTGCGTTAGTTATAGATTACTACAGATTGTTCTGTTTTTGACAGATTCTGTTTTTCGTGAGTTGTTTGCTTATTTTGATGACTCTATGGCTAGTAAAATATTTTATAAACCATAGAGAAGTTGGAATACAGTAGGTTTAACACCAATATAAATAAAGAATGAGTTCATTACAGTACCTTGAAGTGGTGTTTTGTTTTCTTCGCTAGCAGAGCTCACGAGTTTTCTGTTAAGTTTTGTGTTGTGAAGTTTTCAAGTTTTGGGTAAAGATTCGATGGACTATGGAATAAGGAGTGGCAAGAGCCTAAGCTTGGGGATGCCCAAGGCAAACCAAGGTAAAATTCAAGGATAACCAAGAGCCTAAGCTTGGGGATGCCGGGATGGCATCCCTCTTTAAATCTTCGTTCATCGGTAACTTTACTTGGAGCTATATTTTTATTCACCACATGATATGTGTTTTGCTTGGAGCGTCATTTTATTTTCTTTTGCTTTGCTTGCTGTTGAAATAAAATACCAAGATCTGAAATTATTAAATGGGAGAGTCTTCACATAGTTGCATAATTATTCTACTACTCATTGATCTTTACTTATATCTTTCGGAGTAGTTTGTTGTTTGCTCTAGTGCTTCACTTATATCGTTTAGAGCACGGTGGTGGATTTGTTTTATAGAAACTATTAATCTCTCATGCTTCACTTAGATTATTTTGAGAGTCTTAAATAGCATGGTAATTTTCTTAAATAATCCTAATATGCTAAGCATACAAGTTTATTAAGAATTCTTATGAGTGTGTTGAATACTAAGAAAAGTTTGATGCTTGATAATTGTTTTGAGATACGAAGATGGTGATATTAGAGTCATGCTAGTTGAGTAGTTGTGAATTTGAGAAATACTTGTGTTAAAGTTTGTGATTCCCGTAGCATGCATTATGGTGAATCGTTATGTGATGAAGTCGGAGCATGATTTATTTATTGATTGTCTTCCTTATGAGTGGCGGCCGGGGACGAGCTATGGTCTTTTCCTACCAATGTATCCCCTAGGAGCATCGCAGCGTAATACTTTGCTTTGATAACTTGTTGATTTTTGCAATAAGTATATGAGTTCTTTATGACTAATGTTGAGTCCATGGATTATACGCACTCTTCTTCCTCCCACCATTGCTAGCCTCTCTAATACCGCGCACTTTTCGCCGGTATCATACACCCACCATGTACCTTCCTCAAAACAGCCACCATACCTACCTATCATGGCATTTCCATAGCCATTCCGAGATATATTGCCATGCAACTTACCACCGTTATGTTTATTATGACACGCTCCATCATTGTCATATTGCTTTGCATGATCATGTAGTTGACATCGTATTTGTGGCAAAGCCACCGTTCACAATTCTTTCATACATGTCACTCTTGATTCATTGCACATCCCAGTACACAGCCGGAGGCATTCATATAGAGTCATATTTTGTTCTAAGTATCGAGTTGTAATTGTTGAGTTGTAAGAGAAATAAAAGTGTGATGATCATCATTATTAGAGCATTGTCCTAGTGAGGAAAGGATGATGGAGACTATGATTCCCCCACAAGTCGGGATGAGACTCCGGACGAAAAATAAAAAAGAAAGAAAAAAGAGGCCATAAAAAAGAGAAAAGGCCCAAATAAAAAAAATAAAAAAATAAAAAAATGAGAGAAAAAGAGAGAAGGGGAAATGCTACTATCCTTTTACCACACTTGTGCTTCAAAGTAGCACCATGATCTTCAGGATAGAGAGACTCTCATTTTGTCACTTTCATATACTAGTGGGAATTTTTCATTATAGAACTTGGCTTGTATATTCCCATGATGGGCTTCCTCAAGATGCCCTGGGTCTTCGTGAGCAAGCGAGTTGGATGCACACCCACGTAGTTTCTTTTGTTGAGCTTTCATATACTTATAGCTCTAGTGCATCCGTTGCATGGCAATCCCTACTCACTCACATTGATATCTATTTATGGGCATCTCCATAGCCCGTTGATACGCCTAGTTGATGTGAGACTATCTTCCCTCTTTTGTATTCTCCACAACCACCATTCTATTCCACATATAGTGCTATATCCATGGCTCACACTCATGTATTGCGTGAAGATTGAAAAAGTTTTGAAAATGTCAAAAGTATGAAACAATTGCTTGGCTTGTCATCGGGGTTGTGCATGATTTAAATACTTTGTGTGGTGAAGATAGAGCATAGCCAGACTATATGATTTTGTAGGGATGACTTTCTTTGGCCATGTTATTTTGAGAAGACATAATTGCTTTGTCAGTATGCTTGAAGTATTATTATTTTTATGTCAACATGAACTTTTGTCTTGAATCTTTCGGATCTGAATATTCATATCACAATTAAGAAGAATTACATTGAAATTATGCCAACTAGCATTCCACATCAAAAATTATCTTTTTTATCACTTAGCTACTCGAGGACGAGCAGGAATTAAGCTTGGGGATGCTTGATACGTCTCCAACGTATATAATTTTTTATTGCTCCATGCTATATTATCTACTGTTTTGGGCAATATTGGGCTTTATTATCCACTTTTATATTACTTTTGGGACTAACCTATTAACCAGAGGCCCAGCCCAGATATGCTGTTTTATGACTATTTCAGTGTTTCGAAGAAAAGGAATATCAAGCGAATCTAAAGCGGAACAAAATCAACTGGAGAAGTTATTTTTGGAAGGAAAGCTACCGGATAGACTTGGACCCCACGTCAGGAGCCAAGGGAGGTGCTCACGAGGGTGGGGGGCGCCCACCCCCTAGGGCGCGCCCCCCTACCTCGTGGGGCCCCCGAAGCTCCACCAACGTATTTCTTTCACCCATATATACCCACGTATCCTAAAACTTCCAGAACAGAGATTAGATCGGGAGTTCCGCCGCCGGAAGCCTTTGTAGCCACCAAAAACCTCTTGGGACCCTATTCCGGCACCCTGCTGGAGGGGGGAACCCTCACCGGTGGCCATCCTCATCATCCCGGCAACTCCATGCCGAGGAGGGAGTAGTTCATCCTCGGGGCTGAGGATATGTACCAGTAGCTATGTGTTTGATCTCTCTCTCTCTCATGTTCTTGATTTCGCACGATCTTGATGTATCACGAGCTTTGCTATTATAGTTTGTGCCAAGTAGAACCTTTGGCAAGACTTGGGTGAAGTATTTATGATCATGCTGTAAAAAACAGAAACTTTAGCACTCACGAGATTAGCTTCAACTTTTTACTGGAGAGTGCTATTTAGTTGATTCTTTTATCAGATGATTACTAGGCAAATTCCTCAGGTCCACCAATTTATTTTACAATTTTTGGAGTTCCAGAAGTTTGCGTTAGTTACAGATTACTACAGACTGTTCTGTTTTTGACAGATTCTGTTTTTCGTGAGTTGTTTGCTTATTTTGATGACTCTATGGCTAATAAAATAGTTTATAAACCATAGAGAAGTTGGAATACAGTAGGTTTAACACCAATATAAATAAAGAATGAGTTCATTACAGTACCTTGAAGTGGTGTTTTGTTTTCTTTCGCTAACGGAGCTCACGAAGTTTTACATTAAGTTTTGTGTTGTGAAGTTTTCAAGTTTTGGGTAAAGATTCGATGGACTATGGAATAAGGAGTGGCAAGAGCCTAAGCTTGGGGATGCCCAAGGCACCCCAAGGTAAAATTCAAGTATAACCAAGAGCCTAAGCTTGGGGATGCCCCGGATGGCATCCCTCTTTAAATCTTCGTTCATCGGTAACTTTACTTGGAGCTATATTTTTATTCACCACATGATATGTGTTTTGCTTGGAGCGTCATTTTATTTTCTTTTGCTTTGATTGCTGTTGAAATAAAATACCAAGATCTGAAATTATTAAATGGGAGAGTCTTCACATAGTTGCATAACTATTCTACTACTCATTGATCTTTACTTATATCTTTCGGAGTAGTTTGTTGTTTGCTCTAGTGCTTCACTTATATCGTTTAGAGCACGGTGGTGGATTTGTTTTATAGAAACTATTAATCTCTCATGCTTCACTTAGATTATTTTGAGAGTCTTAAATAGCATGGTAATTTGCTTAAATAATCCTAATATGCTAAGCATACAAGATTTGTAAGAATTCTTATGAGTGTGTTGAATACTAAGAAAAGTTTGATGCTTGATAATTGTTTTGAGATATGAAGATGGTGATATTAGAGTCATGCTAGTTGAGTAGTTGTGAATTTGAGAAATACTTGTGTTAAAGTTTGTGATTCCTGTAGCATGCACATATGGTGAATCGTTATGTGATGAAGTCGGAGCATGATTTATTTATTGATTGTCTTCCTTATGAGTGGCGGTCGGGGACGAGCGATGGTCTTTTGCTACCAATGTATCCCCCTAGGAGCATGCGCGTAATACTTTGCTTTGATAACTTGTTGATTTTTGCAATAAGTATATGAGTTCTTTATGACTAATGTTGAGTCCATGGATTATACGCACTCTTCTTCCTCCCACCATTGCTAGCCTCTCTAATACCGCGCACTTTTAGCGGTATCATACACCCACCATGTACCTTCCTCAAAACAGCCACCATACCTACCTATCATGGCATTTCCATAGCCATTCCGAGATATATTGCCATGCAACTTACCACCGTTACATTTTATTATGACACGCTCCATCATTGTCATATTGCTTTGCATGATCATGTAGTTGACATCGTATTTGTGGCAAAGCCACCGTTCACAATTCTTTCATACATGTCACTCTTGATTCATTGCACATCCCAGTACACAGCCGGAGGCATTCATATAGAGTCATATTTTGTTCTAAGTATAGAGTTGTAATTGTTGAGTTGTAAGAGAAATAAAAGTGTGATGATCATCATTATTAGAGCATTGTCCTAGTGAGGAAAGGATGATGGAGACTATGATTCCCCCACAAGTCGGGATGAGACTCTGTACGAAAAAGAAAAAAAAAGAAAAAAAGAGGCCATAAAAAGGGAGAAAAGGCCCAAATAAAAAATAAAAATAATAAAAAATGAGAGAAAAAGAGAACCGGAAATGCTACTATCCTTTTACCACACTTGTGCTTCAAAGTAGCACCATGATCTTCAGGATAGAGAGACTCTTATTTTGTCACTTTCATATACTAGTGGGAATTTTTCATTATAGAACTTGGCTTGTATATTCCCATGGTGGGCTTCCTCAAAATGCCCTAGGCCTTCGTCAGCAAGCGAGTTGGATGCACACCCACGTAGTTTCTTTTGTTGAGCTTTCATATACTTATAGCTCTAGTGCATCCGTTGCATGGCAATCCCTACTCACTCACATTGATGTCTATTTATGGGCATCTCCATAGCCCGTTGATACGCCTAGTTGATGTGAGACTATCTTCCCCTCTTTTTGTATTCTCCACAACCACCATTCTATTCCACATATAGTGCTATATCCATGGCTCACACTCATGTATTGCGTGAAGATTGAAAGAGTTTTGAAATTGTCAAAAGTATGAAACAATTGCTTGGCTTGTCATCGGGGTTGTGCATGATTTAAATACTTTGTGTGGTGAAGATAGAGCATAGCCAGACTATATGATTTTGTAGGGATAACTTTCTTTGGCCATGTTATTTTGAGAAGACATAATTGCTTTGTTAGTATGGTTGAAGTATTATTATTTTTATGTCAACATGAACTTTTGTCTTGAATCTTTCGGATCTGAATATTCATATCACAATTAAGAAAAATTACATTGAAATTATGGCAACTAGCATTCCACATCAAAAATTATCTTTTTTATCATTTACCTACTCGAGGACGAGCAGGAATTAAGATTGGGGTTTCTTGAAACGTCTCCATCTTATCTATAATTTTTTATTGCTCCATTGTATATTATCTAATGTTTTGGGCAATATTGGGCTTTATTATCCACTTTTATATTACTTTTGGGACTAACCTATTAACCAGAGGCCCAGCCCAGATTTGTTGTTTTATGCCTATTTCAGTGTTTCAAAGAAAAGGAATATCAAGCGAATTAAACGAACGAAATCAAGCTGGATAAGTTATTTTTGGAAGGAAAGCTACCGGATAGACTTGGACCCCACGTCAGGAGCCAAGGGAGGTGCTCACGAGGGTGGGTGGCGCGCCCACCCCCCTAGGGCGCGCCCCCTGCCTCGTGGGGCCCCCGAAGCTCCACCGACGTATTTCTTTCACCCATATATACCCACGTATCCTAAAACTTCCAGAACAGAGATTAGATCGAGAGTTCCGCCGCCGCAAGCCTCTGTAGCCACCAAAAACCTCTCGGGACCTTGTTAGGCACCACGGAGGGGGGAACCCTCACCGGTGGCCATCCTCATCATCCCGGCGCTCTCCATGACGAGGAGGGAGTAGTTCACCCTCGGGGCTGAGGGTATGTACCAGTAGATATGTGTTTGATCTCTCTCTCTCTCATGTTCTTGATTTGGCACGATCTTGATGTATCGCGAGCTTTGCTATTATAGTTGGATCTTATGTTTCTTCTCCCCCTCTACTCTCTTGTAATGGATTGAGTTTTCCCTTTGAGGTAATCTTATCGGATTGAGTCTTTAAAGATTTGAGAACACTTGATGTATGTCTTGCCGTGCGTATCTATGGTAACAATGGGATATCACGTGATTCACTTGATGTATGTTTTGGTGATCAACTTGCGGGTTCCGCCCATGAACCTATGCATAGGGGTTGGCACATGTTTTCGTCGTGATTCTCCGGTAGAAACTTTGGGGCACTCTTTGAGGTTCTATGTGTTGAATAGATGAATCTGAGATTGTGTGATGCATATCGTATAATCATACCCACGGATACTTGAGGTGACATTGGAGTATCTAGGTGACATTAGGGTTTTGGTTGATTTGTATCTTAAGGTGTTATTCTAGTACGGACTCTAGGGCTGTTTGTGACACTTATAGGAATAGCCCAACGGATTGATTGGAAAGAATAACTTTGAGGTGGTTTTGTACCCTACCATAATCTCTTCATTCGTTCTCCACTATTAGTGACTTTGGAGTGACTCTTTGTTGCATGTTGAGGGATAGTTATGTGATCCAATTATGTTATCATTGTTGAGAGAACTTGCACTAGTGAAAGTATGAACCCTAGGCCTTGTTTCCTAGCATTGCAATACCGTTTGTGCTCACTTTATCACTTGTTACCTTGCTGTTTTTATATTTTCAGTTTACAAAAACCTATATCTACCATCCATATTGCACTTGTATCACGATCTCTTCGCCGAACTAGTGCACCTATACAATTTACCATTGTATTGGGTGTGTTGGGGACACAAGATACTCTTTGCTATTTGGTTGCAGGGTTGTTTGAGAGAGACCATCTTCATCCTATGCCTCCCACGGATTGATAAACCTTAGGTCATCCACTTGACGGAAATTTGCTACTGTCCTACAAACCTCTGCACTTGGAGGCCCAACAACTTCTACAAGAAGAAGGATGTGTAGTAGACATCAAGCTCTTTTCTGGCACCGTTGACAGGGAGGTGGGTGCTTGAAGGTATATCTTTAGATCTTGCAATCGAATCTTTTTGTTTCTTGTTTTATCGTTACTTTAGTCTATAAAAGAAAACTACCAAAAAATGGAATTGAGTTTGTCTCATACGCTTCATCTTTTTAATATCTTTCGTGAGTATGATGGAAAGGATAATTGTGCTCAAGTGCTAGAAGAAGAAATCTCTAAAATGTTTGGCACTAAATATTTGAATGATGAGCATGATTGCAATGTTGTTAGTACGAATTCTTTGAATATCCATGATGCTAATGATGTTTGCACTAGTTATGATCCAAATGCCTCCTATAAACATGTCAATTTTTGTGGAGTGCATTGGGTTTGTAAGTACACATCAAATAGGGAAGATAGATATTGCAAGAGGCATAAGTACTTAGAAACCAAATTGTTGCAAGAAGAGCTAGATGAATGTGCTGAATATTTATCTTTTCTTAGCCCTACTTGTGAACTTTGCAATGAACGTGATCATTTTAGTACCCAATGCAAATTGTTTCATGAGCGTATCGTGTCCAAAAATTGTGATGACTTGATTTCCCTTGCACATCATAATGAACTTAGTTTGCTCTTGGGTTATGAAGAAATTAAACGTAGAATTAAGGATATTCCAAAATTTGTCCTTGATAAAGTTCTTCATTTTAATCTAGAAGAAATTTATATGTATTGTGCGATGAATTGCATTGAAAATCCTTATATTGCCAATTACATAAAGAAAAGAAAACAAATCGAAGATGAATAGAATACTAATGAAAGGGAAGAGACTTCCCAATATCCTCCTATTATTTCTTATGATGAATCAGGTAACAAGGAGGAGCCTTTTATTCAACCAATCTCTTTAATAAGAAGCTCCAAAAGGAGGATTGAACCCACACATGATGGGGTGAAGAGAAAGAAAATAAAAAGGAAGAGAGGCAAAAAGGTATCTCTCCCAAATAAAGTTGCTCCTATTATTGTTGTGCCTCATGAAAATGAAGATGATACACTTGATGATGATCTCGTTATGCCTATTGCTTGTTGTGATGATTATGATTGGGAAGATAATGATACTTCTTATGATCTTGAAAATCTTTTTGGCACTTGCTTGTAAGAAAATAATAATGTTTGCTATACTATTGGTGCTATCCATACTATTAATGATGAGAGTGATTATGCTTATGATATGAAAAGGCCAAGCTTGGGGAAGCTATGTTAGATGAGAATGATGTTTTTTAGAATATATTTGCTGCAATTAATGTTTATTCCAAGCTTGGGGATGCTATGTTTAATAATGGTGATACTTTTAGCCTTCCAAGTTTTTATATGCAAAGTTGTTATGATGATAGCATGCCTTCTACCTATGATGATTATATTTATGAAAGTGGGTTTGGAAGAGTGTCAACTTTAGGAAGTAGTGATCCCACTATTTTGGAGGATGTTGAATCTTATAATATTTATGAAAGTGGATATGGAGAGGTCGTGACTTTATTTAGTGATGTATCCACTATCTTGGAAGTGGTTTCAATCGATTATGATGAGAACAAAGTTGCTGCTTATGATGATTATTTTGATGAAACTTATGCTATAAAAAGTAGTGATGATTATATATATATAACTTTTCATGATTATGAGTACCCTTTCTCTGAACATTACTCTTTTAATGTGGAAACAATTTATAGTATTCAAGTCTCTTATGATACTCCCACTATTCCGAATGAGAAGAATTTTGCTTATGTGGAGAATAGTAAAATTTATATGCAAGTAGATCATGAAAAGAATGCTTTAGGTGCTGGTTATATTGTTTAATTCATTCATGATGCTACTGAAAATTATTATGAGGGAGGAATATATGCTTGTAGGAATTGCAATAATATCAAGTTTCCTCTCTATGTGCTTAAAGTTTTGAAGTTATGCTTGTTTTGCCTTCCTATGCTAGTTGATTATTGTTCCCATAAGTTGTTTGCTCACAAAATCCCTATGCATAGGAAGTGGGTTAGACTTAAATTTGCTAGTCATATTCTTCATGATGCTCTCTTTATGTTTCAATTCCTATCTTTTGTGTGAGCATCATTGAAATCATCATGCCTAGCTAGGGGCATTAAATGATAGCGCTTGTTGGGAGGCAACCCAACTTTATTTTATTTTCTTGCTTCTTGGTTATGTTTAGGAATAAATAATCCATCTAGCTTCTGGTTAGATGTGGTTTTATGTTTTAATTAGTGTTTGTGCCAAGTAGAACATTTGGGAAGACTTGGGTGAAGTCTTTATGATCATGCTGTAAAAAACAGAAACTTTAGCGCTCACGAGAGTAGCTTCAACTTTTTAGTGGAGAGTGATATTTAGTTGATTATTTTTTAAGATGATTACTAGACAAATTCCTCAGGTCCACCAATTTATTTTAGAATTTTTAGAGTTCCAGAAGTTTGGGTTAGTTACAGATTACTACAGACTGTTCTGTTTTTGACAGATTCTGTTTTTCGTGTGTTGTTTGCTTATTTTGATGACTCTATGGCTAGTAAAATAGTTTATAAACCATATAGAAGTTGGAATACAGTAGGTTTAACACCAATATAAATAAAGAATGATTTCATTACTTGAATTGGTGTTTTGTTTTCTTTCGCTAACGAAGCTCACGAGTTTTCTGTTAAGTTTTTTGTTGTGAAGTTTTCAAGTTTTGGGTAAAGATTCGATGGACTATGGAATAAGGAGTGGCAAGAGCCTAAGCTTGGGGATGCCCAGGGCACCCCAAGGTAATATTCAAGGACAACCAAAAGCCTAAGCTTGGGGATGCCCCGGATGGCATCCCCTCTTTCGTCTTCGTTCATCGGTAACTTTACTTGGAGCTATATTTTTATTCACCACATGATATGTGTTTTGCTTGGAGAGTCATTTTATTTTATTTTTCTTTGCTTTCTGTTGAAATAAAATACCAAGATCTGAAATTATTAAATTGGAGAGTTTTCACATAGTTTCATAATTATTCGACTACTCATTGATCTTTCCTTATATCTTTCAGAGTAGTTTGTTGTTTGCTCTAGTGCTTCACTTATATCTTTTAGAGCACGGTGGTGGATTTGTTTTATAGAAACTATTAATCTCTCATGCTTCACTTAGATTATTTTGAGAGTCTTAAATAGCATGGTAATTGGCTTAAATAATCCTAATATGCTAAGCATACAAGATTTGTAAGAATTCTTATGAGTGTGTTGAATACTAAGAAAAGTTTGATGCTTGATAATTGTTTTGAGATATGAAGATGGTGATATTAGAGTCATGCTAGTTGAGTAGTTGTGAATTTGAGAAATACTTGTGCTAAAGTTTGTGATTCCCTTAGCATGCACGTATGGTGAACCGTTATGTGATGAAGTCGGAGCATGATTTATTTATTGATTGTCTTCCTTATGAGTGGTGGTCGGGGATGAGCGATGGTCTTTTCCTACCAATCTATCTCCCTAGGAGCATGCACATAATACTTTGCTTTGATAACTTGTAGATTTTTGCAATAAGTATATGAGTTCTTTATGACTAATGTTGAGTCCATGGATTATACGCACTCTTCTTCCTCCCACCATTGCTAGCCTCTCTAATACCGCGCACTTTTCGCCGGTATCATACACCCACCATATACCTTCCTCAAAACAGCCACCATACCTACCTATCATGGCATTTCCATAGCCATTCTGAGATATATTGCCATGCAACTTACCACCGTTCCGTTTATTATGACACGCTCCATCATTGTCATATTGCTTTGCATGATCATGTAGTTGACATCGTATTTGTGGCAAAGTCATCGTTCACAATTCTTTCATACATGTCACTCTTGATTCATTGCACATCCCGGTACACCGCCGGAGGCATTCATATAGAGTCATATTTTTTTCTATGTATCGAGTTGTAATTGTTGAGTTGTAAGAGAAATAAAAGTGTGATGATCATCATTATTAGAGCATTGTCCCAGTGAGGAAAGGATATTGGAGAATATGATTCCCCCACAAGTCGGGATGAGACTCCGGACGAAAAATAAAAAAAAGAAAAAAAGAGGCCATAAAAAAAGAGAAAATGCCCAAATAAAAAAATAAAAAAATAAAAGTAAAATGAGAGAAAAAGAGAGAAGGGGCAATGCTACTATCCTTTTACCGCACTTGTGCTTCAAAGTAGCACCATGATCTTCAGGATAGAGAGTCTCTCATTTTTTCACTTTCATATACTAGTGGGAATTTTTCATTATAGAACTTGGCTTGTGTTGGGGATATTACTACTGGGCGTAAACCGGCTAGGACAGGCCGGGTTAACTTCATTAGTAGTTGAATATATTAAAGCCCAAAGTAGGCAGATGAGGGCTTAAGTCCCGTAGCCGGTTTAAGGCTTGTAGCCATATACCGGCGTGGGTATGTAACTTGTATTTTAAGTTAGGAATAGCAGAGACCGAGCCGGATACATCTATAAACCGGTGTCGGGACTTTCTGAACCGACGGGCGCCACCCATGTATATAAGGGGACGACCCGGAGGCGATTCAGGACGACAGACAACAACTCGAGACCTAGGCGAAGCTTGTTTGCTCCCTAGTCATCGAAACCCCCATCAATTCCATCACAACTAGACGTAGGCTTTTACCTTCATCGAAGGGGCCGAACTAGTATAAACTCTCTTGCGTTCTTGTGTCTGCTTTAACCCCTTCAAGCTAACCCATAGCGATGGCTCCACGACTTAGTCCTTTCATGAGGACATCTGCCGTGACAAAACCACGACAGTTGGCGCCCACCGTGGGGCTATCACACGATGGTTTCAAGTTCTTGGAGGGCAACTTCGAAGGACTCAAGGGTTACGCTGTGGGCCGGATGACCAAGAGTCGTCGCGGCAAGCTCTACATCGACGATTCAGGCTGGGGCCCCGAGGCTGGCTCGATTGAGTACGGGTACCGGGTCCCCTTTGGTGGCATACACGTCTTCATTGGCAAGATCGGTGAACCGGGCCCAGAGCCGAACATATGCACCGACCTCGTCGAAACGGCTCAGCGTGCGAGATCTGCCAAGGGTAAACCGGCCATGAAGTGTGCCTTCGTGGGAGTCATCCACGGAGGAGAATATGATGGTGGATCGCAATCTGGTAGCGAGACCGTCATTTATTCCGGCGATGAGTCCTCGACCGGAGAAACCGAATCATTGTATCAGCTACAAGACGGCCGGATTGGGGGCTGTTCCGATGGTGACAGTATTCCGGACCCCTCTGATCCGCCCAACCGGGTTGGGATATTCATGGCCGGTACACAGGCAGCGATCCACTCTTTGACCGCAGCAGCAATGTTCTCCGGGTCAGCAGCGGCGGCGGGGGCAGGACGCCCTGTGCACCCGCGGGCTCAAGTTTTACCTGATCTATTTGATGCGTTGGTCGTGCTTATGGCGGAGGCTAGCCCGGTGGATCAGGACGCCCACAACGCGGAAATTGCAAAGGTGAGGGAACATATCACTCGGGCCAAGGCCGACCTGGCAGCCGAGAACAACAGGATGGCCGCAGAGCGGGCCGCTTTGGATGCGCAGGCCTATAAGCTTATGCTGGACCAGAATGCGTCGCATGAAGTCCTGAAAAGGAAGCATCGGTCTCGCCTGCCGACGGTTTTCGATGCCAGAAACCTCTTTAATACCCCGGGAGCAGGGACTAGTAACCCACCAGTGATAAACCGGGCGGAGGCACCTGGGCAGGGTGCACCGGTTCAGTCTCACCTGATGGAGCCGCTTCGACGGAATAATATCGTGCCTCAGCCTGTCCAGACACCTCAAGGTCATTATTCCAATCCAATGGACAATCTTATCGCCGCCGCTTCACGGCTGGAGGCCATCCCAATTGAAGGTGATTCTCCGCAAGCGGTGGAGATGCGCCGGGTTAAGGAACTTCTACGAACAGCCTTGGTTCAGCTGGAAGCATATTCATATAGCCGTGACCGAATTCATTCCACCCCCCCCCCCCCCGTCCAAGCCGGAGTTACAACAGGCGAATGGATGAACCGGTCGTATGCAGTAACGCACGGAATCGTGAAGCGCCCCGTGGCCATAACGCGGCGGGTGATGCTCAGGAAGTGGTGGACCGGGCCCGAGCACGAAGGGATGCCGAGTTAGCAGCGCAACATGAGGCTCGTCAGCTTACGCCGGTTCGTCCAACCACCTCGATCGAGCCAGGAGTTACTTCTAGTTCTTTGGGAGTGCCTTGTCTTGTCCCCGCTTTACGCAATGTGCGGCTGCCCAAGGATTTCAAGGGCCCACGCAAGGTGCCGAATTACACGGCCAATTTGTCTCCGGAAACATGGGTAGAGAGCTATGAGATGGCCATGGAGATGCTTGACGTAGATGAAGCGGCATGTGCAAAGTATTTCACCATGATGCTTGAAGGGACAGCCCGTATTTGGTTAAAGAGCTTACCAGCCAATTCTATCAGTTCATGGGCCCAGTTGCGAGCCCGGTTTATCCAGAATTTCAAGGATACATGTAAGCAGCCCATGTCGATAGTGGACTTAGCGGCCTGTGTCCAGGAGGAAGGAGAGTCAACAACCCGCTGGGTACGCCGAGTTTCGGAAATTTTGCACTCATCAACGCCGACTCCGCGGTTATAACTTTGGAAAGCAACTGCAGGTTTAAACCTCTGAAGTTGAAATTGGGACGGATGAAGCGCCATTGTAACGATATGGGGACCCTCATGACTGCGTTAGTGAAGTATGCTGATTCTGATAGTACCAAGGATCCCGATTCTGATGATGACAAGACAAGGAAGGGAAAGAAGAATAGCAACTCCAAGGGGCAGCAACACAACACGGCAGGTCATGGTAACGGAGGCAAGCGAGCGGATGGCAGCATGGATTTTGTGGCTAATACTAGCGCGGCAGGCGGGGACTCGCGATGAAGGGTAAACCGCCAAATCACGGTGGGGCTCCAAACCCCAATCCGGACCGCTGACTTATCTATTAAACCAGCCTGTCCAAAGCACGGGACGAAGGAGACGCCACCACCCACCTTTGGAAGGATTGCTATATTATGTAGGAGTTCAAAAATTCTAATGCTTTCCAGTATGATCACGGATCAGGTGGTGGCTCAGAATCCGGATTCCATGGGTCGGGTCACGGTGGAGGAAATGCCGGTTCAGGCTTCAATGGAGATCGTGGTGGACATAACAATCAAAACAATCAGAATAGCCAGGGTGGTTACAACCAGCAGCAGCAGTCGGGCTATCAGAGCAATCCAAAGCAGTTGAATAGTGGGCAATATCATGTATTCACCACTAGCTTAGACAAGCGAGACCAGAAGCTTCACAAGCGAGCAGTGAATTCTATTGAACCGGCCATGCCTCGTTATTTACGCTGGTCCGAACAGCCAATCATATGGAGCAGAGAGGATCACCCTCACCGGGTTGACAATCCGGGTTAGCTAGCGTTGGTGGTGGCACCTCAGGTGGGAGGTTATAAGTTCACCAAGGTGCTCATGGATGGAGGAAGCAGCATTAATATCTTATACTATGAGACCTTTCGCCGTATGGGGTTAACAGACAAGAATCTTAAACCGTCCAATACGGTATTCCATGGTGTGGTACCTGGTAAGTCAGCATATCCCGTTGGAAAGATAGCTCTGGAGGTGGCCCTTGGAGATGATCATGATTCCAGGTCAGAAACATTGATTTTTGAGGTGGTGAAGATCCGGAGCCCATAGCACGCTTTATTTTGGCGGCCGACTTATGCCAAATTTATGGCACGGCCCTGTTATATTTATCTGCAGCTCAAGATGCCAGGTCACAAGGGGACCATAACCGTTCATGGAAGTCGCAAGATTGCCTTGGAGTGTGAAGAAGGTGATGCGGCCTATGCAGAGTCGATGGTGCCCGCTACGTAAGAGTTGAAGTACTACAAGGATAATGTTGATCCGGCGGACATGACTCCATTGAAGAAGCCAACCACAGAGCATGATCCGTCTCTAAAGTTCAAATTGGCAGCTGAGAATAAGCTTGTTGACTTCGTACCTGGTGACTCGTCCAAGCAGTTTAGTATCAGTACCAACTTGGATCCGAAATAGGGAAGCGCGCTCATCGAGTTCATCCGTGAGAACCGTGACATTTTTGCATGGAAGCCTTCTAACATGCCAGGTGTACCGAGGGAACTCGCTGAGCACACTCTTAATGTTGATCCTAAGTACAAACCCGGTGAAGCGGTTTCTCCGCGGTTCAACGAAGAAAGGCGCCAAAGCTATTGGAGAGGAGGTGGCTGTGCTCTTAGCGGCTGGCTTTATTGTTGAAGTGTTCCATCTGAATGGCTGGCTAATCCGGTGCTGGTCCTTAAGAAAACGGCACTGGCGCGTAATGTGTGGATTACACAGATCTTAACAAGGCTTGTCCAGCAGATCCTTTTGCCCTCCCCCGAATCGATCAGATTATTGATGCTACGGCGGGTTGTGAGCGTTTGAGTTTTCTGGATGCATATTCTGGTTATCATCAGATCAATATGGCAGTTAAGGACCAGGAGAAAACGGCGTTCATAACTCTCTTTGGAGCCTTCTGCTATGTATCTATGCCCTTTGGGCTCAAGAGTGCCCAGGCAACTTATCAACGGTGTGTACAAAATTGCCTTCATAAGCAGATTGGCTGTAATGTACATGCCTATGTGGATGATATTGTGGTTAAGTCAAGGGAGAAGGAGACTCTGGTTGATGATTTGAAGGAAACCTTTGATAACCTCTGAGACATACAAGATGATGCTCAACCCGGCCAAGTGTGTTTTTGGTGTACCGAGCAAGTTATTGGGTTTTACGGTGTCCAACAGGGAATTGACGCTAACCCGGAGAAGATCACAGCTATCACCTCCTGGCTAAACCGAAATGTATCAATGATGTCCAGCTTGGCAGGCGGATTGCCGCGTTGAGCCGGTTTATCGGCCGCCTCCGTGAGAAGGCGATCCTTTGTATCGAATCTTTGAAGAAAGCAGATCCCTTTGTCCGAGTCCGGCGATAAAGCATTGGAGGACTTAAAGCGGCAGCTAATAATCTGTCTTCTTTGCTCCGATTGACAAAGAACCGTTGCTACTATATGTGGCAGCTAATGCTCGTGCAGTCAGCATAGCTATTGTGGTAGAGCGCAAGGAGGCGGGTAAAGAATATTTGGTTCAGCGTCCGGTTTATTATATCAGCGAGGTGCTTATTGAGTCCAAGCAAAGATACCCGCATTGGCAGAAGCTGGTGTATGGAGTTTTCATGGCTAGCCGGAAGCTTAAGAAATACTTCCAGGGACATCCCATCACAGTGGTCAGCTCTGCTCCTTTGGGGGATATAATTCAAAACAGGGAGGCAACTGGCCGAATTGCCAAGTGGGCTATAGAGCTTGGGTCGCATGGTTTGAAATACGTGCCTAGGACAGCGATCAAGTCTCAAGCACTTGTGGATTTCATCAATGATTGGACGGAACTACAAGCACCTGAAGAAAAGCCGGATCACACCTATTGGACTATTCATTTTGATGGGTCCAGGCAATTGGAGGGCTTGGGGGCTGGAGTCGTAATAACTTCCCCACGAGCTGATAAGTTACATTACGTTCTCGCTTAATGTTCCCTTGTACTAACAATGCAGCTGAGTATGAAGCTTTACTCCATGGTCTCCGGATGGCTAAGGAGATGAATCTCAGCCGAGTCAAGTGCTTGGTGACTCGGACTGGTGGCCCGACAAGTGTCTGGTACGTGGGATTCTAAGGACCCGCTCATGGCAGCATACCGTCGTGAGGTGGATATTATTGCAGGCCACTTCAAGGGATATCAGGTGGATCACGTGGGCAGACGGAAGAACGAAGCGGCGGACGCTTTAAGCCGGCTGGGCTCTCAGCGTAAACCGGTCCCGCCTAATGCCTTCTTGGATGTCCTGCATAACCCGTCGGTCAAGCTCCCTGGCGAAGAGGATTTAGCTATTCCTGATCCAGAGGCTCAGTTGGTGGCGGCTCTGCATGTCATTCCAGATTGGACGGTTCCTTATCTGGCGTACATGAACCGGGGCGAGTTACCAGAGGATGAGACGCTGGCCAGACAGATAATCCGGTGATCCAAGTCCATGACTATTGTCAGTGGCGAGTTGCATCATTGCAGTGTATCAGGAGCGTTTCAACATTGTGTGTCGCCGGAGGGAGGTTGTGAGATCTTGCGTGAAATCCACGAGGTAGATTGTGGTCACCACGCCGGTTCAAAATCTCTGGTGGCTAAGGCGTTTCATCACGGTTTCTATTGGTTGACTGCTCATGCTGATGTGGAGGACCTGGTTAGGCGATGTGACGACTGTCAGAAGTTATCAAGACGCGCTCATGTGCCGGCTCAAGAATTGAGGATGATTCCAATTACTTGGCCGTTTGCGACTTGGGTGCTGGATATGGTTGGGCCTTTCAAATGGTCCAAGGACAAGAAGACCCACCTTTTGGTTGCGGTTGACAAGTTTACAAAGTGGGTAGAAGCGGAGCCCGTCAGCAAGTGTGATGCAACCACGGCGGTTCAATTCATTAAAAAGGTGATTTTCCGGTTTGGCTTTCCACACAAGATTATGCGATAATGGTACCAATCTGTCTAAGGGTGCTATGAAGGAGTTTTGTGAACGTGAGCACATCCGGCTTGACGTTTTATCAGTGGCTCACCCACAGTCCAATGGCCAAGCAGAGAGAGCTAACCAAGAGATCTTACGAGGCATCAAACCCCGGCTTATGGTTCCTTTGCAGTGGACGCCGGGTTGTTGGATTGAGGAGTTACCATCTGTATTATGGAGCATCAATACTACGCCCAACAGATCGACAGGATACACACCGTTCTTCATGGTCTACGAAGCGGAGGCAGTTCTCCCCAGTGATATCCGTCATGATTCACCTCGCGTAGCAGCTTATGTTGAAGCGGACAACGAGGTAGCACGGCAAGATGCTTTGCACTTGTTGGATGAGGAGCGTGACATTGCAGCTGCCCGTTCGGCGATCTACGAGCAGGATCTTCGTCGCTATCACAGTCGCCGAGTTAGAACCAGAACCTTTCAAGAAGGAGATTTGGTGCTCCGGCTCATCCAAGACCGTGGATCGATATGCACAAGCTATCCCCACCTTGGGAGGGACCTTTCGTGATCAGTAAGAATCTGCACAACGGATCGTACTATCTGGTTGATATTCGAGAGCATAAAGACTCACGTACATCAGAGGAGGAGACCAACAGGCCGTGGAACATAGCTCATCTTCGACCCTACTTTACTTGAGCCATAGGCTCTACTTATGTACATATTATGACAATGTATATATTATGATCAATACAATAAACCGGAGCCTTAGCTAAATCGGGGTCTCTATTATTTTTACATCATGAGTGGTTACACGGAGTTTTTGTCTTA
Source organism: Aegilops bicornis (assembly GCA_021605145.1). NCBI lineage: Eukaryota > Viridiplantae > Streptophyta > Magnoliopsida > Poales > Poaceae > Aegilops > Aegilops bicornis. The sequence goes on along the minus strand of CM038670.1, from coordinate 232,589,159 downwards.
AAGCGGTCTCCGGTTTACCACTTGAGTTAGCTTCTTAACAAAGCTTCATATCATGTCACTTGGGGGCTTGGTCGTGTCCGAACCAATGCAACACCTTTTGATAGGCGAAAGCCACGGAATCACTTGGGGACTTGGTCACGTCTGAACCAGTCACGCCTCTTGATCGGCCTAAGGCCACAGAATCACTTGGGGGCTTTGGTCGAACCCGAACCATCGCTACACCTCTTGATCGGCGTAATGCCCTTTGCATCATTTCGGGACCTAGCTGACATGAACCATAGCTACGCCTATTGGGAGCTTGGTCGTGTCCGACCATGGTAATGCCACTTGATCGGCTCAAACAGCCTCTTTTCGCAAAAGATTTTGTCTTTGCCTTTGTTTGAAATTTGTTTGTCTTTTTGCATATTTCTCTTGTTGTGTTCTTAAACCGACAATTATTAAACCGATTCAACTGTCAGTTGACGGGACATGGTTTGTTTTTCATCCGGAGACACTTTGCCCGGTTTGATTTTTGATAAACATCCTATTATGGAGTAACACCGGTGTTCATCTTAACCCGGAACGGTTTACCTGATAAACCGACCCTATATACACAGGAGATGTTTTCTCCTTCAAGCAGAGCGGGTTTCTTACAACTCCGCTTCAAGATTGGCACAACCAACTTCATGCCCTACGATGGCAGGTATCATACATTCCCATATTTTATCATATGTTTAAATCTAAGGTATTATCTTTGATTTCACATACATAGATATGATGACCCGCCTGGTTATACAACCACAATGGTGTTTTAAGTTTTCTTGCTACAGACAACAATTTAGCATCAGTGATTCAACGGAAGCATAAGTTGTAATAAATATGCACGAAGGCATATCAACACAAAGTGTGGCAGCTAGTATATTACAAGGCAACACGGTGCCCAAATAAGATAATTGTTTTTCTGCATAACATAAGGAAGCAGTAATGTAAACCGGCCTCCGGTTCATGCTTGGTCGCCAGCTTGGCCTGATGGTTGTGGGTCATCCTGCGCCGCTTCAACTTCTGATTCCCTACCCAGCGGCTGGAAATCAACAGTTGCCCAGTTGATTCCCATTAATGCTTGGAATATAGCTTCATCATTGATCAGCAACGATGGTTCAATATCGGGAGCGTAAGTATGCTTACAAATTGGAGGTATAAGGTTCTCCGCTTCAGGAATCGGTGCAGGCACTCATTTATTCTCGCCATCGTATTGGGCTTGATAGTGAGACAGATTTGCCTCTTCAGCCAATTGACAAGCCAAAGGGCGCACTTCCCGGTTTATAGCTCGGAGATCCTCTTCACTGAATTCTGTCCCGTCTTCCTTCAAGCTTGGGAAGCCCTGGGCCGCTTCAACAGGATCAAAATCCGGCACCCACGCTTTGGCCCGGATTAAGGCGTTTATGGCACCGGTTCTAGCAGCAGATTTCTTTAATTCTTCAAACCGGGCAGGAAGCATTGACAACCTTTTAATGGTGTCCTGGATCAAGGTCGGAGACGGGTTGTTGTGAGAAGCGGTCTTGATGATCCGTTGCGCACCAGTATAGAGTTGCTCTATCAATGTATAAGAGGCTTTCAATTTCTTCCGCACGTCTGATCCCAAGTCGCCAATACGTGTCCCTGTATCATTCAAAGGGTTAATAAACCGACAATTTCATGAGAAGGCATCATTACGTCAGAAATCAAAAAGGCTTACCAAAGACAACGGCGGTCATGGCATGCACTTGCCGCTTTACACTGGTCAGTTCATCCACTACCGGTTTGAGGGCAGCCTCAGCATTCTCTGCCTGTTGAGTTAAAACAGCCTTTTCAGTGGCCTAATCCGCACGCTCCTTGTTAAAGCCCTCCTTAAGCTTTTCCATGACGCTTAAAGCGCTGGTTAATTCATTCTTTGCTTTGGAGGTTTCAGCTTGCTGGGATTTCAGGTTTTCTTGGAGATCGGCGATTTGATTTTTTTTTGTTCAGATCAGCCTACATACAGAAAATCATTTGATAAAGATTAAGGTGCAGACTTGAAGTACCAACCCCATAACAAGTTATGCCTTTTGTACTTGGGGGCTAATTCATATTCTTTGTTCATCCTACAATTTACGTATCAAGTCCCAAGCTCAATACAAGTATTCAGTTTGGCACTTGGGGGCTAATGCTTATTTGCTCTCATCCTTGAGGGATACTTGGATTTCTTATAAAAGTCGGTTTAACTACATTAGGTTGAACCGGCCCTTGGGGGCTACTTTCCCAAAAGTACAGCTTTGCTCAGGATTATAATGGGAAGTCCCGGTTTAAGTTCACATCTTAAAACCGTCACTTGGGGGCTATTAGAGTTGACAGATTGAAATATACAAGCAGAGAGTCATACGGAATTTACCTCATATTTGTCCTTCATCATATTTACCAGAACGGCTTCATAATCACGGCTGGTATATAACCGGTTCAGATAACCAAAATGAAGATCTTGGGGATTCAAAGCGGCATAAGTAGCCAAATCGGCATTCCACTTGCCTTTACCAAACGTAGTGAATTCATCCTTTGCAGTGTGCTTAGACAAGGCGACAGGATTACCTGGCTCGGAATGGCCAAAGCCAGCAATAACAACATCATCATCCTTGGCTTCGCCGGTTTGCACTGGGGTCGCCGGTTTCTCTGTATGCTTTGGTGGACTTGCTGTTTTGTTAGTTTGAGCAGGACTCATGGGTTGATTTGAAGGGCCTGTGGCATCAACATGTGCCTCTTCAACGGTAACATCATGATCTTGCAGCGGTGGGTCATTCAGCATATCATCCTGGATGTGTTCTTCAGGATTGGGTATTTTGGTTGGTTCAGGAGCGTCGTCTTCTTCTGCCGCTTTGTCCAGCAAGCTTTCTTGCTTGGCCTAGGCTTGGCCCTGAAAGGAAAAAGACGGATCAGTCCAGTAAACATTGAAAGTGATATATCAAAACAGTATCATCAGGAATATGGCTCACCCAAGCACTGTCTTAAGTGGTGGGAGTTGGGTGGCTGTCGACTCACCGGACGAAGAATGAGAAGTCACCTGATAATCGGAGTCATATGGATTAAGAGGTTGACGAATGCAACCCGCTTTAGGATAAGCATTGACGAAACAGTTAGAGACCTCTGAACGGCGTTTCCGAACCAGACTGTTCGGTAAACCGATGGAGGTAACTACCTGGCCGCTGTGCCGGGTTGCACGACGAGCTTCATGTTGTTTTGTCTTCATAAGGAAGTTTCGGTCCAAATAAGCAAGAGGGTGAGAAAATTTAACTTTCCGGTTTGCCCGACGGATTTTTGCTGAAGGTAAAGGGTTTGAATCGGAAGAAAGAGCGATTACCTCTACAACATCAGCATGACTGACTTCAGCATCATCCTGGCAATAATCATTATCAATAAGGCGTGTGAAAAATAAACCAAGTGAGTCAAATTCTACCTCAAGATTCGGATTACCCACATCATCGTCAGCTGGTGGATCGGAGGAGGCAGTGGTTTTCTTTCTATTGGCTGGTTTCTTCACAACTCTGGTCTTGGGCGGGGTTATTTTCTTCGGTTTCTCTTGTGGAGTTTTCCTGCTCCAAAATGGATCATCACCCTGTTTGAAAGATGTTAATATCAACAAAGAGTACTTAAACATAGTCAGATTTTATAAAGGCATAAGATATGAGTCTTACGGCTGGCGGTTTGTTAATGGCAGAAAAGGGAGCCAGGCCGGTTTGGGCGCAAGCAGCTTCCGGTTCATTTAACATCCTCTTAACAGCCTCAGTAACTTCATCGTCTGTCAGCTGGATCTCAATATGCCGTAGACGATATTGCACATCTTCTGCGTATTTTCATATCAAATCGGAGCCTTGAGGCTTAGGGCGATACTCCAAGATATCCAAATACAGCAAGATCAACTCCTGTCAACCCGTTGGCCATGAAGGCCCGGAGCTTGGATAGTTGAGGGGCATATTTGCTTCTTTCCTTAGCAGTCAGTCTATGAGGGAGGGGGTGTGTGTTGCTTAGCCGCTCCAGACGGTAACCCGGTAAAGGATTTTCTCCCTCGGGAGAGGTATCTTTGCAGTAAAACAAGGTCGAATTCCACTCTTTGGGATGGCTGTGCAGTTTGGCGTGAGGGTAAGTGACCTCTTTCTGCTTTTGAATCGCCACACCACCCAACTCGGTGTTGGGACCGTCAGAAAATTCAGTGCGGCGGTTTAAATGGAAGCAATCTCTGAACAATTCAACTATGGGCTCCTCTTGAAAGAACACCTCACAGAGCACTTGAAAGTGACAGATATTGGTTATGGAGTTAGGGAAAATATCTTGTGGACGCAGTTGGAAGTTGGCCAAGACATCCCGATAAAACTTTGAACCGGGCGGACTGAAGCCCCGGGCTAAATACTCAGCAAAAACAACAACTCCTCCATCCTTGGGTTCTGGAGGACTCTCCGGGCCGGGGACCCTCCAGTGAATGACGTCTTTTTTGCCTAAAGCGCCGGTGCGGACTAAGTTATCCAGTTGAGTTTCAGTCACTCGAGAAGGGACCCAATTACACTCGTACACTTGCTTGGCCATGGTGCAATCTACAAAGCAGTAATACCGGTTCAAGAATATGTTGGAAGGCGATATATTGATGCATTCATTGTTAAACCGGAAGAAGTTGCTTATAAACCGGAGTTCTGCAAGGTGGAAATACATAACTGGGAAATCCTGGCGGTTCAACAAGGGGACTAATGGTATATGCCGAGTTCTCAATTTCTCTACAAAGTTAAACCGCCTAGTCTGAAACATTGATGAATCAAGAGTGGATGTGCGAAAACAGGTTTCACAAAAGTATTTCACAGTTTTGGATCTGGAGCATATTCGGAAAAGAAATAAATATTCAAGGTCCAAAGCAGAGCGGTACCGAATCAATGAGCAAGGGTGCAGGGAGATCTATGGCCTCGAGATGCGCAAGTGACAGCGGATGCTAAAAAACTACCGCTACGCAGAACAAGAATTCATAGACTTAACTAAAAGTTATCATATGAGAAAAAAGCAAGCGATGAACGCCGAAGAACCTGGAAACCCTAGAACAGATCTATGGTGAAAAGATAGAAGACTTACCAGAGCTGAGGAAGAAACGGAAGACCGCCGCGATGCTCTGTATACTCAGGGTGATGCAGCGGCCAAGGTTGGTGCAGAAGTTGAATGGCATGAGCTCAAGCTGGGCGACGCGAGGAAGACGAAGCAGAGGTGCACGAAGGGGAAAAAAGAAATAACCCTTCGGTCTTATTTATAAAGCAAGGGACATGTGTCAGGCGCGAGAATCAAGGGGCCGCGAGTTTGGAAACGGAGCTGTTGCCTCGATTGTCGCAGGTCTATTAAACAAAAAAAGGTATTGTGGATAGTTTTTATGACAGGTGATGTCACGCCGGTTTACGATGACCAAAGAAGATGACATCATGGCGGTTCACCCAATTACACAAAGTTGCTGAAGACGAAGTTTTTTGCTGAGGATTGACATGAACCTGTTCAAATCAATCTGGGGCCTAATGTTGGGGATATTACTACTGGGCGTAAACCGGCTAGGACAGGTCGGGTTAACTTCATTAGTAGTTGAATATATTAAAGCCCAAAGTAGGCAGATGAGGGCTTAAGGCCCGTAGCCGGTTTAAGGCTTGTAGCCGTATACCGGCGTGGGTATGTAACTTGTATTTTAAGTTAGGAATAGCAGAGACCGAGCCGGATACATCTATAAACCGGCGTCGGGACTCTGTGAACTGACGGGCGCCACCCATGTATATAAGGGGACGACCCGAAGGCGATTCAGGACGACAGGAAACAACTCGAGACCTAGGCGAAGCTTGTTTGCTCCCGAGTCATCGAAACCCCCATCAATTCCATCACAACTAGACGTAGGCTTTTACCTTCATCGAAGGGGCCGAACTAGTATAAACTCTCTTGCGTCCTTGTGCCCGCTTTAACCCCTTCAAGCTAACCCGTAGCGATGGCTCCACGACTAAGTCCTTTCATGAGGACATCTGCCGTGACAAAACCACGACAGCTTTATATTCCAATGATGGGCTTCCTCAAAATGCCCTAGGTCTTCGTGAGCAAGCGAGTTGGATGCACACCCACTTAGTTTCTTTTGTTGAGCTTTCATATACTTATAGCTCTAGTGCATTCGTTGCATGGAAATCCCTACTCACTCACATTGATATCTATTGATGGGCATCTCCATAGCCCGTTGATACGCCTAGTTGATGTGAGACTATCTTCCCTCTTTTTGTCTTCTCCACAACCACCATTCTATTCCACACATAGTGCTATATCCATGGCTCACGCTCATGTATTGCGTGAAGATTGAAAAAGTTTTGAAAATGTCAAAAGTATGAAACAATTGCTTGGCTTGTTATCGGGGTTGTGCATGATTTAAATACTTTGTGTGGTGAAGATAGAGCATAGCCAGATTATATGATTTTGTAGGGATAACTTTCTATGGCCATGTTATTTTGGGAAGACATAATTGCTTTGTTAGTATGCTTGAAGTATTATTATTTTTATGTCAACATGAACTTTTGTCTTGAATCTTTCGGATCTGAATATTCATATCACAATTAAGAAGAATTACATTGAAATTATGCCAACTAGCATTCCACATCAAAATTATCTTTTTATCATTTACCTACTCGAGGACGAGCAGGAATTAAGCTTAGGATGCTTGATACGTCTCCAACGTATCTTTAATTTTTGATTGCTCCATGCTATATTATCTACTATTTTGGGCAATATTGGGCTTTATTATCCACTTTTATATTACTTTTGGGACTAACCTATTAATCGGAGGCCCAGCCCAGATTTGTTGTTTTATGCCTATTTCTGTGTTTCGAAGAAAAGGAATATCAAACGGAGTCGAAACGAAACGAAATCAACTGGAGAAGTTATTTTTGGAAGGAAAGCTACCGGATAGACTTGGACCCCACGTCAGGAGCCAAGGGAGGTGCTCACGAGGGTGGGGGGGCGCGCCCACCCCCCTAGGGCTCGCCCCCTGCCTTGTGGGGCCCCCGAAGCTCCACCGATGTATTTCTTTCACCCATATATACCCACGTATCGTAAAACTTCCAGAACAGAGATTAGATCGGGAGTTCCGTCGCCGCAAGCCTCTGTAGCCACCAGAAACCTCTCGGGACCCTGTTCCGGCACCCTGCCGGAGGGGGGAACCCCCACCGGTGGCCATCCTCATCATCCCGGCGCTCTCCATGACGAGGAGGGAGTAGTTCACCCTCGGGGCTGAGGGTATGTACCAGTAGTTATGTGTTTGATCTCTCTCTCTCTCTCTCTCTCTCATGTTCTTGATTTGGCACGATCTTGATGTATCGCGAGCTTTGCTATTATAGTTGGATCTTATGTTTCTTCTCCCCCTCTACTCTCTTGTAATGGATTGAGTTTTCCCTTTGAAGTAATCTTGTCGGATTGAGTCTTTAAAGATTTGAGAACACTTGATCTATGTCTTGCCATGCGTATCTGTGGTGACAATGGGATATCACGTGATTCACTTGATGTATGTTTTGGTGATCAACTTGTGGGTTCCGCCCATGAACCTATGCATAGGGGTTGGCACACGTTTTCGTCGTGATTCTCCGGTAGAAACTTTGGGGCACTCTTTGAGGGTCTATGTGTTGGTTGAATAGATGAATCTGAGATTGTGTGATGCATATCGTATAATCATACCCACGGAACTTGAGGTGACATTGGAGTATCTAGATGACATTAGGGTTTTGGTTGATTTGTATCTTAAGGTGTTATTCTAGTACGAACTCTAGGGCTGTTTGTGACACTTATAGGAATAGTCCAACGGATTGATTGGAAAGAATAACTTTGAGGTGGTTTCGTACCCTACCATAATCTCTTCGTTCGTTCTCCACTATTAGTGACTTTGGAGTGACTCTTTGTTGCATGTTGAGGGATAGTTATGTGATCCAATTATGTTATCATTGTTGAAAGAACTTGCACTAGTGAAAGTATGAACCCTAGGCCTTGTTTCTTAGCATTGCAATACCGTTTGTGCTCACTTTATCACTTTTTACCTTACCGTTTCTATATTTTCAGTTTACAAAAACCTATATCTACCATCCATATTGCACTTGTATCACCATCTCTTCGCCGAACTAGTGCACCTATACAATTTACCATTGTATTGGGTGTGTTGGGGACACAAGAGACTCTTTGTTATTTGGTTGCAGGGTTGTTTGAGAGAGACCATCTTCATCCTACGCCTCCCACGGATTGATAAACCTTAGGTCATCCACTTGAGGGAAATTTGCTACTGTCCTACAAACCTCTGCACTTGGAGGCCCAACAACGTCTACAAGAAGAAGGTTGTGTAGTAGACATCAAGGTGGCGCCTTGAGGGGCTGCCGCGGCCAGAGCTCGACCACTCAAGTTTGTCGGCGTTGCAGGGACGGACCCGTGCGCAAGTGTCGTGCCAGAGAGAGCGGCTCCATAGGTAGGTGTCAGTCGAGCAGGTGATTAGGTCGGGTATGTTAAGCATGCAGGAGGAAATTCACTTCCGGTAGATGCAGGAAAAGCAAACGTCGCTGGGCCAGGACCGAGCAGCTTGGGGATGATGCAGCCCGAGGGGCGCCCCCAACAAGGTAAGTAAAGAGCATAAGCAAAACGGATACATGCCGCCGGGACGTACCCACGCGGCCAGGGAATGATGCGGCCGTGTGTGTGCTCCCAGCTAAAAATGGAACTTTGAAAGATGTCACCTGATGCCGGTGAAGATGAAGTGATGCTAAAGAAGCGGGCGATGCGCGGTGGAGACGTCGGTCCTCACGAGCCCCCAGGCCCTGGAGCCTCAGGAGGCTCCAGGGGCACGGGTAGGTCTTCGGAGGCCGTCTCCACCTCTGCCAGGGACGCACGATGCCTGACCTCCTGAGCCTCCAGAACGCTCCTCAGCAGGCGCTGATGAGCGGCGACCGCGTTCGGCAGGCCGAAAGGCATGCGAACATAGCTGTGAGGAGGTCCCTCGCAGCGCCCCATGCTCGAAGGCCAGAGGTGCTCCTGAGACGTGACTCGGTTGAGCCCTGGTACGTCGATGCAGAGGCGCAACCCACCATCCTCTCCTGGATGTGGGGCTACGGCGGGCAAGCGGCGGCTGCCGCGCATGACTCTCAACTCCTGTATATCCTGGGTGTTTCTTGTGATGAACTCCTGAGGGTTTGGTCTTCCTTCCCTTGTACCTTCCTGAGGGAAACGTGCCTGAAAGCACCCCTCCAAGTGGTGCCCGAGCGCCTCCCTCGCAACCTTGGCAAAGTCGGTGGCTCTCCAAGAAAGAGCTCCCGAGCCCTGCCTGAGGAGGGCGCCGGGCGCGCCTTCCTATGTGATAGAGGATGGCGCTCCCTGAACGGGCGCAAATCCTGGCGCAACGCCTCCAGAGGTGCCTGCTTCTTTGTGGCTTGGGTCAGGCGAAGCCTTCTTCTTCTTCAGGGTCGCCTCGAGAAGTCTTCCGCTCCTGTTATCTGGGTCTTCGACTGTTGCGGCTTGGAACGCACGCTCAAGCGAACACTCTGCGTCCCTTTCTTCACAGGGTACGGTGATGACTCCACCGCTTCCTGGCATCTTGAGGACATTGTAACCATGGTGAGTCACTGCCATGAACTTGGCTAGGGCTGGGTACCTGAGGATGGTGTTGTACGGCAGGCAAATGTGGGCGACATCAAAGTTGATGAGCTCGGTGCGGTAGTTGTTGTGCTGCCCGAAGGTGACTGGAAGGCGAACTTGCCCTATCGGAACAGTGGAACCATCAGTGACTCCTGAGAAAGGCTTGGTTGGCTGAAGCTGATCGTATGGCACTTGGAGATTGTCCAACGTCTCGACGGACAGAACGTTGAGTCCTGCCCCGCCATCAATGAGGGTCCTGGTGACCTGCACATTGCTGATGACTGGGGAGCAAAGCATCGGGATGACTTCGGCCGTTGTCGCGCACTTGAGCTGATCCGCTGAGCTAAATGTGATAGCGCACCGAGACCACCTGAGAGGGCGCATTGTCTCAAGCTTGGGGAGGACTGCATTCACCTCACGAGCAAACTGCTTGAAGATGCGCTGTGAGGCCGGGGCTTGGGCGCCACCCAAGATGCAAGCGATTGCACATGGCTCCTGGAAGCCCCCAGCCCCCTCGTCTTGATGTTGGTCTTCGTTCATTCTTGGCGGTGGCGGCAGAGGAGGAAGGCTTGCGTTGCCGTGTGGGCGATTGTCACGAGGCTGATCCCTCCAGCCTCCCTCGCGAGGCTGGTCCTGCCAGTGATCCTCGCGAGGTCGGTCACGCCATCATTGGCGAGGGCCACGGTCCTCCCATCATCCGCCACCTCTTCCTCCTCCTCGGCCATAGCCCCTGTCGTTGCGCTCGGGGCGTCGGCCGATTCGCCCATCTCGCACGGCCCTGAGCTCTTGACATTTGTTGGTGTTGTGAGTGTGGAGGTCGTGGTACACGCAGTATCGGCTGCCCTTGGATGACTCGGGTTGGTCCATGCCTCGCTTGGTGTCTGGTTCCGCTGCGAGCACGGCAGCCCCCTTGCGCTTCACATCCTTGGCCTTGAGCTTTTTCTCTTGCCGGGAGCTCGAGGAGGGAGAGGCGCCCTTCCTCAGCCCTGGCGCACTTGGTCGCCAAGTTGAACAGCTCCAGGGATGTGCACAGGTCTTCATGGGTTGCTAGCTCCTCCTTCATCTTGATGTCGCGCACGCCGTCAGAGAAAGCCGAGATGACGGCTTCTTCAGTCACCCTGGGGATCTTGAGGCGAGCGTTGTTGAAGCGCTGGATGTACTTCTGCAGGGTTTCCCCTGGCTGTTGCTTGATGCGGCGCAGTCGCCACGGAGGCCGGTCGCGAGTGCCCTGGAAGTTGGCGATGAAGCGGGTGCGCATCTTGCTCCAGGAGGAGATCGTACTAGGAGCCAGGTTCAGGAGCCAGGTGCGGGCGCCGTCCTTGAGCGCCATGGGAAACCACTTCGCCATGACCTTTTCGTCTCCGTTGGCGGCTTCGATGCCCAGCTCGTAGAGCTGTAGGAACTCCGCAGGGTCCGCCGTGCCATCGTAGCGAGGGGGCAGATCAGGCTTGAACTTGCCTGGCCATGTGACGCCACATAGCTCGGGAGTGAAGGCGAGGCAGCCTGCTGTGGCCACCGGCGCCCTTTGCTGATGTGGGGCCTGCTCCTGGGGATTACCATGCGCCGCTGCTTGGAGCAGCGCAGGGTCTTGTCGTGGAGGCGCAGGGACGCGATCTTGGCGCGCCGGCGCTGGGAGCGCGCGAGCACCTTCTTGGGGACGAGGGATCTCCTGGCAGCTCCCTTCTTGCTGCGCTGGCGCCGGACGCGGAGGGTCTCGCCCTGGGGCTGCGCGCCTTGGAGCCAAGACGCCTTCTTGGGGAGGAGGTGGCAGAGGCGCCTCCTGGTCCTCGCCCCCTGCATGGAATTGAGGGCGAGGCAGCGAGAGGGACGGCAGGGGGAGCCCCCTGCGGCACTGAAGAACTCGGTGATGCGGGCGAGCCAGTCCTTGTAGAGGTCGTCGACGGGGCAGTAGTGCAGGAGCTCTCTTGCCAGGAGCAGCGCGGCGTGCGCGTCCGTGGGGGCGCGACGGGCGTGGGACGACGAACCAGCTGGAGTCAGCGACGGGGTGGCGGTGCGGCCATCCCGCCGCACCGAAGGGTGCTGAGACGAGGCTTGCTGCTCGTTCCCTGCCGGGCCGGTGGCGGCGTTGGCGGCAGGCGACAAGGAACGACGAGGGCGTCCACCGACGGGCGTCGTCTGGGCGACGCGGGTGGCAAGAGCTGCCCGCCGCTCAGCGCGAGCCCGACGAGTGTCAACCATGGACACGACGGAAGATCACACGCGAACACCGGAAGAAAGATTCTGGTGCACCCCTACCTGGTGCGCCAAATGTCGGATTTCGGGTTCCGGCACACCCTTAAGGTTCGAACTCTGGGGTGCGCGCGAAGATCTCTCCCCTACCGATCTATGTCTGATCTCCTCATGCAATCTAAGCTAGAAACTATGAATAACACAAGGTACACAAGATTTATACTGGTTTGGGCCACCGTTGTGGTGTAATACCCTACTCCAGTGTGTGGTGTGGTGGATTGCCTCTGGGGCTGATGAAGAACAGTACAGAGGAAGAACTGCCTCGCGAGAGGTGTTCTTGAGCTGGTGCGGTGTGTTCTACTTGGTCTCTCGATCCGATTCGATCTCTCCCGCTACTCTGTGGTGGCTAGCTCTATTTATAGAGGCCCTGGGCCTCTCCCCAAATAATGAGCGGGAAGGGCGCCAACAATTGGCCATTTTGAAGGGGAACATCTAGTACAAGTTATCCTGACCAAAGGTGGTCTTGGCTGCCAAAAGCTTGGTGATGACGCATCTTGGGCTCCACGGTGACCTCCGGCCTGCCGCTCTGCTGGTCTTGGTCTCGTTGCACCGAATGGTAATCTTTGCACGATGCCTTGGCCTGTGCTTGCTCCCTTTGCACCAACGGGAAACAAGGACATCGCGAGGGCGGCGCCCACTGGTCTCGATCGTCATGGCTTGCGTCACGGGCTCCTCGCAAGGTGCCCCTGCCTTGATCTCTCCGCCTCCTCACAAGCCTGCCTGATGAGGCTGCTCCTGAGGAAGCTTCCTTGTCGTCCGCCCCGCGAGGCTTGGCCTCTCGCGAGGGTCTTGAGCTTGAGCTGATGAAGATGGGCCGTGATGGGCCCCCACTTGAGCCACGCCGCAGGCGGGCAAGTCTGGGGACCCCCGTTCCCAGAACACCGACAATGGCCTCCTCCGGCAGGGTGCCGGAGAGGGCCTAGATTGATTTCTCGTGGCTACAGAGGCTTGCGGCGGCGGAACTTCCGATCTAGGTTTCTTTCTGGAAGTTTGGGTATATATGAGAGGTGTTGGCGCTGATTTCACGTCAGGGGAGTTTCCGAGCTGTCCACGAGGCAGGGGGCACGCCCCAGTGGGTGGGCGCGCCCCCCACCCTCGTGGGCAGCCCGGGACTCTTCTGGCCAAACTCTGATGCTTCGTGGTCTTCTTCTGGTCCAAAAACAAGCTCCGTCAAGTTTCAGGTCAATTGGACTCCGTTTGGTTTTCCTTTTCTGCGATACTCGAAAACAAGGAGAAAAGCGAACCGCAATGGGCTCTAGGTTAATAGGTTAGTCCCAAAAATCATATAAAATATCATATAAATGCATATAAAACATCCTAGAAGGATAGTATAATAGCATGAATACTTCATAAATTATAGATACGTTGGAGACGTATCAGCATCGCCAAGCTTAATTCCTGCTCATCCTTGAGTAGGTAAATGATAAAAGAAATAATTTATGAAGTGTGAATGCTAGCAAGTGCATAAGTTTGATCAATGGTAATTCCAATCACTTTTTTCTAGCATCATTACATGTCATAATAGTAGCTTATATCATAAGACTTTTCATGATCAAGTAACAAGCTATTCACATGTTAAATATAGATTGTAAACCTTCTTGAAAACTAACAAACAATATTCTCAGTCATCAAACAATTGAAATTTATCTTATTTTCAGGAAGGGTCTATGTCAGAGCTTAGATTTAGCAAATTCCACATACTCAACTATCATTTAATCTTTCACAATTGCTAACACTCACGTGATATTTATGGGTTCAAAGTTTTAATCGGACACAGAGAAAGATAGGGGCTTATAGTTTCGCCTCCCAACCTTTTACCTCAAGGGTAATGTTAACAATAATAGCTCATGATGCCTTACATCCAATCGAAATATATATATATATATATATATATATATATATATATATATATATATATATATTTCCAACACAATGTGCTTGCCAAAGGATAAAATGTAAAAAGGAAAGGTGAAAATCACCATGACTCTTGCATAAGGGTAAGAGATAAAAGTAAAAGATAGGCCCTTCGCAGAGGGAAGCAGAGGTTGCCATGCGCTTTCAGGGGTTGGATGCACAAAATCTTAATGCGAAAGAACATCACTTTATATTGCCACTTGTGATATCGACCTTTATTATGCAGTCTGTCGCTTTTATTTTTTCCACATCACAAGATCGTATAAAGCTTATTTCCTCCACACTAGTCAATCACACATATTTAGAGAGCAATTTTTATTGCTTGCACCGATGACAACTTACTTGAAGGATCTTACTCAATCCATAGGTAGATATGGTGGACTCTAATGGCAAAACCGGGTTTAAGGGTATTTGAAAGCACAAGTAGTATCTCTACTTAGTGCAAAGAATTTGGCTAGCATGAGGGGGAAATGCAAGCTCAACGTGTTGGGCGATCCATGACAATATACTTTATTTCAGATATAAGAAAACATAACCCATTACGTTGTCTTCCTTCTCCAACATCAACCTTTTAGCATGTCATATTTTAATGAGTGCTCACAATTACAAAAGATGTCCAAGATAGTATATTTATACGTGAAATCCCTCTTCCTTCAATATTCTTTCATGAATTGTTCAAGTGACCAATTCTACGTTTGCTAACTTTCAATAAGTTTACTACCTATACTTATTATGTGTGAAGTAATTACTACCCATGTTATAAGCATATGAAACATATATAAATTCAGATTTATGACATTCAATTTATTCAACCATTTACTCATAGGATATACGTGAAGCACATGAGTAAATGACAAACTACTCCAAAAGATATGAGTGAAGAACACCGAGTAGTCAAATAATTAACTAGCCATGGGAGGATTCTTTTTCATTCAATATTTCAGATCCAATGATTTTATTCAAACAGCAAGTAAAATTGAAAATACGCTCCAAGCAAAACACATATCATGTGACGAATAAAAATATAGCTCTGAGTAAGGTATACCTATATTTTTGAAGACGAAAGAGGGGATGCCTTCCGGGGCATCCCCTAACTTAGGTGCTTGAGTCTTCCTTGAATATTACCTTGGGGTTCCTTGGGCATCCCCAAGCTTAGGGTCTTTCCACTCCTTGTTCTCCTCATATCGATATCTCACCCAAAGCTTGAAAACTTCAATCACACAAAACTTAACGAAACTTCGTGAGATAGGTTAGTATGATAAGGAGTAAACCATTCACTTTGGTACTGTCAAAGACAAGGTTCACAATTGTTCCCACACAATGTCTACTGTACCATATCATTTATACAATTTATATTGAGACATATAAGCCATAGAAACTAGAAAACAAGCAAACTATGCAATGAAAACATAATCTGTCAGAAACATAACAGTCTGTAATGATCTGAACATAAACCATACTTCTGCTACTCCAAAAATTATTAAATAAATTGGTGGACGTGAGGAATTTTTCTATTAATCTTCTGAAAAAAGAATCAACTCAAAAGCACTCTTCTGTAAAAAAATGACAGCTAATGTCGTGAGCGCAAAGTTTCTGTTTTTTACAGCAAGATCACATTAGCTTTCACCCAAGTCTTCCCAAAGGTCTTACTTGGCACTTTATTGAAACAAAAGCTATAAAACATGATTACTACAGTATCTTAATCATGAAAACACACAAAAACAGTAAGGGTAAATATTGGGTTGTCTCCCAACAAGCGCTTTTCTTTAATGCCTTTTAGCTAGGCATGATGATTTCAATGATGCTCACATAATAGACAAGAATTGAAACACAAAGAGAGCATCTTGAAGAATATGACTAGCACATCTAAATATAACCCACTTCCTATTCCTAGGGATTTTGTGAGCACGCAACTTATGGGAACAAGAATCAACTAGCATAGGAAGGCAAAATAAGTATAACTTCAAAACTTTAAGCACATAGAGAGGAAACTTGATATTATTGCAACTCCTACAAGCATGTATTCCTCCCTCATAATAATTTTCAGTAGCATCATGGATAACAACTTTGTTCTCATACTCAATTGGAACCTCTTCCAAATAGTGGAATCATTACTAGCTAAAGTTGACACTCTTCCAAATCCACTTTCATAAATATCACACTAAGATTCAACACCCTCCAAAATAGTGGGATCACTAATTCCTAAAGTTGACACTCTTCCAAACCCACTTTAAATGATAGTATTATTCATACTCCAAAAGATATAAGTGAAGTTCATGGAGCATTCTACAATTAATATAGACTAACCAATATCCAAGCTCAAAATGTATAAGTGAAGCACATGAAGCATTCTATAAAACCATACTCAAAAGATTTAAGTGAAGCACAAGGAGCAATTCTATAAGATCATACTTAAAAGATTTAAGTGAAGCACATGAAGTATTCTATAAATAAATGAAGGGCTATATCATGCTATCCTGGTTCTTAAAGGAAAAACAAAAACACAAAGGACACAAATCATATGAACAAAACAAAAACCGAGGTATACCGATATTTGTTGAAGAAGAAAGATGGGATGCCAACCGGGGCATCCCCAAGCTTAGATGCTTGAGTATCCTTTGAAATATTTACTTGGGGTGCCTTAGGCATACCCAAGCTTTAACTCTTGCCTCTGTTTATTCTTCTCACATCGGTAACTCCTCGTTCTTCGAACAATTCATCCACAAAAACTTTGTGAGATCCGTTAGTAGAACAAAGCAAATCACTACTATAAGTACTGTTGCAAACCAATTCATATTTTGTTTTTGCATTATAGCTACTGTAATATAACTTTTCCATGGCTTAATCCACTGATAGAAATTGATAGTTTCATCAAAACAAGCAAGCAATGCATCAAAAACAGAATCTGTCTTAAACAGGGCAGTCTGTAGTAATCTGCAAGTTTAGCAAACTTCTGTAACTCCTAAAATTATGAAATAAATTTTACAATTTGAACAGTTTGTACAAAAGTAATGTGCAAAAATTTCAGACCCATTTGACCTTCCAGTAAAAAATGTAAATTCATGCACTACAGCCAAAGTTTCTGTTTTTGTTCTGCACATAGTGAACAAGCAATCTAATCACCCTAAAACCAAAGCTTGGCACATTATTTTTATAATACAATGGATATACACAAGGGGATAATTATTTACAGAGAAACTTTCATGAAAAATTCTACATTGTTTCCGTGAGCATGAACACAAGTGCTCAAGGTCGACCCTCACTTCTTCAATGCATAACTTTCCAATCACTTCTCTTTTTGAAAAACTTTTTAGGCATGAGAGGCAAGTAATTTTTTTGAATTTTATTTCTTTAATTTTTTTGTATGTTTCACCCACAACTAAACAGAAACAAAAAGGAAAAACAAAATCTACTTAGTGAAGAAAGTGTTGGGGAACGTAGCAGAAATTCAAAATTTTCCTACCTGTCACCAAGATCTATCTATGGAGAAACTAACAACGAGGGGAAGGAGAGTGCACCTCATACCCTAGTAGATCGCTAAGCGGAAGCGTTCAAGAGAACGGGGTTGAAGGAGTCGTACTCGTCGTGATCCAAATCACCGGAGATCCTAGTGCCGAACGGACGGCACCTCCGCGTTCAACACACGTACAGCCCGGTGACGTCTCCCATGCCTTGATCCAGCAAGGAGAGAGGGAGAGGTTGGGGAAGACTCCATCCAGCAGCAGCACCACGGTGTGGTGGTGATGGAGGAGTGTGGCAATCCTGCAGGGCTTCGCCAAGCACCGCGGGAGAGGAGGAGGACTTGGGAGAGGGGGAGGGCTGCACCAGGGGCAATGGTGAAGCTCCCATGCGCCTCCCCACTATATATAGGGGTGGAGGGGGCTGGTTTCTTGCCCTCCAAGTCCATTGGGGCGTTGGCAAAGGTGGGAGGAAAGAAATCACATCATTTCCTTCCCCATCGATTGTTATCCCCCTTTTTTAGGGATCTTGATCTTATCCCTTCGGGATATGATCTTATTCCTTCTAAGGGGGGATCTTGGTGCGCCTTGACAAGGGGTGTGGGGCCTTGCCCCCACTATCCACGTTCATGTGGGTCCCCCCATGCAGGTGGGCCCCACTCCGAAACCTTCAAGAACCTTCCCGGTACAATACCGAAAAATCCCGAACATTTTTCGGTGGCCAAAATAGGACTTCCCATATATAAATCTTTACCTCCGGACCATTCCGGAACTCCTCGTGACGTCCGGGATCTCATCCGGGACTTCGAACAACATTGGGTAACCACATATAAACTTCCTTTATAACCCTAGTGTCATCGAACCTTAAATGTGTAGACCCTACGGGTTCGGGAACCATGCAGACATGACCTAGACGTTCTCCGGCCAATAACCAACAACGGGATCTGGATACCCATGTTGTCTCCCACATGTTCCATGATGATCTCATCGGATGAACCACGATGTCAAGGACTCAATCAATCACGTATACAATTCCCTTTGTCTAACGGTATTGTACTTGCCCGAGATTCGATATTCGGTATACCGATACCTTGTTCAATCTCGTTACCGGCAAGTCTCTTTACTCGTTCTGTAACACATCATCCCATGATCAACCCCTTGGTCACATTGTGCACATTATGATGATGTCCTACCGAGTGGGCCCAGAGATACCTCTCTGTTTACACGGAGTGACAAATCCCAGTCTCGATTCGTGCCAACCCAACAAACACTTTTGGAGATACCTGTAGTGCACCTTTATAGCCACCCAGTTACGTTGTGACGGTTGGTACACCCAAATCATTCCTACGGTATCCGGGAGTTGCACAATCTCATGGTCTAAGGAAAAGATACTTGACATTAGAAAAGCTTTAGCATACGAACTACACGATCTTTGTGCTAGGCTTAGGACTGGGTCTTGTCCATCACATCATTCTGCTAATGATGTGATCCCGTTATCAACGACATCCAATGTCCATGGTCGTGAAACTGTAACCATCTATTGATCAATGAGCTAGTCAACTAGAGGCTTACTAGGGACATGGTGTTGTCTATGTACCCACACATGTATCTGAGTTTCCTATCAGTACAATATAGCATGGATAATAAACGATTATCATGAACAAGGAAATATAATAATAACTAATTTATTATTGCCTCTAGGGCATATTTCCAACAGTCTCCCACTTGCACTAGAGTCAATAATCTAGTTCACATCACCATGTGATTAACACTCACAGGTCACATCACCATGTGACCAACATCCAAAGAGTTTACTAGTGTCACTAAACTAGTTCACATCATCAAGTGATTAAGACTCAATGAGTTCTGGGGTTTGATCATGTTTTGCTTGTGAGAGAGGTTTTAGTCAACGGGTCTGCAACATTCAGATTCGTATGTACTTCGCTAATCTCTAGGTCATATTGTAAATGCTGCTTCCAAGCTCCTCTTGGAGCTATTCCAAATGGTTGCTCCACTATACGTATCCGATTTTCTACTCAGAGTCACTCGGATAGGTGTTAAAGCTTGCATCGACGTAACCCTTTACGTCGAACTCTTTATCACCTCCATAATCGAGAAACATGTCCTTATTTACTCCAAGGACAATTTTGACTGATGTCCAATGATCCATTCCTGGATCATTCTTGTACCCTTCGATCGACTCATGGCAAGGCACACTTCCGATGCGGTACACAGATAGCATACTATAGAGCCTACGTCACGAAGCATAGGGGACGACTTTGTCCTTTCTCTCTATTCTCGCCGTGGTCGAGCTTTAAGTCTTAACCGTACCTTACATCTCGTGCAAGAACTCCTTCTTTGACTGATCCATCTTGAACACCTTCAAGATCATGTCAAGGTATATGCTCATTTGAAAGTATCATTAAGCGTTTTTTATCTATCCTCATAGATCTTGATGCTCAATGTTCAAGTAGCTTAATCCAGGTTTTTTATTGAAAAACACCTTTCAAATAACCCTATATGCTTTCCAGAAATTCTACATCATTTCTGATCAACAATATGTCAACAACATATACTCATCAGAAATTCTATAGTGCTCCCACTCACTTCTTTGGAAATACAAGTTTCTCATAAACTTTGTATAAACCCGAAATCTTTGATCATCTTATCAAAGTGCATATTCCAACTCCGAGATGCTTACTCCAGTCCATGGAAGGATCGCTGGAGTTAGCATACCTTTTAGCATCCTTAGGATCGACAAAACCTTTCTGATTGTATCACATACAACCTTTACTTATTAAACCGGTAAGGAAACTCATTTTGACATCCATCCGCCAGATTTCATAAATGCAGCTAATGCTAACATGATTCCGACGGACTTAAGCATCGCTACGGATGAGAAAATCTCATCGTAGTCAACTCCTTGAACTTGTGAAAAACTCTTCACCACAAGTCGAGCTTCATAGACGGTGACATTACCGTCCATGTTCGTCTTCTTCTTAAAGATCCATTTATCTCAATGGTTTGCCGATCATCGCGCAAGTCCACCAAAGTCCATGCTTTGTTCTGATACATGGATCCTATCTCGGATTTCATGGCTTCTAACCATTTGTCGGAATTTGGGCCCACCATCGCTTCTCCATAGCTCGAGGTTCATTGTTGTCTAGCAACATGACCTTCAAGACAGGATCACTGCACCACTCAAGTAGTACGCATCCTTGTCACCCTACGAGGTATGGTAGTGACTTGATCCAAAACTTCATGATCACTATCATAAGCTTCTACTTCAATTGGTGTAGGCGCCACAGGAACAACTTCATGTGCCCTGCTACACACTTGTTGAAGTGATGGTTCAATAACCTCATCAAGTCTCCACCATCCTCCCACTCAATTCTTTCGAGAGAAACTTTTCCTCAGGAAAGGACCTAATTCTAGAAACAATCCTTTTTGCTTCCGGAACTGAGATTGGAGGTATACCCAACTGTTTTGGGTGTACTATGAAGATGCATTTGTCCGCTTTGGGTTCGAGCTTATCAACCTGAAACTTTTTCACATAAGCGTCGCAGACCCAAACTTTTAAGAAACGACAATTTAGGTTTCTCCAAACCATAGTTCAAACGGTGTCGTCTCAATGGAATTACGTGGTGCCCTATTAAAGTGAGTGCGGTTGTCTCTAATGCCTAACCCATGAACGATAGTGGTAATTCGATAAGAGACATCATGGTACGCATCATATCCAATAGGGTGCAACTATGATGTTTGGACACACCATCACACTATGGTGTTCCAGTGGTATTTATTGTGAAACAATTTCCACAATGTCTTAATTATGCGTGCCTAAGCTCAGAACTCAGATACTCATCTCTATGATCATATCATAGACATTTTATCCTCTTGTCACGATGATCTTCAAATTCACTCTGAAATTACTTGAACCATTCAATAATTCAGACTTGTGTTTCATCAAGTAAATACACTCAGTGTCTACTCAAATCATCCGTGAAGTAAGAACATAACGATATTCACTGCATGCCGCAGCACTCATTGGACTGCACACATCAAAATGTGTTACTTCCAACAAGTTGCTATCTTGTTCCATCTTACTGAAACCAAGGCTTTTCCATCATTTTGCCCATGTGGTATGATTTGCATATCTCAAGTGATTCAAAATCAAGTGAGTCCAAACGATCCATCTGCATGGAGTTTCTTCATGCGTATACACCAATAGACATGGTTCGCATGTCTCAAACTTTTCAAAACGAGTGAGTCCAAAGATCCATCAACATGGAGCTTCTTCATGCGTTTTATAACAATATGACTTACATGGCAGTGCCACAAGTAAGTGGTATCATCATTACTATCTTATATCTTTTGGCATGAAAATGTGTATTACTATGATTGAGATTCAATAAACCATTCCTTTAGGTGCAAGATCATTGAAGGTATTATTCAAATAAATAGAGTAACCATTATTCTCCTTAAATGAATAACCGTATTGCGATAGACATAATCCAATCATGTCTATGCTCAATCAAACACCAAATGACAATTCTTCTGGTTTAATACTAATCTTGATGGTAGAGGGAGCGTGCGATGTTTGATCACATCAAACTTGGAAACACTTCCAACACATATCGTCAGCTCACCTTTAGCTAGTCTCCATTTATTCCGTAGCCTTTTATTTCGAGTTACTAACACTTAGCAACCGAACCGGTATCTAATACCCTGGTGCTACTAGGAGTACTAGTAAAGTACACAATAACTTAATGTATATCCAATATACTTCTATCGACCTTGCCAGCCTTCTCATCTACCAAGTATCTAGGGTAATTACGCTCGGTGGCTGTTCCCCTTATTACGTAAGCACTTAGTCTCGGGTTTGGGTTCAACCTTGGGTTTCTTCATTAGAGCATCGCCTGATTTGCAGTTTCATGAAGTATCCCTTCTTGCCCTTGCCCTTCTTGAAACTAGTGGTTTCACCAACCATCAACAATTGATGCTCCTTCTTGATTCCTACTTTCATGTGTCAAACATCGGAATATCTCAAGGATCATCATATCTATCCCTAATTTGTTATAGTTCATCACGAAGCTCTAGCAGCTTGGTGGCAATGACTTTGGAGAAACATCACTATCTCTGGAAGATCAACTCCCACTCGATTCAAGTGATTGTTGCACTTAGACAATCTGAGCACAAGCTCAACGATTGAGCTTTTCTCCCTCAGTTTGAGCTAAGAAAATTGTCGGAGGTCTTATACCTCTTGACGTGGGCACGAGCCTGAAATCCCAATTTCAGCCCTCGAAACATCTCATATGTTCCGCGACGTTTCGAAAAACGTCTTTGGTGCCCCAACTCTAAACTGTTTAACTGAACTATCACGTAGTTATCAAAACGTGTATGTCCGATGTTCACAACATCCGCAGACGATGTTTGGGGTTCAGCACACTGAGTGGTGCATTAAGGACATAAGCTTTCTTCTGTCCGCATAATCGCAAATATCAACTATCAACTATATTTTATATAGTAACATATCTAAATAATTGAACTAAAAAGCGAGCTTAAGACAAAATTTGCAAAGATCTTTTGACTATGTTACGGATAATTAAGTTCATCTCATGAACTCCCACTCGATAGACATCCTCTAGTCATCTAATGATTACATGATCCGAGTCAACTAGGCCGTGTCCGATCATCACGTGAGACGGACTAGTCATCATCGGTGAACATCTTCATGTTGATCGTATCCTCCATACGACTCATGCTCGACCTTTCGGTCTCTTGTGTTCCGAGGCCATGTCTGTACATGCTAGGCTCGTCAAGTTAACCTAAGTGTTTCGCGTGTGTAAATCTGGCTTACACCCGTTGTATGTGAACGTAAGAATCTATCACACCCGATCATCACGTGGTGCTTCGGAACGCATTTAACTTTCGCAACGGTGCATAGTTAGGGGGAACACTTTCTTGAAATTTTAATGAGGGATCATCTTATTTTTTACCGTCGTTCTAAGCAAATAAGATGCATAAACATGATAAACATCACATGCAATCAAAAAGTGACATGATATGGCTAATATCATTTTGCTCCTTTTGATCTTCATCTTCGGGGCTCCATGATCATCGTCGTCACCGGCATGACACCATGATCTCCATCATCGTGTCTCCATGAAGTTGTCTCGCCAACTTATTACTTCTACTACTATGGCTACGGTTAGCAATAAAGTAAAGTAATTACATGGCGTTGTTCAATGACACGCAGGTCATACAATAAATAAAGACAACTCCTATGGCTCCTGCCGGTTGTCATACTCATCGACATGCAAGTCGTGATTCCTATTACAAGAACATGATCAATCTCATACATCACATATCATTCATCACATTCTTCTTGGCCATATCACATCACATAGCATACCCTGCAAAAACAAGTTAGACCTCCTCTAATTGTTGTTTGCATGTTTTTACGTGGCTGCTATGGGTTTCTAGCAAGAACGTTTCTTACCTATGCAAAACCACAATGTGATATGCCAATTGCTATTTACCCTTCATAAGGACCCTTTTCATCGAATCCGTTCCGACTAAAGTGGGAGAGATCGGCACCCGCTAGCCACCTTATGCACCATGTCGATCGGTGGAACTTTGTCTCACGTAAGTGTACGTGTAAGGTCGGTCCGGGCTGCTTCATCCCACAATACCGTCGAAACTAGATTGGACTAGTAACGGTAAGCATATTAAACAAAATCAACGCCCACAACTACTTTGTGTTCTACTCGTGCAAAGAATCTACGCAATAGACCTAGCTCTGATACCACTGTTGGGGAACGTAGCAGAAATTCAAAATTTTCCTACCTGTCACCAAGATCTATCTATGGAGAAACTAGCAACGAGGGGAAGGAGAGTGCACCTACATACCCTTGTAGATCGCTAAGCGGACGCGTTCAAGAGAACGGGGTTGAAGGAGTCGTACTCGTCGTGATCCAAATCACCGGAGATCCTAGTGCCGAACGGACGGCACCTCCGCGTTCAACACACGTACAGCCCGGTGATGTCTCCCATGCCTTGATCCAGCAAGGAGAGAGGGAGAGGTTGGGGAAGACTCCATCCAGCCGCAGCACCAGGGTGCGGTGGTGATGGAGGAGCGTGGCAATCTTGCAGGGCTTCGCCAAGCACCGCGGGAGAGGAGCAGGACTTGGGAGAGGGGGAGGGTTGCGCCAGGGGCAAGGGTGAAGCTCCCATGCGCCTCCCCACTATATATAGGGGTGGAGGGGGCTGGTTTCTTGCCCTCCAAGTCCATTGGGGCATTGGCAAAGGTGGGAGGAAAGAAATCACATCATTTCCTTCCCCACCGATTGTTATCCCCCCTTTTTAGGGATCTTGATCTTATCCCTTCGGGATACGATCTTATTCCTTCTAAGGGGGGATCTTGGTGCGCCTTGACCAGGGGTGTGGGGCCTTGCCCCCACTATTCACGTTCATGTGGGTCCCCCCATGCAGGTGGGCCCCACTCCGGAACCTTCTAGAACCTTCCCGGTACAATACCGAAAAATCCTGAACATTTTCCGGTGGCCAAAATAGGACTTCCCATATATAAATCTTTACCTCCGGACCATTCCGGAACTCCTCGTGATGTCCGAGATCTCATGCGGGACTCCGAACAACATTCGGTAACCACATACAAACTTCCTTTATAACCCTAGCGTCATCGAACCTTAAGTGTGTAGACCCTACGGGTTCGGGAACCCTGCAGACATGACCTAGACGTTCTCCGGCCAATAACCAACAGCGGGACCTGGATACCCATGTTGGCTCCCACATGTTCCACGATGATCTCATCAGATGAACCACGATGTCAAGGACTCAATCAATCCCGTATACAATTCCCTTTGTCTAACGGTATTGTACTTGCCCGAGATTCGATTGTCGGTATACCGATACCTTGTTCAATCTCATTACCGGCAAGTCTCTTTACTCGTTCCGTAACACATCATCCCATGATCAACCCCTTGGTCACATTGTGCACATTAAGATGATGTCCTACCGAGTGGGCCCAGAAATACCTCTCCGTTTACACGGAGTGACAAATCCTAGTCTCGATTCGTGCCAACCCAACAAACACTTTCGGAGATACCTGTAGTGCACCTTTATAGCCACCCAGTTATGTTGTGATGTTTGGTACACCCAAATCATTCCTACGGTATCCGGGAGTTGCACAATCTCATGGTCTAAGGAAAAGATACTTGACATTAGAAAAGCTTTAGCATACGAACTACACGATCTTTGTGCTAGGCTTAGGATTGGGTCTTGTCCATCACATCATTCTCCTAATGATGTGATCCCGTTATCAACGACATCCAATGTCCATGGTCGTGAAGCTGTAACCATCTATTGATCAACGAGCTAGTCAACTAGAGGCTTACTAGGGACATGGTGTTGTCTATGTACCCACACATGTATCTGAGTTTCCTATCAATACAATTATAGCATCGATAATAAACGATTATCATGAACAAGGAAATATAATAATAACTAATTTATTATTGCCTCTAGGGCATATTTCCAACAGAAAGCAAACAAGCACACACGTGAATATCAACCCCACGCTATTGCTCCCCGGCAACGGCGCCAGAAAAGAGCTTGATAATCCCCAAGTGCAGGGAATCATCGTAGCAATTTCCAAAGGTTGAAGTGATAAGTATGGAGTGTCGAACCCACAAGGAGCTAAAGGTAATATCTATATTATCTCAAGCCATATACCGCCAATCGACACGAATTTCGTGCAATCGAATGTTTGCTTCAAAATATTAACGTGAAATAATACTACGTTGTTGGTATGATTAGTGTAAGTTTGCTTGGTAACGGAGAGCTAAAATATAAAAGTAGGTGATGTTATCATAAAGTTAGAATATATTACTAAGTATTATAAATAGCGAGCATGGAATAATGGTGGATCGGTGTGCGGAATTGTCCTAGGCAATTGTTAACAAGACCGATAGTCGTCATTGCAATTTCATATGAGGGAGAGGCATAAGCTAACATACTTTCTCTACTTGGATCATATGCATTTATGATTGGAACTCTAGCAAGAATCCGCAACTACTAAAGATGATTAAGGTAAAACCCAACCATAGCATTAAAGCATCAAGTCCCCTTTATCCCATACGCAACAACCCCCTTACTCGGGTTTATGCTTCTGTCACTCAAGCAACCCACTATAAGCGAATCATAAACGTATTGCAACACCCTACAACGGGAATCCCTCACGCTTGTGCGACACGGAGGGCACCATAGGACAGCACCAATAATAAAACATACAACTCGTACCAATCTCGATCATCAATCAACCTAAGGACAAAACATATCTACTCAAAACATCATAGGATGGCAACACATCATTGGATCATAATATGTGGCATAAAGCACCATGTTCAAGTAGGGATTACAGCGAGGCGTGGGAGAGTCGACCGCGTAAAAGAGATGAGGATGGTGATGATGATGGTGATGTTGATGAAGACAATCACCATGGCGATGATTCCCCTCCCGATGGCACTCCAGCACCACCGGAAGAGAGGAGGAAAGGTTCTCCCCCTTGTCCTTCCTCCTCCATGGCCTCCCCCCTAGATGGGGAAAGGTTCTCCCTCTGGTCCTTGGACTTTATGGCGATGATGGCCTCTCCGGGATAGTCCTCCATGGCCACCGGTGATGATGGCCCCCTCCGGAAGGGTGCCGGAGAGGGCCTAGATTGATTTCTCGTGGCTACAGAGGCTTGCGGCGGCGGAACTTCCGATCTAGGTTTCTTTCTGGAAGTTTGGGTATATATGAGAGGTGTTGGCGTTAATTTCATGTAAGGGAGGTTTCCGGGCTGTCCACGAGGCAGGGGGGTGGGCGCGTCCCCCACCCTCGTGGGCAGCCCGGGACTCTTCTGGCTCAACTCTGATGCTCCGTGGTCTTCTTCTGGTCCAAAAACAAGCTCCGTCAAGTTTCAGGTCAACTGGACTCCGTTTGATTTTCCTTTTCTGCGATACTCTAAAACAAGGAGAAAACAGAAACTGGCACTGGCTCTAGGTTAATAGGTTAGTCCCAAAAATCATATAAAATATCATATAAATGCATATAAAACATCCTAGCAGGATAGTATAATAGCATGAATACTTCATAAATTATAGATACGTTGGAGACGTATCAAACGTGTCCTTCAGAAGTGACAAAATGGGTCGATGGCGTATAAAGCTCGCAAATCCTTGACCGCTTGGCGGAGGAGATCAGCGGTAGTGTCGTCGAAGAGATCGACGACGGTTGAACCAGAGGGGTTGGGCATGGACCACTTAACTTGTGACATGGCCCACATGAAGCCGTCGGTGTTGACGAGCTTGATGTCGTAGCCATCTTTCCCGAGATACAATAATACGCTAGCCCGCTGACATGAAGCCTTCGGCATGGCAACATAGTCAACTTCTTCGCCGGCTTCCGCGGCGACGTGTTGCTCCGGGATCGACAGGTCGGGGCGAACGGCGGCCACCTCTCCAACGCCCGTCGGAGAGGCCTTGATAAACCTCTTCTTGGCCGAACACTTGTCGGGCTCCCCAAGTTACGTGGTCGAGTTTAGGATGCGACATTCCGGAGCAGGGGATGTGGATCTGGTGGGGAGGCGACGATATGGGAATCGCCGGATAACCTGAACTTTATTATCTAAGCTAGCAGGAACGGGCAGACCGGTAGGGTTGGCGGCGGCACCGGCGGCGGCCGCGAGCTAGGGTTCGAAGGGGGAGGGGCGGGTGGGGGACTGTGGAGGGGGGTTGGTGTTTGAGGATACGCCGGGGCTACTGAAAATTTTAGTAATGGTGGGTGGAGATGGTGGTGGACGAGGGAGGGCGACGGTTCAAATGCCTCGGCTACTGATATTTTACTATAAGGTCGGTACTGGAGGAGTGTGGGCGATGGTTGAAGTACGACAGCTACTAAAATTTGGGTAAAGGAATTGATGCGCGGAGGGAGTGCCCAAGATTGCGCACGGTCCAATAACAATATGCGTGCATGATAATAAGGAAAAGTGGCGCGGATCCGCCGATTTTTGCAACGCTCAAGGCGGGTAGTTTGTTTTTATATTTCTAGCTAGCTGGTCTATCGCTTTGCACGTTCGTTCTAATTTCCAAATAAACATACCCGCCTTTAGCTTCCACAGGTGGTGGTTTTACAGCGCACTTGCATCGCACACGGTTAAGCCAGTACCTCCACCCTTTGCTCGCGCTTGTGCGGTCATGGTGATTTCAGCGCACTTGCATCGCACACGGTTGAGCCAGTACCTCCACCCTTAGCTCGCGCTTGCGCGGTCGTGGTGATTTTAGCGCACTTGCATCACACACGGTTGAGCCAGTACCTCCACCCTTTGCTCGCTTGCTGATGCATTGGTGATTTCAGCGCACTTGCATCGCACACGGTTGAGCCAGTACCTCCACCTTAATTTGCTCGCGCTTGCGTGGTCGTGGTGATTCACATCGCACTTGTATCGCACACGGTTAAGATATTATACCCCATGTCCGTTGAGGGTCATCAGAGTCTTTGCAACAAAAAATACCGTTAGGGAGGGTCAAAAGACAGTTGATACGTCTCCGACGTATCTATAAATTTTGATTGCTCCATGCTATATTATCTACTGTTTTGGACCATATTGGGCTTTATTTTCCACTTTTATATTATTTTGGGACTAACCTATTAAACGGAGGCCCAGCCCAGAATTGCTGTTTTCTTTGCCTATTTCAGTGTTTCAAAGAAACAGAATATCAGACGGAGTCCAAACGGAATGAAACCTTCGGGAACGTGATTTTCTCACTGAACGTGATCCACGAGACTTGGACCCTGCTCCAAGGAACAAAAGAGGCGGTCACGAGGGTGGGGGCGCCCCCCCAGGGCGCGCCCCCTGCCTCATGGGCCCCCTGTTGCTGCACCGACGTACTCCTTCCTCCTATATATACCTATGTACCCCCAAACGATCAGATATGGAGCCAAAAACCTAATTCCACCACCGCAACTTTCTGTATCCACGAGATCCCATCTTGGGGCCTGTTCAGTGCTCACGAGGAGAGGGCCGTCATCATGGAGGGCTTCTACATCATCATAGCCGCTCCGATGAAGTGTGAGTAGTTTACCTCAGACCTTCGGGTCCATAGTTATTAGCTAGATGGCTTCTTCTCTCTTTTGGGATCTCAATACAATGTTCTCCCCCTCTCTCGTGGAGATCTATTCGATGTAATCTTATTTTTGTGGTGTGTTTGTTGAGACCGATGAATTGTGGGTTTATGATCAAGTCTATCTATGAATAATATTTGAATCTTCTCTGAATTCTTTTATGTATGATTGGTTATCTTTGCAGGTCTCTTCGAATTATCAGTTTGATTTGGCCTACTAGATTGGTTTTTCTTGCCATGGGAGAAGTATTTAGCTTTGGGTTCGATCTTGCGGTGTCCTTTCCCAGTGACAGAAGGGGCAGCAAGGCACGTATTGTATCGTTGCCATCGAGGATAACAAGATGGGGTTTATTTCATATTGCATGAATTTATCTCTCTACATCATGTCATCTTGCTTAAGGCGTTACTCTGTTTTTAACTTAATACTCTAGATAAATGCTAGATAGCGGTCGATGAGTGCAGTAATAGTAGTAGATGCAGGCAGGAGTCGGTCTACTTGTCTCGGACGTGATGCCTATATACATGATCATACCTAGATATTCTCATAACTATGCTCAATTCTGTCAATTGCTCAACAATAATTTGTTCACGCACCGTAGAATACTTATGCTCTTGAGAGAAGCAACTAGTGAAACCTATTGCCCCCGGGTCTATTCTCATCATATCAATCTGCATCACTTTATTTTTGCTTTGCTTTTTGCTTTTCCTTTTACTTTTCACTTTGCATCTCTATATCAAAAATACCAAAAATATTATCTATCATCTCTACCAGATCTCACTCTCGTAAGTGACCGTGAAGGGATTGACAATCCCTAATCGCGTTGGTTGCGAGGAGCTATTGCTTTTGTGTAGGTACGAGGGACTTGTGCATGGCCTCCTACTGGATTGATACCTTGGTTCTCAAAAACTGAGGGAAATACTTACGCTACTCTGCTGCATCATCCTCCTTTCCTCTTCGGGGAAATCCAACGCAAGCTCAAGAGGTAGCAAGAAGAATTTCTGGTGCCGTTGCCTGGGAGTCTATGCAAAAAAGTCAACATACCAAGTACCCATCACAATCCCTATCTCCCGCATTACATTAGTTGCCATTTGTCTCGTTTTCCTCTCCCCCACTTCACCCTTGTCGTTTTATTCGCCCTCTCTTTCCCAATCTCCTTCTCCTTCTCTTTCTCCGTTTGCCTTTTGTTTGCTCGTGTGTTGGATTGCTTGTCTGTCACGATGGCTCAAGATACTACCAAATTGTGTGACTTCACCAATACCAACAATAATGATTTCCTTAGCACTCCGATTGCTCCTCCTGCCAATACCGAATCTTGTGAAATCAATACTGCTTTGTTGAATCTTGTTATGAAAGATCAATTACGCCTTCCTAGTGAAGATGTTGCTACTCATCTGAATAGCTTCGTTGATTTATGTGATATGCAAAAGAAAAAAGATGTCGATAATGATGTTGTTAAATTGAAGCTATTTCCTTTTTCGCTTAGAGATCGTGCTAAAGCTTGGTTTTCGTCTTTGCCTAAAAATAGTATTGATTCTTGGAACAAGTGCAAAGATGCTTTTATCTCTAAGTATTTTCCTCCCGCTAAGATCATCTCTCTTAGAAACGACATTATGAATTTTAAACAACTTGATCATGAACATGTTTCACAAGCTTGGGAGAGAATGAAATTAATGATACGTAATTGCCCTACTCATGGTTTGAATTTGTGGATGATTATACAAAAATTTTATGCCGGATTGAATTTTGCTTCTAGAAATCTTTTAGATTCGGCCGCGGGAGGCACTTTTATGGAAATCACTTTAGGAGATGCTACTAAAATCCTAGATAATATTACGGTTAATTATTCTGAATGGCATACTGAAAGATCTTCTAATAAAAAAGTGCATGCGACAGAAGAAATTCATGTTTTGAGTGGAAAGATGGATGAACTTATGAAATTATTTGCTGCTAAGAGTGTTTCTTGTGATCCTAATGACATGCCTTTGTCTACTTTGATTGAGAATAACAATGAATCTATGGATGTGAATTTTGTTGTTAGAAATAATTTTGGTAACAACGCATATAGAGGGAATTTTAATCCTAGGCCTTATCCTAGTAATCCTTGTAATAATTATGGAAATTCCTACAACAATTCTTATGGAAATTTTAATAAGATGCCCTCTGAATTTGAGAATAGTGTTAAAGAGTTTATGAATTCACAAAAGAATTTTAATGCTTTGCTTGAAGAGAAATTGCTTAAAGCTGATGATTTGGCTAGGAACGTTGACAGAATTTCTCTTGAGGTTGATTCTTTAAATCTTAGATCTATTCCTCCTAAGCATGATATCAATGAGTCTCTCAAAGCCATGAGAATTTCCATTGATGAGTGCAAGGAAAGAACCGCTAGGATGCGTGCTACAAAAGATGCCTTTATTAAAGCGTGTTCTTACAATTCCTATGAAAATCAAGATGAAGATCTAAAAGTTATTGATGTGTCCCCTATCAAATCTTTGTTTTGCAGTATGAATCTTGATGAAACTGAATATGATCTTCCTTTACCTAGAAGGCGTTCCAAAAATTCGTAGTATTTAGATCTTTATGATGAAATTGATGAAAGTTGGATTGAAAGAAATAAAACCCTAGATGTTGCTAAAACCACTATATTGGATTTCAAGGAATTTAATTATGTAAGTTGCTCTTTAACTGATTGTATTTCCTTGTTGCGATCCGTGCTAAATTCTCCTCATGCTTATAGTCAAAAGAAAGCCTTTACCGAACATATTGTTGATGCCTTGATGCAATCTTATGAAGAAAAACTCGAGTTGAAAGTTTCTATCCCTAGAAAACTCTATGATGAGGGGGAACCAACTATTAAAATTAAAATTAAAGATCATGAGTTTTATGCTTTGTGTGATTTTGGTGCTAGTGTCTCCACTATCCCCAAAACTTTGTGTGATTTTCTAGACTTCCGTGATTTTGATGATTGCTCTCTAAACTTGCATCTTGCGGATTCCACTATTAAAAAACCTATGGGAAGAATTAATGATGTTCTTATTGTTGCAAATAGGAATTATGTGCCCGTAGATTTTATCGTTCTTGATATAGATTGCAATCCTTCTTGCCCTATTATTCTTGGTAGACCTTTCCTTAGAACGATTGGTGCGATTATTGATATGAAGGAAGGGAATATTAGATTTCAATTTCCATTAAAAAAGGGCATGGAACACTTTCCTAGAAATAAAATAAAATTTCCTTATGAAACCATCATGAGAGCCACTTATGGATAACCTACCAAAGATGGCAATACTTAGATCTATCCTCGCTTTTATGCCTAGCTAGGGGCGTTAAACGATAGCGCTTGTTGGGAGGCAACCCAATTTTATTTTTAGTTTTTTAGTTTTTTATTCTGTTTAGGAATAAATAACCCATCTACCTTCTTTTTGGATGTGGTTTGTGTTTTAATTAGTGTTTGTGCCAAGTTAGACCTATTGGATCTTCTTGGATGATAGTTATTTGATCTTGCTGTAATTTACAGAAACTTTGCGCTCAGTGGCTGAATTATTAAAAATCACCAGAACGTGATAAAATACTGATTCCAATTGCTGCTGATCAATAAACAAATTGTCTAGGTCTACCAATTTTGGTAGATTATTAGGAGTTCCATAAGTTTGCGTTAGTTACAGATTACTACAGACTGTTCTGTTTTTGACAGATTCTGTTTTTCGTGTGTTGTTTGCTTATTTTGATGAATCTATGGCTAGTAAAATAGTTTATAATCCATAGAGAAGTTGGAATACAGTAGGTTTAACACCAATATAAATAAATAATGATTTCATTACAGTACCTTGAAGTAGTCTTTTCTTTTCTTTCTCTAACGGAGCTCACGAGATTTTTATTGAGTTTTGTGTTGTGAAGTTTTCAAGTTTTGGGTGAAATCTTTTGATGGATTATGGAACAAGGAGTGGCAAGAGCCTAAGCTTGGGGATGCCCATGGAACCTCCAATATAATCCTAGGACACCAAAAAGTCAAAGCTTGGGGATGCCCTGGAAGGCATCCCCTCTTTCGTCTACTTCCATCGGTAATTTTACTTGGAGCTATATTTTTGTTCACCACATGATATGTGTTTTGCTTGGAGCGTCTTGTATTATTTGTGTATTTGTTTGTTAGTGTGACACAATCATCCTTGCTGTACACACCTTTTTAGAGAGCCATACATGAATTGTAATTTGATAGAATACTCTATGTGCTTCACTTATATCTTTTGAGTTTGATAGTTTTGATCTATGTGCTTCACTTATATCTTTTGAGCGTTGTAGTTTTGCTCTATGTGCTTCACTTAGATATTTTAGAGCACGGTGGTGGATTTGTTTTAAAGAAACGATTGATCTCTCCTACTTCACTTAAATTATTTTGAGAGTCTTAAATAGCATGGCAATTTTCTTAATAATAAGATGTTTGGTATTCAAGATTTGTGAAACTTTCTTTTGAGTGCGTTGAATACTAAGAAAAGTTGGATGCTTGATAATTGTTTTGAGATATAGAGGTAATAATATCAAAGTCATGCTAGTAGAGTAATTGTGAATTTGAGAAGTTCTTGAGTTAAAGTTTGCAAGTCACGTAGCATGCACGTATGGTAAATGTTATGCAACAAATTTGAAACATGAGGTGTTATTTGATTGTCCTCCTTATGAGTGGCGGTCGGGGACGAGCGATGGTCTTTTCCTACCAATCTATCCCCCTAGGAGCATGCGCGTAATGCTTTAGTTTTTGATGGCTTGTAGATTTTTGCAATAAGTATATGAGTTCTTTATGACTAATGTTGAGTCCATGGATTATACGCACTCTCACCCTTCCATCATTGCTAGCCTCTATGGTACCGTGCATTGCCCTTTCTCACATTGAGAGTTGGTGCAAACTTCGCCGGTGCATCCAAACCCCGTGATATGATACGCTCTTTCACACATAAACCTCCTTATATCTTCCTCAAAACATCCACCATACCTACCTATTATGGCATTTCCATAGCCATTCCGAGATATATTGCCATGCAACTTTCCACCATCCAGTTTATCATGACACATTCATCATTGTCATATTGCTTAGCATGATCATGTAGTTGATGTAGTATTTGTGGCAAAGCCACCATTCATAATTCCTTCGTACATGTCACTCTTGATTCACTGCATATCCTGGTACACCGCCGGAGGCATTCATATAGAGTCATACCTTGTTCTAGTATCGAGTTGTAATCATTGAGTTGTAAATAAATAGAAGCGTGATGATCATCATTCAATAGAGCATTGTCCCAAATAATAATAAAAGAAGGCCAAAGAAAAAAAAGGCCCAAAAAAAAGAAGAAAATAAAAAGGGGCAATGCTACTATCCTTTTTTTTCCACACTTGTGCTTCAAAGTAGCACCATAATTTTCATGATAGAGAGTCTCGTGTTTTATCACTTTCATATACTAGTGGGAATTTTTCATTATAGAACTTGGCTTGTATATTCCAACAATGGGCCTCCTCAAGTGACCTAGGTCTTCGTGAGCAAGCAAGGTTGATGCACACCCACTTAGTTTCTTTTGATTGAGCTTTCATACATTTATAGCTCTAGTGCATCCGTTGCATGGCAATCCCTACTCCTTGCATTAACATCAATCGATGGGCATCTCCATAGGCCATTGATTAGCCTCGTTGATGTGAGACTTTCTCCTTTTTTGTCTTCTCCACACAACCCCCATCATTATATTCTATTCCATCCATAGTGCTATATCCATGGCTCACGCTCATGTATTGCGTGAAAGTTTATGAGTTTGAAATTATTAAGGTATGAAACAATTGCTTGGCTTGTCATCGGGGTTGTGCATGATGAGAGCATTCTTATGTGACGAAAATGGAGCATGACTAAACTATATGATTTTGTAGGGATGAACTTTCTTTGGCCATGTT
Organism: Aegilops bicornis; assembly: GCA_021605145.1. Lineage (NCBI taxonomy): Eukaryota > Viridiplantae > Streptophyta > Magnoliopsida > Poales > Poaceae > Aegilops > Aegilops bicornis. The sequence continues at coordinate 232,553,793 of CM038670.1, read as the reverse complement.
ACTTTGAGAAGACATAATTGCTTTGTTGGTTTGCTTGAAGTATTATTATTTTTTATATCAATATGAACTTTTGTCTTGAATCTTTAGAATCTGAATATTCATACCACAATTAAGAAGATTTTCATTTAAATTATGCCAAGTAGCACTCCGCAACAAAAAATCTCTTTTTATCATTTACCTACTCGAGGACGAGCAGGAATTAAGCTTGGGGATGCCTGATACGTCTCCAACGTATCTATAATTTTTGATTGCTCCATGCTATATTATCTACTGTTTTGGACCATATTGGGCTTTATTTTCCACTTTTATATTACTTTTGGGACTAACCTATTAACGGAGGCCCAGCCCAGAATTGCTGTTTTTGCCTATTTCAGTGTTTGAAGAAACAGAATATCAAACGGAGTCCAAACGGAATAAAACCTTCGGGAACGTGATTTTCTCACCGAACGTGATCCAGGAGACTTGGACCCTGCTCCAAGGAACAAAAGAGGCGGTCACGAGGGTGGGGGGCGCGCCCCCTGCCTCGTGGGCCCCCTATTGCTCCACCGACGTACTCCTTCCTCCTATATATACCTACGTACCCCCAAACGATCAGATACGGAGCCAAAAACCTAATTCCACCGCCGCAACTTTCTGTATCCACGAGATCCCATCTTGGGGCCTGTTCCGGAGCTCCGCCATCACGGAGGGCTTCTACATCATCATAGCCTCTGCGATGAAGTGTGAGTAGTTTACTTCAGACCTTCGGGTCCCTAGTTAGTAGCTAGATGGCTTCTTCTCTCTTTTTGGATCTCAATACAATGTTCTCCCCCTCTCTCGTGGAGATCTATTCGATGTAATCTTCTTTTTGCGGTGTGTTTGTTGAGACCGATGAATTGTGGGTTTATGATCAAGTCTATCTATGAATAATATTTGAATCTTCTCTGAATTCTTTAATGTATGATTGGTTATCTTTGCAAGTCTCTTCGAATTATCAGTTTGGTTTGGCCTACTAGATTGGTTTTTCTTGCCGTGGGAGAAGTGTTTTGTCGGAGTAATGGGCCACGGGTAGGCAAACCTGAGCCCCCGGACCTTTTAAAACATCGGGGCAGGCTGCGCCCCTCAAGACCCCAAGATGAATAGCTGCTTTCTGGGAGTCGGCGGTAGAACCGCCGACTGCCCCTCACGGCCGAAACCCAGAGACGGCTTTGAGATAAGCCGACTCCCAACCGGCGGCTTCCAGAGAAGCCGGCCATAGGGAGTCGGCCCGCGACTCCCACCACCTCCTGCCTACGCAACTACGGACGGGATGGGGTGCGGCCGCCGCGCGGCCCATCCCTGCCCCGTTCACTAAGGACAGGCATGGCCACGCAGTCGCCCAGACGGACAGAGATCTCCGTCCGTGGCAACGCTGCCATGCCGGCCCTGACATCAGCCCCATGGGTGGCGCCCTGAGCCCACGACGGCATGTCTGTACGACCCAGAGACGGCGGGACCCGCCTGTCGGCAGGGGTGCAGAAGACGGCGAGAGCGCCGCAAGCCGGACCCGTTGGGAGTCGGCCCCCAGGAGTCGGCCGGCCCCTCCCACGGGCCCCGCACGCCATTAACCAGACAAGACAGGGAATGGCAGCGGTGATCGCCCGTCAGGCGGCGGCACTGTTGCCATGACCCCATGACCAAGCCAGCATCATTAGAGGCGCGACTACAGTAATCCGCAGCCGGCAAGACCCGCCCGCGACGGACAAGGCCTGTCGGCCCCATGCAGGGCCCGTCGGTAGGGCCCACTAGTCGGCAGGCCCCAGTAGTCGGCGGAGAAGACGGCGACCTGAGAGACAGACGGTGGGACTGCGCCACCAGCCAGATTGTATTCCCCGGGTAGGCCTATATAAACCCCCGGGCACCCATGCAAGAGGTTGGACTCTAATAGCTTTAGACACACATAGAGGGAAGAGAAGAGCTAGCCGTGCCCTTCTCCTTCCTCACCCGAACAGCTCAAGGAGCAACCTGCACTCCACTTTGCCATAGTGATCATGCGGAGACCCCGAAGAGCAGCAGTAGGGGTATTATCTCCACGGAGAGCCCTGAAGCTGGGTAAGATCCGCCGGCGTGCATGCCTACGCCTCATCCCGTTTCAAGGCACCGGCGACATTCTACTCGCCCCCACCATGATAAGCCATCCCTTGGCATATATCGCACCCAACCCCCGACATTTGGCGCCCACCGTGGGGCTAGGTGCACCGTCGTCCGGAGACCTGCTCTGGACGGGAACCCTTTTCCTCTCGGCGGCGCAGCCAGCCCGGCACACCAGACGGAGTTCTGCGCCCGACAGCTGCGATCTTGAGATCGCTTCTTGTGACGGCTGCCTCGCCGAACTTATCGGCGAGGTTCGCCTCTCCGACGAGCCTGCATCCGACGGAGGCACGGGCGGCCCCAAGAGCCTCCTCGCGGGCCTCCTCGACCAACTCCATGTTGCCGGTGAGCCTGCCACAGACTTGGAGTTTGTAGGCTCCACCGACCCGATGCTGGTCGACTCCGATACCGCGTTGCTCGACGCGTTCCCCACCAACGTGGTGGTCTACGATGAGCCGCTCCCTCGCGCGGAGAGTGGCGGAAGCACCGTCACAGAAGTACTCATCATCGGTCATGGCGAGCATTCCGGCGAAGGAGCTCATGACCCTCTCGACGCGGCTCTGCGAGACCTAACCGCGCCTATTCCGGAAGACGCAGATGCCGAGATGCTGGAGGCACGCCACCTTCAGCTCGTCGAAGGCGCAAGGAAGCTGGCAAGCATGAGACGCTTGTCAGAAGCCTACCAGCGTGAGATGGATCGCGCTGTGGGCGGCTCGCCGGCCCCGACTGGGCCTAGCCGCCTAGGCGCGGTCCAACAGCGCGGCGTGGCCATCGCCAACCTGTTTGGGGCCAATCGCCCTGTGTACGCCACGCCTGCGGAGAACATCCGTGCCGCCCAGGCGGCGGCGGACGAGCTGGAAAACTTCGAGGGTGAGGAGCGCCGCCTGATGACGGAGCGAGTCCAGCAGCTCCTTGATGCGGTTGCTGCGTAGAACGAGGCCGGCTGCCGCACAGAGGCGCCGCAACGACAAAACGACGACCTGCCTCCCCGCCGAGATCAAGGCGCGACGTCCCGGACGCCGACTGGCGGTGTCCGCGGAAGAAAAAACAAGGATCCGGCTATCAGCCACAGTCGCACTCATATCTCCATCGAGCGCGACCAAGACGGCCGCCCAAGAGCAGTGGAACGGCGGGACGACTATCTGCCTCCTCCTCCTCGTAAGGAAAGGTGGGTCTCCCCGCCACCCGTCGAGCATCCGACTCTCGGCGACCGCCTTGGCCGCCGAGAGGGAGTCGAAGAAAACGACGCCCGCCACCGGATCGACCGACTCCACCGATCCCTGGCGCTAGAAGAAGAAGACGAGTTGGGTCCGCCCTGTTTCGGACCTCGCATCCGAGACGAGCCCTTTCCCAGAGGGTTCACGCTCCCCCGAGATACGCCCAAGTACACCGGCTCCGTGTAGCCGGAAGACTGGCTGGTCGACTACTCCAAGGCCGTCAACATAGTGAACGGCAACAAGCGTGTTGCCGTAAAGTATGTTCCGCTCATGCTCCAGGGCACGGCCCGGACATGGTTGAACAGCCTGAAGCCCCGCAACATCAACAGCTGGGTCGACTTCACCGAAGCCTTCGTCCGCAACTTCACAAGCACGTACAAGCGACCTCCCAAGCCTTGTCAGCTTTCCTTGTGCGTGCAAGGCCTCAACGAGTCGACTCGCGACTACCTCACGCGCTGGGCCGAGCTTCGGAACTCCTGCGAGGGTGTGCACGAGGTGCAAGCTATCGAGTACTTCACCGCCGGGTGCAGAGAAGGCACCCTCCTCAAGCACAAGCTCCTCTGCGACGAGCCGGAGACCCTCGACGAGCTGCTGATCATAGCAGACAAGTACGCTACAGCCGACTCCTCCATGAAGGCGGAGATTGAAATCAATGCGACCGGCAAAGTGGCTCCTCAGGCTCCCAGAACTCCGGCTGGAGACACCAGTCAGCGGCAGCAACAAAACGATCACTGGCGCAAGGCCCGCAGCCGGCTTCCGGCAGCGGCAGGTTGCGGCGATTGAAGACCAACAGCGGAGGGCAGCCTCCGGCCAAGCGGCTGAAAAGGCGGCAAGTCCAATCGGTTGCCGGCCTTCTCTTCTGGCAGACTCTAGATGGTCCCCGCAAGTTCCATAGTGGCGCGGCCGTCAAACCACACCACCCGGAAGTGTCACCGGCTCACCAAAGACGCCAAGGGAGACGGCCTCCTGCCTCCCCCGCTTTCTTTGGGCCGCCTCCACCGCCGCTTCTCAAAGACAGCCGGTTGTCAAAGGCCCGGGCGTATGATGCAAGACGAGTACCCGGAAGATCACGGAGCCTATGTGGTGTTCACCAGTGTGGCCGACGATCGACGCAGCAGGCGGCTGCAGCAGCAAGAAGTGAATGCAGTAGCATCAGATACTCCAGAGTTCATGCACTGGTCCGAGAGGCCAATTAGTTGGAGCAGAGCTGACCACCCAGAGGTGATGCCGAATCCGGGCTCCTATGCCCTGGTCTTGGGAGCCACCCTTGCCGCGGATAGGCGGGCTGCTCGCTTCTCGCGAGTGATGATAGACGGAGGCAGTAGCATCAACATCCTGTACAAGGACATGATGGAGAAGTTAGCAATCAAGCAAAGACAGCTTCAGAGCAGCCGGACTGTGTTCCACGGCATTGTACCTGGCCTTTCCTGCTCACCGATCGGCAAGATCCTGATAGATGTCCTCTTTGGGGACAAAGATCATTTCCGCCGAGAGCCAGTCTGGTTCGAAGTGGTGGACCTTGAAAGTCCGTACCACGCTCTGCTTGGCCGACCTGCCTTGGCCAAGTTCATGGTGGTACCCCACTACGCCTACCTCAAGATGAAGATGCCGAGTTCCAAGGGATTCTGAGTGAGCCGGGCGACTATAGAAAGTCGTCATTATGCTGCTGAAAGCAGTCGGCTAGCCGAGTCCCTGGTGATCGCAGCTGAGAAGCGGCTTCTTGATCGGGTTGTGGCGATGGCCGGCAAGCAGCCCGAGATATCGCCCAACCCCAAGGAGTCGGAAGCTGAGGGCTCGTTCAAGCCGGCCAAAGAAACAAAGAAGATGCCCTTGGACCCAGAGCACCCAGAGAGGTACGCTGTCATAGGTGCAAACCTTGACATCAAATAGGAAGGCGAGCTCGTCGATTTCCTCCGTGAGAATCGGGACATTTTCGCATGGTGCCCTAAAGACATGCCAGGTATACCGACGGAATTCGCCGAGCACAAGTTACATGTCCGATCTGATGTAAAGCCCGTCAGGCAGCCCTTGCGCCACCTGTCAGAAGAGAAGAGAAGAGTTGTTGGAGAAAATATAGCCCGGCTCCTGGCAGCCGGTTTCATTATGGAAGTGTTCTTTCCAGAATGGTTAGCAAATCCGGTCCTGGTACTAAAGAAGAACAAGCAGTGGGGGATGTGTATTGACTACACAAGCCTCAACAAAGCTTGCCCCAAGGACCCGTTAAGCTCTGCCGAGAATTGACGGTGATAGACTCCACGGCGGATGCAAGCTGTTGAGCTTCTTAGATGCATATTCGAGGATATCACGGATCAAGCTCAACCGGTGACAGAATGAAGACCGCCTTCATCACGCCCGTTTGGAGCCTTCGCTGCGACCATGACGTTCGGCTTAAGGAATGCGGCGCCACCTTTCAGCGTTGCATGCGAAGTGCCTCCTCAAGCAACTCAGCAGAAATGCCCACGTCTCGTGAAGCGATGTGGTGGTGAAGACGGAAGCGAGGGACACCGCTGGAAGACCTTAAGGAGACCTTTGAGAACTGCGCCCGATTCGAGATCAAGCTCAACCACGAGAAGTGCGTCTTCGAGGTACCACCGCCAACTCCTTGGTTTCCTGGTCTCTGAACGCGGCATAGAGTGAAACTCAGTGAAGATCAAAGGCCATCGAGAGGATGGAAGTACCCGCCGATCGCTAGATGTGCAAAAGTTCACCGGCTGCTTGGCGTCCATCGGCCGATTCATCGATCACCGGCCGGGCGAGAAAGCTCTCCCTTTATACCAGCTCATGAAGAAGACCACCTTCTTGAATGGAACCACAAAGCGGATGAAGCTTTTCTCGAGTTGAAGAAAATGCTGACTACTCCCCCATCTTTGGCGGCCCCGACTCCTAAAGAGCCCATGCTCACATACATTACCGCCACCGGTAGGTAGTCAACCTGATCATCGTAGTTGAGCGCAAGGAGGAAGGCAAGGCGCTACATCCGAGAGACCGATATATTACCCGAGCCGAAATCTTGTCGACCTCCAAGCAGAACTACCCCCACTACGGAAAGATGTGCTACTGGCGTGCACTTTGCCACCAAGAAGTTGAAGCCTTACTTTCAAGAGCATCCAATCATCGTGGTTTGCACAGCCCCACTAGCCGAGATCATCGAAGCCGAGATGCTTCGCCGAGTGGCCAAATGGGCCATAGAGCTGGCCCCTACACCATCTATTACCAGCCCCGCACCACCATCAAGTCGCAAGCACCGGCCGACTTCCTCGTCGACCGGGCGAGACCCGGCTTTTCTTTGCCAAATACCGACTCCACCCATTGGCGGATGCATTTCGATGGCTCCAAGATGCGCACCGGCTTGGGAGCCGGCGTCGTCCTCACTTCCCCCAAAGGCGACAAGCTCAAGTATGCGCTGCAGATCCATTTCGCCGCCTCCAACAACGTCGCCGAATACGAGGCGCTCATTCACGGGCTCCGGCTTGCCAAAGAACTTGGCAGTCACGGATCACGTATTATGGCGACTCGACTTGGTGGTCCAACGATCATCTGGCGATTGGGGCGCCAAAAGATGCAAACATGGCGAAGTTACCGTTTCTGGTACAAGAACTTCGGTGGATATTTTGAGGTGCGAGTTCCTTCACGTGCCAAGAAATGACAACGACCAGCGAGACACCACAGCGCGAATCGGCTCCACCCGCCAGCAATACCATCCGGCGTCGCCCTTCAGCGCCTCCTCAAGCCATCTGTCAAGCCTTCACGAATCAGATTCCATTTTGTGCGGCTCCCCACGAAGAAGTCGGATCCGACTCAAGAGCCTTAGCAGACGGCACGAGAATTCTTACAGATGGCTCCAAGAATGCCGCAGTCAAAGACGGCCCGGGGACTTCAGAACCCGGCCCGGGGACTGCAGCAACCGTTGCAAAGACCCCAGAACTCGGCCCGGGGACTGCACCAGTCGGCCTGGGGACTTCATCAACCCAGCAAGCAGCCGCGGATTCCAGCCTGCCGCCTCCCAGCCCAGCCGCCCTCGTCCAAGTAGAAGTACTGGCAGTTGAAGAAATAGCAGCACCCTCATGGGCCCTGCCCGTCCTGAAGTTCCTAGTGAGCAGAGAGCTACCAACCGATGAAATCTTAGCTCGGCAAGTACAGCGCCGAGCGGCAGCCTACACCATAGTCAACAGAGAGCTGGTCAGGCACATCGTTACTGGTGTCTACCAGCGTTGCGTCGAGCCAGAGCAAGGCCAAGCAATTCTCGAAGACATTCATCAAGGCGAGTGCGGTCACCATGCGGCATCAAGAGCACTCGTTGCCAAAGCCTTCCGACATGGTTTCTTCTGGCCAACTGCCCTAGAAGAGGCCAAGGAATTAGTGCAAAAATGCAAGGGGTGCCAGATGTTCCGCTCCAAGACGTATCAGCCGGCTTCCGCACTCAAGACTATCCCCATCGCCTGGCCCTTTGCTGTTTGGGGCCTGGACATGGTAGGAGCATTCAAAGCAGCACGAGGAGGCCTAACTCATTTACTTGTCGTGATGGACAAGTTCACCAAGTGGATTGAAGTAAAGCCCATCAAGAAATTGAATGGTCCAACTGCAGTGACTTTCATCGCCGACATCACGACCCGGTACGGCGTACCACACAGCATCATCACCGACAATGGCACAAATTTCGCCAAAGGCACCCTGGCCCGTTTCTGCGCGACACAAGGCATCCGACTGGACTTAGCGTCCGTTGCCCATCTGCAGTCAAACGGCCAGGTGGAGCGAGCAAACGGCCTCATCCTGTCTGGCATCAAGCCTCGATTGGTCGAACCACCGGAAGCGTTCGATTGTTGGCTTGAGGAGTTGCCGGCCGTCCTCTGGAGTTTGCGCGACTCCAAACAAGTCAACCGGCTTCACACCTTTCTTCCTCGTCTCACGGTCTTTGAAGCCGTCATCCCAATGGACATAGAGTTCGACTCCCCGCGAGTCACCATGTACACCAAGGAGGAAGCAGAAGAAGCATGTTAAGACGGCGTCGATCTGCTGGAAGAGGGCCGGCTGTTGGAACTCAGCCGGTCCAGCATCTACCAGCAGAGCCTGCGCCGCTACTACAACAGGAAGGTCAAACCGAGATCTTTCCAAGTGGGCGACCTTGTGCTCCGGCTAATCCAGTGAACAACCGGCCAGCACAAGCTGTCGGCGCCTTGGGAAGGCCCCTTCATTGTCAGCAAAGTGTTGGGCAACGACTCCTACTACCGATCGGCCTTCGAAGCCCGAGCACGCAAGAGGGACGACTCCAGCAAAGAGACGGAACGACCATGGAATGCGAATCTTCTCCGAAGATTTTATTGTTGATGCAGTATGTACCACGCTACCTTTTGTGTTAAATTACCAAGACTTCGGGCCCCTCGAGACGAGCTCGGGGACTGCCCTTTTTTGTTATCTGTATGATAAGAATTATGCCTTCGAGTATGTTACTCTTTGTTATGCCGCTTGGCACCGGTTTCGACTAAGTCGACCCGGGGACTCGCCGCCTCGCGCTATGAAATGCTTCCTGTAGTCGGACAAGTAGTGTGTGGTGCCTAAGCCGTCTCCTGTCAGAAGCCGCAGTTCGCAGAGCGACTGTTTGGTGGGCAGGAGTAAGGAAGAATGGGAGCCCACATGAAAAATGGCTAAGGACCCAAAGCACAAACATAGCTCAAGCCGGCTTCCAGCCTCTCTTTGCAAAACCGACTCTTGAGTAGTCGGCTTGCCGCTTTCTATCTAACTTGTTAAAAAGACTCTAAAAATGGCCAAGTACTTGCCTTCCCGAGAGTAGCCAAGCACTTGATCCGAATGACAGTCCGCAGAGCGGTTGTCCGACGGGCAAGGCGGCGACTAAGGGAAGGCGGCAAAGGAAAAACCCATAAGAGCAATGAGCAATGAAAGGTAGAATTAGGATAATATTTACACAACATAGGCCCTTGGCCGAATCTTCGAGCGGAAGTTCAAAATACACCCCGCGGGTGGAATTGTGCGAATTAACAAAGTTTTTCAAAGACTATCAAAGCAGATAAAATAAAGGCAAGACGACAACCTAGGAAGCGGCAGATGGGTTTGGAGGGCCGGAGGAGACGGCGGTGTCAGGCGCCGGGGCGGCCGGCTGGGTAGTCTCGGCTTGATCATCTCTGGCAGCGGCCGACCCGGTCGGGCGCGGCTCATTGCTGGAGGCGCGGTCGAGCTGAGGCTGGTCGCCCGCTCCGTCTTCTTGCGCCTCCGTCTCACCTCCGTCCTCTGCCTCGCCTTCCTCCTCGGCGCTGGAGCCGATCACCTCCGCCGAGTCCTCGTCGTAATCTGGATTCATCCCGAACCACTCCGGCGGCGCCTCCCCGCCGTCCTCGGCCCTTCGAGGACAAAAGCGCTGGTATGCGTAGTCGGCGATCGCCACCACACGCTCGATGAGGGCGTCTTCCGCAGCCAGCAGCTCCGCCTGGGCCTCTGACCGGAACGCAGCTAGCCGGTCCAGATCCAGCCCTGGATACCACGCCTTGACGAATATCAAGGCCCAGCGTGCTCCAGCCCGGGCCGAGGAACCCTTCCAGGCCTCAAGACGGCCAGCCGCGACCTCGGCCCGGTCGTGATCCGACCGGGAATGCGATACCGGCATGTCAGCCGCCATAAGGCAGCGATCGCTGGCGCCGACATGTTGAAGCCGGGCGCGGCATCCGATGGGCGGCCCGCGAGCGAAACCTCGATGATCGAAGCTGCTAGTCAAGGGTCCGGCGTTGGCAGCGATCTTCGCACCATTTGCCCTTCGCGCCTCGCGATCAGCCTCGATGGCTTGATTGGCGCTGCGTGTGGCCGGGGAAGAAGTCTGCCAAGACGAAAAAGAAGCAAGTCAAAAAACCAGGAGTCGGCCCGACCTATAGTCAGCGTCTCAAAGAAGGAAAGTAAAGAAACTCACCGTCGACGATGTCCTCAGTTTCATGGAAGCCGGAGGTTAGCTGTGCCTCCTTGTCGGTCCAGGAGGAGCGCTCGCTTTCAAACTTGGCCAGGAGAGCGGCCTCTCTCTTCTCCGCCTCGTCCTGTGCCTTCTTAAGCAGCTCCCTTTGCTCCGCCAGCTGCGTAGCCAGTAGGTCGCGCTCTGCGGCGAGCTTGCTGGACTCCTCCCCCTTGGCACGCAAGGCGGTGTCGGCTGCGCCCAGCTGCCGTCGGAGAGTGGCGTTGGCCTCTGAAGAATAAAAAGAAAAAGGACGTTAAGTCATCAACTAAGAAGGTTGCCAGGAAGATCCGGCCCGACTGCTCAGCAGTCGGCCCGAATCTCGGGGACTACAGCCCGCGGGTGCGCCAGCGCGCCCCCGCGAACAAGAAAGAAGACTCACCCCGGCTCCTCGACAAGTCGGCGGTCCGCTTGCCCAGCTCTTCAACATTGCGGTTGAAGGCAGTGACGCGGAGGTTGTGATACTCCTGTGATAAGCATTTCAGACAAAGGTAAATATGTGGAATTCATCAGATGGAGTTCGAGACCGCTTTCGTGACCGGCCCGAAACTCGGGGACTACACCCAGTGGGTGCGCTAGCGCGCCCCCACAGAGAAGAACAAGGAAAAATTCAAAGAAGAAAACATACTCGCACGGCAGTTCGCGATGCCAGGTGCGCCTTGGTGCAGTTTTGGATGGCGTCGCCCTCGGCCAGCTTTGCGGAAACGCCCGAAGCGCCGTGTTCAGCGGACCTGTGCCGCCTCCTCGCACCCACCCAACGGGCGCGGCGCTTGTCGCCTCGGCGTCTGGGATGGCCGAGCTGGCGGCGCCGGTCTCCAAGGGGCGTGGCGCCGAAGTCGCCTTCTCAAGACGGCGACGCGCTGGCGAGGCGACTTGAAGGAGCAGCTTCGCCACGGCCTCGTCCTCAGTCGGCGGCACCGGCGGGTCCGTCTGCTGTTTTCCTCGCGCGCTCCCAGAAAGCGGCGGAGGCGGCGGTGGCGGCACGGCCGTGCCCGACATGGAGGCCTCGCCGCCTTCCTTCTCCTTGATGGGGTGCTCACCGCCGGCTCCCTCAGTCTGCCCCGTGAACTCCGGGGGCGGCGGCGCGGAGCTCAGCGGGGTGACGAGCAATGCCGATTGGAGGCGCGCAGCCTCCTCGGCTCGCCGCTTCGCCGCGACGGCGGCTTCGGCCTCTTCCAGCTTCCGCTGGGCAGAGGCCGCCGCCTTCTCGGCCTCCGCCTTCTCCAGACGGGCGGCCTCCTCCTCGTCGCGCTTCTCTTGCGCGTTCTGCTCCGTCGCCTCTTGGAGGTCGGCGGCGGGGTCAATCCGCCGATTAGTGGCGGACGTCTTTGCTGACCCCATTACGGAGGCGGCGGCGACCCTCTCTAAAGTAAGGGGAGCCGTGACGCGAAGAAGACGTGTAAAAGATTTGGACAAAGTTCACCAGAAGAAAAACAAGACAAAAGCAGAAGCACTTACGCGGAGACCAGTGGTGGCTTTTTCACTTCCTTACGGAAGCAGTTAGCCTTTGCGACCGCCTCTTCCCGCTTGGTCGCGGCGGCCGTCCCCTTGATCTTCTTCGACCGGCCGCCAGGCAGGCTCGGCCCGGCCCGGCGCTTCTTCGCGCCGCCTCGACCACCCAAGCCGGCGGAGGAACTCACGCCCGGCTGGCCGACCTTCGGCTGGCGGCGTGGGACGACTTCCCCCTCGCCGTCATCTTCAGGCCAGTCAACGAAGGTAGCCGAGGGCCTGAAGTCGTCAGCTCCTCCTCCTCCTCCTCCTTTGGCGTCGGCCTCCATCACCGCCACCCCCAAGTCAGGGTCGTCGACATCGCTCTCCGCCCGGTCGGGGACGAACTCACGGGCCGGCCCCGTGGTGCCTGCTGAGGGCTGCATGAGGGGGTTCTAACTCGAAAAAACCAAAGAAGATCAAAGGTCGGATTCAGCAGAAAAAGAAAACAGAAGAGGAAAAGAGATGACTTACCACAGGCGGGGGGTTGGCGCGCGAGTACGGCTCCTTGCCAAACTGCCAATCCGCCGTGAGATTGCAGTTCACCATGAAGTTCACCGTGTCCGCCACCTCTGCGTGGGGCATGTCCTTCGAGCACAGCCGACTGGGGTCCCGGTGGCCGCTCATCTGACAGATCATATGAGGCCGGCCTTGGAGCGGGAGGACTCGGCGCGCACGGCGGCCAGCAGGTCGGCCCGGTCAAGCCCTCCGATCTGCATCAAGACTGGAGTCACACGACGGCGGCGCCCGCCCGGCCAGGAGTCGGCGTCCTGGCCGGTGGGACCAGCTAGGGAGCCTCCCGCCAAAGACGCCCGGCCAGAAGGCGGCAGATTGACCCGCCGCATATACGGGCGGCGTTCTTCACGTAGAAGTAGGATTGCTGCCACATCTTCACCGACTTGATCAGCAGAATGGCAGGAAACGGGTTGTCGGCCACCGGCCTCCGCATCGCGATGAAGGTGCCGCACAGAGCCGACACGCGGCTGACGTCGCGTGCGAGCTTGGCTGGAAGAATTCCCCCACAGCTCGATGGTGGGGAGAACGCCGAGGAAGCCTTCGCACAAGGCGGCGAAGGCAGCCAGCAGCACCACCGTATTCGGAGTGAGGTGGTGCGGCTGGAGCCCGTGGAACTCCAAGAAAGCGTGAAAGAAGCCGCTCGCCGGCAGCCCTAGGCCGCGCATGAGGTGCGAGCGGAATACGACCCGCTCGCCCTCCTCCGGCGCCGGCGTTATTTCACCCGCCGGCGCGGCGCGGGTCCGCACTAGGCTCTTGCCGGGGATGCGGCGCGTCTGGCGGAGGAACTCGATGTGGTCGTCGTCCACCTCGGAGCCGTCCCACACGCCGGAGCGCGCGGCGGGAGGTGCAGCGGAGGAGGAAGAGCTCATCTCCGCGGCGTGGCGTGGTTCAGTGCGGCGGCGGCAAGAAGAAGAAGAAGCAAGAGGAAGAAGGAGCAAGAGGAAGCGGGGGAAGCGGGGAGATGGGTGCGCGTGCTTCGCCGCCCCCCCTCCTCCCGCCTACTTATAGGCTCATGGGCTGAGAAGCCGATGGGGCGGGCGTGGGATTAACTGCGCCCAGTACCCCACGCCCCCATGATTTAACCCACGAAGTTACTACGCGCAGTAACAACGTGGGAACCCCAACCACCCGCACAGCCGCAACGGATCCGTTCGCGTGCCGAGGTGCGGTAATGGCGGGCCCCACCTGACGGCCTGTCTCGTCAGCCGCGCTGGGGTGGGCAAATGACCTGCCAGGCGTGGCGTCACGCAGCCCTTGGCCAGCGGCCGCCGCCAGGAAGCTTATCAGGCACGCTGCCTGGTTCCCGCTATGACTTTCAGACTCTCCAAGGGGCAAGACGGCCCTCTGCAAGTCCAGCTCCAGCTAGTTAGCCTGGAGGAAGACGGCGAGCAAGGTCCAGATTCCACCACCATAAGGATGAAACTGTTGAGGCTCCTCAACCTGTCGCCCTCGACGCCTCACCAGCTTCGGGGACTACTGTCGGAGTAATGGGCCACGGGTAGGCAAACCTGAGCCCGCGGACCTTTTAAAACATCGTGGCAGGCTGCGCCCCTCAAGACCCCAAGACGAAGAGCCGCTTTCTGGGAGTCGGCAGCAGAACCGCCGACTGCCCCTCACGGCCGAGACCCAGAGACGGCTTTGAGATAAGCCGACTCCCAACTGGCGGCTTCCAGAGAAGCCGGCCATAGGGAGTCGGCCCGCGACTCCCACCACCTCCTCGCCACGCAACTTCACGGACGGGATGGGGTGCGGCCGCCTTGGCCCATCCCTGCCCGTTCACTAGGGCGAGCATGGCCACAGGCGTCAGACGGACGGAGATCTCCGTCCCGGCAACCTTGTTGCCATGCAACCTGACATCAACCCCATGGGCGGCGCCACGAGCCTGACGGCTGTACATGCGACCTAGAGGCAGGCGGGACCCGCTTGTCGGTGGGAGTGCAGAAGACGGCGAGAGTGCCGCAAGCCGAACCCATTGGGAGTCGGCCCCCAGGAGTCGGCCGGTCCCTCCCACGGGCCCTGCACGCCATTAACCAGACAAGACAGGGAATGGCAACAGTGATCGGCCGTCAGGCGGCGGCACTGTTGCCATGACCCCATGACCAAGCCAGCGTCATTAGAGGCGCGGCTATAGTAATCTTGTGACCGGCAAGACCCGCCGCATAGCGGACAAGGCTGTCGGCCCCCATGCAGAACCCGTCGGCCCGGGGGCCCACTAGTCAGCGGGCCCGGCAATGGCGGAGAAAGGCGGCGACTGAGAGACAGACGGCTGGGACCCGCGCCCACCAGATTACCATTGTACCCCGAAGTAGGCCTATATAAACCCGGGCACCCATGCAAGAGGTTGGACCCTAATAGCTTTAGACACACATAGAGGGAAGAGAAGAGCTAGCCGTGCCCTTCTCCTTCCTCACCCCGAACAGCTCAAGGAGCAACCCTGTACCCACTTTGCCATAGTGATCATGTGGAGACCAGCAGAGCAGCGATGAGGGTATTATCTCCACGGAGAGCCCTGAAGCCGGGTAAGATCCGCGGCGTGCATGCCTACGCCTCATCCCGTTTCCAGGCACCGGCGACGTTCTACTCACCCCCACCATGATAAGCCATCCTTTGGCATATGTCGCACCCAACCCCCGACATGTTTAGCTTTGGGTTCGATCTTGCGGTGTCCTTTCCCAGTGACAGAAGGGGCAGCAAGGCACGTATTGTATCGTTGCCATCAAGGATAACAAGATGGGGTTTATTTCATATTTCATGAATTTATCTCTCTACATCATGTCATCTTGCTTAAGGCGTTAATATATATTTAACTTAATACTCTAGATGCATGCTTTATAGCGGTCGATGAGTGGAGTAATAGTAGTAGATGCAAAGGTGAGTCGGTCTACTTGTCTCGGACGTGATGCCTATATACATGATCATACCAAGATATTCTCATAACTATGCTCAATTCTATCAATTGCTCAACAGTAATTTGTTCACGCACCGTAGAATACTTATGCTCTTGAGAGAAGCCACTAGTGAAACCTATGGCCCCCGGGTCTATTCTCATCATATCAATCTCCATCACTTTATTTTTGCTTTGCTTTTTTACTTTGCCTTTTACTTTTCACTTTGCTTCTCTATATCAAAAATACCAAAAATATTATCTATCATCTCTATCAGATCTCACTCTCGTAAGTGACCGTGAAGGGATTGACAACCCCTAATCGCATTGGGTGCGAGGAGCTATTGCTTTTGTGTAGGTACTAGGGACTTGCGCGTGGCCTCCTACTGGATTGATACCTTGGTTCTCAAAAACTAAGGGAAATACTTACGCTACTCTGCTGCATCATCCTTTCCTCTTTGGGGAAATCCAACGCAAGCTCAAGAGGTAGCAACAGCCACGCCAGCATGTGGCCCAAATATATATGAGTGAAAAGGGTGGTATGTGATGTTCAAAATTCCAATGCACAACTTTGGCGCTGCAGGCCCACAGTTGGGCGCGTCATTGAAGATCGATGAGAGGGGCTAGAAGTCAAGAACCACCTGGAAGTGGCCAAATATGTACGAATATTGGGGATGTTCAAAACTTTAAGTACACAATGCATAACTTTGGTGGCACCTGTCTCGCAAACCCGAAAGCACCATAACAACCACCTAGCTAGGATATATATAATGACATAATGTCGTACCTAGCTAGGATGCTTGGCCCACCACCTCCCACTTCGTGTCAGCGGGGGATGCACGTAATGATCGATACTTTGGTCATACATGCATGTCACCATGACAGTTGTTGTTGTCGATAAACCGCTTGGGCCAATAGATTGAACCATCGTAAACATCGCACGAGAGGGACCACAAAACCAGCACCTCTTGCATGCGGCCCAAAATGATGTATGTTGGGAAGGGGTGATGTGTGTTTTCAATATAGAATAATGTACAATTTAAATGTGGTGCCTACCTCTCGATACAAACAACAACCATGAAGGCAAGGTAGTTAAGGATGAGATACGTATGCAGGGTTTGATCTAGGTCGAACCCAGCAATCCGAGCATTTGGGAGGGAATCCTGACAACGCATGAGCTCGAGCTTTAGTTGACCGACATTTGACGGTGATCGGCCCTAACATGAACAAGGAGGAATCCATTCATGGCCAACACATACCCCTCATTAGCGGTCAAAGGGATGATATATATACACTCGGGGAGCCCACAGATATCCGTGTCGTCACAAAAAACCGCACAAGGGAGACGTGGTCGAGCAAAAGACCCCGTACACACTGCATGCGGCCCGAAAATATGTATGGGTATGATGGTGTATGATGTCATTAAATCCCAAATGCACAAATTCGATGGGCCACGCCAAGTACATTACAAACCGAACACCGTACCCGACTCCAAGCCTGGTTCAATACCTATGATGTCAGTTTCCCAACTTTGAGGCGGCAGCCGGGGGGGGGGGGTCGTCCCATGCATGCGCTCAAACTTTATTTTGTCTAGCATGGGACACATCTATATACATATCTATACATCTATACATCTATACACCTATATAGTGTGCAAATAACTATGAAAGTTGCTCGTTGGATGAAGCCAATCGGACGGTACAGAGATGGCAAATCCGAGCACTACTGGTCGTTGGATATCATCTACATTCCACCAGATTCTGCCACATGTACAATCTAGTAGACTCCATGGTTGAACTTAAGCATAATGCACGAACCTCAAAACACAAGCACTTCTCCTTTATTCTCTAGAATCTTCCATATCTTAATTGCCCAAACCTTTTTTTTCTAAATGAATTGTCACTTTTTGATTTTACCTTTACAATGCACAATTCCATGAATCTTAAAATAGTTTTTTTATAAAACTAATTGACTTTGGATGATATGAACTATAAGAATTAAACGAACATCTACATCATGCATATCTGGGAGAAGACGCGGGAAACCGATGAGAGGAGTGGCGAGAAATGGTAGCCTGTTTTGAATAAAAACCTAGTAGAGAAGGACGCGTGAGCTACAAGACGCATGCGCACAGTGCTTACCCATGTACTGCATGTGCTGTCGAAAGGGCTCAGGGTTGCCGTTCGATCTGGGAGCATCCAACGGTGCACACGTATGATCCGCGGGGTTTGGGTTACGGCGGTCGAGCAGGACTCGAATCGCACAAGCGGGGGGTATCATACGGAAACCAACATTCGGTGGAAACTGGTGAAAACCACGAGAAAAAGATGTTTCGGAGTTTAAAAAAAAATCAAAAAATGCGGGATGTCAAGATAATGATGTTTTATTCACACACAAAATTTCAGGTTGAAACACATTAAGAGATGTGAGCTATGAAAAAGAAAAAATCAGTGTTGAATAGTGCCGAATAGTAACGTCACTATTCAGGGCGGAATTTGTCTTTTTCATAGCTCACATCTCGTAATGTTTTTCAACTTGAAATTGTGTGTCGCAATAAAACATCACCTTCTTAACATCCCACATTTTTTTTGTTTTTTATGAAACTTTAAAATATGGTTTCCACGAAGTTTTCATTGAATATCGGCTTTCGTGAGTGAACCGTGTGCTATTTGACAACATTTGGTGAGAAGAATCTTTGTTTTTAAATCCCCGTAAATCCAAAACTAAGCTGAAAATCATGAAACCTGCCATGGTGTCACGACATCGCACTTATATGTCGAGGACTTTTTTTCGTCCATTGTGGCGCAAGTTTTATTACAAGCCTCTTGCAAACCGGAGCTTCTCTCAAAGAAGCCTCGTGCTTCCGATAGGGAAACTTGCCCCCCCTTGTGGGCGAAACATAATCACTGCCTCTCTTCACCTTGTATTTTCTTCTACGGGCAACATGGAACGACAGGATATCCGTGCTGAAATTTAAACTTATTCAGGGTTGTTTGGCCTTTTTATACAATAAATGAGTTTTCTAGGCACTTAATGTCCATAATTCAAATCTGAACTACAAATACATGCTCCAGTTCACCAAAATGGCTAGAAAAATTATACATGTGTCCTTGGGTGCATGTTTAGGTCCCATGCCAGGAACGGGAACGAATTACAACCGTACTGGTGTCGTGGCTCGTACTCAAACATTTTGAATCTCGGTTTCTATGTCCCCATAAATCCTAAACTCACTAGAGAGTCATCAAAGGTGGCATGGTGTCACATCATGGCACATATATGTCGTGGTAAAACATTGGCCAATTTGGGCCAAGCTTCATTACAAACCTCTTACAAAAACTGGAGCTTCTCTCAAAGAAGCCTCGTGGTTCTGATAGGGAAATGTGTTCCCCTTGTGGGCGAAACGTAATCACTGCCTCGTTTTGCCTTGTATTTTCTTCCACGGCCAAAATGGAATGACAGGATATTCGTGCTGAAATTTAAACTTATTTAGGGTTCGTTTGGCCTTTTTATACACTAATTGAGTTTCCTAGGCATTTAATGTCCATGATTCAAATCTGAACTACAAATACATGCTCCAGTTCACCAAAATGGCTAGAAAAATTATACATGTGTCCTTGGGTGCATGTTTAGGTCTCATGCCAGGAATGGGAATGAATTACAACCGTACCAGTGTCTTGGCTCATCCTCAAACATTTCGAATCTCGGTTTTTAACTCACCAGAAAGTCATCAAAGGTGGCATGGTGTCACATCATGGCACGTATATGTCATGGTAAAAACATTGCCAATTTGGGCCAAGCTTTATTACAAACCTCTTACAAACCGGAGCCTGTCGCAAGAACCCTCATGGTTTCGATAGGGAAACGTATCCCCTTGTGGGCAAAACGGTAATCACTCCCTCTTCTAGCCTCGTATTTTCTTCTACACGCGACACGGAACAACTGGAGATTCGCTTTGAACTTTGAAATTATTCAGGGTTCGTTTGACCTTTTTTATTCATTAATTCAGTTTTCTAGGCATTTAATGTCCATCATTCAAATCCGAACTACAAATACATGCTCCAGTGCACCAAAATGGCTAGAAAAAACGTACATGTTTCCTTGGGGTGCATGTTTAGGTCACGTGGAACGAACGAGAACGAATTCATCCGTCTCGCCTTCCTGGCCTGGCCACAAACATTGCGAATCTCGGTTTTTAAATGTCTGTAAATCCAAAACTCACCAGGAAATCATGAAACTTGGCATGGTGTCACTACATGGTATATATAATTGTCCAATTTGGGTGAGGCTATATTACAAGCCTTTTACAAACCGGAGCCTGTCGCAACCCTCGTGGTTCTGGTAGGGAAACATGCCCCTCTTGTGGGCGAAACGATAATCGATGCCTCTTCTTGCCTTGAACTTTCTTTTCTACAGGCAACATAGAATAACAGGAGTGTCGGGCTGAAATTTGAAACTGGTTAGGGTTCATTTTGCCATTGTATATATATTACTAATTACTAAGTTTTCAATGCATTTAATGTAGTCCATAATTCAAATTTGAACTACAACCACATGCTCCAGTGAAGCAAAATGGGTGGGAAATCGTACATGTGTCATTGGATGCATGTTTAGGTCTCGTTTAAGGAATGAGAATGAATTGCAAACTTGTCGTCGTCCTAAAACAATGAGAATCTCGGTTTTTAAATCCCAGTAAATATAAAAGTCACCCAAAAAACATGAAACTTGGCATGGTTTCATGACATGGAACATATATGCCGTGGTAAAAAAATCGTCCAGTTTGAGAAGAGGCGCACACATTAGTAGCCAACGAGGTCCTTTTTGAAACAAAAAGCTGACACGTTAATATCGCAAACGGTTGTATTATATTTACCGTGTCAAAATTTAACCATACTCGGTGGCGTGCGTGCAGCTGTTTGATTAGACGGGACGAGCGCGAGAAGTCCGCCGTGCAGGTTCGACGGGACGCGTGCGAGCAGTCCGCCCTGCAGGCTCGACGGGACGCGTGCATCCTGTCCACCTCACAGGCTCGATGGGACACGTGCGAGCAGCAAGGCCGCCCATGCTCACCGGAAGCGAGCTCTTTGACCTCCATGTACCAGCCGCCGCCCGCCTCACTCACAATCTCCATTAATGGGTTAATTAAAGCACCTGGATGGAGGGTGTTTGCTTGTGATCCCATGGCAGCATTTGCTTTGTTCGTGTTTTCAACTCGTATTCCGCCCTAATTTAAATTGCCACATAGGGCAACGGATAATACGACCACAAATAAAATGGCAACGGATAATACGGCGACAAATTTACAATGGCACAGATAATAATTGTCTTACATATTCCGGATAATTTAAAATGCCACATGCGGCAAAGCCCAGAAGACACAGGGGCAAGAGAAGAAGGAAATTGCAGACAACGATCTGGGTTGATGTGGTCTCTACTCGTCGATGGATCGCCAGGCGGCGAAATCCTCTAGCTCCTTCTTCAATTCATCACGACTTTGCTTGAAAGCAGCCACTGTCGTGGTTCTAAGTATGACAGTCGAATGGGGGGTAGGTATGGAGAGGCAAGATCCTAGCTATGGAGTAGTTGTATACGCAAGGGATTTACGAGTTCAGGCCCTTCTCGGAGGAAGTAATAGCCCTACGTCTTGGAGCCCGGAGGCGGTCGACTAGATTATATGCGTATGTGTTATAGGGGTGCGAACCCCTCTACCTATGGAGGGGCGTGACTTATATAGAGTGCGCCAGGACCCCAGCCAGCCCACGTAGTAGAGGGTTTAAGGTGCGTTAGAGCTAGGCGTTACTGGTAACGCCTTACATAAAGTGTCATTAAGGTCATAAAGACTATTTAACTACAGACCGTTTGGGTGCAGGTGGCTCTTGGACTCCTGCTGGTCGAGTGGGTCTTCATGGTCGAGTGTCTTTGAATCTGTCGAGTGGAAACCTACCAGGTCGACTGAAGGCTGCTTCTCTTGTGAGTGTCCTTGTGGAGGGTACCTTTGGGCAGGCCTATGACCCTACCCCGGGTACATGACTTCATCATTAGCCCCCGAATGGATCGAGGTTTGAGTGAGGAAGGAGTTGATAATCTTTCCGACCTGTTCTTCGTGTTGTGAGTGCGTCTTACTCTGGATCAACGACCTTTTAGTGATGGCATCAACTTCTCTTTCAGTCGCCTTGATCCATTCTTCACGTTTGTCGAGTGAACTTTGTGAACCTGAGGATTTCCGAGCGACGGAATGGAGGAAATCTGTTATCTGACGAGTTGCTCTGCGGTTATCGGATTTCGCGGGATCCGAATTTTGGGAAGCGCGCGAAGCGGAGAAAACCGCGGCACTCGGATGGGATAAGACGGTGACGCCTCGATCTTCGCGCCGCCTTTTTCACCACGTATCGTGCGCGCGCCTGTTGCGGGATTGCGACGGGATTGCATGGGCCTACCGGTCAGCCACTCGGAAGCGGCCCCATATAAAGCGTTTGACCGGGCATTTTGAACAGTGCGACCTCAGACTTCTCCTCTCTCCGCCTCCAAACCTTCTCGCCGCGCTCTTAAATGCATCCGGTAGCGGCTTCGGTACTTGCCTCGCCGGCGACCATGGTGAAGGAGAAGACCGCAGCCCCGAACGGGTGAAGAAGGCGGCGAAGGCCAAGGGAGAGCGCCCGGTCAGGCGGCTCCTCTTCAGCGGTCCAAGCTGCCGCAGGGCTGGGTCCAAGGAGACTGGATCCGCTCGACCATCACCGAAGGATCTCACCGATCTGGCCAATGAAGGACTGATCCCCCATGGGTCGGAGAGGCTCCGGCACGGAGTGGCAACCGCAGCCTGAAGAGGGTGAGTCGTCCTCCTGGCCACCCACGAGATCGGGGTTTTCTCGCCACCAAATCATTTTTTCGGGGTTTTTGAACTTTTTGGGCGCAACTCCATCATTTCACTCCAAACTCCATTGTCTATCTTCTGCTTTCGTTTAAGCTATCGAGAATTTCTTGGGTTGTCGATCGCGACTAGGGTCTCTTCAAGCACATATTCACCTATCGCTCTCAGACGGTGAAGAAAAGCGAGCCCGAATGACGAGAGGACCCAAGTAATCCAGATGTGTGGGGACTCGGGGTCCGGATGAGGGGAAGAGCGCCTTCCGGCTATGACTCTCCCCGACTTCGGTTAGAGGGTGGCGATCGACCTGGTTTTCTTGCCAAGGCCAGTGGCCGAGGCCGATCATTGGGCTCCCTCCTTTCTCCATGAGTCGAGTGAACAAGCCATCTTCCACGAAGGTGTTACGGAGGAGAAGGCCCAAGTAAAGCTGCTGATGGAGCGTGTAGTCCAGCTTATTCGCGATGGGGTGAGCGGCATGGATCTCCTGGAGGTCTTTCTCCGACGGCGTATTCAGCCACTCCAATATCGAGGTCATCCGATGTGGATGTACTCCGGTACGGATGATACCACTCGGGTACATCCATAGGAGGTCGATGGCGCCACACTGGAGAAGTGGATGACTGCCATCACAGGAAACAAGGACAACCCTCGCGGAGCTAGGAGGATTCCACCACTCGACCAGAGTTACCAACCAGACAAGGTATAACCACTTATCTCCGACTGTGATTCTGCTGCGTTCATTCTGTTTTGATGCCAATTCGCCGACTGACTTTCACCTTGTTTTGTTGTCTTCTAGGTCACCACTGAGATGTACTCGATGCCCAACGGGGCGCAGGAAGCTTGATCGAAGAAGAAGAAGGAAGTGGAGGCGAAAGTCCGGAGGAATGGGAGTCCAACGGCGAGGAGGATGAGGAGGATGATGGCTCTGATGATGATGAGGAGGAGGAGGAGGAGGAAGACGTCGATCCTCCTCGCTCGGAGGGAAGGTCCAAGTTGACGCATGATCTGGCGGCCGGGCGCGGTAAAGCTGTTGTGCCCACCGGGCAGTCGATGAAGTGACCTAGGACAACTTCTCCCGCGCCGACTGAGAAACCGCCGAAGCAACCTCGAGCGACGTCGTCAAAGCCGGCGAAGGCCCTGCCCAAGATGTGAATGGTCATTCCCACCATCTCCGGGTAACCAACAGAACCTTGTATTTCCTTATTCAACATGAGTGAACTTTTGGTCGACTTGATGACTGATCAATCGATTCTTGAAATCGCTACCTCCGAGACTTCAGCCAAGCACGAAGATCAGGAAATGGAGGATGCGGCCACCTCCAACCTTGGTAAGATCTCAGAGGTTTCGCTTTTAGTCGACTGGAGCTTCTATTCCATTGGACTTCCATGTTTACTTCTGAATCTTTCTCGTAGTTCCGCCTCACGTCATTGATCTCCCCGATGATGATGAGGAAGCGCCATTGAGGAAGAGGAAGAACAATAAAGTGCTTGCTGGCAAGGCTGCTCAAGTCGCGGCGATTCTCGAGACGGCGATTTCCGAGGAGGCAACCCCACTCGGACTTCTCAGATCTTCATTGTACCGACAAGTGCCCGACCTACTTCGCCGATCGCTGACTCTCTTTGCTACACACCACGTCCCGGAAGACCAAGTAAGTGCCGCTAAGGAGGCCATACGCCAGCAGGATCATGATGGAGCAGTGAAAGCGGCGAGAGGCTAGTCAGCGGACTTTACGATGCTAGTTCAGCCCTCCAGAGCAATGTCCAAGTAAGCCAGTCGTTGCTTGCTTTGTTAGGATATGCTACCTGAAACTGCTTCCTTATGGAGATTTCCATATCTGTACACCCACTGGGTGTGTGTGTCGATTGAACTTTTGTGGGGGCACGCTGAGTGCACCCAGTGGGTGTAGTCCCCGAGACTATGGTCGACTGCGTGCAGTCGGCTATAGTCTTTATGCTGTGATCTTCTTCACTCGACGTGGACGGACCAAGTCGAATGGAACCATAAAACCGGTGGGGGCACGCTGAGTGCACCCACTGGGTGTAGTCCCCGAGACTATGGTCGACTGCGTGCAGTTGACTATAGTCTAAAGAGCTATATATTTTTTTTACTGCGGCTGACCGCTGACAATTAGCCATGGTTTTAGAATCATAACCTTTTTGCCTCTTTTGGTCGACTGGTCGAACCAAATTGGTAAACCAGTGGGGGCATGCTGAGTGCACCCGCTGGGTGTAGTCCCGAGACTCTTGTCGAATGTTTTGATTCGATCGTAGTCTTAGAAATGCTACTATGTTTCCTTAATCACCGGAAGCGATCTGTCTTTGATGTCTTTCGTTGGTTGACTCTTTGTAGAAATCTTGCGAGCTTGTGGCTCGCTATCTTGAAGTTAGAGAAAAGCAGATCCAGCTCAACCTCGATTTGAAGCTTGCTCGGGAGAATTTGCGAAGGCAAAGGATGAAGCAAAAGGTATGGATGGTGAGAATTTTTGACGGCGCCTTTGTTTTTCTGCTCGTTCTCAACTCTGTTCTCATTGTTGCTTTGCGAGATAAACCGGAAGAGACTTTGAAGAAGAAGGACCTTGACCTTGCAGAGGCACTGAAGGCGGCTTTGGAGAAAACAAAGCTCGCTGAAGAGAAGCTTGCCTCAGTTGACAAACTCGAAGATGAAAATGCCAAGCTGAAAGCCTCTCTTGATGCGGCTAACAAGGAAGTTAGTCGACTGAAGAACGACAAGATTGTTCTCATCGACAAGGTTGGCTAACCAAGGGAAGCGAAAACGACTGGAGATTTATCTTGGAGGGCTCGCCAAGAAGCTGTTTCTCATGCTTGAAGGTACTCTCTTTTATCTGACTGTCTTGCTCTCACCAGCTCATCACATGATCGTTATTTTGAGTCTAAGCTGTGTTTTCAGAATTCTGCCAAAACTTTGAAGAAGAAACCAGTCGAGTGGAAACCAGCTTGGACCCCATCAACTCTCCTGTGAAGGACGAAGCTGCTATGTATGTGCTCCGTCTGGAGTCTCGCGTTGCTAGCGTGGTGGATTATCTTGCTCGACTGAAAGTTGCAGTGTCGCGGATCAACTCGACTCTCTGGCCAGAACAGACTCTTCAGAATGATCATGAATCCCTTATGACTCGACTGAATGAGATTCCAAGTCGAGTGCAAGAATGGAAAAAGTCTTCTGCCAGGTGTGGTGCTGATGTTGCTCTATCTCTGGTCCGTTTCCACTACAAAGAAGCGCAAGAGGACAAGCTGGTGTCTCTCAAGGTTGCCAATACCAGGAAGCACGACTTCAGATACTTCATGGAGACTTTCATCGCTGCTGCTACCCGTATTGCCGACGGAATCGACCTCGACCAGTTTGTTGCGCCTTCCAGGTCCTCCACGGGAGTAAAAAACTTCTAAGTCCCACTTTAAATTTGCCTCGGAATGCCGAGTGGTTTCTGTAACCGATAAACTTTAATAGGCTTAACACCTGAGCACCTTTGGATCCGTAGGACGTTTATCCGAACTTGATTTTTCCTTTAACATGCTTTGTTTGCCTTTGAGAGAACTTTATTCCTCATTCGGAAGATATTCCGTTGAAATTCGAAATCGACTTGTGCTTCATCTATCCTGCAGGTAGAGATGGAACACGATCGCGACCGACCTTGTCGCCCTTACGGATTTGGTCGAACCGCAGACGTTGTACTTGTGGCGAAGCTCGAAGGAGGAGGTAGCAGTCGACCTGCACCTCGTCGTCCTTGCGGATTGGGATGAACCGCACGTTGTACTTGTGGCGAAGCTCCGAAGGAGGAGGTAGCAGTCGACCTGCACCTCGTCGTCCTTGCGGATTGGGATGGACCACACGTTGTACTTGTGGCGAAGCTCCGAAGGAGGAGGTAGCAGTCGACCTGCACCTCGTCGTCCTTGCGGATTGGGATGAACCGCACGTTGTACTTGTGGCAAAGCTCCGAAGGAGGAGGTAGCAGTCGACCTGCACCTCGTCGTCCTTACGGATTGGGATGAATTCCTTACTTAGGCGAGCACTGGGCTGCAGCTAAGGCCCCGAGTGGGAGGTTTTCTCTCCACTCGGTAGGATTTTTATTACTTAGGCGAACACTAGGTTACAGCTAAGCCTCCGAGTGGGAGGTTTGCTCTCCACTTGGTAGGATTTTTATTACTTAGGCGAGCACTAGGCTGCAGCTAAGCCCCCGAGTGGGAGGTTTGCTCGCCACTCGGTAGGATTTCTATTACTTAGGCGAGCACTGGGCTGCATGTAAGCCCCCGAGTGGGAGGTTTGCTCTCCACTCGGTAGGATTTTTATTACTTAGGCGAGCACTGGGCTGCAGCTAAGCCCCCAAGTGGGAGGTTTGCTCTCCACTCGGTAGGATTTTTATTACTTAGGCGACCACTGGGCTGCAGCTAAGCCCCCGAGTGGGAGGTTTGCTCTCCACTCGGTAGGATTTTTATTACTTAGGCGAGCACTGGGCTACAGCTAAGCCCCCGAGTGGGAGGTTTGCTCTCCACTCGGTAGGATTTTTATTACTTTGGATGTTAAGGCAAATCCTTGGGCGGTTGTAAGCCCCTGAGAGGGAGGCTGGCTTACCACTCGGTAGGATTTGAATACTTAGGTGAGTACTTGGACTGCAGCTAAGCCTCCGAGTGGGAGGCTGGCTCACCACTCGGTAGGATTTTGAATACTTAGGCGAGTACTTGGACTGCAGCTAAGCCTCCGAGTGGGAGGCTGGCTCGCCACTCGGTAGGATTTTGAATACTTAGGCGAGTACTTGGACTGCAGCTAAGCCTCCGAGTGGGAGGCTGGCTCGCCACTCGGTAGGAATTTGAATACTTAGGCGAGTACTTGGACTGCAGCTAAGCCTCCGAGTGGGAGGCTGGCTCGCCACTCGGTAGGATTTTGAATACTTAGGCGGCGGATTCGCAGCTAAGCCTCCCGAGTGGGAGACTGGCTCGCCACTCGGTAGGATTTTGAATACTTAGGCGGCGGATTCGCAGCTAAGCCCCGAGTGAGAGACCTGGCTCGCACTGGATAGGATTTTTTTTTACAAACTTAGGCGAATCGGATTCGCAGCTAAGCCACCCAATCGGGGAAATTTCAACAAAAAGCAATAACAATCCTTTGGGAAAATTATAACATTCTTGTCTTAGATAAACAAACTACAAAAGTACTTTTATTACATCTCATCCGAGTGAGTTTTAAGTGTAAAAGGGGCGGAGCAGCTCCGCATTCCAAGCTCGAGGCTCGTCGATCTGGCGATCAACGTTGTAGAGATGATATGCTCCGTTGTGGAGGACTCTTGTGACGATGAAGGGACCTTCTCAAGTGGGGTCGAGCTTGTGTGGTTTCTGTTGATCCACTCGGAGGACTAAATCTCCCTCCTGGAAGGCTCGACTCTTCACATTTCTGGCATGGAACCGACGC
The DNA here is from genome assembly GCA_021605145.1 of Aegilops bicornis. Taxonomy (NCBI): domain Eukaryota; kingdom Viridiplantae; phylum Streptophyta; class Magnoliopsida; order Poales; family Poaceae; genus Aegilops; species Aegilops bicornis. The sequence continues at coordinate 232,526,350 of CM038670.1, read as the reverse complement.
ATGTCTTGCTGATAGATAGTCGAGCGGATCAGGGCCATTTCTCTCTCCTCTTCCAAGAGGTCGACTGCATCTTTCCGGGCTTGTTCCGCTTCTTCTTCAGAGTATAGCTCGACTCGAGGCGCATTTTGAAGCAGGTCACTCGGCAGAACTGCTTCAGCTCCATAGACCAGGAAGAATGGAGTTCTCCTAGTCGACCGATTAGGAGTGGACCTCAATCCCCAGAGAACTGATGGAAGTTCATCGACCCAAGCTCCTGCTGCGTGTTTGAGATCACGCATCAGCCGTGGTTTCAGCCCTTTGAGAATAAGGCCGTTTGCACGTTCCGCTTGTCCATTCGACTGAGGATGAGCCACTGAAGCATAGTCGACCCGCGTGCCTTGAGAGGCGCAGAAGGCTTTGAACTTGTCATTATCGAAGTTTGACCCATTGTCGGTGATGATGCTATGCGGAACTCCATATCTGAATATCAACTCTCCGATGAAACCGATAGCGATGCATGCATCGAGGTTCTTGATGGGCTTGGCCCGATCCACTTGGTGAACTTGTCAATCGATACTAGCAAATGAGTGAAGCCGCTTCGCGGTTCTCAACGGTCCAATCATGTCCAATCCCCAAACAGCGAAGGGCCAAACGAGTGGAATGGTCTTCAAGGTGAGGCTGGCTTGTGCGACATGTTGGAATAGAACCGACATCCTTCACACTTGTCAACTATTTCTTTTGACATTTCATTTGATTTCGCCAGTAAAATCCCGCTCGTTATGCTTTAGCCACATTGGTATGAGAGGACGCATGATGTCGAAAGGTCCCCGAGTGGATTTCCTCAAGATTTATCGACCTTCTTTCGGCGTGATACACTTCGGCCGACTCGATCGCGCTTTCTGCATACAATTGTCCCTTGATCCTTTGTAAAGGCCTTGGATCGACGAACGATCTGTCGAGCCTCTTCTTCATTCTCTGGGAGCTCTTTCCTTAGGATATATGCGATGTACGGCCTTTGTCGGTCGGGGAGTGATGACCACAACTTCCATAATCAGGTCGACCACGGTGGGACCTCAACTTGATCGGATCATTGGCACTCTTTTGCTGCGGGGCTTCTTCTATGAAAGGATCCTCCTGTCTTGATGGAGCATGAATGTGTTCCAAAATACATCACTAGGAATGGCTTCCCTCTTGGACCCTATCTTCGCCAAATCATCCATGACTTGATTTTTCAGTCGGGGTATATGATGAAGCTCTAACCCTCGAATTTCTTCTCCAGCTTTCTCACCGCATTATAATAACCTGTCATAGTTGGGCTTCGACATCCCACTCCTTCATCACTTGATTAACAACCAGATCCGAGTCGCCATAGACCATAAGGCGACGGACGCCGAAAGTGAAATGGCCATGCAACCCATATAGGAGTGCTTCATATTCGCTTCGTTGTTGGAAGAATCAAAGTGAATCTGGAGAACATACTTGAGCCTATCTCCTCGGGGAACCAATACAACCCCTGCACTGTAACCGTTCAACATCTTGGAACCATCGAAAAACATAGTCCAAAGGTTTCGAGGAACTTGGGTCGGAAGCTGTTGTTCGATCCACTCGGCGAGGAAATCTGCTATTGCTTGGGACTTGATGGCTTTCTTTGCCTCGAATTTGATATCAAGGGAAGGAGTTCAATCGCCCATTTTGCCACTCGACCAGTTGCATCTCTGTTATGAAGAATTTCCGACAAAGGCGTCGACGACATCGTAATGGAATGATCAGAGAAATAATGAGCAACCTTCTTCGTGGTCATATAGATCCCATAAACAAGCTTCTGATAGTGAGGGTATCTTTGCTTTGACGGGGTCAGCACTTCAGAAAGATAAGAAACTGGGCGTTGAACTTTGAAGGCTTTTCCTTCTTCTTCCCGCTCGACCGTAAGTATGGTACTGACGACTTGTCCACTGGCTGCAATGTAAAGCAGCAAAGGCTCTTTGCTGATTGGAGCAGCAAGCATTGGCTGGGTGGAGAGCAGAGCTTTGAGCTCTACAAACGCTGCATCAGCTTCTAGAGTCCACTCAAACTTGTCTGACTTCTTCATCAGTCGGTAAAGAGGCAATGCCTTTTCACCGAGGCGAGAGATGAATCGACTTAAAGCAGCCAAGCATCCAGTAAGTTTCTGGACATCGTGCACACGCACAGGGCGCTTCATTCGGAGTATGGTGCCAACCTTTTCGGGGTTAGCATCGATTCCTCATTCAGAAACGAGAAAACCGAGTAACTTCCCACCAGGAACTCCAAATGTACACTTTGAAGGGTTAAGCTTGATATCATACCTCCTGAGATTGGCAAATGTTTCAGCAAGGTCAGTCAATAGGTCGGAACCCTTTCATGACTTGACCACTATATCATCCATGTACGCTTCCACATTCCGACTGATTTGAGTGAGCAAACACTTCGGAATCATCCTCATGAATGTGGCTCTGGCATTCTTGAGACCGAATGGCATGGTGACATAACAGAAGCACCCGAATGGAGTGATGAACGTTGTTTTAATCTCATCGGGTCCATACAGACGGATCTGATGCTACCCGGAATAGGCATCTAAAAAAGACAACCTCTCACATCCCGCAGTTGAGTCGACTATTTGGTCGATGCGAGGAAGAGGAAAATGATCTTTCGGGCAGGCCCGATTGATATGTTTGAAATCGATGCACATGCGCAACGACTTGTCCTTCTTGGGAACCATGACAACGATGGCGAGCCACTCGGAGTGGTAGATCTCTCGGATGAACTCTGCTGCTAAGAGCCGAGCCACCTCCTCGCCAATGGCCTTTCTCTTCTGGACGGCGGACCACCAAAGATACTCTTTAACCGGTTTGAATTTTGGGTCGACTCGTAGGCGATGCTCAGCCAGCCCCCTGGGAACACCCGGCATGTCAGCAGGCTTCCATGCAAAGATGTCCCAGTTCTCACGGAGGAACTGGATGAGCGCTTCTTCTTATTTTGAGTCGAGTGTTGTTGAGATGTTGGTCGGAGCAGCATTGGGATCAGTCGGGTGAATGTGAACCTGTTTCGTCTCGCCAGTCGACTGAAATGCTGACTCCGTAGCGGGCTTCTTAGCTCGCAACAAATCACTCGGATCTGCAGTTTTCTGATACTCTTGTAGCTCTACCACTGCCAACTGAGCATAGGCGATCTTAGAGCCTTTCTGGAAACACTCTTCTGCCTTCTTCCGATTGCCCGTGACAGTGATCACGCCCTTGGGACCAGGCATGTTTAGTTTAAGATACACGTAACATGGTCGGGCCATGAAACGTGCATAAGCTAGTCTCCCCAGAATAGCGTGATAAGCGCTCTGGAAATCCACGACCTCAAAGGTCAACTTTTCTTTCCGGAAATGCTTTGAATCACCAAAAACTACATCAAGAGCAATTTGGCCGAGTGACTCAGCCTTCTTTCCAGGGATGACTCCGTGGAAGCTCATGTTACTGGTACTGAGTCTGGACATCGGAATGCCCATCCCTTTCAACGTCTCTGCGTATAATATGTTCAAACCACTACCACCATCCATCAGGACTTTGGTCAGTTGAGTGCCTTCAACGACTGGGTCGACCACCAATGTTGCCTCCCAGGGGTGGCAATGTGCGTCGGGTGATCAGACTGGTCGAATGTGATGGCGGTCTGGGACCATTTCAGATAATTGGGAGTCACCAGAGCAACCAAGTTCACTTCCCGATTGATAACCTTCAATCGACTTTTGCTTTCGACGTCAGCAAAAATCATCAGGGTGGAATTGACCTGAGGATATCCACCATCACTGTCATCTCTGTCCTCAACTTTGTCTATCTCCTTATCCTTATCCTTGAGCTGTTTCCCTTGGAACTGCTGAATCAAGAGCCGACACTATCGAGTGGTATGTTTCGGGTAAATGAGTTTACCCTCTTCATCTTTCTTTGTATGAATATGACATGGCAAATCCAACACGCCGTTTCCATCCTGGTCTTTCACCTTCTTGGGGTTCCAAGGACCCTTGGGTTTCCCCTTGAACTTTCACAGGGTCACGGCCAAGGCCTCTCCGGAGCCTGGCTCGGCTTTGCGCTTCTGCTTCCGACTGGAATTTCCTCCGCCGGCCTCATTGGTGGCCGATTTATATTTACCACTCCGGAGCCGATCCTCTTCTTCACCATTTGCATACTTGGTGGCAATCTCCATCATCCGACTCAGGGTCATATCTCCGGTTCGACCAAATTTCAAACTCAATTCTCTGTTCTTGACACCTTCCTTGAAGGCACAGACTGCCTGGTGATCAGATACATTCTCGACTGTGTGGTGCAAAGTGATCCACCTCTGGATATAATCTCTCAAAGTTTCACTCGACTTTTGCACACACGACTGCAACTCCGTCAGACCTGCTGGTCGTTTGCAAGTTCCTTCAAATGTCCTGACGAACACTCGGGCAAGATCTTCCCAAGTGTAAATGATGATGGGTGCTAACTGATTCAACCACGCCCTGGCTGAACCCTCCAACATAAGAGGCAAATGTTTCATGGCTACCTCATCATTGCCACCGCCGATCTGAACCACCACTCGGTAATCTTCAAGCCAAGTGTCAGGCTTGGATTCTCTAGTGAACTTACTGACTCCAGTCGCCAACCTGAAGTTGGGAGGAATCACTGCGGCTCTGATGGCTCTGCTGAAACACTCTGGTCCCGAGACATGAACTCTGCTGCTGGAAGGAACATCTCTACCATGGCCGTCTCGGTGAGCTCTGTTCCTGTCGACCAAACCTTGAACGATAACAGATCTCGCATCAAAGCCTGGTTCCCTGGGGTCGACTGGAACTCTTGGCCCAGCACTGTGTTGGCGTATGTCGTCCTGCTGCCGAGGAGCGTATGATCCACCCCTTGGGGGAGGAGTGGGCACTCGACGTCGATCGTTACGATCGAATCGGTGCTCATACTGCTCGCGGCCCTTGTATTGATCATCATGCCGGCCTCCACGTTCCTCACGCCTCGGGGGCGATCTCGGACTATGGGCCGATCGGATCAATTCGCAATGACGGATCGGCTGTGAACCCTGTTTGGTGACTGGGGTACAATTGAGTTTTGATCTCCCGCCGCCCGGAGCAAATCCCTGATTTGCTGCAAACCTCTACCCGCCTCCGACTGGGAAGGCTGAATTGACTCTGCTATACGGGCGGCAGCTGCTAAATTCTGAATCGGAGTTCGATATACCTGAGTTGGCGGTTGAAAGAGTCAAGGCCGATTGGATTCTCAGTAACCCTTGGTCGCAGACGCTGCCGAGTACTCGCTGAAGATTCTCGGTCGAGTGCGCCAGCCAGGTTAATAGCGCGCATCCTCCAAGGCGCGAGCCTCGGGGGTTTCTCCAATGATAGGAGTGTGAAGTGCATCCATGTTCCGACGGCGAAGCTCCTCCCTCTGGAGCGAAGTGAGGGGCTCGGGCAAGTACTCTTCGTGGGCTTGCTCCGGATCGTCTCCACCGCCACCTCCGTTGGTGCGGGTGAATCCAGGGGGACTGCATGGTCCATCGACCATCAGAACCTCTGCCGCCGGTCATCGCTATCGCATTCGGATGCAGTCTCTACGGAGCCAGTCGATAGGTCGAACAGGCCGTAGAGAGATTCGTCGGGCTCGATCGCCGTGACTTGGGGGATGGCCGACTGGCGGGCCACCACATGCCTCACCCGCTGCTGAAGCCTCGACCGACCGGAACGCTTGCGCCGGTGGGAGACTGGGAGTGAAGACAGCGCAGGAGCCGACCAATACTGGGTCGACGGTTGCCGTAGGAGGACGCCGCGGACACATCGCTGAAGTGCGTCGCCTCAGCGGACGGGAGCGGCCCACGTCGAGCGGAGCCTCCTGAAGCCAAGCAGAGTCGTCGGCGACGAACATGAGCGCACCGAGACAGATCTCGTGGCCGTCGACCAGAACTCCACCTGAAACCATGATGCCGGAGATTGAAAGAATCCCAACTTCTCCAACAAATCGCTAGAACACCTACCCCACGGTGGGCGCCAACTGTCGTGGTTCTAAGTATGACAGTAGAATGGGGGGTAGGTATGGAGAGGCAAGATCCTAGCTATGGAGTAGTTGTATACGCAAGGGATTTACGAGTTCGGGCCCTTCTCGGAGGAAGTAATAGCCCCACGTCTCGAGCACAGTGGCGGTCGACTAGATTATATGCGTATGTGTTACAGGGTGCGAACCCCTCTACTGTGGAGGGGTGGCTTATATAGAGTGCGCCAGACCCCAGCCAGCCCACGTAGTAGAGGGTTTAAGGTGCGTTAAAGCTAGGCGTTACTGGTAACGCCTTACATAAAGTGTCATTAAGGTCATAAGACTATTTAACTACAGACCGTTTGGGTACCGAGTGGCTCTTGGACTCCTGCTGGTCGAGTGGGTCTTCATGGTCGAGTGTCTTTGAATCTGTCGAGTGGAAACCTACCAGGTCGACTGGAAGGCTGCTTCTCTTGTGAGTGTCCTTGTGGAGGTTACCTTTGGGCAGGTCTATGACCCTACCCCAGATACATGACTTCATCAGCCACTGATTCCTCCACCTCCTGCTCGCGCTTGATCCGGAGCTTCCTCAAGCCACCCATCAGTTCCTCGACGCCCGCTTTCATCGTCATCTCTGAGGCACTGCTCTGCTCATGTAGCATCTTCCAGCCGGCGGCCTCCTCCTCCTTCTCGGCGACCAACTTGAGGAGCTTCGCATTGTCGTCCATGAGTTGCTCGACGAGGCCGGCCGCCTTGTCAACCGAGGCATCGCTGATCTTGAGCAGCTTCATCAAGCCGTCGACCAGCTCCTGCCGCGTAGTGACGCCAGCGAGAATGTTGTCGTCGCCGGCAAAGGACTACAGGAACGCCGGCTCGTCACGATGGCCGACGACGCGAATGAGCTTGTGAGAGCCCTCGCGTGCCCGTGAAAGCTCGTTCGAGGGCTCCGCGGCATGCCGGGACATCTCTGCTGCGGCTGCGGCTTCGCGGCGGGACCTCTCTAGTGCTTCCGCAGCCTTGGTCTTTGCTGCCTGGTTATATGTCCACCCTAAACTCCTCCTACCGGTCATGGCGGAACGACTTGACAGAAAAAACCAGTTTCGTGGGTGATGAGGAGAGGAACTGTGAAGTAATTTTTGAGTGGGTAGTTTTTATAGCCCGGTGCTAAGTGTGAACACATATTAGTTTGATAGGTGTGAACATATTTGAAATTCTTATTGCGTTGTAATCAACAATGTGACGAGAAGCAAGGTCAAAATTTATTGATGGCAGAGGGTTGACCACGTGGTTGCTCACCATTGAGGCGGCCGCGGCACGCTCCGCTCTGGCTTCCCTGCGTGCGCTCTGCTCACCATTGAGGCAAAGTTACAATGGCAATGGTTAATAATTCTTAATAATTGTCTTACATATTCAGGATAATTTAAAATGCCAAATGCGGCAAGGCCCAGAGCACTCACGACCTACATATGCACACAATTGTAATAAAATATAAGCTAAAAGGCTGAGCTGGCGGCCTTCCGACGATGGTCTTCTCGGACTCCATGATCAGCATAGCACCCTTGCAGCCGTTCACTCTGAGTGTCCCGACCCACCTCCGCCTACGGAGCTGCTGGCGCTGGGAGGCTCTTGGTGCTGCTGGGCCTCTTGAAAGTGCAACTATCCCTATGTGGTTTTGGTAATTCCTAACAACATATAGCTCATTGAGCTAATGCTATTTCAAGATTAATATTTCAGGAAAGCTCAATGATTGGCATGGCATGGATGAGAAAAGTGGACCCCTGAAAATGCTAAGGACAAAAGGATTGGCTCAAGCTCAAAGCTCAAGACTCTACATTTTCTATTTTAGTGATCCAATATTACATTGAGAATATAGGAAAAGCCAATACTATCAAGGAGGGATCAGGTGTTGCTTAATGAGGCTCTTGCTCAAAGTGCTTAGTAATATGCTCCAAAGCTCTCAACTACTTTCTCACGTTCACATTTGACCTAAACCAAAAGTCAAACTCGGCCCCACCGATTCTTTCTATCCGGCGCCAACGAGTTCGGATGTCATAGCCACTGCCACAATCCCTAGGCAAATCCGTCTCACCGAGATGGGATTGTAATGTCTCTATTTCCCTTCGTAACGTTTCGGTCCCACTGAGATGAGCGATCGGTCCCACCGAGATTGCGATGTAAACTCTCTTTTTCCCTTTCGTAACATTTCGGTCTCACCGAAATGAGCGAATCGGTCCCACCGAGTTTACCTGACCAACTCTCTGGTTAGCTTATCACCAAAATCGGTCTCACCGAGTTTGTGTAATCGGTCTCACCGAGATTACGTTATGCCCTAACCCTAACCATATCGGTCCTACCGAGTTGCATGTCGGTCCCACCGAAAATCCTAACGGTCACTAGATTTGCTGAATCGGTCCGACCGAGTTTACCAATTCGGACCCACCGAGATTGACAAGTTGTGTGTAACGGTTAGATTTTGTGTGGAGGCTATATATACCCCTCCACCTCCTCTTCATTCATTGAGAGAGCTATCAGAACGAACCTACACTTCCAACTTACCTTTTCTGAGAGAGAACCACCTACACTTGTGTTGAGGCCAAGATATTCCATTCCTACCATATGAATCTTGATCTCTAGCCTTCCCCAAGTTGCTTTTCACTCAAATCTTCTTTCCACCAAATCCATATCCTATGAGAGAGAGTTGAGTGTTGGGGAGACTATCATTTGAAGCACATGAGCAAGGAGTTCATCATCAACACACCATTTGTTACTTCTTGGAGAGTGGTGTCTCCTAGATTGGCTAGGTGTCACTTGGGAGCCTCCGACAAGATTGTGGAGTTGAACCAAGGAGTTTGTAAGTGCAAGGAGATCGCCTACTTCATGAAGATCTATCGGTAGTGAGGAAAGTCCTTCGTGGGCGACGGCCATGGTGGGATAGACAAGGTTGCTTCTTCGTGGACCCTTCGTGGGTGGAGCCTTCCATGGACTCGCGCAACCGTTACCCTTCGTGGGTTAAAGTCTCCATCAACGTGGATGTATGATAGCACCACCTATCGGAACCATGACAAAAACATCCGTGTCTCCTATTGCATTTGAATCCTACAAACCCTTCCCCTTACATTATTGCAAGTTGCATGCTTTACTTTCCGCTGCTCATGTACTCTTTGCATGCTTGCTTGAATCGTGTTAAGATTGCTTGACTTGTCCAAAGTTGCTAAAATCTGCCAAGAACTAAAATTGGGAAAAGGATAAGTTTTATTTGGTCAAGTAGTCTAATCACCCCCCTCTAGACATACTTTCGATCCTACAGGTGGTATCAGAGCTTTGGTCTCCATTTGCTTTGATTTCCATAGCTTTTGGTAGTCATAGCCTTGGTTTCACAACCTAGGAGAGTATGCCGTCTAGCAAGGGAAATTACCACCGTAGAGGTCCTTACTTTGATGGTACTAATTTTTCTAGTTGGAAGATAAGATGAAAATGCATATTCTTGGACATAACCCCGCCGCATGGGCTATTGTGTGTATTGGCTTGCAAGGTGAATTCTTTGATGGGAGAGAACCGAACCGTGAAGCTACCGCGAAGAGTTGAAGATGCTGCAATACAATGCTCAAGCTTGTGATATCCTCTTCAACGGATTGTGCCCCGAATAATTCAACAAAATCAGTCGTCTTGAGAATGCAAAGGAAATTTGGGATACTTTGAATGATATGCACGAAGGTACCGACTCCGTCAAGGAATCCAAGTTGGATGTGATTCAAAGTCAGCTTGACAAGTTCAAAATGAAGGATGGTGAAGGTGTCGCTGAAATGTACTCTAGGCTTGCTCTTATCACAAATGAGATCACCGACTTAGGAAGTGAAGAGACGACCGACAAGTTCATCATCAAGAAGATCCTAAGAGCTGTGACACTCCAAATTTTTTGTTGTTTTTGTTTTCAGCAAAAGCCTTGCTTGGTTTGAAAAGGTCATTTAAACCCTTCTTAAAAACCTCTCTTCTGAGTTTTCTTCTCAAAAAGCATTTCTTGGATTTATTTTCTTCTAAAAAGAAACCTTTTTGGTTTTGGGTTATTCTTTTGTTTTGATCCATCCTTGGTTTTACCATGCCTCTTGAGGTAAATTTCTCCCAAAACCCTCCTTCCACTTTGGTACCACTCAAACATTCTGTACAAACTAGTAAAATCCATTTTTGGACTTTATTCCAATTATTTCCTCTCCCAAAATAATTCTTGCTTTTCTTTTGAGCCTAAGTAATTTGCAAAGCAAGTACCCTAATGCTTTTGAGTTTTGACCTCAAACCAACTCCCTTGGATAGTCCTTGGTACCCACAACCCAGAACCATCTTGATCCACTCTTCTCCTTTTCAAATATTTCAAATTTCACTCACTGCAAGTTTGGACCAGATTTGCCGACTTTGGTGAAATTCATATCTACACTTCTCCAAAAATTCTACCAAAATTCAGGCAGCCCTCAGATGCAATGAGAGACCACCACACCAAAGATCAACTCAAGAAAAATTTCCCACGTGCCAAAACCATTCTGTTGAACACCTTGCATGCCTCGCTTCGTGCATCTTGATTAAATTCAGAAAGTTCAGAGTTTCAGTGTCAATCTTCGTCAGTTAATTCAGTCACATGTTCACAGTGCCTTTGGCACGTTGCTCACAGCCTAGCTTGCCTGTCCGGAGCCTCACACGCGTGCTTGGCGCGTTCCTGGCGTCGGTGGCGCTTGCCCGCCTAACGCCGGCGTGTCTTGCGGTGGCCGAACCACCGTAGCGGCCGAACGGGAGCAGAACGGCGGCGTAACGTCGTTCGGCGCCGCCCAATCCCTCTGGTGGCTCCGCGTGGCCACTTCCTCGCCATCACATGCATGCAACACCGTCACCGTGGCGCGGCACGCACAGAGCATGCTCTCTGCCGCCGACGGACCCGCGCCGCCCCGTTCCGTCGAATCCACCCAGGGCTCCTAATCCAAGCTGGTTTAGCGTCAAAACGGCACCAGTGGAACTCCACGCTGACGCCACACTGACTAATCCTCCCGACCAAGCTCTGCGCCGCCGTAACCATGACCGAAGTAGTCCGTTCACGGCCAGCGCCTCGGATCGCCTATAAAAGGAGCCCGAGCTCGCTCTCGTGCACACACCACCTCGCACTTCACCAAGACCCTACCTAGCCACTGGAGGACCTCGAGGAGGTCTCCTCCCAACTCCGCCACCTCGATCCGCCTCGGCCACCAGCTTGATTCACTACGGTGAGGCCATCTCCGGCACCCAAACCTCGTCCAGCCTTCTCTTACACCTAGTGATCTAACCCCACCTCAATTCGAACCTTGCAGCCCTCCTCGGCGAGATCCACCATCGCCCGAGCCGCCGTCCATGGGAGAAAGTGTCGCCCGTCGACGTGGTGCTCCACGACGCCCAAGTCCACCACCCACCGACGCGGAAGGACACACTGATACTCTTGGTACACTCCGATCTCACGACTCGCCGTGGTTCGACGCCGGCGACCACCGCAGCCTTCAAGCGCCATGAGGTCTTTTAAACCTGACATGTGGACCCCCATGTCAGCCTCTCTTTCTTTTCCCGCGAACCGTTTTTCCGTTGGTGCCTTCGGGCAGAGTACGTTTTCCATGTGGGCTTGCGCGTTTCTATTCGAACCGTTTTCTGTTTTCTCAGTTAAACCCCTGGAACTTTTCTGTTTCATTACAGATGAGTCCCTAGACAGAAACCCTTATAACTCTTTAATAAAAAGTGATTTTTGAGTGATTCTTTTTCTGACAGTCTTATAATTTTGTCTAGTTTTTATAGGATTTATTTGAAATATTTCTGGACCAACTTTCTGTACTCCACGTTATTTACGTTAGCGCGTGTATTTTTGTTACCATAGATACCGGAGGAGGTGACGGAACCGCGAACTTCGCCGAGCTAGACCCCGACTACTCTGAACCAGGCAAGCATGTTTGAAATTTTGATATGATGAGTGTTCTAGCAGGTTTGCATTAAGTAGTTTCATGGCATGTTTGTGAGCATACCGATGAAGGTTATTTTTCATGCAAATTTGAGGCAAGTGAGTTCGATAATCCATACGTATTGGATGTGAATGTGCATGGCCATGTGTTGGCATGAGGATGGGTAAGATGGCAGTGTTGTAGCATGCCAATATTATGCCATACTATTTGACTTCAGTATCAACCCGTATCAGTTCGGTTCCCATCCATTTCCCTTCCCGTACTACCACATGTTTTCCGCAAGGGATATGGCTTAGTAAGTTGTGAACCGCTTTCCGGGTACACACCAAATGGAGAGGCCGTGATGATGGTTCCATGGCCCTGGATTAAAGCCAGTCATCCCGTCAGGGGGCATGGGTGTTTCCGGTTGGGACCGAGAGGGGGGCACCCCTTAGAGCGCCCGAATATAAATTTGATCCCTTGCTATTCGAGATTGTGATCTCCCCGTCTCAAAAGTTTTTCTCGGACGATGTCTAGGGTGATTCCTGGCATTCGTGAGGTAGGATGGGTGTGTACTGGTTAGCTGTGTTTCTTCCGAAATACCATAAACGGAACTAGTCCTTCAGGACTACGGAAATCCGTTGGCTGTGAGTAATTTTAGTACAAACTCTGCAGAGTCCTAAATTCCTCGAATCATCTTATCCATGTCCAAGTTTTGTATTATCTTATCACGACAAGTGTCGAGTTTGGTGACAGATACTCCGGTGTTTCACATGAGTACTAAGTCCGGTTAAATGTTTATTCCTGTGGATGGACTAACCCGTTAATACTCCTATGTTGAATATTTATTACGAGTGCTATTTTCTTGTGATGAAAGCCCTTTCTGTGATGTCGCTCAGACGTCCGACTGCGGCATTGTTGTTATTTATTTTCATTATAAGCCCTTTCTGTGATGTCGCTCAGACGTCCGACTACGGCATTGTTGTTATTTATTTTCATTATAAGCCCTTTCTATGATGTCGCCGAGACATCCGATCGCTGCATTGTTGTTATTTATTTTCTTTATAAGCCCTTTACGTGATGTCGCTCAGACGTCCGGATCGTGGCATTGTTGTTATTTACTTTCATTATAAGCCCTTTACGTGATGTCGCCAGACGTCCGATCGTGTGGCATTGTTGTTATTTACTTTCATTATAAGCCCTTTACGTGATGTCGCCAGACGTCCGATCATGCAACGCATGTATCTTTATTTTCAATATAAGCCCTTTATGAGGTGTCGCTCAGACGCCCGACTGTGGCATGTTTTGCTTGTTTCTTCACCCTTCGAGGCGTCGCTTCAGACACCCGATCGGTTTTGAGTTTATTTTTTTTTGGGTTTTTGAGCGGACTACCGCCGATTCCCTTCTTAATTATTTTGTTATACTGTTTTAATTGAGCATTGTTAAGATTTACCATGTCGCATTCATGCATTCATTGGTTATATCTTTTGTCCGAACTGTCCTGCGAGTACTTTCATAGTACTCACCTGGCTTGTTGATTTGGCGAGATCTTGTGAAAGGCGATCTCATGGATGAAGAGTTCGATAGCGAGTCCGACGCCTAGAGGAATCGGTCAGTCTCGTGCGACCCCTGGATTAGTCTTTGTGATATATCCGCTTCCGCTACCCAAATAAAATTCATCGAGCCTCACCTCGACGCTCGATGAGCCGCCAGTGCAGTAGACTTATTAACCACCCCGCTGTGTTATTCCACCAACCACTCATAGCTCGAGTCAGTAGTATTTCCACCCCTCACCTTTGAGTCATATCCGCCACTATGTATAATCATTGGCGTGTTGTAATAATTGGTTGGGCATCTTGATCCGACCCTTGTAATATTGTAATGCTACGGCTTCTTGTATCAAAGTTTTGTCAACCGGTATGAAGGATTTTCCTCATATTGGACTTCACAGGTCGGTTGTTCAATAAATATTTTATTGAAAACCGGTCGTGACAAGCTTGGTACCAGAGCCAGGTGATTGTAGGAAGCCACTAGGTACGATCGCTAATCGGTTATTAGCATAGTAGAGCTATTTATTATTTTTTACAAATGTAGTCAATTTACGGCTACCAGCATAAAATTTATGTTTTGACTCCTCAGGATTTTTGCCTACTTTTGTAGATGGCCAACAACATCGCGAGTCGCAGATGTTCGCCAACATGCCCGATGGGTTTGTCAAGCTTCTCTCCTTCATCGTCCAAGTCGCGATGGGGCGGATGTGCGTCGATCTTCTCTCTCTCAGCACAAGGTCAATGACCGTCTAACCATGCACCAAGCCGCGGTGGAATTCAAGAGAGGACGAGTTGAGCGTTACCGGTTCGTGGGGAGAGCCATGCCCACAGAAGCACGCACTACGAGATGGCAGCCCGTGAAGCGATAGCCCGTCTCGAGGATATCACGCCTTCGATGAAGACTCGTCGCTACCACTACACGCCATGTCACGTGCCATACACTTGCCACTCACGCGTTCTCTTGCCCCGGAGGAGAACGGGATGAAGCTTTTGAGATGCTCATCGAGTATCTTCGGGCTTTGAAGGCAGCCTTTGACAACCTGGTGGACGATTTTGTAGCTGCCCGCATGAACTCAGTCCATGGCTGTACCGCCAACAGGAGGGAGCTCCTGCGTGCTGCACCACCACTGACTTTCGTCTCATCATCAGCATCGTTCGCTCCCTACGCCGCACCGCTACTCGTCGCTTGCCTACCACGGAGGAATTCAACCACGTCATTGCGCCTACTCCGGTTTGTTACGCACCACCCCTCATGCCCGCCAGATTCGTGTTGTCCCAAGACAGGCACCTGCTCCACCAACTCCGCGTAGCACCTCTCGTCTGGAGCCTATCTCTGAGGAGGAGGTTGAGTCCCCAGCCTCTCTACGCCTCACCCTTGGCAGGCTAAGGGAAATCCTTACCATCTCCGACTAAGTACGCTTAGCCGCCATGCGACGTACCGACTTGTGCGATATGTTTATATGTAAATAGGCTGTGAGAAGTAGTCTGTTTGCGCATCATGTAGGATCTGGAGAAGTGCACTAGACTAAATAACATGTCAGGATTTATATGCGCATATCACGAGTGATGTATTGTATAATTACTGCTTGCGTGTAAGATATGTAATGAACAGTCCTTCTCCGTGCGCAAACGTATTTTTTTTCTCTCTTGAAAAATCTTGGAGCTTTTGCAATTTTTGTTGCATCTTCTTGAATTTATTGATTTTTGTGGCTCAACTCCTTTTCTTATGAGTGTTTCAAAATATATCCCCAGAGTGAACTATGTCTCGTCCTTGGACGCACTCCATGCCAACTCCGACAGAGGAAAATTATGGCACACCCCCAGGCAACAATTTCACACAGGATGAGACAAATCAACGGAGACGGTGAAACGACACTTTCCCAAATGTGTCGTCTTTATGAACAGAGTCAGCAGCAACATCAGGAAATACTGAACCAAGTCATTAATATGGGAAATCACCGCGGACCGTATCAGCAGCAATCCAAGTTATCTGAGCTACAGAAAACGCGTCCCCAAACATTTTCTCACACTGACAAACCTCTGGAAGCCGAGGACTGGCTTCGAGACATGGAGAGAAAATTAATTATCGCTCAGTGTTCAGACCTTGAGAAAGTACTTTATGCACCGCACTATCTCACTGGAGCAGCCGCATCGTGGTGGGAAAATTTCCCTTTATGCACCCCAACAAAAATGATATATCATGGGAGGAATTTAAAGAAGGTTTTCGTGGGGCACATATTCCTAAGAGTCTTATGAAGATCAAAAAGAGAGAATTTGATGACCTCAAGCGAAGGACAATGACAGTGTCCGAATACAACGATCGGTTTACCTCGCTTGTCTCGCTTCATCAACGAGGAGCGTATGTCGAGAAAACAAAAGATGGAGAAATTCCTGGGCGATTCGACACCCGTGCTTAAATGTCAATTGGTCGTACACACATTTCCAGATTTTAAGACGCTGGTGGATAAGGCCATTACCTTGGAAAATGAGAGACGCAGCTTAGAAGATTTCCTTAAGCGAAAGAGGGACCAGATTAAACACACCAAGCAACCACCGCAGCAAGACAGATGTTCAGAATAACTGGACACCCAAACCCACGACAAGCATCTCACGCCCAATCAAGAATTTCCATGCAAGGGACAAGGAGTTCACATACCGCCCAGGCGTTACCTGTTACGCTTGTGGAGAAGAAGGACACTACGCCAAGGCGGTGCTCCAAGCCAAGGAACTTCGACCCCAAAGCCGAACAACGGAAGCAATAATTCGGCACCAAAGCGCAACAATTTCAACCCAAATAACAACCACAGGAAGGGTCATTTGAACCACGTGACCAAAGAGGAAGCACAAAATGCCCCGAGATATCGTACTCAGATGCGTTTCTGTCAACACAATACCTGCCATGGTTTTGTTTGGTTCGGAGCTTCTCACTGCTCGTTTGAAAAGTTTTGCTTTGCAAAATAATTTTTCGATGTTTCCCTTGGGAAAATCTATGATCGTCAAGTCCCACGAATTAAGCAAGTTACCCAGAATTATTGCCAGGGTGTGGTTATCGAGTTTGAAGGGTTGAAGTTTCACGCAAATCTTATCGTATTGGAAAATAAAGGACTGGATGTCATCTTAGGGATGGATTGGTTAACCACCAACAAAGGTTTTATCGACTGCTTCAACAGGACCGTAATTCTCACCCATCACCACGGGAAGACCATAAAAGTTTCAGCCAAGGAAAGAAAAATATCCAGGCAACCGAGATTGAACAAGGTGGATATTTCTGAATTGAGCAAAGTTCCAGTAGTGTGTGAATTTCCAGATGTATTCCCCGAAGAACTACCAGGCATGCCACCAGATCGAGAGATAGAATTCAGCATTGAGCTAGCACCCGGAACCGCTCCCATATACAAGAAACCATACAGAATGGCACCATCCGAATTGGTGGAGCTGAAGAAGCAAATAAAGGAACTGTTGGAAAAAGGGTACATACGAGCCAGTTCCTCACCATGGGGTTCACCAATTTTATTCGCCAAAAGAAGGATGGAACACTGAGATTGTGCATAGACTATCGAGCGCTAAACATGGTCACAATCAAGAACAAATATCCGATGCCGCTGAATAAATGATTTATTCGATCAACTCGCTAAGGCCAAGGTATTCTCAAAGATTGACTTGAGATCGGGATATCATCAAGCGAAAAGTACGAACCGAGGATATTCCCAAGACCGCCTTCACCTCTAGATACGGATTGTACGAGTTCACCGTAATGCCATTCGGACTGACAAACGCCCCCGCATATTTTGTTCACCTCATGAACAAAGTATTCATGAAATTTATGGATAAGTTTGTTGTGGTATTTATCGATGATATTCTGGTATACTCCAAAACACCATAAGAACACGCTAAACATCTCCGGATTGTACTAGGAGAACTCAGGAAACATCAGTTGTACGCCAATTTCAGCAAGTGTGAATTTTGGCTAAAGCAAGTAGGTTTTCTGGGCCACGTACTAACTCAAGAAGGTATCGCCGTAGACCCGAAAAAAGTCAAGGCCGTACTTGGCTGGAAGCCACCAGCCCGATGTAATGACGGATGTACGAAGTTTCTTGGGAATGGCAGGATACTACCGAAGATTTATTGAAGGATTCTCCACCATAGCAAAGCCAATGACGCAACTACTCAAGAAAGACAGGAAGTTTGAATGGACGGAAGCCTGCGAGAAAAGTTTCCAAGAACTAAAGCGGAAGCGGCGACATCATCACCGATACTAATTGTGCGGATATACACAAGAATTTTGAAGTATTTTGTGGCGCATCTCGAAAAGGGCCTCGGGTGCGTATTAATGCAAGAAGGCAAGGTTGTCGCATATGTTTCAGACAGCTCCATAAGCATGAGGAAAATTACCCTACCCATGACCTGGAATTAGCAGCAGTGATACATGCACTCAAGGAATGGAGACACTTTCTACTTGGTAATCGTTGCGAAATATACACGGACCACAAAGGCCTCAAGTATATTTTCACACAACCAGAACTGAATTTACGGCAGCAACGCTGGCTGGAATTAGTAAAGGATTATGATGTTGGGATCCACTACCACCCGGGCAAAGCAAATGTTGTAGCAGACGCTCTGAGTCGGAATCCCAGTCCAGACAACGACAGCATGCCGGACTTAAGACCTGAATTCGGCAGGAGTTCGCAAGGCTCAACCTCGATGGTGGTCACCAAAGGCGATGTGTCAAACTTAGAAGTACAGCCTACCACGATAGAGATGGTTAACGAGGCTCAACGTGGACACCCCAGCATTGAAGGCATAAAGCGTAAGATGAAATTGGGCAAGGCCTCGAATTCAGTATTGATGAGCAAGGAATATTGTGAATGCAGGGAATAGGCTCTGCGTACCAAATATCCATGACCTTAAACAGCAAATCCTGGCTGAAAGCCACACCGCTCCATATTCAATCCATCCTGGAGGAACAAAAATGTACAAAGATCTTCAAGAGACATTTTGGTGGCATGGTATAAAAAGAGACATAGCCACGTTTATTGCATGTTGTGACTCTTGTCAACGCATCAAGGCCGAACACCAGAAACCGGCCGGACTATTGCAACCGAATAAGATACCCGAGTGGAAATGGGACGAAATTGGAATGGATTTTATTGTTGGACTACCTCGGTCAGGACACGGACATGATGCCATATGGGTAATCACCGATAGACTGACTAAAGTAGCTCACTTCATCCCCGAGAAGACAACACACACCACTCGAAGCTTGCTAGGCTCTACCTCTCCGTATAGTTTGCCTACATGGAGTCCCAAAGAAAATAATCTCGGACAGAGGCACTCAATTCGTCTCCCGGTTTTGGGATCACTTACAACAAGCTCTGGGAACTCAGCTGGCATTCAGTACCGCATACCATCCCAGACAGATGGGCAGACTGAACGAGTAAATCAAATACTAGAAGATATGCTGAGAGCATGTGTCCTCACCTATGGGACCAGTTGGGAGGAGAGCTTACCATACGCAGAATTCACATATAACAACAGCTATCGATCCAGCTCGCAAATGGCACCATTTGAAGCTCTGTACGGACGAAGATGTCGTACGCCGCTAAATTGGTCGGAAACCGGAGACAGTCATATCTTCGGCCCAGACCTACTCAAGGGGGCTGAGGATAAAGCCAAGGTAATTAAGGACCGGCTCAAGACAGCCCAAAGTCGACAAAAGAGTTATTACGATCAGAAGCATCGTGGAGTCCATTTTGAGCCCGGTGAATTTATGTACCTACGAGTATCACCCATGAGAGGCCTGCACCGATTCAAGATTAAAGGAAAACTAGCACCGAGATTCATCGGGCCTTTCTGCATAGTAGCACGAAGAGGCATGGTGGCCTACCAGCTAGACTTACCCGAAAAATTATCCGACATCCACGACGTATTCCACGTCTCCCAGTTAAGGAAGTGCGTAAGCAACCCAGAGAAACAAGTACCCCATAAAAACATTGACGTGCAACCAGATCTCACATATCGGGAGCATCCGATAAAAATCTTGGAAGAGTCAGAAAGGAGAACCCGACAGAAAACCACCAAGTTCTTCAAAGTTCGATTGGAGCAACCACACCGAAAGTGAAGCCACTTGGGAAAGGGAGGATTTCCTTGAACAGAGCACCCACGATTATTTGAAAATCAAGCTGGAATCTCGGGGACGAGATTTTTCCTAAGGGGTAGGTGCTTTGTGACACTCCAAAAATTTTGTTGTTTTTGTTTTCAGCAAAAGCCTTGCTTGGTTTGAAGAAGGTCATTTAAACCCTTGTTAAAAACCTCTCTTCTAAGTTTTCTTCTCAAAAAGCATTTCTTGGATTTATTATCTTCTAAAAAGAAACCTTTTTGGTTTTGGGCTATTCTTTGGTTTTGATCCATCCTTGGTTTTACCATGCCTCTTGTGGTAAATTTCTCCCAAAACCCTCCTTCCACTTTGGTACCACTCAAACATTCTGTCCAAACTAGTAAAATCCATTTTGGACTTTATTCCAATTATTTCCTCTCCCAA
This sequence comes from Aegilops bicornis, assembly GCA_021605145.1. Lineage (NCBI taxonomy): Eukaryota > Viridiplantae > Streptophyta > Magnoliopsida > Poales > Poaceae > Aegilops > Aegilops bicornis. The sequence goes on along the minus strand of CM038670.1, from coordinate 232,506,336 downwards.
AATAATTCTGTCTTTTCTTTTGAGCCTAAGTAATTTGCAAAGCAAGTACCCTAATGCGTTTGAGTTTTGACCTCAAACCAACTCCCTTGGATAGTCCTTGGTACCCACAACCCAGAACCATCTTGATCCACTCTTCTCCTTCTCAAATATTTCAAATTTCACCCACTGCAAGTTTGGACCAGATTTGCCGAATTTGGTGAAATTCATATCTACACTTCTCCAAAAATTCTACCAAAATTCAGGCAGCCCTCAGATGCAATGAGAGACCACCACACCAAAGATCAGCTCAAGAAAAATTTCCCACGTGCCAAAACCATTACAGCCGAACACCTTGCATGCCTTTGTTTCATGCATCTTTAGTTAAATTCAGAAAGTTCGAGTTTCAAAGTGTCAATCTTCGTCGATTAATTCAATCACATGTTCACAAAGGTGCCTTTGGCACGTTGCTCCTGACCTAGCGTGCCTGTCCGAGCCTCACACGCTGCTTGGAGCGTTCTGGCGTCGGTGGCGCCACAGCCCTTCTTGCGGCGTGTCTTGCGGTGGCGAACCACCGTAGCGGCCGACCGGGAGCAGAGCGGCGGCGTAACGCCGTTGGCGCCGCCTAATCCTCTGGTGGCTCCGTGGCCACTTCCTCGCCAAAGACACGCGCATGCAACACCGAAATCAGTGGCGCTGCACGCACAAAGCGTGCTCACTTGCGCCGACGGACCCAGCGCCGCCCGTTCCGTCGAATCCACCTGTGGCTCCTAATCCAAGCTGGTTTAAGCGTCAAACGGCACTGGAACTCCACGCCGACGCCCCACTCCCTAAACCTCCCGACCAAGCTCTGCGCCGCCGTAACCATCACCGGAGAGGTCCGTTCCACGGCCACCGCCTCGAATCGCCTATAGAAAGGAGCCCCGAGCTCGCTCTCGTGCACACACCACCCCTGCACTTCACCAAGACCCTGCCTAGCCACTGGGAGGACCTCGAGGAGGTCTCCTCCCCCAACTCCGGCCGCCTCGATCCGCCTCGGCCACCAGCTTGATTCACTGCGGTGAGGCCATCTCCGGCACCCAAACCTCGTCCGCAGCCTTCTCTTACACCTAGTGCTCTAACCCCCACCTCAATTCGAACCTTGCAGCCCTCCTCGGCGAGATCCACCATCGCCCGAGCCGCCGTCCGCCGGAGAAAGTGTCACCGTCGACGTGGTGCTCCCCGACGCCCAAGTCCACCACCCACCGACACGGAAGGACACACTGATACTCTTGGTACACTCCGATCTCCCTGACTCGCCGTGGTTCGACGCCGGCGACCACCGCAGCCTTCGGGCGCCGGCAAGGTCTTTTAAACCTGACATGTGGACCCCCATGTCAGTCTCTCTTCTTTTTCCAGCGAACCGTTTTCCGTTGGCGCCTTCGGGCAATACGTTTTTCCATGTGGGCTTGGCGTTTCTATTCGAACCGTTTTACTGTTTTTCTCGGTTAAACCCTGGAACTTTTCTCGTTTCATTACAGATGAGTCCTCGGACAGAAACCCTTATAACTCTTTAATAAAAAGTGATTTTTGAGTGATTCTTTTTCTGACAGTCTTATAATTTTGTCTAGTTTTTATAGGATTTATTTGAAATATTTTTGGACCAACTTTCTGTACTCCACGTTATTTACGTTGGCGCGTGTATTTTTGTTACCATAGATACCGGAGGAGGTGACGGAACCGCGAACTTCGCCGAGCAAGACCCCGACTACTCTGAACCAGGCAAGCATGTTTGAACTTTTGATATGATGAGTGTTCTGGCAGGTTTGCATTAAGTAGTTTCATGGCATGTTTGTGAGCATACCGATGAAGGTTATTTTTCATGCAAATTTGAGGCAAGTGAGTTCGATAATCCATACGTATTGGATGTGAATGTGCATGGCCATGTGTTGGCATGAGGATCGGTAAGATGGAAGTGTTGTAGCATGCCAGTCTTATGCCATACTATTTGACTTCAGTATCAACCCGTATCAGTTCGGTTCCCATCCATTTCCTTCCGTACTACCACATGTTTTCCATAAGGGATATGGCTTAGTAAGTTGCGAACCGCTTTCCTGGTACACACCAAATGGAGAGGCCGTGATGATGGTTCCATGGCCCTGGATTAAAGTCGGTCATCCGGTCAGGGGGCATGGGTGTTTCCGGTTGGGACCGAGAGGGGGGCACCCCTTAGAGCGCGCGAATATAAATTTGATCCCATGCTATTCGAGATTGTGATCTCCCCTTCTTGAAAGTTTTTCTCGGACGATGTCTAGGGTGTTTCCTGGCTTTCGTGTGGTTGGATGGATGTGTACTGGTTAGCTGTGTTTCTTCCGAAATTCCATAAACGGAACTAGTCCTTGAGGACTACGGAAATCAGTTGGCTGTTTGTAATTTTAGTACAAACTCTGCAGAGTAATATATTCCTCGAATCATCTTATCCATGTCCAAGTTATGTATTATCTTATCACGACAAGTGTCAGTTTGGTGACAGATACTCCGGTGTTTCACATGAGTACTAAGTCCGGTTAAATGTTTATTCCTGTGGATGGACTAACCCGTTTATACTCCTGTGTTGAATATTTATTACGAGTGCTATTTTCTTGTGATGAAAGCCCTTTCTGTGATGTCGCTCAGACGTCCGACTACGACATTGTTGTTATTTATTTTCTTTATAAGCCCTCTCTGTGATGTCGCTCAGACGTCCGACTGTGGCATTGTTGTTATTTACTTTCATTATAAGCCCTTCTTTGTGATGTCGCTCGACGTAATCGTGGCATTGTTGTTATTTACTTTCATTAGAAGCCCTTTCTGTGATGTCGCTTAGACGTCCGACTGCGGCACGCATGTATCTTTATTTTCAATATAAGCCCTTTATGAGGTGTCGCTCGGGCCTTGCGCGTGGCATGTTTTGCTTATTTCTTCACCCTTCGAGGCGTCGCTTCAGACACCCGATCGGTTTTGAGTTTATTTTCTTTGGGTTTTTGAGCGGACTACCGCCGATTCCCTTCTTAATTATTTTGTTATACTATTTTAATTGAGCATTGTTAAGATTTACCATGTCGCATTCATGCATTCATTGGTTATATCTTTTGTCGAACTGTCTTGCGAGTACTTTCATAGTACTCACTGGCTTGTTGATTTGGCGGAATCTTGTCGAAGGCGATCTCATGGATGAAGAGTTCGATAGCGAGTCCGGCGCCTAGAGGAATCCTAGTCAGTCTCGTGCGACCCTGGATTAGTCTTTGTGATATATCCGCTTCCGCTACCCAAATAAAATTCATCGAGCCTCACCTCGGCCTCGATGAGCTGCCAACGATGAGACTTATTAACCACCCATTGTGTTATTCCACCAACCACTCATAGATCGAGTCAGTAGTATTTCAACCACACAACTATGAGTCATATCCGCCACAATGTTAAATCATTTGCGTGTTGTAATAATTGGTTGGGCATCTTGATCCGACCCTTGTAATATTGTAATGCTACTGGCTTCTTGTATCAAAGTTTTGTCAACCGGTATGAAGGATTTTCCTCATATTGGACTTCACAGGTCGGTTGTTCAATAAATATTTTTATTGAAAAACCGGTCGTGACAAGAGCTTCGGACGGAAAATATGATACCGTATGCACATTGATCCAAATGATACCCAATTACAAAGATCTCAAGCCAACGAAAGTCATTGGAAGAATTGTTGCTCATGAGATGTCACTCAAGGATAAGGAGGAGCTCCATAACAATTCAAGTGGTGCTTACAAAGCCTCGTGTGAAGCTCCCTCATCATCAAGTGAGAAACAAACCTTCAATGAAGAATTGAGCCTAATGGTGAAGAACTTCAACAAGTTCTACAAGAGTAGAAGCAAAGAGAGAAGTTCCAAGTCAAGGTCCTACAATGACAAAAGATCTTCTAGTCGAGAGCGAAATTGCTACAATTGTGGAAGACCCGGACACTATTCCAATGAGTGTACAACACCCTACAAGAGAAGAGAAGATTCTCCAAAAAGAAGAAGTAGAAGAGAAGAATCACCATCAAGAGAGAGACGGAGTAGAGATGATCGTTATGAACGAAAAACATCCTGGAGAAGCAACGATTCGGAAAGGAAGGACAAGTCATCAAGGAGCTACACAAAACGAAGACATCAAGCTCATGTTGGTGAATGGGTATCCGGCTCCGACTCCGACAATCACTCTGAGAGAAGCTATCACTCTGACTCCGAATATACTCAAGATGAAGGTGTTGCCGGTCTAGCACTTGTGTAAACCAACTCCTACGACATATTTGACTCACCAAATGAAGGACTTGGAAGATGCTTCATGGCTAAAGGCCCAAAGGTATCACACCCGAGTATGTTGATTTCAATAGTGATGAAGATGACTTGTTAGGTGATGATGATTTACTTGTTGACAACTCTAGTGATGAATACTATGATGAAACGTCAATTAATCATGCTAATCAAGATAAAACGAATGACAATGATAAGGAGAAAATTGAGTTTCTAACTAAAGAACTAAACACTCTTAAGTTAGCTCATGAAACTATCTTAGGAGATCATCAAGAACTATTAAGGACTCATGAGAAATTACGTTTTGAAAAGCTCAACCTTGAGCAAGAGCATGAGTTCTTAAAGGCAATCAATGATGATCTTCGCAAGAAAAGTTATACTTACATTGCCAAGCGTTTACTCTTATCCACTTACATGCCTCAATTCAAGTCTAGTAACAAGAACAAGAAAAATTCTTCCTCTAGTAGTAACAATAATCATGCTAAATCCAATGTTGTTGCTGTCGGCGTTCTGGGAACGGGGGTCCCCAGACTTGCCTGCCTACGGCCTGCGGCGTGGCTCAAGTGGGGGCCCAACACGGCCCATCTTAATCAAGCTCAAACTCAAGACCCTCGGGAGGGGCCAAGCCTCGCGGGGTGGATGAGAGGAAGCTTCCTCATCAGACAGGCCCGCGAGGAGGCGGAGAGATCAATGCAGGGACACCTCGCGAGGAGCCCGTGACGCAAGCCATGACGATCGAGACAAGGCGGGCGCCGGCCTGCACAGTGTCCTTGTTTCGATTTCGGTGCAAAGGGGGCAAGCACATGCCAAGTCATCAGGCAAAGGTTACCATTCCGGTGCAACGAGACCAAGACCAGCCGAGCAGCGGGGACGGAGGTCACCGTGGAGCCCAAGGCGGCGTCATCACCAGTGCTTTTTGCAGCCGAAGACCACCTTTGGTCAGGATAACTTGTACTAGATGTTCCCCTTCAAAATGGCCAATTGTTGGCGCCTTCCCGCTCAATTATTTGGGGACAGGCTGTGGCCTCTATAAATAGAGCTAGCCACCACAAAGTAGGGGGGGTAATCTAGAAAAAGGGAAGAAAAGGCCGGCTGATCGGGAAGTAATCTAGAGCAAGTAGCTAGAGAGAGGCAATCGAACTCACCCAAGCAGTTCATCGCACCAGCTCAAGAACACCTCTCGCGAGGCTGTTCTTCCCTTGTACTGTTCATCACTAGCCCCTGAGGCAATCCACCACACCACACACTGGAGTAGGGTATTACACCACAACGGTGGCCTGAACCAGTATAAACCTCGTGTCCCTTGTGTTGTTCATCGTTTCTAGCTTAGATCACACGAGAAGATCGGACGTAGATCGGTAGGGGAGAGATCTCCGTGCGCACCCCAGTGTTCGAACCTTAAGGGTCTGCCGGAACCCGAAATCCGACATTTGGCGCGCCAGGTAGGGGTGCGCCGGAATCTTTCTTCCGTTGTTCGCGTGTGATCTTCCGTCGTGTCCATGGCTGACGCTCGTCGGGCTCGCGCCGAGCGCCGGGCTGCTCTCGCCACCCGCGTCGCCCAGACGGCGCCCGTCGGCGGACGCCCTCGTCGTTCCCCGTCTCCTGCCGCCACCGGCCCGGCGGGGAACGAGCAGCAAGCCTCGTCTCAGCACCCTTCGGTGCGGCGGAATGGCCGCACCGCCACCCCGTCATTGGCTCCAGCTGGTTCGGTTGCCCCACGCCTGTCAGCGCTTCACGGACGCCAAGACGCCGCCACGTTCCTAGCAAGAGAGCTCCTGCACTACCGCCCCGTCCACGACCTCTACGAGGACTGGCTCGGCCGCATCACCGAGCTCGTGAGCGCTGCAGGGGGCTCCCCCTTGCCGTCCCTCTCGCTGCCTTGCCCTCCGTTCTATGCAGGGGGCGAGGATCAGGAGGCGCCTCCGCCGCCTCCTCCCCAAGACGGCATCCTGGATCCAAGGCGCGCAGCCCCAAGGCGAGACCCTCCGCGTCCGGTGCCAGCGCAGCAAAAAGGGATCTGCCAGGAGATCCCTCGTCCCCAAGAAGTTGCTCGCGCGCTCCCAGCGCCGGCGCGCCAAGATCGTGTCCCCGCGCCTCCACGACAAGACCCCGCGCTGCTACAGGCGGCGGCGCGTGGAAATCCCCAGGAGCAGGCCCAGCACCAGCAGAGGGCCCCGGTGGCCACAGCATGCTGCCTCGCCTTCACCCCCGAGCTACGCAGCGTCACATGACCAGGCAAGTTCAAGCCTGATCTGCCCCCTCGCTACGATGGCACGGCGGACCCCGCAGAGTTCCTGCAGCTCTACGAGCTGTGCATCGAAGCCGCCAACGGAGATGAAAAGGTCATGGCGAACTTGTTTCCCATGGCGCTCAAGGATGGCGCCCACACCTGGCTCCTGAACCTGGCTCCTAGAACGATCTCCTCTTGGAGCGAGATGCGCACCCGCTTCATCGCCAACTTTCAGGGCACTCGCGACCGGCCCCCGGCCGTGAGCGACCTGCGCCGCATCAAGCAACAGCCAGGGGAGACCCTATAGAAGTTCATCCAGCGCTTCAACAACGCTCGCCTCAAGATCCCCAGGGTGACTGAGGAGGCCATCATCTCAGCTTTCTCCGACGGTGTGCGCGACATCAAGATGAAGGAGGAGCTGGCGATCCATGAAACATGTGCACATCCCTGGAGCTGTTCAACCTGGCGACCAAGTGCGCCAGGGCTGAGGAAGGGCGCCTCTCCCTCCTCGAGCTCCCGGCAGCCGACCCAGAAGAGAAGAAGCTCAAGGCCAAGGACGTGAAGCGCAAGGGGGCTGCCGTGCTTGCAGAGGAACCAGACACCAAGCAAGGGAGGGACCAGCCCGAGTCGTCCAAGGGCAGCCGATACTGCGTGTATCACAACCTCCACACCCACAACACCAACGAATGTCAAGAGCTCAGAGCCATGCGAGATGGGCGAATCGGCCGACGCCTCGAGCGCAACGACAGGGGCTATGGTCGAGGAGGAGGAAGAGGCGGCGGACGATGGGAAGACCGTGGCCCTCGCCAGGGGTGGCGTGACCGACCTCGCGAGGATCACTGGCAGGACCAGCCTCGCGAGGGAGGCTGGAGGGATCAGCCTCGTGAGGATCGCCCACACGGCAACGCAGGCCTTCCTCCTCTGCCTTCACCGCCAAGGAGGCACGAATACCAACATCAAGACAAGGGGGCTGGGGGCTTCCAGGAGTCGCGTGCGATTGCTTGCATCTTGGGTGGCGCCCAAGCCCCGGCCTCACAGCGCATCTTCAAGCAGTTTGCTCGTGAGGTGAATGCAGTCCTCCCCAAGCTTGAGACAATGCGCCCTCTCAGGTGGTCTACGTGCGCCATCACGTTCAGCTCAGCGGATCAGCTCAAGTGCGCGGCAACGGCCGGAGTCCTTCTGATGCTTTGCTCCCCAATCATCAGCAATGTGCAGGTTACCAGGACCCTCATTGATGGTGGTGCATGACTCAACGTCCTATCCGTCGAGACGTTCAACAATCTCCAAGTGTCGTACGATCAGCTTCGGCCAACCAAGCCTTTCTCAGGGGTCACCGATGGTTCCACTGTTCCAATAGGGCAGGTTCGCCTTCCTGTCACCTTTGGGCAGCGTAACAACTACCGCACCGAGCTCATCGACTTTGACGTCGCCCACATTCGCCTGCCTTACAACGCCATCCTCGGGTACCCAGCCCTAGCCAAGTTCATGGTAGTGACTCACCATGGTTACAATGTCCTCAAGATGCCAGGAAGCGGTGGAGTCATCACCGTGCCCTGTGAAGAAAGGGACGCATTGTGCTCACTTGAGCGTGCGTTCCAAGCCGCAGCAATCGAAGACCCGGATCACAGGAGTGGAAGACTTCCCGAGGCGACCCTGAAGAAGAAGAAGACTTCGCCTGGCCCAGGCCACAAGGAAGCAGGCACCTCCGGAGGCGTTGCGTCAGGATTTGCGCCCGTTCAGCTAGCGCCGCCCTCTCTCGCATAGGAAGGCGTGCCTGGCGCCATCCTCAGGCAGGGCTCGGGGGCTCTCTCTTGGAGAGCCACCGACTTTGCCAAGGTCGCGAGGGAGGCGCTCGGGCACCGCTTGGAGTGGTGATTTCAGGCATGTTTCCCTCAGGAAGGTACAAGGCAAGGAAGACCAAACCCTCAGGAGTTCATCACAAGGAATACCCAGGAGCAACAGGAGTCAAGAGTCATGCGCGGCAGCCGCTGCTTGCCCGCCGTAGCCCCACATCCAGGCGGGGATGGTGGGCTGCGCGTCTGCATCGACGTACCGGGGCTCAACCGAGCCACGTCTCGGGAGCGCCTATGGCCTTCGCGCGTGGGGCGCTGCGAGGGGCCGCCTCACAACTACGTTCGCATGCCATTTGGCCTGCCGAACGCGGTCTCCGCTCATCAGCGCCAGCAGAGGAGCATTCTGGAGGCTCAGGAGGTCATGCATCGTGTGGTCCTGGTGGAGGAGGCGATGGCCCTCGAAGACCTACCCGTGCCCCCGGAGCCTCCCGAGGCTCCTGGGCCTGGGGGCTCGTGAGGACCGACGTCTTCACCGCGCATCGCCCGCTTCCTCAGCATTGCTTCATCTTCAACTGCATCAGGTGACATCTTTCAAAGTTTCATTTTTAGCTGGGAGCGCCCACAGGGCCGCATCATTCCCGGGCCGCATGGGTCCGTCCCTGCGGCATGTATCCGTTTCGCTTATACTCTTTACCTACCTTGCTGGGGGAGCCCCTCGGGCTGCATCATCCCCAAGCTGCTCGGGCCTGACCCAGCGGCATTTGCTTTTCCCGCATCTGCTTAAGTGAATTTGGTTTCCATGAATTTCCTCCTGCATGCTTAACATACCCAGCCTAATCGCATGCTCGATTGACACCTACCTATGGAGCCGCTCGCTCTGGCATGACACTTGCGCACGGGTCCGTCCCTGCAACGCCGAAAAACCTGAGTGGTCGATGACGGCGTTCTGGGAACGGGGGTACCCAGACTTGCCTGCCTGCGGCCTACGGCGTGGCTCAAGGGGTGGCCCAACACGGCCCATCTTCATCAGCACAAGCTCAAGACCCTCGCGAGGGGCCAAGCCTCACGGGGCAGACGACAGGAAGCTTCCTCAGGCACGGCCTCGTTAGGCTGGCTCGCGAGGAGGCGGAGAGAAGAAGGCGGGGTACCTCACGAGGTGCCCATGACGCAAGCCATGACGACCAAGGGCGCTAGGCGGGCGCCATCCCGCGCAGTGTCCTCATTTCCTCTTTGGTGCAAAGGAGGCAAGCGCAGGCGAGAGCATCAAGCAAAGGCAACCGTTTCGGTGCAACAAGACCAAGACCATCACAACGGCAGGAAGGAGGTCATCGTGGAGCCCAAGCCGGCGTCACCGCCAGAGCCTTTGATAGGCGAGGACCAACTTTAGTCAGGATAAGTGTACTAGATGTTCCACTTCAAAATAGCCAATTGTTGGCGCCCTTCCCGCTCAATATTTGGGAAGAGGCCCAGGGCCTCTGCCTATAAATAGGAATAGCCTCCCACAGGGTAGGAGGGGAGAGAGGATCCGGAATCCAGAACAGAGCTAGAGATCAAGCAATCTAGAAAGAGAGAGAGAGAGAGAGAGAGAGAGAGAGAGAGAGAGAGAGAGCGGCCGAACTCCCCCTAGCAGTTTGTCGCACCGGCCAAGAACAGACCCTCGCGAGGCTGTTCTTCCATGTATTGTTCATCATCAGCCCCTGAGGCAATCCACCACACCACACACTGGAGTAGCGTATTACACCACAATGGTCGCCCGAACCAGTATAAACCTTGTGTCCCTTGTGTTTCTCTTTGTGTAGTTTAGATCCTTGCGAGGCGACAGGCGCGGGTCGGTAGGGGGTGAGATCTCCACGTGCACCCCAGAGTTCAAACCTAGAGCGTCTGCCGGAAGCCGAAATCCGACATTTGGTGCGCCAGGTAGGGGTGCACCGGAATCCGTCTCCGCCGCCCTGTTCTTTGCCGCCAATCGCATCCATCTCGGACGCTCATCGGGCACGCGCCGAGCGCCGGGCTGCTCTTGCCACCCGCGTCGCCTAGACGGCCCCCGTCGTTCCCCGTCGCCTGCCGTCAACGCCGCCACCGGCCCGGCGGGGAACGAGCAGCAAGCATCGTCCCAGCATCCGTCCGTGAGGCGAGACGGCCGTACCACTACTCCTTCGCTCGCCCCAGCTGGTTCTTCGTCTCGTGCGCTCCGCGCAGCCATGGAGGCTCGAGCCGCGCTCATCGCGGCAAACGAGCTCCTGCGCTACCGCCCCGTCGACGACGTCTACGAGGAGTGGCTCGACCGCGTCGCCGAGCTCATCCGCGCCGCAGGGGGCTCCCCCGCGCCGTCCTTCTCACTGCACCGCGCCCCGCCTTGCGCGGGCGATGAAGCTCCGGGGGCGCCTCAGCCGCCTGCCCTTCAAGAAGGCGCCTTGGCCCCAAGGCTCGTGGCCCCTGAGCGGAACCCACTCCATCCGGCACCAGCACAGCAAGAGCAGAGCTGCCAAGAGGTCCCTCGCCCCCAAGAAGCTGCCCGAGTGCTCCTCGACCGCCCGGCCACGATCCGCGCTCCTGCTCCAAAGACGCTAAGACCTCATGGCTGCTCCCAGCGGCAGCGCATGGGGACCCGCAAGACCAGGCCCTTCGTCACCAAAGGCCTCCCATGGCCACGGCAGGCTGCCGCACCTTCACCGCCGAGCTACGCAGCGTCGCGTGGCCCGACAAGTTCAAGCCAGACCTGCCTCCTCGCTACGACGGCACGGCCGACCCTGTGGAGTTCCTCTAGCTTTACGAGCTGGGCATCGAAGCCGCCAACGGGGACGAGAAGGTCATGGCGAACTGGTTTCCCATGGCGCTCAAGGACGGTGCCCACACCTGGCTCCTGAACCTAGCTCCTGGCACGATCTCCTCCTGGGACGAGATGCGCACACGCTTCATCGCCAACTTCCAAGGCACTCGCGACTGGCCTCCTGCCGTGAGCGACATGCGCCGCATCAAGAAGCAGCCAGGAGAGACCCTGCAGAAGTACATCCAGCGCTTCAACAACGCACGCCTCAAGATTCCCAAGGTGACCGAGGAGGCCATCATCTCAGCCTTCTCCGACGATGTGCGTGACCTCAAGATGAAGGAGGAGCTGGCGATGCACGAAGACCTGTGCACGTCCTTGGAGCTGTTCAACTTGGTGACCAATTGCGCCAGGGCTGAGGAAGGGCGCCTTTCCCTCCCCGAGATGCCAGCTGCTGACCCAGAAGAGAAGAAGCCCAAGGTCAAGGACGTGAAGCGCAAGGGGGCTGCCGTGCTCGCGGCAGAACCAGATACCAAGCGAGGCAGAGATCAGCCCGAGTCTTCCAAGGGCAGCCGGTACTGTGTGTACCGCGACCTCCACACCCACAACACTAACGAATGTCAAGAGCTCAGAGCCATGCGAGAAGGGCGAATCGGTCGATGCCCCGACCGCAATGATCGAGACTCTGGCGGAGGAGGAAGAAACACAGGGCGCTGGGAAGACCGCGGCCCTCGCCAAGGGTGGCGCGACCGACCTCGCGAGGACGCTGGCAGGATCAGCCTCGCGAGGAGGTTGGAGGGACCCGCCTCGCGAGGGAGGCTGGAGGATCAGCCTCGCGAGATCGCCTGCAAGGCAATGCAGGCCTCCCTCCTCTGCCACCGCAGCCAAGGAGAAACGAAGACCATCATCGGGGCCGAGGGGCTGGGGCTTCCAGGAGCCATGGCGCAATCGCTTGCATCCTGGGCGGAGCTCAAGCCCCAGCCTCTCAGCGCATCTTCAAGCAGTTCGCCCGCGAAGTGAATGCAGTCCTCCCCAAGCTCGAAGCCACGCGCCCTCTCAGGTGGTCAGCGTGCGCCATCACATTCAGCTCGGCGGATCAGCTCAAGTGCGCGGCCACAGCCGGAGTCCTCCCGATGCTTTGTTCCCCAATCATCAGCAACGTGCAAGTCACCAGGACCCTCATCGATGGCGGAGCAGGGCTCAATGTCCTGTCCGTCGAGACATTCAACAATCTCCAAGTGCCTTACAATCAGCTTCAGCCAACCAGGCCTTTCTCCGGAGTCACCGATGGCTCCACGGTTCCGATTGGGCAAGTCCGCCTCCCTGTCACCTTCGGGGCACGCGACAACTACCGCACCGAGCTCATCAACTTCGACGTCGCCCACATTCGCCTGCAATACAATGCCATCATCGGGTACCTAGCTCTGGCCAAATTCATGGCCGTGACTCATCACAGCTACAATGTCCTCAAGATCCCAGGGAGCGGTGGAGTCATCACGGTGCCTTGTGAGGAAATGGACGCAGTGTGCTCCCTGGAGCGTGCTTTTCAAGCCGCGTCACTTGAAGACCCAGATCGCAGGAGCGGGAGGCTCCTCGAGGCTGCTCCCAAGAAGAAGAAGACATTGCCTGGCCCGGCCCCACGGGGTCCGCGCCTGTTCAGGGGGCACCTCCTTCTGTCGCATAGGAAGGTGCGCCCAGCGCCCTCTTCGAGCAAGGCTCGGGGGCTCTCTCCTGGAGGGCCACCGACCTTGCTAAGGTCACGAGGGAGGCGCTTGGGCACCACTTGGAGGCGTGTTTCAAAGCATGTTTCCCTCAGGAAGGAGTGAGGCAAGGAGGGCCAAACCCTCAGGAGTTCGTCAGCCACATCATTAAGGATCTGCAGGAGTCAAGAGTCACGAGTGGCAGCCGCCGCTTACCCGCCGTAGCTCCACATCAAGGCGAGGATGGTGGGCTGCGCGTCTGAATCGACATACCAGGCCTCAACCGAGACGCATCTCAGGCTCGCCTCTGGCCCTCACGCGTGAGGCGCTCTGAAGGTCCACCCCACAGCAACGTTCGCATGCCTTACGGATTGCCGAACGCTGCCGCTGCCTTGACGCCTCATGGGGAGCATCCTGGAGGCTCAAGAGGCCAGGCGTTCAGCGATCTGGCGGAGATGGAGATGGTCCGCGAGGAGCCACCAGCGCCTCCGGAGCCTCCCGAGGCTCCTGGGCCTGGGGGCTCGTGAAGATCGGCTTCCGCAGCGCACGACGTCCGCTACTTCAGCATCCCTTCATCTTCAACATTATCAGGTGACATCCTTCGAGTTTCATTTTCAGCTGGGAGCGCCCCCCAGGGCTGCATCATTCCCAGGCCGCGTGGGTCCGTCCCTGCGGCATGTATCCCTTTTGCTTCATGTTCCTAGCTTACTTTGTTGGGGGCGCCCCTCGGGCTGTATCATCCCCAAGTCGCTCGGGCCAGACCCAGCGATGTCTGCCTTCCCTCCACCTATATAAATGATCTTGCTCCTTCGTGATTAACGTGTTTGACCTAGTCGCCCGCTCGATTGACACCAACTGATGGAGCAGCTCCCTAACGGCACGACGCTTGCGCATGGGTCCGTCCCTGCAACGCCGACAAACCTGAATGGCCGAGCTCTGGCCGCGGCAGCCCCGCATGGCGCCACCTCGTCAAGCCTTCAGTGCCTCGTCACCCCTCCGGAGTAACCAACGGCTGACCGTCGCTTGTCGTGGCGAACTCTTGTTCTTCTTATGATGAGCCTGCAGGATCTCTTCAAGGAGCAGCGCCAGGCAAGGCCCTCACGGCGTCTTTTTCACTCTCGTCCGCGTGAACCGCTTGCACGTTAAAGGGGGGTACCTGAGCATCGCGACTCATGGGCTCCTACTGGCTCTCCAGCCCTCACCCTCTGGCCTTGTCCACGGCATCGCGACCTGGCATACCAGCGACGGCTAAGCCCCGCTCGAGGGCCGGGACCCGAGGACGTAGAGCAGAAAGGGGAGTAAAGGCGAGAGGGAAGAGGCAGGCGGGGACCTCACCAGGCAACTCCTCCTCTGCCGATGCGCGGACCTAACGCCGCACCAGGAAGCGGGTCCTGACTCCCAAGATAAGTCATCCTTCGGAAACATTAGCTATTGAAGCACCGACCTCGCACCTAAGGCAATCCCGTGTTAGCAACGTTGCGCTCCTTTCTCACCGAACGATGGCTGCTTGAGCGCTAAAGGGGACCCCCTGAGCATCGCAACTCAGGGGCTCTTACTGGACTCCGGGCCGCTCACCTCCTGGCCTTGACCACGGCATCGCGACCTGGCATACCAGCGACAGCTGAGGCCTGCCTTGGGACCGGGACCTGTCGGCGCAGAGCATCAAGCCCTCGTGAGGTTCGGAAGGAGGAACTAAGCTAAGACGGAATGAGCATCTCACACTACTTCACGACAAGGATCATATTAACAAACAGAACCACACGCACCATACAACCCCCCATGGGGCACGTTATTCGACTCCTCACAGGGAACAGAGGGAGTAGATCCTAAGAACGCTAACTACACGCGCCTCCACAAGAGACGCCATCATCAACAGTGGGCCGTCAGGCACCGGCGCCAACCTCATCCAGATCGGGCGGCGGCGGCCCCGACGAGCCCGCTTCTTCTCTGAGAGCGACGCTAGCTCGGGGGCTCGTAGCTGTCGTCGCTCGTCTCCGGAGTCACAAAGAGCTCGGCGGAGTCGCTGGATCCTCCGACGCCTCCGCCTCCTGAGGAGCTGCTGAGGGAGCGATCGGCGAGCCTGGTCCTTGCCGCGACAGGGCCCCGACCACCTCTCTTAGGGCAGCACTCCAGCCGGCGTCTTTCCGCGTCGAAGACCTTGAAGAGCATCATGGAAGCGTCATCGTACTCCGGGTGGATCGCGAGGGCGCCCCTCGTCCTACAGACCCGGGCGATCTCGCCCCAGTCTCGAGTCATGAATACCTTGCCCGGACGACGACCGCGACCTCCGCTTCGGTCGCAAGGGTGCTGCAGCTGGCGTGCTGCAACCAGAGCTCCAAATATCCCCCCTGCGGCATCATGAAGGCGAAGGGGGGAGGAAGGCGAATCCAAGACTGAGGATTCATGGCGGCGTGGAGCACAAACTCTCGGGAGGAGCCCTCAGCATGGACTCCAGGAGGAACAACGCGCACCGCCGTGACCCGCCGGCGCCGGCGGCCATGGCGCTCGACGTCAACTCCTTTAGGGCCCTCAATGCGGGCGTACAAGGGCAGCGGGAACCCTGGCGGCGGCCGCTCGTTCCAGGGCCTCGACACCTACTGCCGTGCGCCCTCATCTCGACGACAGAGGGCTAGCCGTTTCTTCGGCGGAAGCGGGTCGGGACCCTCTCGGGGAGCCTTTCCTTTCTCTTCCGTGGAGAACCGGCGGATCGGAGCCATTGCCGCAAGGTGGAGCAAGGGATGGAGAAGAAGGAGAAGCAAGAAGGGATGAACCAGAAGGGCACGCGCCGTTCTATACTTATAACCGGGGAAGGCCAACCGTCGACCTCCACGACCACAGGTAATCATGACCCGCTTTGCATGCAGGGACTCGTCAAATTGTGCGGTTGCCGAGGCGTCGTGGGGAAGCGGAGACGCCCACGTCCAATCAACCACCACGCGGCGCCCAAGGCCGCAGGCTGTTAGGTCCCGTGGCGCTTCGCACTTGCCCCTTCGCTTCTCTGCTAAGCCAAGTCCAGGCGCGCCTTGGGCCCGGAGGCTACTGTCGGCATTCTGGGAATGGGGGTAGCCAGACTTGCCTGCCTGCGGTGTGGCTCAAGGGGTGGCCCAGCATGGCCCATCTTCATCAGCACAAGCTCAAGACCCTCGCGAGGGGCCAAGCCTCGCGGAGCGGACGACAGGAAGCTTCCTCAGGCACGGCCTCGTCAGGCTGGCTCGCGAGGAGGCGGAGAGATCAAGGCGGGGTACCTCACGAGGTTCCTATGACACAAGCCATGACTACCAAGGGCGCCAGGCGGGCGCTAGCCCGCGCAGTGTCCTCATTTCCTCTTTCGTGCAAAGGAGGCAAGCGCAGGCGAGAGCATCAAGCAAAGGCAACCGTTTTGGTGCAACAAGACCAAGACCATCACAACGGCAGGAAGGAGGTCATCGTGGAGCCCAAGCCGGCGTCACCGCCAGAGCCTTTGACAGGCGAGGACCAACTTTAGTCAGGATAAGTGTACTTGATGTTCCCCTTCAAAATGGCCAATTGTTGGCGCCCTTCCCGCTCAATATTTGGGAAGAGGCCCAGGGCCTCTGCCTATAAATAGGACTAGCCTCCCACAGGGTAGGAGGGGAGAGAGGATCCGGAATCCAGAACAGAGCTAGAGATCAAGCAATCTAGAAAGAGAGAGAGAGAGAGCGACCGAACTCCCCCTAGCAGTTCGTCGCACCGGCCAAGAACAGACCCTCACGAGGCCGTTCTTCGTTGTATTGTTCATCATCAGCCCCTGAGGCAATCCACCACACCATACACTAGAGTAGGGTATTACACCACAATGGTGGCTCGAACCAGTATAAACCTTGTGTCCCTTGTGTTGCTCTTTGTGTAGTTTAGATCCTTGTGAGGCGACGAGGCGCAAGTAGGTAGGGGGTGAGATCTCCGCGTGCACCCCAGAGTTCGAACCTAGAGGGTCTGCCGGAACCCGAAATCCAACAGTCGAGCTCTGGCCGCGGCAGGCCTGCAAGGTGCCACCTCCCCAGACCCTCAGTGCCCCAGTCACTTCCTCGGAGCGACCAAAGATTGGCTGGCAACCATAACGACATGCCTTGTCTCTCCTTATGATTGATGTGCAGGACTCACTCCAGGAGCGACGTTGGGGACATCGCGAGCTCTCTCCCTCTCCCCGGCGCGGACAGCTTGCACGTTAAAAGGGGGGCACCTGAGCATCGCGACTCATGGGCTCTTACTGGCTCTCCAGCCCTCACCCCTTTCCTTGACCCACGGCATCGCGACCTGTCATACCAGCGGCGGCTGAGCTCACTCGAGGGCCGGGACATGAGGACGTAGAGCATTAAGGAAAGGGCGGGGGAGTGGGAAGAAGCTCGCGAGGACCTAACCCAGCAGCACCTCGGCCACCGCCACTCGGGCCAGGCGCCTCGTCAAGGAGCTACACCAAACTCGAAAGATAAGTCACGCCCTCACAAGAGCTGGACCAACGCAGCGCCAAACCCTCGCCCAGTGCAGCTCTATCACGACGACGCAGCCTTCCTTTCTCGCCCAACGAGGACTGCTTGAGCGCTAAAGGGGACCTCCCGAGCATCGTGACTCGGGTGCTCTTACAGGACCTCGGGCCGCTCACCTCCTGGCCTTGACCACGGCATCGCGACCTGGCATACCAGCGACGGATGAAGCCTACCTGGGGACTGGGACCTGTCAGCATAGAGCGCTAAGTCCTCACGAGGATAGAAAGGGGGAGCCTAGCCGGGACAGGACAAGCACCTCGCATCGATTCATATTAAGGAAATAACATTCACGAAAGACATGGCAGACGCCTTACATACCCCCATGGGGTGTTGCTTTGATTCCTCGCAGGGAACAAAAGTACTAATCCTAAGGAACGCTAATCGCCCGCGCCTCCGCAAGCAACGCCATCATCAACAGTGGTCCGCCCGACGTTGGCGCCAACCCCATCCAGATCACGGGCGTCGGCGGCTTGATGCAGTCGCCTTGCTCTGGGCACGGCGCGAACTCGGAGGCTCGTAGCTGTCGTCGCTCGTCTCCGGAATCGCGAGAAGTTCGGGGGAGCCGCTCGATCCCTCAGCTCCTCCGCTGCTGCCTGAGGAGCTGCTGGAGAACCGACGGGCGGGCCATGTCCTCTCCAGTTCGTCGCCCCTGTCGCTTCCCTTGGGGCAGCACTCCAGCCGGCATCCTTTGCCATCGAAGACCTTGGAGAACATCAGGGAGGCACCGTCGTATTCAAGATGAATTATGAGGGCACCCTCCGTCTGGCAGACTCCGGCGATCTCACCCCAGCCCCGGGTCATGAAGACCTTGCCCGGAGCGACGACCGCGACCTCCGCTCCGGTCGCAAGGGTGCTGCAGTCGGCGTGCTGCAGCCAGAGCTCCAGAGACCCGCTCGGCGGCATCTCGAAGGCGAAGGAGGGAGGAAGGCGGATCCAAGAGCTCGGAGGCATGGCGGCGTGAAGCACAAGCTCGCGGAGGGAGCCTTCAGCATGGAGTCCAGGAAGAACGACGCGCACCGCCGTGATTCGCCGGCGTCGACGGCGGCACCGTCGGCGTCGCTCGACGCCCTCTTCTCTAGGGCCCACGACGCGGGCGTACAAGGGCAACGGGAACCCTGGCGGCGGCCGCTCGTACTAGGGTCTCGACTCCTCCTGTCGAGCGCCCTCATCTCGGCGGCAGAGGATCAGCCGCTTCTTTGGCGGAAGAGGATCAGGACCCTCTCGGGGGGCCTTTCCCTTCTCTTCTGCGGAAAACCGGCGGATTGGTGCCATTGGCGCGAGGAGAAGCAAGGACGAAGAAGAAGAAGAAGAAGGGAGTAGCAGGAAGGCATGGACTGAAGGGGCTCACGCAGTCCCGTACTTATAGCCGGAGAAGGCCAACAACCGAGCACCACGATCGCAGGTAATCATGACCCATATCTCTGCATGCAGGGACTCGTCAAGTCGTGCAGTTGCCGAGGCGTCGTGGGGAGCGCGGACGCCCATGTCCAATCAACCGACACGCGATGCCCGAGGCCGCAGGGTATAGGGCCCCGCGGCGCTTTGCGCTTGCCCCTTCGCTTCTCTGCTAAGCCAAGCCCGGGCGCGCCTTGGGCCCGGGGGCTACTGTCGGCGTTCTGGGAACGGGGGTCCCCAGACTTGCCTGCCTGCGGCCTGCGGCGTGGCTCAAGTGGGGGCCCAGCGCGGCCCATCTTCATCAAGCTCAAACTCAAGACCCTTGCGAGGGGCCAAGCCTCGCGGGGCGGATGATAGGAAGCTTCCTCATCAGGCAGGCTCGCGAGGAGGCGGAGAGATCAATGCAGGGACACCTCGCGAGGAGCCCGTGACGCAAGCCATGACGATCGAGACGAGGCGGGCTCCAGGCGGGCGCCGGCCTGCACAGTGTCCTTGTTTCCCTTTCGGTGCAAAGGGGGCAAGCACAGGCCAAGGCATCAGGCAAAGGTTACCATTCCGGTGCAACGAGACCAAGACCAGCCGAACGGCAGGACGGAGGTCACCGTGGAGCCCAAGGCGGCGTCATCACCAGTGCTTTTGGCAGCCGAAGACCACCTTTGGTCAGGATAACTTGTACTAGATGTTCCCCTTCAAAATGTCCAATTGTTGGCGCCCTTCCCGCTCAATTATTTGGGGAGAGGCCCAGGGCCTCTATAAATAGAGCTAGCCACCACAAAGTAGGGGGGGGGTAATCTAGAAAAAGGGAAGAAAAGGCCGGCTGATCGGGAAGTAATCTAGAGCAAGTAGCTAGAGATAGGTGATCGAACTCACCCAAGCAGTTCATTGCACCAGCTCAAGAACACCTCTCGCGAGGCTGTTCTTCCTTTGTACTGTTCATCACCAGCCCCTGAGGCAATCCACCACACCACACACTGGAGTAGGGTATTACACCACAACGGTGGCCCGAACCAGTATAAACCTCGTGTCCCTTGTGTTGTTCATCGTTTCTAGCTTAGATCGCACGAGAAGATCGGACGTAGATCGGTAGGGGAGAGATCTCCGCGCGCACCCCAGTGTTCGAACCTTAAGGGTCTGCCGGAACCCGAAGTCCGACAGTTGCTTCTAGTAGTTCTCTTGATTCCACTAATGATTCTCTTAGCCAAGTTACACTTGAGCAAGAAAATATCTTATTGAAGGGAATTATAGAGAAAGGTGTTTACAAGAGCCTTGCCGGGAGTAAGCAATTCGAGGAAATTGTACGAAAGCAAGGAAGGCACCGGAAGAAACAAGGTGTTGGTTTTGAACGAAAGTTCAATGCCAATGGAGTTGATTGGGAAGAAGATCAATACCCCAAGACAAAGTTTGTTCCTCAACAAGAGAAGTATGATCCTACTTCTTTCAAAGGGACACAAGCTCAAGATGATCTTCCACCACAAGACCACAAGCAAAAAAGGCAAGGACAAGCTTCAAGAGGAAATTGATGCATTTGAAGAAGCTCCTAAGGCCTTGGTCAAGTGGGTTCCCAAGACTACATCAAGTTCTACTTCATCAAGTACAACTACAACTCCAAGGATTCCCATCAAGATGGTGTGGATCCCGAAGAAGAAGAACTAGAGAGTTCCTGAGGGTGACTCTGCCAACATACTTCACTCTTATCATTTTGGCAAGAACAAGTGCAATCAACTTCGACATCTTGCACTAGTTCAAGGAGTCACAAACCCTCTTGTTGGTAAGACAAGGGACAAGGTAACCTAATGCTTTCATAGACATCATCTTGTGTGTGCATCACTCTATGTCTATGGATATCCTTGTTTGTTCCTTGTGGGACTAACCCGTGTAGGTATTGAAAGTGCAACTCACTCCAAAGGATTGCTCCAAATGATCTACATCAACATTGAGCATCCACATCTTCAACACCTACATGAAGTCATCATCGACAAAACCCAAGGTTAGTTCATCCCTCTTAGGGGGATCTCACATCTAGGGGGAGCTTTACTCTAAGAATTGAGCTAAAGCAACCCTAATGGTGTGAACACAACAACGCTTTATGTAAAAGTGGTAACCCCACTTGTGTTTAATCGATGAGTATAACCTACGATCAAATGTTCTCATTTGACTCCTAAGTCAATATACTCATATATATATGACCTAGTCATCGCCAATTGCTTGATAGATGCTACAATTGGTTGTGCATGCTTTCCCACATATTTCATTTGCCATTTTATTGTGTGAGCATGTTGGTTGCATAATTTACTCATTCGAGGACATCCACTTGTTGTTTTGATTGCTTGGTTCCTTTTTATTTTGCCAAGTGGATGGACAAGAATGCCTAAGAACCTTCTCTAGATATCTATGATTTTCTTATCTCAAACTCTATTCATGCTACATCACAAAGCTTGATCAAGTCAGATTCGAACCACTGTGTGTGAGGAGCACTCGGAGCCCCAATTCGTCATAGACTTAAACTTCCAAAACTTCTTTGTGCGTTTTGGTCTGACCGATTCATCCATTTTGGTCATACCGAGATCACTAAGTCGATCTAGGTTTTCAATCTCGGTGCAACCGATTTAAACCTTTCGGTCATTAATCGAGTTGCGAATCGCTTCCGATTATGCATCTCGGTGCCACCGAAGTTGTTCCACTCGATCCACAAGCGGTGGTCAGCTATATATATCCACAGGCCAAAATTTGGAAAATTCTCCGAACCCCTTCGCCCGCGCTCAGCCTGCTATGCCTCCCTGGATGTTCGGATCGTCCTCCTCATAGCCAGCTGCCTCCCGCCGCTGGTCTCCGCAGCCGTCAACAGAAATCGTCTCCGCCGTTGCCGCCGTAGCAGGTCCATCGCCGCACTTAGGGAATGGACTTGATCCTTGTGCTAATATCACTCCGATTCCTAGCACATTGTTTTTCCATGTATCTTGCCACAATTGAGATCACTCTATCCAGCAAAATCACTTCGTAGTTTAGTTGTGGATTGAAAATTTAGGGTTAGGTTTCCGCCGAAATCATCTCGGACCAACCGAGTTGTTGAAACCGGTTCCACCGATTTGGCTAAGGCCATTGCACATGTGATTCTCGGTCTGACAGAGAATTGCAAATCAGTGTGACCGAGTTTAATTCTTTGTGAAACCTGGCAGTCTCGGTGCCACCGAACTGTGACTCGGTCTAACCGAGTTCACTAGTTTAGGTTCCAAAAGCTGCTTCGGTATCACCGAGATTTCAAATTGGTAGATCCGGAATGCTTTCTGTGGAAAACTAGAACTAAGTTTTTGACTCATTCTTTTTGTAAAAACCTCTGCACTTTGTGATGCTCATCCAATCTATCTCATCTATATCTATTCACAGGGTCTCCTGTCAGTGTTTGCATCATGTCAGATCAGAGTGACAGTCAGAATAAGTCCGAGGAGCAAGTTCACATGAGTGAGGGCACTAGTCCCTCTAGCAGCTATGATGATGGAAGCAGGAGTACGCCCAACAACTTGCCTAAGGCAGCCACGGGGTGTAAAGAAGAGAACCTCAGATTCTGAGCATGAGGACCATGTGGCTGTTGAGGAAGAGGCCACTTCAAAGAAGAAAGTTCTGAAAAAGGAATATAGCACAGCTGCTGCCACTAAGCCAGGAATGAACACAAAGGTTCCTTCCAAGAGAGTTCCTATGTCAAAGGCCAGAACATCCACTCAAGAAACTTTGGGATCTGCACCCAAAGAACAGGTTGTGGTAGAGAAGAAAAGGAAAGAAAGGGTCAAGAAGACCATGGGCAGAATAATTGGGAAGCCCTCAATGATGGAAGATGAAGAGGAAGAGGTTGCTACACCAGCACCTAAAGCTCAAAAGCTTATGGGAGATGCTATAAGATCAGGGGCTGCTCCATCTAAGCCCAAAGAAGCTCACAAGGCAGCTGCTCCAAAACCCAAAGCTGCACCCAAGAGGAGTACCAGGAATATTCCAGCTGCAGAGAAGAACAAGGCCACAGTGCATGAAGCTGCTATAGAAGAAGAAGATGATGAGTCACATGTCTTGAGGAAGTTGAAGCCCGAAATTCCAGATCACAATGATGCTCATCCAGTAGGTGAGGACATGAAGCTCAGGAAGGATGCATGACTCAGACAGTGGAGATTGACTAATCCCTATGCAGTCAGGAGAAGAACTGTTGTGGACTACAGGTTCCATACAAAGGAACAGCAGGACTTCTATGAGTCAGTGTTGCTTGACAAGAAGCCTATAGTCTGTGATATGAGATGGGTGGACTGGAAGTACATCAGGGAAAATGAAGAACACTATCCTGGAGTCTATGATAGTTT
This sequence comes from Aegilops bicornis, assembly GCA_021605145.1. Lineage (NCBI taxonomy): Eukaryota > Viridiplantae > Streptophyta > Magnoliopsida > Poales > Poaceae > Aegilops > Aegilops bicornis. The sequence continues at coordinate 232,483,331 of CM038670.1, read as the reverse complement.
CAAGTCTTGTGGAGTGGAGGACTTTGTTGGGCAGAAGCTCACAAAGTGGAATGATGAGCTTATTATGCAGTTCTACTCCACAGCTCATTTCTACCCAGATGGAAGGATTGTCTGGATGTCTGAAGGTACTAGGTACCAGTCAACAGTTGAAGAATGGGCAAAATTGATCAATTCTCGTGAGGAGAATGAAGATTATTTCGATGTCTATGCCAAGAAGAAGAAGGATCACAACACCATGGCACATATGTACAGAGAGATCCCAGATGATGCTCTTGAGACACACAAATTTGGATCAGTACATTACCTTCTGTCAGGTTTGCCAACAATCAACTGGATCCTCAGGCACACTCTATTGCCAAAGTCAGGTGATCACAAGATGATCAGAGGCCATGCAATTAACCTGCTTCACATATTTGATGTGCCTCAAAAGTTCAAATTCATGAGCCTAATTGTGGAAAATATAAAGAGAACAGCTGCAGATCAGAAGAGAAGTTGTGGGTATGCCCCATGGATCCAGGAGCTAATCAACTCCAAGATGGGCACTGGCACATATCTCTTGGACAGGGGTCATATGCCCATCTACCCAGACTTTGAGGACAAACTGTGGTAATGGATGAGAATGAACCATCGTTTGTGCAAGCACAAGCAAAGAGGGAGAAGGCAAGGACTGAAAAGGCTACAAAGATGCCAACCATTGATGAGGCATCTCAGTATCTTCTGAAGAGCAAGCAAGATCAGCTTGGCTACTTGATTGCCTCCACTCTGAGGATTGAGAAGGCATTGGCCACCCTGACTCAAAACAAGGAGAGATTGGAGAGGATCATGGAGCAGAAGTTCTATGATTTAGATGTGAAGGTCACTGAGATACAACCAGTTGTTGAGCAACTTCAGGATGAAGTGCAGGAGAAGAAGGTCAAGTCTACCACTGATGCTTTTGCTAGAGTGCCCAGAGGACAGAGATCCGCCATGCTGTGCCATTCTGAGACACGTGAGCAACTTCATCTGCACCAGCTATAGCTTCAGTGCCACCAGCCCCAGCACCCACTCCACCAGCTCCATCCACATCAACTGATGCCTTCGTCCTTTGAGTTTTATCTACACAACCACCTGAAGACCAAGCCTGAGAGTCGATCTAGCACTATGCATTTTTTATGAAATTTTTGGTAGCTTGTTGCCAAAGGGGGAGAAAATGTATAGATCATAGGCTTCGAGAGAGAGAGAGAGTTGCTCTTTGTTCTCTCTTGTTTTTTGGTGGTTGAACTTTGTTATTTGCTTGTTTGAGATACTTTATGCTTTTGTGTGATACTTGGATGATCATATGCTACCTTAACGCTTGTTGGATGACATTGTCCTTTTATATCCCCATATGATCATTCACATTGCTTGGTGATGAGTGCATATATTTAATTATTATCATTTTGAGCGCTCCACTAAGATGTATGTGACATGGAAGAGTAACCCATAATCCTAACTCATTTTGCATTTGCAGTCCAAAGCAAATCTTAAACTATGCACAAATTTAGGGGGAGCTCTTGCTTTTCACATACTTCTCAAAGAGACAATGTTTTTCACTCTTATTATCATTTGTTGAAGCTTTGATCTATATGTTGTCATCAATTACCAAAAAGGGGGAGATTAGAAGTGCAACTATCCCTAGGTGGTTTTGGTAATTCCTAACAACATATAGCTCATTGAGCTAATGCTATTTCAAGATTAATATTTCAGGAAAGCTCAATGATTGGCATGGCATGGATGAGAAAAGTGGACCCCTCAAAATGCTAAGGACAAAAGGATTGGCTCAAGCTCAAAGCTCAAGACTCTACATTTTCTATTTTAGTGATCCAAGATCACATTGAGTCTATAGGAAAAGCCAATATTATCAAGGAGGGATGAGGTGTTGCTTAATGAGGCTCTTGCTCGAAGTGCTTAGTAATATGCTCCAAAGCCCTCAACTCCTTTCTCACATCCACATTTGATCTAAACCAAAAGTCAAACTCGGCCCCACCGATGCTTTCTATCCGGCGCCACCGAGTTCAAATGTCATAGCCACTGCCACAAACCCTAGGCAAATCGGTCTCACCGATAGGGATCTCGGTCTCACCGAGATGGGATTGTAATCTCTCTGTTTCCCTTCGTAACGTTTCGGTCCCACCGAGATGAGCGATCGGTCCCACCGAGATTGCAATGTAAACTCTCTGTTTCCCTTTCGTAACATTTCAGTCTCACCGAAATGAGCGAATCGGTCCCATCGAGTTTACCTGACCAACTCTCTGGATAGCTTATTACCAAAATCGGTCTCACTGAGTTTGTGTAATCGGTCTCACCGAGATTATGTTATGCCCTAACCCTAACCATATCGGTCCTACCGAGTTGCATGTCGGTCCCACCGAAAATCCTAACGATCACTAGATTTGCTGAATCGGTCCGACCGGGTTTACCAATTCGGACACACCGAGATTGGCAAGTTGTGTGTAACGGTTAGATTTTCTGTGGAGGCCATATATACCCCGCCACCTCCTCTTCATTCGTTGAGAGAGCCATCAGAATGAACCTACACTTCCAACTTACCTTTTCTGAGAGAGAACCACCTACACTTGTGTTGAGGCCAAGATATTCCATTCCTACCATATGAATCTTGATCTCTAGCCTTCCCCAAGTTGATTTCCACTCAAATCTTCTTTCCACCAAATCCATATCCTGCCGAGAGAGAGTTGAGTGTTGGGGAGACTCTCATTTGAAGCACAAGAGCAAGGAGTTCATCATCAACACACCATTTGTTACTTCTTGGAGAGTGGTGTCTCCTAGATTGGCTAGGTGTCACTTGGGAGCCTCGACAAGATTGTGGAGTTGAACCAAGGAGTTTGTAAGGGCAAGGAGATCGCCTACTGCTAAGATCTACCGCTAGTGAGGCAAGTCCTTCGTGGGCGACGGCCATGGTGGGATAGACAAGGTTGCTTTTTCGTGGACCCTTCGTGGGTGGAGCCCTCCATGGACTCGCGCAACCGTTACCCTTCGTGGGTTGAAGTATCCATCAACGTGGATGTACGATAGTACCACCTATCGGAACCACGACAAAAACATCCGTGTCTCCTATTGCGTTTGAATCCTCCAAACCCTTCCCCTTACATTCTTGCAAGTTGCATGCTTTACTTTCCGCTGCTCATATACTCTTTGCATGCTTGCTTGAATTGTGTTAAGATTGCTTGACTTGTCCAAAGTTGCTAAAATCTGCCAAGAACTAAAATTGGGAAAAGGATAAGTTTTATTTGGTCAAGTAGTCTAATCACCCCCCCCCTCTAGACATACTTTCGATCCTACACATCTTCCAGAAGAGCTTGACAGTGTGCAATCGCGCGCATGAAAACTCCACGGAACCGCTCCATTTCCATGTCTCTGGCCTGGTAGCAAATTCCATCAATCACCTGCATCCTCAAGATATCACGTTGGCGATGTTCTACTTCGTCGGGGACATCAACTCCGCCAAGGATGCGCTCGAGCCTGGCCACCACATCATCGGGATCAAGGATGACACGGCCGCCGCAGGCTGCCTTTGTCTTGAATGAATCGCAGAGGTCCTCTGCCCATTCCTTGTAGGGCATCAGACTCTCGATGAGCACTGCTGACGGCGGTTCTTCGGTGGGTCGTCGATCATGCCGCCGAGCAGCTCTGGATCTTTTGCATGGTGGATGGCAAACTGCTCATCACATATTGTGCTCCCAAGGACTGTGACGCTGATATCGCTGCCGATTGGCCATGGTGCCTGCACCGGCCGATGAAGCTCTTACTCCCCGACCTGCTCTGGCTCATTCTCCTCGCTGAAGATGTAACATAGGTAGGCATCAATGTCGAAGCTTTGGTCGTTGCCTGGCATGCTTGGAATAATTAATGGTAGATGGGTGAGGACTAGATCTTCGTAGAGAGTTGCGGCGGTGCGTTGCCGCCTGAGTTATATGCAGCAAGCCGTTACTTGGTGGCAGGAAACCAATGAGGGAATAGGCGGGGATTTTACAATTCACCCATGTGGAGCGCGGGAAGACTAAGTGGAGCACACACAACACGGAAACTGTATCCGGTGCCAAGTGTTATTTATCAAACAAGTGTTAACATAAGGAAATGCATGTGTAACTTACTAATCATCGCACATGAGTACTCGCAGACGCATCATGTGCGATACTCCTACCAACCGCAAGGAACTAGTTTGCATTTTAAAAAGTTTTTTGTACACACAGAATCACACACAAACTAACTGTATTAACCATCTGTGTTGTAAATTCTCATCGCAAACAGTTCATCTGAGTCGACTGTCTGCCACGTATCACACACATCTTGTTAAGTTGAACCATTTCTGTTGCGTTCGCTAATCGAAAAAAGTTCATCCGAGTGAACCGTATGCCCTATATCACACACACATTGATCTGGCTAACCGTTTATGTTGCACTCCCTAATAGCAAACGGTTCATCAGAGCAAACTGTATGTTGTATATCACACACATATTCATATGGATGCCCGTTTCTGTTGTTCCGCCTCATCGCAGACAGTTCGAACGGGTTAACCGTGTGCCCTACATCGCACACGCAACTAAAATCTGAACCGTGTTTGATGCGTCCTCCATTGCAAATGTTTTGCACCTTTTTTGACAGATTTTTACATCCCCGTTTGTGATTAATGCATCGCACACAGTTTCGTGAAAGGGTCTCTGATCATAGTGTTGCGTTAGCAGCATCCTGTAGTAGTGTTCCTTCCTTTCCTGTCAGTCACTTATCTCGGCTTGCTTCCTTGCTTTCTTGTCAGTTGCTTATCCCAGCTTCCAGTCAAAGGAAATAGTAATTGATATGCTACCTCACACAGGTTGATACCGGTCTTTATCCTGATTATTGTGCTTGTCATATGTATTGGTAATTTCGTCTTGTAAGACTATTTGCCGATTTCATAAAGGAGTAACTTGGAGTTGAACTCGCAGGCAAATCATTATATTGGGCGATTTCAGTAGAACTGCACAAAAACATCAGATTGACATATACTTATGCTGCTGCTATGTACCCCAAAGTTCACTCAGACAAGCATCAATGTTGACAAGAAGAAGTGCCTATATTCATTCGAGTATCAACCGACGTCAACCAGTTGTCAAACTCCAAGTATTAGAGAGTGAACGCTAAAAATATTGCTTGGCAAATAGCCTAGAAAAATGCAGTCCAGTCTTTGGCCCCAACTTGTGCCTTTTGGTTATCGGCACATAAGGTAGAGAACTGTATGGCATGGAGTCTAAAGATTCTAGACAAGTTGGTTGGCGCGTATATTCATCTGGCGCTTAATCAGTTTGCACGCCAGGGATGCTCCATTTCAGTTAAACTTCACAAAAATTTTGGGTGGTTCATTTTATCGACCGCCTCCTTTCTTGTCTGCAATGTAGAATTTTGGCGAGCTACATGACCAAGATGAGCCAGTAAACTAGTTGGATGAAAGTAGTGGCCAAGTTGCTCAAACCTCCCTCGGCATCGAGGCCACTATGTCGAGGATAAACCTAGAATCAAAGTTCAGATTGTCTGTGTTGCCTCTTATGTACTCGAAAGTTTACTCGTACAAGCATTCATTTTAGCAAGAATTACCATTGAGTGAACACCATTTACCAGTCTGTACCCTAGGTAATTAAAGTTTGTCCATGGATGATATTGGTTGTGATCTCAATCATTTGGATGCATAAACATACTGAACATCTGTATATCTGAATCTTTTTGTGAATTGTCTGTGAATATTGTCTTGTGATCTATCAATCATTTTGATGCATAGACATGTTGAACTTGTGTATATATGAATATTTTGAGTTGTTGATTGTGAATTTTGGTTATGAATATGAATGTGTCCTGTGAACCTGAGTTTGATACGATTGTTTACTTTTCAGTTGTACTTGTGTGTGAACTTGTTAGTATGTCTACTGTGGGATTTGTGACGTGTGGGTGTCAACGACACACCTTCTTCCCGAGACGAATTGCACCTGCTTGTTAGGGTAGCAACGGTGCATCAACTCTTTTTTATCTTTTTGCTCTATCTTCCCCCTCCCCCGCTGAACCCCTGCTGTAATGTTTTCGGCCTCAAAACAAACATAGTATTGCGTTGTTTTTGGGGCTTGATGAAAAATCGAGTGTTGCTTTCTGTAGGTTGGCCCGCCCAGCAAATGGGTTGCTAGTCCACCACGGACTGGGAGGCTTAAAATACAAGTTGTATGGTGCAGAGGCAAGTAAAAAATGCCATCGAGAGCCATCCACTGAAAAATGTATCGTGTCTGATGTGCTTCTTCAGTCGCGCCGCCGACCCCCTCTTTAATCTAGTAAGCTCCATTCCCCAACCGGCAGCATGGGACGGAAGTTTATTTCCCTCTCGCACTGCCGGGGGATTGAAGAAGCGCGGCATGGAATCCAACACCGGTGATAGTTGCTTGTCCAAGTGATTTTCAGATAAGAAACTGCATGTTTCAGAGGCAGAGCATTTAAATCAACAGGCACTTTTCAAACATGGACAACGGAATGTTGGAAATCTTATTCATGGTAAAAAAAATGGAACTAACAACAAGTTAACATCATGCTGATCAACATTCATGTATAGCACATCTTCATATGATGCAAAGTCAAAAAGATATACTATTTTCAAAATGGCAAGACAATGTTGAGTGTGCGAAAAACTGGGTAAACTAGGGACGAAATATTTGCAAGTGCGGTATGTTCGAAAGAATGAAGGCGTCTTCCCCAGCTCCGGTTCTTTCCCGTCAGTGTGCGCTCGCCGTGGCGCTGCCATATGCCATTGTCAACATGCTCAACAAACAAGAGGAACTGGAGAGGATCAGACGCCAAGAGGTCGGCGGTGGGGACCCACCAGGTCCAAGCCATACGCAAGCAAGTGCCTCATTGGAAAAAAAGCTTCATCCTAATTGTATACTGACGTTGGAGCCCACGGGTTTGTCAACCTAGTCAATAAACGAAATAAATTTACAACGATGACTGTCATCGGGGAGCTTTTTTTCAGGGGTATCGGGGACCTTTTTGTTGTTGTTGTTGTTGTTGTTGTTGTTGTTGTTGTTGTTGTTGTTGTTGTTGTTGTTGCGGGAAAGGGGTATCGGGGATCTAGCTGGTATAAATTTTTTTCCATAGGGCGAACAAGTATTAGGTAGGCGTGGGTTTTGTTTTCTAACATGCGTAGCCCACGACATACCGAGATAGTTGTTTCAACTTATTTTTTTGAGGTCCATCATGTACGTAGCGGCCTATGGGCTTCCCAGGGTAGGTTTTAATTTTTCTTAAAGATCAGCAACCCAATGTATTTTTTTATAAAACACCGATCTCTGTTCTATTTATCCATATATAAGAATAATAATGTTGTGTCCAATTTATGTTTTCCCTTCTAACCACATTAAATATATTTATATTATTACTATTATCGTATATTTAATAGAGACATATACATTATAAATACATGCCATGTCTTATTAAGTTATAAAAATAAATGTTTAACAGAAGTTGGCAAGGAAAATCCTGGTTGTTTTTTACTCACAGGCAAGGAAAATCCTAGTGACTGCGTACAAAAGCTTGTGAAGATTTTAAGGACCAATGTAATAATAACACGTTCATTTTTCTCTCTAGCAACAACTCGCTAATTTGTTAATTTTATAATTATAAAAATGTGTCGCTCCGGTTTATTTTTTGATATTAATTGCTCCTTCTAACCTAACATTATATATAGAACAAGCCCAGCTAATTAGCGTATTCAAGAAAGTGCAAATGGATTGGAGTTTCTTAGAAAATAATAAATGGGCCGCATTGACGCGAAGTTATTTCTTCACTGAGCCCAGCAAATGGACTGTAAATTCTGGAAAACATGAGTTAAATATATGCCACATTTTTGCAGGCTGACATGTGGGCCAATAGGTTGAAGCCTACGCAAGGCATTGTCAACTTACTCAACAAATGATTCTGACATCCACAACCATTGGATTTATATCCAATGGTCGGCATGCACCTTCAGTATCTCATCTTATTCCTCCAGCGTCGCCGAGACCGCCTGCTTCGGCCTCCAACGGCTAGCGGCTCTGCTAGCATGCATCATTGCGAAGTGCTACCCCACCGCCGGCCAGGCCACCCCTCCTGTTATTCTCCACCGACTACAGCCCCACGCCGCACCAGAACCAGTTATAACCCATGTACTCCTCTCAATCTGTGACTCCAATGCCGCGTCTTCCCATCTCCGGGTCATTCCCGTCCGGGGCCTCACCGTCATCCACCGCCTCGCTGCGCTCGGCACGGCGTGGTCAACAAATGAGAGTCATCGGAAGAGGACTGTACATGGAGAGCCTGATAGCTGGGACCCACGAGGTCCATGGTCAAACGCAAGGAAAGTTCCTCCTTATTAAACTGGAAAAATGTTTCCTCCCCCTGTCAGCTAGGACCCACCGGCTGTATCTTCGCACGGAAGAAAGTTCCTCCTTGTTAAGCTAGAAAAAAAACTATTCCTCCCGATGACAGCTAGGACCCGACATATTTTGTGTGACTTGTGGGCCTACTAAGCTGACGCGTATGCAAGGCTTTGTCAAATTAATCAAAAATGATTCTAGGAGCTGGACCGTTGGATGTTAATCCAATAGCCGTGATGCTTCCAACCTTTGTTCTTGCTCCTATTTCCCATGGGCGGCAGTGCTGCCGCGCACCCAAAGCAGTCAAGTTTCCCGCTCCTCTCCATCTGCGACTCCACTCCCGCATCTTTCCCATCTCCGGGTCGTTCCAGTCTGGGGCCTCGCCGTCGTCCATCAGCCTTGGTGCGCTCGGCATGGTGTGGTAAACCTGGTCAACAAACAAGAGTCATTGGAAGATGGCTGTACGTGAGAGGCTGATAGTGAGGACGCACCACGCCCATGGACGCATGCATGCAATGGCATCCTTTTTACCCTGAAAATTAATGTTGTCTCCCCCTGATAGCTGGGATCCACCAGCTACATCTTCGCACGCAAGGAAGTGCATCCTTATTACGGGCAAAAAATGATCGCCCCCTGACAGCTGCAGCTATATCTTTGCACGCAAGGAAGTGCGTCCTTATCCTCCCTTACAGCTGGGACCCACCCAGTCGAACCATACATAGCGTTGCCTATCTTGTCACGAACATGTACGTACATACTGGTCGATCGGTCGCTTTGCAACAATGAACCGTGGCCGAGTAAGTAACAACACATGTCATAGTAGAGCCCCCCACGTAGCAGTTTAGGCTGTCCCGTCTAAACCGTGTACACGTACATACACCCACACGCCAAAAAATATGAACACGTACGTACATACGAGCGGGGTCTCGAAGCGCGTACTCGCGCATATGGACGGTCAGGGCTTGTGTACATGGAGAGGCAACGGACGGCAGCGATGTTGTCCTCTTCATCTTCAGCTAACCGGCTGGGTAGGAATGGAGGAAACAACGTCGTGTTCACCGGGAGGCAAGCGACTGGGTCAGAATGCGTCCTGTTCATCGAGAGGTAATAGACTGGGTCGGAATGGGTCGTGTTCAATGGGAGCCAACTGGCTTGGATGGAACAGCCGGAACGGGGTCTGGCGTACCACAAAATTGAGGAAAACGGCCTTGTGTTCGACCATGTACGGTCGAAATGGGGTCCTGTTCATTGGGAAGCATCTGGCGTACCGCAAAATGGAGGAAACAGACTTGTGTTCGAGCTCCGACGGTCGAAATGGGGTGATGTTGATTGGGAGGGGTGTGGCATACCACAAAACGGAGGAAACCGACTTGTGTTGGAGCGCCTATTGTCGAAACGGGGGTCCTGTTCATCGGGAGGGGGCAGCGTATCGCAAAATGGGAATCCACGAGCTACTGTTCATCCACCGTGTACTGCCTTGCTCCAGCCTCCATGGGATACTGTTCATCCACCATCGACTTCCTCCAGCCTCCACCTATTACTGTTCAACCACCATCGACTTCCTCCGGCCTTCACCAGCTACTGTTCACCACGGGGTCCTGTTCATCCAGCCTCCACCAGCTACTGTTCAACCAGCCCTCCACACGGGGTCCTGTTCAACCAGCCTCCACAGGCTACTATTCATCCAGCCCTCCACTGGCTACTGTTCAACCAGCCCTCCACGTGTTCATGTTCATCCACCCCCAACCGGCTTGGTCGGCGTCCTGTTCATCCAGCGGCAACGACCTGTACTACCACGGGGTCCTGTTCATCCAACCCCCATCGGGAACTGTTCATCCAACCCACAATAATGTTCACTATTCATCACGAGGCAGCAGGTTCGATTGGCTTCAGTTAGTAGCAGTAGCGAAGGAATCGCTCGGGTTCAGTTAACAGCCAGGGATCAATCGCTCAGGTTTAGTAACGTAACCAGTGCAATCGCTCGGGTTCAGTAAGCGAACGCCTCACTCAGGTTCAGTTAGAGCCCAACACCTCGCACACACAAGTGCGTACGTATACGAGAGAAAACGTGCAAACCTCCATGCATCACTCGACCCGACCACCCACCGTAACCGGGAACTCCCCAATATTTTCCTCGCCCTTGCTTCTACCACGATTTTTTCCGTCATGGACGGCCCAAAGAATGTAATGCAGCTGCTTCTCTCGCCCGCCCAGGACGAAAAGCCCATTTTCTGTCATGATTTTTTGTCATAGAAGTAGCATCCCACCACATCTATGACGATACCGCGTTTTGTCACAATTATTGTCATAGAAGTGTCATAAGCATGACATCAAAAAAATTCATTCGACCCAAAATGTCACAGATGTGTCTTTTTTTTATAGTGGGCGTGGATTACCTGCCTAGATCGGCGAGGCCGAGCGGCGTGAAGGAGGGTCACCGATGAGGAGGCCGTGCCGCATGCAAGGAGTGAAGGTTTGAACTTGGAAAGGAAGGCAAAAACAGGGGAAATGTGGCTTTTGGTAAGGGGCAGGGGGCGGGGAGGTAGGTATTTCCGCGGAAGCCGAACATTTTGGCTCGGTGTAGTGAAAAAACTGGCGCGCAAAGTGTCATCAAACACGGTCCCTTATTCAGCACTGTGTATGATATGTGAACATCACAAATGATTCATATAGCTTACCCCATGTGTGATGAGTTTGAACGTACAAATTTTGGTCCGGATATCCATGGTTACAGTGGTCATCCACGTCATTGCATAATTTGGGTACACAAAGGAGCATACAACACACCCACACTTCTTAATCGAGCAACTTCAGCAATTAAACAGTCAGCTGACCTAAACCATCACACTAACAAATTAAAGCCGGTGCTCTGAATTAAACAAAGAGTACTACTCTGGCGGGCGCTCGTCGATCTCCACCGTCTCCTCCTTGTCCAGCTCGCGCTGACAATCTCCTGGGGAAGGGGCTCCATGGCATCCATCACGCCATACTCGGCAAGAATCTTGCCATCCGTGTCCGCCATCTCTTTGGAAAAGGCCGCCACGAGCTGGGCGTGGGTGGCCGCGATCTGGGCTTGGACGGGCTCCATCGTGGCAAGGTATGCCGTGAAGGAACAGACGGCTGCTCAAATGCTCTCGGCGATTGCCAACTCTTCGGCCGCGGGCTGCCGACCGTTGTTGTGCGGTGACCGCATCGAGCTGGGCGTGGGTGGCCTCGACATGGTCATGGGTGGCCTCCATCAGGGGTAAGGCCGCTGCTGCAGAACAGAAAACGGTTGTGCCGTTCTCGCAAGTTGCTATCCCGAGGCAGATGTTGCTACCACTACCTGAGAAGCAAGAATGGCCGTTTGGGCTGCCTTAGCCGCCCGGTCGCAGATTGCAGCTACGCTCACATAGCTTGTTAACACACGCATGGTGGCTGCGGCCGCGCTCTCGCCAGAGTGGTGTCGGGGTCCTGGGAACGGCGGTACCCAAACTTGCCTGCCTGTGGCTTGGCTCCATCAATGACCCGGTACGTCCCAGCTTCAGTAGGAACAACTCAAGACCCTTGCGAGGCGCCAAGCCTCGCGAGGCAAACGACACCAAGACCTCCCTGGGGGCGGCCTCACTAGGCTGGCTCCCGAGGAGCGGAGATATCTATGCAAGGTGTACCTCGCGAGGTTCACATGATGTGAGCCATGACGACCAAGGCCAGGCGGGCGCCAGTGGGCGTAGTGTGCCAGTTTCCTCTTTGGTGCTAAGGAGGCAAGCGCAGGCATGGAGTCCCGAGAAATCAGGCAAAGGTTTCCATTCCGGTGCAACAAGACCAAGACCGCTAGGACGACAGGACAGAGGTCATCGCAGAGCCCACCATAGCGTCACCACCACAGCCTTTTGCAGGCAAAGACTACTTTTGTCCGGATAACTTGTACTAGTTGTCTCCCTTCAAATTTGGCCGTTGTGGGATCCCTTCCCGCCTACATTTGGGAAGAGGACCAAAGCCACTATAAATAGGACTTAGCCACCACCACAGTGGGGGACAGATCAATTCCACCCTAACAACCTCACCAGCTCATCGAGCTGAGGCTGTTCCACCACTATACTAGTTCATCCTCAGCCCCTCGAGGCAATACACCACAAAGCTGGAGTAGGGAATTACACCGCAAGGTGGCCCGAACCAGGATAAATCCATGTGTCTCTTGTTCTTTGGGTTCATCGAGCTAGGTCGTGGAATCGTTGAGCAGGTAGACTGGGGAGAGAGAGTTCTTTGCACGCACCCCAGAGTTCAAACCTCTCAAGGGTCTGCGGAACCCCGAATCCGACATTTGGCGCGCCAGGTAGGGGTGCGTCGAAGCTTCGCCTCTCCGTCCGCTTTGCTTCTCCGCCCGCTTTGCTTCCCCATTCAGCTCTCATGGCGAGCACAGCTCCTCCGGCCGAGACGACGGGCGCGCACAGAGGCGCAGTGGGGCTCCGGGCCTTCGCCCCCGCCTTGGGACAGGTGCGCTGGCCACTCAAGTTCAAGCCGAAGATGCCACATCGCTATGTTGGCGCGGCGGATCCAGCAGCCTTCCTCCAGGTGTACGAGGAGGCCATTCGGGTAGCCGGAGGCGACGACAAGGTCGTGGCCAACTAGTTACCCATGGCCCTCGCCGGCGTGCCGCGCGCCTGGCTGCTCAACCTGCCGGGCTACTATGTGGCCTCTTGGGAGGAGCTGCGCGATCTCTTTATCGCACGCTTTGCGGCATCGGCGCCCCTTGCCGTCGCAGCCCTCCTCAGCGGTTCGCAGGCACCACCCTTGGATCGCCACATCAAGTAGTTCTTCTGCCAAATGGGCGCCGCCCGTGTGCAGCAGGGGGCTCATCCGGGATGGGCGACACCCAAGGCCGACCTCACCTTCGACTCGGGGGACCATCCGGCGACCACCCCGGCCTCATCTGCAACATGGCGGTTACCAAGACCCTCATCGACGGCGGGGCTGGCCTCAACGTGCTCTCTATGGAAGCTTTCGGCTTGCTTCACGTGCCGCACAGCCGGCTCCGCCCCACCAAGCCCTTCTCCGGGGTTGGCAACGGCTCCACCAGCCCCCTAGGGTAGACCCGCCTCCCTGTCACCTTCGGCACCCGCGACAACTACCGCACCAGGCCTATCGACTTTTACATTGGTCGCATCAGCCTCCCGTACAATGCCATCCTCAGGTACCCAGCCCTGGCCAAGTTCATGGCGGCAACTCATCCTGCATACAACCTCAAGAAGATGCCGGGGAGCAGCGGCGTCCTCGCCGTTGCTGGAGACACCAAGGAGGCCTAGACGGCCCTCAAGCACGCTCGACTGACAGAGCAGCTCCAGGGGCCCAGGGGCTACGCCGGTGAAGAAGAAGCAGTTGTTCTCTAAAGATCGGGCTAAGACGAAGCAGGTACCGCTCGACGAGGACGGGGTATTGATAACCCACAAGTATAGGGGATCGCAACAGTTTTCGATAAGTAAGAGTCGAACCCAACGAGGAGCTAAAGGTAGAACAAATATTCCCTCAAGTTCTATCGACCACCAATACAACTCTACGCATGCTTGACGTTCGCTTTACCTAGAACAAGTATGAAACTAGAAGTACTTTGTAGGTGTTTTTGGGTAAGCTTGCAAGAAAGTAAAGAACACGAAAATAAAACTAGGGGCTGCTAAGGTAAAGACACAACTAAAGTAAATATAGCGAGTGTGGAAAAGTGGTGGTAGGTGTGGCGAAATTGTCCCTAGGCAACTGACTATGTTACTAGACCGATAATCGTTATTGCAATTCTATTTGAGGGAGAGGCATAAGCTAACATACTTTCTCTACTTGGATCATATGCACTTATGATTGGAACTCTAGCAAGCATCCGCAACTACTAAAGATTCATTAAGGTCAAACCCAACCATAGCATTAAAGCATCAAGTCCTCTTTATTCCCATACGCAACAATCCCTCTTACTCGGGTTTATGCTTCTGTCACTCAAGCAACCCACTATAAGCTTAATCATGAACGCATTGCAACACCCTACAGCTGAATCCCTCACGCTATGGCGACACGGAGGGCACCATAGGACAGCACCAATAATAAAACATGCAACTCAAATCAATCATAGCAATTCATCAATCACCGATAGGACAACGAAAATCTACTCAGACATCATAGATGGCAACACATCATTGGATAATAATATGAAGCATAAAGCACCATGTTCAAGTAGAGGGTACATCGGGTTGTGGGAGAGTGGACCGCTGTAGATAGAGGGGGGAAGGTGATGGAGATGTTGGTGAAGATGACGGCGGTGTTGGTGAAGATCGCGGTGATGATGATGGCCACCGGAAGCAAGGGGGAGAGAGCCCCCCTTCTTCTTCTTCTTCCTTGACCTCCTCCCTAGATGGGAGGAGGGTTTCCCTCTGTTCCTTGGCTCCCATGGCTTGGGAGGGGCGAGAAAGAGAGGTTGAGGATGATAATTATGCGCCTCCCTCCGAAGATGAGGCAAGCCTCGACGATTTACTTAATTTGTCGTGGCCCGAGGATCCCGCCAACAGGAGCTGCTTTCAAACACAAAGCTTATAGCCACGGCAAGCAGCCTCAAGAAAAAGCAAGAATGCCTTAGAGCTGATCAAGACCTGCTAGCTGACAGATGGACTGAAGTCCTTGCAGCCGAGGAGTATGAACTCGAACGCCCCTCCAAAAGCTACCCCAAATGCAAGCCGTTGCCTCGACTGGAGGAGGAAGCACCCAAGTCACCAGCGCACGACATGGCAGACCGGCCACCCCGTGGCCGCGACAGAGAAGCCTCTCGGCCCTTCGCTCAAGCCACACCCCGACGCCGCTCAAAAAGTACCAAGGCACGGGAAACGCTACCGGACTTGCAAGATATATTGGAGGATAAGGCAAAACATACAAGATCGATCTCACGGATCGTGGGCGCCAAAGAACGCTGGATGATTACCGTCATACCGGATCCAAAGAAAACCGGACGGGCCGAACACAGTAGATAAAGCTCATATGATCTACGTCGTGATATAGCCCAATACAGAGGCGCCGCACACCCACTATGCTTCACAGATGAAGTAATGGATCATCAAATCCCCGAGGGCTTAAAACCCGTAAACATCGAATCATACGATGGTACCACACATCCTGCGGTTTGGATCGAGGATTATCTCCTCCATATCCACATGGCCTGTGGTGATGATCTACATGCCATCAAATACCTCCCACTCAAGCATAAAGGACCAGCTCGACATTGGCTCAATAGCTTGCCAGCAGAATCAATTGGTTGTTGGGAGGACCTGGAAGCCGCATTCCATGATAACTTCCAGGGCACATATGTGCGACCACCAGACGCCGATGACCTTAGCCACATAATTCAGCAGCGGAAGAATCGGCCGACAATTACGACTCGGTTCCTAACAAAGAAAAATCAAATCATGACTGTCCGGATGCAGAGGCCCTTGCAGCCTTCAAACATAACATCCGCGACGAGTGGCTTGCCCGGCACCTAGGACAGGAAAAGCCGAAATCTATGGCAGCCCTCACAACCCTCATGACTCGCTTTTGCGCGGGAGAGGACAGCTGGCTAGCTCAAGCAACAACTTTGCCAAACATCCCGATATTCCGGATACCAAGGACAGCAATGGCAGGTCGTCGCAATAAAGAACAAGCGCCGCATCAACGGCGATAATATCGAAGATACGGCCGTCAATGCCGGATTCAGAGGCTCTAAACTCGGTCGCCGAAAAGAAGCCATTCAAAAGAAATACCCAGTGGCCCGGCCCAACTTGGACCGAATACTCAATCGCCAGCGATACATGGCACCCAGAAACCAGCCAATCACACCAACAGGACCGTTGGGTGTTCAAGCAAGCAGGCAAGTTAAGTGCCGAACTCAATGACAAGGGGCTGCATAGCGATGACGAGGAAGAGCCCCGCCACGAACAATAAAGGATGTAAGGGTTTTCCCTACACAAGTGCGGACGATGAACATGATATATGCAACCCACATACCCAAAAGGGAGCGGAAGCGTGCACTAAGGGACGATATGCGATGGAGCCAGTCGCCCCAAAGTTCAACCTGTGGCCTTCCTGCCCGATCACCTTCGATCAAGGACCACCCCACTAGCATCCGTCACGGCGGCTTCGCCGCATTGGTTCTTGACCCAATTATCGACGGATTTCACCTCACCGTAGTCCCGATGGATTTGGCGGCAGCAGCCTGAACCTGCTTTATCAGGATACAGTGTGCAAAATGGGCATTGACCCTTCAAGGATTAAACCTACAAAGACGACCTTTAAAGGCGTCATACCGGGTGTGGGGGCCAGTTGTACGGGTTCAGTTACACTCAAAGTGGTCTTCAGATCCCCGGATAACTTCCGAAGCGAAGAGTTAATCTTCGACATCGTCCCATTCTGCAGCGGCTATCATGCACTGCTCGGACGAACCGCATTTGCAAAGTTCAATGCGGTGCCGCACTACGCATACCTCAAGCTCAAGATGCCAGGCCCTCGAGGAGTAATCACGGTCAATGGAAACACCAAACACTCTCTCCGAACGGAGGAGCACACGGCGGCCCTTGCAGCGGAGGTACAAAGCAGCCTCTCATGGCAATTCTTGAGTCCGGACACTAAGCGTCCGGACACTGTCAAGCGCGCCCGGAGTAACCTACAACAAGACCACCTGGCACGATTCAAGCACGAGTAGAAATCCGGTTTCAACCCTAGCCCTCGTGAAATTGTGAAGCTAGTATTACGTGTACATAATTACGCTCTGGAGATACCATGGGCATATGGGGAGGGGCAAGACAACGGCACACCAAGAATGCGGCTCGACCGCACCAGGGGGTCCCGTTTGTGTCATTTCTTTTTTTCTTTTTCCTCTTTTCTTCCTTTTTTTTTACTTTCAGGACTCCGTCTTTGAGAAGTCCTGTCCGGCACTTGAATCGCCGAACTCACGATACAACAGCCAGGGAAGCGGAAAGCCACGCCGAGTGTCTGTGTGGTCCCTATTACGAGCATTATACCTGTTTTACATACCATCCCGCAGCTTACCCCTCGAGGGGGACATGTTAGATAGTCCCATCCCTTGCTTATCGTGGTATTTGTATCGCTCGCTTCCCATTGCAATACCTTTTGAATAAACAATACATAGCTTTCGCTTATTATTGCTCTACTTCCTTTATATATACATATGTTCATTTCACGACATGTTGCAACCGTACACTTTGGTACGACCAATACACCAGGGGCTTAAGTATCCCAAAATTATGGTGTGATAAGTCCGAACACTTTCACAAGTGCGGCACCCCGAACTTATAGCATTATATGAATTGGCTCGAATCATGTCTTGGGTCAATAGTTGGGTTTGCCCGGCCCCGTGTTTTGGTACCTTACGCTTCGCTATATCGGCTAAGGTAGCACCGGGAGAACCATCGCGATTGTGCCCCAGTTATTCTGGGTCGAGCACCTCAATGGAGAAAGCTAAAACTGACCGTCATGATAAGGCGAGAGCCGGGTCGCTGTTCGAGAGGTTTTTTTGGGTCCCTAAAGAATTATGCCGCTTAGAGCGAGGAACCGGAATTGTCCGGCAAGGCGTGGATAGCGCCCCGAACTCGGTCTTCCGAATACTAGGGGCTTCGCCGAAATTTAAAATTATAGAATTCTATGGCTAAGTGAGAGTGTTCAAGCATTATAAGTCCGGTTGCCTCGTTCGTTGTGTTGAGCGCCTCCCTAGGCGGACCCAAGAATGGGAACAAGACTGCTCAAGTTTATCCCGAACACCCCAAAGACTTCATGGCATGGGGGCTGAAGCCAACGACTTGCCATCTCTCAAATTTGATAAACGGCCGCACGTAAGGTAATGTTTTAAATTAACAAGCGTTGCTTAGCGCATATGAACAAGTTTTCAGCGTCTGTGATAACAAATGCGAGTTTATTCAAAAATTACATCTCCGGAGCACTCATCCGCTATTCGGCGGGCACCCTTCAGAGGCCCTCATAGTACATCTCAAGCGCAGCGGTGCGCATGGCCCTTCGGTGGCCCGTCCACAAGCTTCTCCAGATCCAGCTTGCCCTCAAAGTGCACTTTAGCACGGGCAAGGGCCTCGACAGCACTTCTTCAATGCAGACGGAGCGCTGATTTACTTCAATCCGTGGACAAAGCGCCCACCACCGCTGCACCAAGTCAAGTAGCTCCTGTGCATGGCCTCCAATGGCAACAACAAGGCGCTTATAAGGCCCTTTCATGGCCTGTTCGGTGACCTTGTGGAGCTCGACCGATTGCTTCAGCTGGTCGTCAGGGGCACTGGATGTCCGCCTCAAAGATACCGAGACCAGAACACCTTCTCCGTGGAGCTCCCTCCTGGGCGCGGTAGAATGCGGCAAGATCGCACGACCACGGGCAAATCTGCGAATGCTCCCGAGAGCTCCGAATCCGGGTAAGTAATAGGTAATTGACTTTACATTCTTGCTTTGCATAAAGAATGCCTTACCCGCCGCTATCTTCTTTAGTGCTTCAATTTCTTGGAGGGCTTTTTGGGCCTCGGCCTTAGCAGCTTTGGCACTCTCAAGAGCCGAGGCAAGCTCGGACTCGGGTCTTCGAGTCACGCCCAAACCCTCGTGTTTTTCACGAGAATCTTGAGCTCTTGCCAGACCTCCGCCAGCCTGCGCCTCCCCTTCTCTTGCTTTCGGTGTGTTCCAGTAGTCATGAGCTTTTCGGCCACGGACACCGCTTCCTTCGTGGTCTCCACCTGCTCGTGGCCCTGTGAGTACCCAAGTTATTCCTGTATTTTTGCAACCAAAACCTTCTCTATAAGGTACTTCTTTAATAAGGTATTACTTACCTTCCTTGTCCTCGAGCTGCTTCTTGGCTTGTCCGAGCTCGTTCTCGGACCGCTCGAGGTTCTGCTTCAATGCATTGACCTCCGCAGTCAGTGCGGCAGAGGTCAGCAGCGCAGCCTGCATTCCCATATTGACATACTTATGTTAGACTCCTGTGTATATCTTTTTAGATCCTTAGTCCGGCTTTTCTTTCCGAACACCGAACTAAGCATCAGGCTACCGTCTATGCGGTAATATTTTTACATATTCTAAACTTACCTCAAAGCCCTCGTTAGAAGGCTGGTATAGCTGTCGATCCGCTCTTGGCGGATCGAACTGTCCGGATCACCGCACTCATAATAGTGCGGTGTTCCTCCTCGATGGAAGCGCTGTTAAGCGCCTCCTGTAAGCTATCTGGTGCCTCTGGTTGGACGGAGGACACCGGCGTATTACCCTTCTTGCGAAGGATCCGCTGGCCGGACTTCGGAACCGTTGATGGTTCCGGCATGGAGTCCGGACGAGGGTCGGCCTTAGAGCCCCTGGGGGTCTTGCACCCCGCGCGCCTGGAGTCCGGGAGGTTGCCTTGTGGCACCTCCGGCGCTACCTCCTCTTGACCAAGCCCCCCTTAGGGCCCCACCGCGGCGTCATCTGCAGTGTGAGGCGAGGAGGCAGTCGGAAGCGAAGTACTCTCCATTTCCGATGAGCCCAGGGACCCGCTCGATGAATCGGCGAACTCGCCCTTAGGCGGGCTGCACGGTTGTTCGACATTAGAGAACACTCTGCAATAATAAAAGCCATGGGTATCCGAACACTTACGATCTCGCCAGGGCTTGGCCCTTGTAGGCCAATCCTCCTCGTCATCGCCGACGTTGGTGGAGAAGTCCGGAGGAAGGGTTCTTCCTTCTTGGACCCTCCGGCCTCCCGGTTGGGGTGGCCTTCCTTTTCTTCTCCTCCTCACTGGGAGGAGCTTCTTCTTCCTCCTCCTCGCCTTCAGGAGAAGACTCGCTTCAGAATCCGACAAAGACCAAGGCCGGAGCTCCTTCGAGTTCCCGTGGCCTCCTTCTTGGCCTTCTTCTCCGGCACCACGTACGGCGCCGGACACCACACGGGATGTAGATGCTACACAACATAGTGATCGCTCAAACATCTAAATATATAAGAATGTGCTGCAAGTTTAGTAGATTACGATGTATAAGCTGCAGTACTTAGCACTTACTTGACATAAGGTAGTATCTCAGGACAGTTATTCAACACATACCAAACCATTTTGTCCAAATCTTTAGTTTTGTCCTCTTGTCGACTCTTCCTTGTAACTCGAACTGAATAATCGAAAACATTGAGCCCGGGATTGTCTTAACCCACCTCTTTGCTAAGTTGTTCAGCTATTTCAATGTATTTTGAGCAGAATGTCAACGCTTCTGTAGCAATGTAGGCCTCTGCAATGGAACCCTCGTGTCTAGCTCGTTTCCTAACATAGCCCTTTGAAAGTGCCTAGCCGCTTTCAATAGGGTACATCCAGCCATACTGCATCGGACCTCTAAGTAGTGCCTCATCAGGTAGATGAACAGTCAAATGCACCATCACATCAAAGAAGGCTGGAGGATATATCTTCTCAAGGTCGCATAGGTTAGTTGGTATCTTGTCTCTAAGACGCTCCAAAGCATCTATCTGCAGAGTTCCCTGGAGAATTGTCCCAACTATTCAATTTCTCTATATAAGTCATTGTCCCAACTCTGCAATTTCTCTATATAAATCAGGGCGGCCCAATCCTCCAAGGATAACAGGTAAAATCCTTTGAAGTAGGACATGGCAGTCATGAGTTTTCAACCCTTGTACCTTGTTTCCATCTGCACTGACTCTCCTTTCAGGGTTGGAAGCAAATCCATGTGGGAATCTCACACGTGACAAGACCTCGCAGGATTCTTTTCTTTTTACCTTGTCCAAGACGTACACAGCTGGTGCCATATCCCATGGTTTACCTTCATTTTGCACCTGCAAATCCCTTCTGATACCCAGGTGTGTCAAATCAATACTAGATTTTGAGGTATCTTTCGTCTTGCCTTCAGTATTAAGAAGTGTGCCGATAATGCTGTCACATATATTTTTCTCGATGTGCATCACATCAAGATTATGCCGTAGATCCAAATATTTCCAATACTCCAAGTCCCACAAAGTGGACCTACATGTAAACAATAATCTCTCTTCTGCACTGACACACTTCCTTTTCCCGCTACCATTACCAGGATGGTTTCCTGGTGTAATATGCCTGACCTTCTCTAATTCCACTTGCAACTCATCGGCGAGCCTCTTTGGTGCATCACGGTTTTCATGCTTTGCATTGAATACATGTGAGGGAGTCCCGGACTAGGGGGTGTCCGGATAGCCGGACTATCGTCACGGCTGGACTCCAAGACTATGAAGATACAAGATTGAAGACTTCGTCCCGTGTCCGGATGGGACTTTCCTTGGCGTGGAAGGAAAGCTTGGCGATACAGATATGTAGATCTCCTACCTTTGTAACCGACTCTGTGTAACCCTAACCTATCTGGTGTCTATATAAACCGGAGGGTTTTAGTCCGTAGGACGAACAACAATCATACCATAGGCTAGCTTCTAGCGTTTAGCCTCCTTGATCTCGTGGTAGATCTCCTCTTGTACTACCCATATCATCAATATTAATCAAGCAGGAGTAGGGTATTACCTCCATCGAGAGGGCCCGAACCTGGGTAAAAACATCATGTCCCTTGTCTCCTGTTACCATCCGCCTAGACGCACAGTTCGGGACCCCCTACCCGAGATCCACCGGTTTTGACACCGACAACATGTCTTCGGTATTTTGTAGGACGCGGCTTGTCCTTGGCAAGGAAACGGTGGTGTCCAATGTAACAAATCTTGCTAAGTATTGCGTATGACCGCGGATTCCTATCACAGCGAACACATGCATTGTAACCATGTGTCATTCGCCCTGACATAGTGCCCAAAGCCGGATAATCATGGATGCACCAAATTATAACAGCACGCAGAAAGAAATCAGCTGGTGGGCTGCTATATAGGTCTCGATTGAGAACACCCCTCCATAGCTGTTTAAGTTCCTCCACAAGAGGCTCCATGAATAAATAAAAATCCTTTCTAGGACTTTTTGGACCTGGGATGAGCAAGGCCATCATTTAGTTTGATTCTTTGGTGCAGACATTTGGAGGCATGCTGTAAGGGATAACAAGCACTGGCCACATGCTATATGAGGCACTCTGGTGGCCAAATGTGTTAAATCCATCTGAAGCTAAGCCAAGTCTAATGTTTCTCGGGTTAGCAGCAAACTTTTTGTGTTTCTGATTGAAGCTTTTCCACTCACTACCATGAGATGGATGGCTCATTACATTCTGATCTCTGTACTCCTGGTTCCTAGAACGCCACAGTACGTCCTCTCTTGTTTCAGCATCATGAAACAACCTCTGCAATCTTGGTGTAATTGGAAAATGTCTCATAACATTATGAGGAATCCTCTTCACAGCATCGCCATGTTTCCATCTTGATGATTTGCATTTCGGGCATTCACTTAAGTTGGCATAATCCTTCTGGAACAGAACACAATTATTCTCACAAACATGGATCATATCATATCCAATTCCAACTGCACGAAGGAAATTCTTCATTGTACTGTAGGTGTGTGGCAGCTCAGACGCATCTGACAAAGATTTGTGGAAAGCAGCCAACATTGCATCGAATGATTTGTTGGTCATCCGCTCAGATGTCTTCACCTGAAGAAAGGTGACCATAGCTCAGAATAGTGACAGCTTATTTCCTGGGGTGACAGCCACGTTGCATTGTTCCAACATGCGGGCCCACCATTTTTCTTCTGCAGGTGAAAGTTCACGAAATGCACGAGCATTTCGTAGCATTGTTTGAATGTTGGTCAAACTCACTGGCTCCGCCACCACCACCACCTCCTCCTCCTCCTCTTCCACCTGAGCATCAAAGTGCATCAAGATGGTGATCTGCTGCTTCCACGTAGTAAGTAACATTGACTTTCACAGCTTCACCATGATGAACCCACCAAGTATATGTGACCGACATCCCATACAAGTGTAGATGATTTTGCACAGTTGACTGGGGTCTTGTAACTGAATTCATACAACTGCTACATGGGCAGAGCACATCTAATTTTGGACCACCGTACTCAGCTCTGATAAAGTTCATGAAGTTTTCAACCCCCTCGACATATGCAGCGGAGAATCTTAGAGCAGAAGTTATCCAAGTCCTTTCCATCTGTTAGACATAGAAATTAGTGTTTCTACTAGATATTACAGGAAAAACATATATGCTTTTTTATGAAGTCCAGAAAAAATACCTAGGTCGATGTCTAAATCTATGGCAAGATATTTGGACGAGCAGATCTAAGTAACGTGATATATGTAAAGCTAATTCAGCAAACAAATTTGAGTGCTAAATTATGGCAGGTTGTTTCAGCAGTCAAAGAGGCCGAGCACACAGCCATCGAACTATCGAAGGCCATCAGAGCAACAAAGATCGAGTATAAAACGGTGTACAGCTGTTTCACCTAACAGATTGGCTACTAGACCATGTAATCTATGTCACAATGAATATATTGAAGGATATTTTAGCAACTAATCGGGCTTGGCATGCCATCTCAGCTAAGTAGATTGAGTGTAGAACAAGGCAAGGAAGCTTCTTAAGCAGACATATTGACAGTAAACTACTTCGGCAAACAGTGAGATTAACAAAGATCTATCGCCTAACATTCAGCCTTCTACACCGACATGCACGGGGCCTCAGTCTAGAATGCACGTACCGTGGGAGAAGCTGACCGCCGTTCGTCTCCACACGAACGTCGCCAGCGGTGGCGGCGCAAACCGCCGTGCGCCTCAACAAGAACGCCGCCAGTGGTGGCAGCGCGGCTAGAGGACGGCAGTCTATGAGAGCATACTGTGGGAGCGAGAGGATCGTCGTGCGTACCCTCAACGAACCTCGGCGCCGACGTATCGGCGCGGCGGGGAGGGCGGCTTTGGCGGCGCGAATGGAGTGGAGGGGGACTGATGGGTTGTAAAGATACAAAGACCAAAGACTCTATCCGTGTCCGGATGGGACTCTCCTTGGCGTGGAAGGCAAGCTTGGTGTCTGAATATGAAGATTCCTTTTTATGTAACCGATCTTATGTAACCCTAGATCCCTCCGGTGTCTATATAAACCGGAGGGCTAGGTCCGTAGAGGACAATCATCATAACCATAGTCCTATAGGCTAGACCTCTAGGGTTTTAGCCATTACGATCTCGTGGTAGATCAACTCTTGTAATACTCATATTTCATCAAGATCAATCAAGCAGGAAGTAGGGTATTACCTCCATAGAGAGGGCCCGAACCTGGGTAAACATTGTGTCCCCTGTCTCCTGTTACCATCGACCTTAGATGCACAGTTCGGGACCCCCTACCCGAGATCCGCCGATTTTGACACCGACATTGGTGCTTTCATTGAGAGTTCCACTGTGTCGTCCCCAAAAGATTTGATGGCTCCTTCAATCGTCAACAATGATACTGTCCAAGGGGAAACCTTCCTCCCCGGACAGATCTTCGCGGTCGGCGAAGCCAGACCGCGGGCCAACTCGCAGCCATTATCCGAGCAGATCGACAGCCTACGCCTACCGCCATCGTGTCGATTTGGGAGCTTGAACTACGTCGTGGATATCCATGGAGACTTGATCTTTGACGGATTCGAGACCACGGCGGTCGCTCCCCATCGCCATGATGAACATGACTTAAATCTGTCATCGGGCCATGCCCAAGAAATTGCACCTGTAACAGCTCTGGCCTTAGATCCGGAGCAGATCGCGCCATCCGAGGACGGGAAGCTCAACCCCGCCACGGAAGCCGTAGACTCCGCGGCGTTGGAGCCGCACACAGACCTAACCTAGGGTGATGTCTGTGTCACAGGAACCTCGGACTCGTTTCCGGCTATAAGTTCCGAGCCATGTGCGTCCACGTATGTCGAGCAGGATCGGTAATCAATCGCCAAATTCAGCGCCGAGGATATCTTCCGGCACTCGCCCTTAGACGACATGCTGAACTCATTAAAAAATCTATCCCTAGCGGGGGAATCTCAGCCGAATTATATCCGGTTTGAACTGGAGCCTGATGATGGAGAATTTCGTTTCCCACCCACCGCCAACTTCATAGCCACTGTCGAAGACCTAACCGACATGCATGATTATGACTCCGAAGACATCGACGGTATGGACGACGATGCCGGAGAAGAGGAGGCCCAAAACCCGCCATTCACTGGACGATGGACGGCCACTTCCTCATATGACGTATACATGGTGGATGCACCAAAAGATAATAGCGGCAATGACAAGGAAAACCCAGTGGAGGATGACCCTCCTAAGACACAACCAAAGTGTTGCTGGCCAAGGCGCCGCTTAAATCGCGCAAAGAAAGACAAAGAACACCGCAGGAGATGATAACACTCCGGACGGTGCCAAAGACATAGAAGACCCCGACGAACAAACTGCCGAACAGGACAATCGGGAAGATGGGCAAGTTAGCCATGATGAACAGGCCATAGACGAAGACTCAGAGGACGGTAGTTATCATCCGCTCTCCGAGGAGGAGGTGAGCCTCGGCAACGACGATTTAATCGTTCCTCAGGAACCTCTCGAGCAGGAGCGCTTCAAGCGCCAGCTAATAGCCACTACAAGGAGCCTGAAAAAGAAGCAGCAGCAGCTTCAGGCTGACCAAGATCTTCTCAACGACAGATGGACTGATGTCCTAGCAGCCGAACAATACGGCCTTAAATGCCCAGGCAAAAGTTACCCGAAGCGCAAATTGCTACCTCAGTTCGATGACAAGGCGTCGGAGCCCATACCATCATCGCCCAATACGGCTGACCGACCACCACGCGGTCGGGATAAAGCGGCAACTCAAGCCGAACACCAGACTGCCCCACCTCGCCGTAAAGGTAGGGATAAAACAGCTCGGGGCTATACATATGACCTTCGGCAGGACCTGGATAGTAGAGCAGGACATACAAGATCGATCTATGGATCACGAGGACGTGCCTCGACACGCGATGACGGCTATCTATTCGGACGTGACAAACATAGTCATGCCCGGACCGAAAACTACAGATGGACTCCATCGGAGCTACGCCATGATGCAGCCCGATATAGAGGCGCCGCACACCCTCTTTGCTTCACTGACGAAGTAATGGACCATGAATTCCTAGAAGGGTTTAAACCCGTAAATATCAAATCATGCGATGGAACAACCGACCCCGTGGTATGGATCGAGGATTTTATTCTCCACATCCATATGGCCCGCGGAGATGACCTTCACGCCATCAAATACCTCCCACTAAAACTCAAAGGGCCAGCTCAACACTGGTTAAACAGTCTGCCTGAAAATTCTATTGGCAGCTGGGAGGACTTGGAAGAAGCCTTCCTTGACAACTTCCAAGGTACATATGTCCGGCCACCAGATGTTGATGACTTAAGCCACATAGTTTAACAAAAAAGAACCAGGTCATCGACTGTCCGGATGCCGAAGCCCTAGCGGCCTTTAAACATACCATCCGTGACGAATGGCTCGCCCGCCACCTCAGCCAGGAAAAACCGAAGTCCATGGCAGCCCTCACGGCACTCATGACCTGCTTTTGTGCGGGTGAGGATAGTTGGCTAGCCCGTAGCAAAAACACAGCAAGTGAAATGGGCACCTCCGAGGTCAAAAATAGAACGCAAGCTCTGGACGAAAGTGCATACAAACGCCGAAGCAATGGTGACAACACCGATGACATGACAGTCAACGCCAGATTCAGTGGCTCCAAGTCCAGTCAGCGGAAGAAACCATATAAAAGAGACAATCAGGGACCATCCAGCTTCGACCGCATACTCGATCGTCTGTGCCAGATCCATGGCACCCCAGACAAACCAGCCAATCATACCAAGAGAGATTGTTGGGTTTTTAAACAGGCTGGCAAGTTAAATGCCGAGAGCAAGGAAAAGGGATCGCAAAGCAAGGACGATGACGAGGAGCCCCGGCAACCGAACATAGGGGGACAAAAGAAGTTTCCCCCTCATGTCAAAATGGTGAACATGATATATGCTACACACATTCCCAAAAAGGAGCGCAAGCGCGCGCTCAGGGACATCTATGCGATAGAGCCAGTCGCCCCAAAATTCAACCCATGGTCGTCATGCCCGATCACTTTTGATCGCCGGGATCATCCGACCAGTATCCGTCATGGTGGTTCAGCCGCACTGGTCCTCGACCCAATCATTGATGGATTCCACTTGACACAAGTCCTCATGGACGGTGGCAGCAGCCTCAATCTGCTCTATCAGGATACAGTGCGCAAAATGGGTATTAACCCATCACGAATCAAGCCCACAAAGACTACCTTTAAAGGAGTCATACCAGGTGTAGAGGCCCGCTGCACGGGCTCAATCACACTAGAGGTTGTCTTCGGGTCTCCGGACAACTTTCGAAGCAAAGAGTTAATCTTCGATATCGTCCCCTTTCGCAGCGGCTATCACGCACTGCTTGGACGAACCGCATTTGCTCGATTCAATGCGGTGCCTCACTATGCTAATCTCAAGTTCAAGATGCCCGAACCACGCGGCATCATAACAGTTAATGGAAACACGGACCGCTCCCTCCGTACCGAGGAGCACACCGTTGCCTTAGCAGCAGAAGTACAGAGCGGCCTTTTCAAGCAGAACCTTAATTCAGCGGCCGACCTCCCAGACACTATCAAGAGGGTCCGGACTATTCTGCAGCAGGACAGCTCGGCTCGTCAATAGCTCGACTAGCAATTTGGCCTCCGTCCCAGTCCTGATCAAGTAGCGGCATTCAGACCGCTGCATATAACTACGCACTCAAAATACCATGGGCATAGATGGAGGCATAACTAGCTTGTGATCCACAATACGGCTCGAACGCTCCCGGACACACATAATTTCACTGTTTCTTTTTCCCTCTTCAAGTTCCTTATCCACAGGCCTTCCCTGATGGCTTGATCGCATGTCCTTTCGAAGGACAAATACACCAAGATGGCAGTCAGCTTGGACGTAGAGGGGAATTTCTAGGTGGTTTCTTTAAAAGACCACTCTACCTGTTTTCAGGACCCACACGCAGCTCTCCCTTGGTTGTGTCATGTCAAATAGCCTGTTGCTTATCACACTATTTGTATCAATGCGCTTTGATGTGTTAATCAAATTATAATGGAAATAGTTTGCGGCCCAAATTTTAGGCCCCCAGCTCATTACCTTTCCTCCTTTTCTATTTTCCTTTGTTTGTTGATAACCTCATCAGATAAAACCCATACACTTTGGTACGTTTCACATTTTCCAGGGGCTTGATAGCGCCCCGCACTACGGCAACAAAGTACGAACACTTTTATAGTATAGTTCGGCACCCCGAATTTAGCATTATATGCATTGGCTCCGAATCATGTCTTTGGTCAATAGTTGGGTTGCCCGGCTCCTGTGCTAGCTACCTTACGTTCCGCTATATCGGCTAAGGTAGTAAAGGGAGAACTACTGCGATTGTTCCCTGGTTTACCCAAAGGAGCACCTTAGTAGAGAAAGCAGAAAACTGACTGTCATGATGCGGCGAGAGCCGTTCAGCTCTTCGGAGGTCTCAAATCGTTGGACATATTTTCCGCACTACGCGAGGGGTCGATACTTACCCGATCAGGTGTTTACAGCATCCTAGTTCGGATACTAGGGGCTGCACCTATATTTTTATTGTAAAACTCCTATGGCTAAGTGAGGGTGTTCAAGCCGCATAGTCTGATTGCCTGGTTCATTGCGCTAAACACCTCCTTCAAGGACCAAACAATTAGACCAAGAGTGTTTAGATTACATCCCAAACACCCCTGTACTACCTATGTGGGGGCAAAAGCCGACGACTGGCCAACTCTCAAATTTCACAAAATACGGCCGCACAGGAGGTAAATTTTTTTAAACGAACATTATATTACATAACAAGTTTGTTTCATCATACAAGGCAGAGACAACATGAATGTATTCATTCAAAAATAATGTCTTGCACACATTGCGTTGCCACAATATGAGACCCCTCCAGGACGTCTTCAAAATACCGCTCGGGCGTGCGGTGCTCCTTGTTGTCGGGCGGCACCTCGGTCACCAGCTTGACGACGTCCATCTTCGCCCATCATACCTTGACGCAGGCGAAGGCCATGCGCGCGCCCTCGATGCAGACCCACCGCTTGACGACGTCCAGCCAAGGGCAGGAATTCACCAGCCGAGTCACGAGTCTGAAGTAGTTGCTGGGTATAGCTTCGGCAGGCCACAACCGGATTATTAAATCCTTCATGGCCAGTTGGGCCACCCTATGCAGCTCGACCAGCTGTTTTAGCTGATCGCAAAAGGGCACTGGATGTTCTGGCACAAGATATTGCGACTAGAACAGCTTCTCTGTTGAGCTCCCTTCTTCGGCTCGGAAGAACTCCGCAGCGTCTGACACACTGCACGGCAGATCCCTAAACGCCCCTGGAGAACTCCGTATCCGGGTTAGTAAGAAATACTTCTTTTTCACATACTTGCTTTGCATACTAAACGCCTTGCCCGCTGCGATCTTCTTCGCCTCCTGGATCTCATGGAGGGCGCCCTGGGCTTCAACCCGGGCCTCTTCCGCGCTTTGGCGAGCCTTGGCGAGTTCGGTCTCTCGAGCCGAAACATCGCACTCCAGGCCTCGCATTTTTTCACAGCATCCTCGAGCTCTTGCTGGACCTTGTTAAGCCTGGCCTTGAGCTTCTTACGGGCGGCTTGCTCCTTGATAGCTTTCTCCTCGGCTTCGGCCAGGGACTTTTTAAGAGCCTCGACCTCGGTCTTCACTCCTACACATATCATGACACTACGGTCAATACACATCATTTATTCTTTTCGAATATATAGCGAGTTATTACATACCTTGCTCGTCTTCTAGCTGCTTCCTCGCCTGACCGAGCTCCTCCTCGGCCCGCTCCAGTCTCTGCTTTAGTCCGGAGACTTCGGCAGTGTGTGAGGTCCCTGCCAGCAACGACGCCTGCTTATTCATATAAGACACATTTAGTTAGTTTCCTATGAAAATTAAATGATCCTCTGTCCGGCTTTTCTTTCCGAACACCCGACAGTGTCTCAGGGGCTACTATCTATATTGGGACTTTTCTCTTTGTTGTCGCTTACCTCAAAACCCATCAGCAGGCTGCTGCAGGCTTCGGTCAGTCCGCCCTTGATGGACTGAACCTTC
Organism: Aegilops bicornis; assembly: GCA_021605145.1. Lineage (NCBI taxonomy): Eukaryota > Viridiplantae > Streptophyta > Magnoliopsida > Poales > Poaceae > Aegilops > Aegilops bicornis. The sequence goes on along the minus strand of CM038670.1, from coordinate 232,452,870 downwards.
TCGATTGTCGTACCCATAAGGATACGGTGTTCCTCCACAATGGAAGTGCCTCGTAGCGCTTCCAGTAGATTATCCGGTGCCTTTGGTTGGACAGGGGTCACGGTCGGGATAGGCACACCTCCTTCTTTCGAGGGAGGCTACTTGCCGGATTCCAGAGCCTTATTGGTCTCCAAAATCGTATTCGGTTGGGGGCCTAACTGAACCTAGCCCCCATCACCAGTCTCCATGGGGATCTGTTCCCCCATGTGTCCGGCGGCCAAGGTTTCACCCTCTGGCGCCGCCCTGACGGCCTCCTGAACATCCCCCTGGCCTGGGAAAGTCCTTCGGGACAGCACCTCGTTGTCACCCTTGGCCATGGGAGAGTGACCGGCCGGCGATGACTCACTGGCCATCGCCTTTGAATCTAGCGAACCTCTTGATGAGGATCGCTAGGAGCTGTCATGGGCCGGACTGCAATAACATGATTAACCATATTAATACCATAAAGAGGAGAGGCCGGATACATGGATGTATCTAGGCTTTTTAGTACTTACGACGTGGTCAGGGGCTTGCTTCGGGGGGGTCGCTCTGGGCTGCTATCGACATCCCACACGGAGTTATCCACGAGGGGGCCCTTCCCCCTCTTGGGCGCCTCCGCCTCCAGATTTGTGGAGCCTACCCTCTTCTTCCTCCCCCCATCAGGGGGAGAGTTTCTTTCCTCCTCCTCCTCCTCCTCGTCATCTTCAGCGGCAGAGGAGTGAGTCTTGTCTTCGGACGTCACATCCGAAGCGCCCTTGGGCGAGGGCCACCTTTGGCCCCCTTGGCCTTTTTCTTGGCCTTCTTCTCTGGTGCCTTGTAGGGCGCTGGGCTAGCATCTTCGCCAAGAGTGGGATGACTGGTTCTTCGGGTAACGGAGCCGGACACCGAATCCGCTCCGCGTTCTCTGTCCATACCTGAAAGAGTAAATCAGTAAAGTTTAGTTACCCTCCTTGAACAAGCAAGTAGAGGTTACGCCTTGAGACGTGAAGGACTTACCGCATTGGCGGGATGGGTGAGATCGTGCCCGCGGTCCGAGTCTATGGCCGGCGGCTTCTCGTCGCCCTTGAAGAGCAACTTCCAGGCATCTTCGTGAGTGGTTCCGAAGAGCCTCACCAAGGTCTGGTGCTTCTCCAGATAGAATTCCCATAAAGGGGAGCTTCGGCTTTATCACGGGAGGATCCGGCAAACTAGCATCACCTGGATCACGTCGACGAGCTTGATGTTTTTGTCCACCATGCTTTGGATGCGCATTTGCAGCGCCATCAGCTCATCCGACGAAGACCAATTTGGGCCCTTCTCCATCCAGGAGGTAAGCCGCATTGGAGCTCCGGACTTGAATCCGGGAGCCGCGGCCCAGGTGGCGTCGCGGGGCTCTGTGATATAGAACCATAGTTTCTGCCACTCCTTGACGATCTCAACAGAAGTACCTTTTGGCCAGGTGATGTTGGGCAGCTTGCTCACCATGGCGCATCCGCACACGGCGTGCTGGCCATCCACCACCTTCGGCTTCATGTTGAAGATCTTGAGCCACAGTACGAAGTGGGGTTGGATGCAGAGGAAAGCCTCACACAAGACAATGAATGCCGAGATGTTGAGGAAAGAGTTCGGGGCTAGATCATGGAAATCTAGCCCGTAATAGAACATCAATCCGCGGATGAAAGGGTGGAGTGGAAACCCTAGCCCGCGGAAGAAATGAGGGAGGAACACCACCCTCTCATTGGGCTTCAGTGTAAGGACGACTTGCCCCTTGGCCGGAAGCCGGTGGGCGATATATTTCGCCAGATACCCGGCCTCTCGAAGCTCGGCGATGTCCATCTCCTTAACGGAGGAGGCCATCCACTTGCCTTGCCCTCCAAATCCGGACATGGCTGAGTACTTGCTCGAGGTGGAAGAGATGAGAACTTGGGCACTAGAGCTCAAAAATGGAAGGGCAGAGGAAGAAAGAAGGCATGGGTGAAGAAAGGGAATCCTTATCCCCTTATAAAGGCAGTGAATATTGAACGCCTCCCCACTCGCCTTAAAACTCGCCTATTCCCAAGGGCTGTGCAAACGGCATGGTTGGATTACCCACGCCCGTATTGATGAGAATCCTGCAATGAGGGGACACGATCTCTTCTTTGACAAGACGTGCCAATGGAAACCGCATCTCGAAACGCGGAACGGCAGATGAAAACGGTTCGAAATAATGACCGGGCATACGTGATGTCATCTTGCGGAAAGTTGTCAGCGGATGGGACTCGTGAAATATTGTACTCTCTACGGCTATGTGTGTGGTATTTGTGTTGCAGATCTGGACACGTTCGTTGCGTCCGAAGACTAACTTGAATTATTCGGAAAGGGGAACTGGCCTTGCAATGTCGAAGACAATCTGCGCGCCGGCCACCTCGTCATTGAAGCCTGGTTCAGGGGCTACTGAGGGAGTCCTGGACTAGGGGGTCCACGGGCGTCCGGACTGTTGTACATGGGTCGGACTAATGGGCTGTGAAGATACAAGACCGAAGACTCTCTCCTGTGTCCGGATGGGACTCTCCTTGGTGTGGAAGGCAAGCTTGGCGACCAAATATGAAGATTCCTTTCTCTGTAACTGACTTTGTACAACCCTAGTTCCCTCCGGTGTCTATATAAACCGGAGGGCTTAGTCCAGAAAGAGATATAGTCATACAGGCTAGAATTCTAGGGTTTTAGCCATTACGATCTCATGGTAGATCAACTCTTGTAATACTCACATTTCATCAAGATCAATCAAGTAGGAAGTAGGGTATTACCTCCATAGAGAGGGCCCGAACCTGGGTAAACATTGTGTCCTCTGTCTCCTGTTACCATCGACCTTAGACGCATAGTTCGGCATCCCCCACCCAAGATCCGCCAGTTTTGACACCGCAGGGGGGATTTTCACGCGGTGGGCGGGGGGAGTTTGGCGCATGGTCGGTTTCTCCAAGTGCAGTCCCACGTGTCAGTGAAGAGGCAAGCCGAAGCGCGTTCCGTTTGCCTGAGCCGTGTGCAGGACCGAACGTGTGTGGGGTGCAATGCGGCCGCGACAGGGGTGCTGTGAGTGTACCGCCTTTTTCCTTTTAAACTAGGTGCTTCGCCTCCTAAACAAAAAAAATGGTGCTTCTAGCGATCCATCGATACTACTACTAGTAATCCGGTAATCCCAACTAAAACGGCGCGGCCGAGTATTTTCCCGCGCGATATTTTGGGAGGTTGGCTTAGTTGGGTTTTTAGGACGAGTAATGCTACACCTATGTAATCCCAGTTACGTAATCAATGTAATGCGAAACGTGTGAGCTTTTGATTGTAGATTGGGGGAGGGAGGGGCCCACCACCATGAAAATCAGGGAGGAGAGAGAGAGGAAATTTACGTTAAACCTTTTGTAGGTTACCGTAGATGTAGAAAGATGTGAAATGCGTGAATGTGTAGTGGACGTACTATTGGAGTGCCTAAGATAAATTGTGTATGTAGACTATGTGTTTATTTACTTAGCATGTTAGCTTTGTCTCGGTTCAATAAAAACCAGAGTTGGTGATTATGGTGTGCCTGCCATCCTGCAACATAGGTCGTCTGATCTATATCTAACGGATAGGAAGGAAACTATGACAATTTATCCGCACTCCTCTCCACATTTGCAGATAAGGCCTTCCCTCGTTCATCCTTTTCTCCCACAAGATCTTGATGTTCCGTGCAACGCATGTGCATCTTGCTAGTACTCCTACAAAATACTATACTATTATGAAAGTTCATATACACCGGCCGATATTAATGCAAACATAGCAGATTTTCATTACATTTCGAACTTTTATAGGACAGAAAAATAAAAGAAACCCGACCCTAAACCTATTCTACGGCAGCGGCCGACATCCTCCATCTGCGATCTCCATGTATGGGGGCGGGGTTCAAGACTCGTGAAGTGAAGGTGCGGTCTCCGACAAGGAAGAGTAGAACACGGGAAACGGACCGGCCGGTTGGCACACCATGCCCTGCCGCCTCCCATGCCCTACTCATCCTCGGAGGAGTCCCAGACCTCGGTGGTGCCGGACGTTGGACGTCAGCAAGTAGGATGCGTGGCTACCGGTGCTCCTATCGTCGGCCGCCAGCGTGGCCACCGCTTGTGGGGCCGCGTCCATGTACAGCTATGCTGCTATTGCATCGCGAGCGGCGACTTGAGCGAGGGCGGCAGCCTCGAGCTTCATCCCCGAAGACAAGCTCTCCCGCAGAGCGTTCACGCTCCCGGTCATGGCGGATGTGGTGCCAGGTAGCAGGACGATGCGCTATGGTGTGGAGGTTAGTTGGGCGTTGCCGCTTTAATTAGCGCATTCCGATGAGGCCAAGCGTCCGGGTGCGTCATAAGTGGCCGGAGTTGGTTCCTCGGGCACCGATCCTCTTAACGACGGCATATGAACGGACGACATGAATGCGGGCAGCTGGCGCCGGCTAGGAACGCACCGCGTGACAGCGCGAGGGATGAGGGTTTTCGGTGTACCAGGGTAGTCAGCTACAATCGTGGCAACGTTGGAGATACCCTTTGCTCACATGCGCCCCCACATGTCATTGAAAAAGCAAGACGACCTGGCATGGTCTCAGGTCCTAGGGATGCAGTTGGCCACGCTACACCACTGCGCGGATGCGTCGCGGAGCGTGCACACTTGGGCGCCCCGTGCATCCTCGACGAGCCGGGTGTTGATCTGCTGGTCGTGCCACAGCGCTAACGCCACCCTCGACACACTGAAAACGACCATGTAAAGCAACGATGAGCGTGTTGCTCCCGCATGCGTCATTTGAACATTCCATCGAGTATCATTGCATGTGGGCCTAGACCATGCTTGTATTTCCAACGTTGTAATTTGTCCGACATGCATACAAACAATCGGTTCGTTAAAAGTTTCACTTTGCCTCCACTACATGTCGCTTCCCATCTTAGTTTTGACCTCCCATTTGGTTCATGCCCTGACACATCTTGACGAGATCGATTGATGTTGAGAGATCAATTGCGTGTCGTGCAAGGAGATAAAGGTTTGCTCTGTTTCTATGATAGAAATGACCGGTGGGGGGGGGGTCTTTGGGGATCAGAGGAGTATATTGTACGTTCATAAGCGAAACGAACGTATTAAAAAATCATATATAAAGGGTATTCAATGTTCTCCGGACCCCGAGATGAAATAGAGAGAGAACAAGTGGGTGGATGTGTGATACCTAAGGCGGAATCAAAATTTTGAACCGGTGATCATAGCATCCACATATCACATATAAAGGGTATTCAATGTTCGTTTCGCTCTTGAACATACAATATACTCCCTCCGATCCTTTCTAGTTTACATATAAGTTTTATGTGTAGTCAAAGTATCTCTACTTTGATCAAACTTACAGTAAAAAATATCAACATTAAACAACGCCCAATCAATATTGTTAGATTCGTACATACTCCTAGATTTGTATTCAAACAGACATGGTTTCCAATTTGTTTTCAACCACGTGAATGTGCTTGTTCTCGCACATGCTCTTCCTACTAGGATTTCGCCACGTATAGCCAGTCCAATAGTAACTTTTTTAAGCTCCCTGTCCAATAGTACTAGTGGAGTACTGACAACATCTGTAGTAGAGTATGCAGTGCTCATAGTACTCCCTCCTTCCATTTATATAGGGCCTATGTGGATGAGAGAGATGTGAAAAAGTAATGGGAGTGAGCTCTCATGCAAGAGCTTAGCTATATATGCATTCCTAGTTAAATACAATAAGTATGAAGAAAGAGATAGAGAGGAGATGGAAAAAGTACTAGCCAACCTTTTTTTGCGGGAAATAGCCAACCTATAGCCCACACTACTGTATGAGTGCATATAGATGATGGCTATAGATGACATGGCAGTTCCTTATAGCCATCGGCTGGCTATATTATTAACCATGCTCTAATGCGTTTTTCAAAACCGCCATTGACTATTGACAAGATTAATAGTACATGAGATGTATAATGTGAAAATTATATCATTGGAAGCTCCTTACACATATGAATTTGATCGTATGCTTTGTGTAAGTTGCATGTCATATATTATTACTCTAACATTTGGTCAAATTTAGCCTCGAAAAACGCATTAGGCCATGTAGATGGAAGGAGGGAGTAGTAGTGGAAGTGGATCCTCTGACGTAGGTATCGCTGCCTTACCCTCCCTTTCGTTCACTTACTGGCGGACCCCATGCTTGCTAGGCCCCGCATGTCAGTTACTCAATGGGTTCAGCCACATCAGGGGATCCTCATCCGTAGTATACTCCCTCTGTTTTTATTTACTCCGCATAAAACGGAGGGAGTGGTAGTATAAATGACGCGGGCGGGTGAGGGGGAGGGACGTCAGTTTGCTCTCAACTAGGTCCCACAAGTGAGCGAAAACGCAAGACGAAGCGTGTTCCATTCGGTGAGCGACGTGGAGGGTCCAGCGTGCCGGGATGCAGCGCAAACGCGACAAGAGCGATGCACAGTCAAAATCGATTGACCGGTCATCATCAGAACCACTATTCACACCAGAACTTTCGCTACTCGGCCTATGCGAGCCACTGCCCCGAAACACACCTCCTCTCCCACCCATTCCCCCACCTTTCGATCCCCTAGCCCACATCAAGCGTCCCCTAGTTCACCGGAAAGCCATGGTGCGCCGCAAGTTCACGTACTACAAGATGTTGACGCCGGAGCGCCGCGCAGAAATCGCGGCGGCGGTCGGCGCCACAGACCTCTGTTCCCAAGCTCTCTTTGTGGCGGGCCAATCCCCGAGTTCTCTGGAGCCAAGCTACAAGGAGGAGGAAGCCGATCCAATGTTCATGACAGAGGTCGCGGCACAGAAGGCCCCCGATGGGTATGAGACGATGGACGTCGACTTCGTGCCGGCGTCCGGGTCCCCCATGGTGCAGGCGGACCAACGGTTCAACCTGGCGATACTAAAGGAGGACCGGGAGGCAGAGGCTCAACTCGACGCGGAGCGCGCGCATGCCGCTGCCATCGAGGCTCTCCTGCAGGCGGAACCGGATGACGTGGATGTGAACCGGGCGGCGGAGGATCAACTTGAGGCTGAGCACGCGGATGCCGCTGCCATCGAGGCCCTCATGCAGGCGAAACCGGACGTCCTCGACTTGAAACGGGCGGCGGAGGCTCAACTCGACGCAGATCGCACGGATGCTGCTGCCATCGAGGCCCTCCTGCAGGCGGAATCGGACGTCCTCGACTTGTACCGGGCGGCGGAGGCTCAACTCGACGCGGAGCGCGCGGATGCCGCTGCCATCGAGGCCCTCATGCAGGCAGAACCGGACGTCCTTGACTTGAACCGGGTGACGGAGGCTCAACTCGACGCGGAGCGCACGGATGTCGCTGCCATCGAAGCCCTCCTGGCAGAACCGGATATCCTCGACTTGAATCGGGCGGTGCTCTCGTCAGTGCAGAGCGCCCGCACACTCCGCATGAATGAGTAGCTGGAGGCCGAGGACAACCACGGTGCGGAGACACATGTCGGCAGCTACGGCTGGTTTGCGCCTGCAGCCAAAGACGACGAGGCCGTCTCATTCCGCGAGCAGTGATAGTTTTTCTTTATGTTGTTGTTTTTAGGGATCTTTTGTTGTGTTAAAACATATATTGTTATGCAAGTCGCCTGACTTTCATCATTTGGTTCAGTCTACTATTTTAGGCAGTTGGATGAATATCCTACGTATCCTCACCTCTTCTTCTTCCCCAACAGACCACCGCACGGGACGTACGGGTTCTCCCCAACATGCGGTTGGATAAACATATTGTATGAACGAAAATTATGTGTCAGCGGTAGGATGGCCGAGTTTGGTTTGTTCACATGCGACAAAGACGTGTCGTTGAGGGTGCTGCCCTTGGTTGGGTTTATGCGGCGTGCGGAAGCGGTGCATGTGAGGGTGCGGTACGACTGCGGCGTGCAGGAGCGACCGTGTGAGGGTGCGGTGTGACCGCGATAGTCATGCGCAAGTGTACCTCCTTCTCATTTTGAAAACTTTAGGCAAGATTGGCAAAAATGTGTGGCGAAGTATGGCAATGCAAGGCCTAGACCCAAATAGGATAAGTACGTAGTACTACGTACTAGGAGTACTAGTGTTAAAAAATAAAGGTGGGGTTTTCCTTCGCGGGATTAATCGATACAAATCCTTGTTTCACGTGTCAATTAATGCGTATTTTTTTCTCCCAAGCCCAAAGAACTAACCATCTCACTCCTCATCGCTTGATTAATGCAGCGCCATGCAAACCAACCGTCTCACTTCCGCATGCATGCAGGGGATATTAATGTCCTTGGTTGCTAGTACGAGGCAAACCCCATCAATTTTGCCTCGATTAGTGTTAGTGGCCTTTTGCAAATTGTAATTTTGATATACTGGCCTTGTGTACAAAAAAATGGAGGTAGTAACTATATTTGACTTCCTTCCCCATTGCGGTGACGTCTGTCACATCCCTAGTTCTGGTATGCACTAGGCTTGCCCTTCATGTGTGCATCATGTTTAAATTTCTCAAAAACTTGAAATGGGGATGACAGAACCCCCAGCACCCCCCTAAAACAACTAGGGTTTACTAAAATCATTTTCAATGAACCTGAAATGCCCTTCTAAAATGTACATCGTTTTTGTCTGGGGTTAGAACCTCTCACAAAATTGGTTCACAATTTTCTAGGTCATCTTAGGGTCACTGAATTAAATCATATGCTATTTGCATTTGGGCATTTAAATGCTATATAATATTTTAAATGTCCAAATATTCATGAACTAAAATGTTTACTGTTGGAATTATTCCAAACAGTAGCCTTGAGCAGTTTCGTGAATTTTGAGATTGTTTTGGTATTTTTAATAAAGCCCTAAAGTTACAGAATAATCGAAAGCAGAAACAAATAAAAGAAGAGAGAAAGAGAGAGACCCACCTGACTTACCTGGCAGCCCACCTGGCCCAGCTCCTCCAGCCAGCCCATCCCATCGGGTAATCGCCGATCGTCTCCCACCTCTCGCTGAAGGCGAGGCGTGTCGCCAGCAGCACAAGACCGGCCAAGACCTCCTGCTTCCTTCCCGCCTCTACCGAGGCGCTGGAGGCGCCACGCAGCCCCCTTGGTCCCTCTCGCTCACTCCCTCGAGCTCATCCCCCTCCTCTGTTCTCTCTCTCCCACGCACCCGAGAGCGACCGCCACTGCCGTTCACTGCCACCGTGCCCAGAGCCACCCCCTCACCCTTCTGCCATGCCCAAAGGCTCCTCCTCGACGCCATGGAGCTCCAAGACGAAGCACATGCCTGTGGGACGCCCGAAGCGACTCCATCATCTTCATCTTCGCCGTCGGCCGCCGGAGATCCCCCTCGCCGCGTCGCTCAGCTCCGACCCCCTCCAAGCCCGCCGTCTGCTTCACTGCATCCGCCGTGAGCCATTGACCATCCTCCCCCTCTTCGTTCCCTCTGCCACTCGCCGTAGACGCCACACCAAGCACACCCGCACGCGCCGCCGCCTGAGCTCGCTGCTGACGTGGCTCAGGCCACGCAACAGCCCAGCTGTCCTATCCATTGACCTCGCCACGTCGCGTAGGGCCTGTAGATGCCTCGCACGTGCCGACTCATCCACCGTGGCCTCGACCCTGAGCTCACCCGAGCTCCGGCAACCGCTGAGGTCATCACCGGCGACAACTCCGGCCACCCCAAGCCCAACCGCCACCACTAATCGATGCGGACGTGTGTCCGCGTCACGTAGATGCCCTCCGCCGACCGTTTGGTCGCCGGAGACGCAAACCCGCAGCTCTCCACTGCGTCTGGCCTCGCCGGCGTCGAGTCGCCGGCAGGTTTTGACCCAGTTGACCCAGGTTTGACCACCGTTTGACCCGAGTGGGTACTGACATGTGGGCCCGCCCTGCTAATTAACCTAGGATTAGGACTAACTAAAATTAGTCAGTCTAATGACACTGACACGCGGGACCCATTGGTCAGGTTTGACCTGGACCGTTCTCGTTGACTGCTGACGCAATAAATCATTTACTGGATTTATTCTTATACAGGAAATTCCAGAAAATATTATAAACTTCAAAAATTCATAGAAATTAATTTGTAACTCCAAATGCAAAGATTTATATATGAAAATTGATCATAAAAATCCAATCTTTCCATATGTAATGGTTTCATGCATGTCAGAACACTTTAACCTTGCTGTTTAAGTGAAACAAGCTGATGCATTAATATGACTTCATATCATGGTCTTTCATTTGAATCTTTGATTCAAATGGACTCAAACCAACCTGTTTTAGAATGCATTAGCCAAAATACACCCATATTGACATGTCATAGCGTGCATCATATTGTTGCATATTGCCATGTGATGATTGTGTTCCGACGTGTCTTACGTGGTAGGTTCTCCCTCTGAGGATACCCACGAATATCCGACTGAAGGGCAGTATCCTACTACCACTCCATCAGGCAAGCAAAACCACCTTGTTCATTTCGATACAATCCAACTCTCTCGCTCCTGCTCTCTTTTACTGCATTAGGACAATAACGTCTCAATTGTTACATGTTGTGGTAGTTGAACCCCTTTCATATGCATGACTTGTCATTGCCACAGTAAATAGATGAAACCCACTAGCATGAGTAGGAGTTGTTTCATCCCTGATGTGCCTACTCATTCATGCTTGTTTGTCATGCACCGCTCTTGCTTAGAGTTGAGTCAGGTCTGATTCATCGGGGATGAATTGGAATGGTGATGAACATGTCCTACTGTGTGTGAGCTAAGTGTGTGAACATGATTTGGTAAAGGTAGAGGTGAGAGGCCATGTAGGAGTACATGGTGGGTTGTCTCACTGAAACCGTCCTCAGAAACTGAGTTCTGTGTTTGTGATCCATGAACAACTACTACCACACATTGGGATCCTTAATTGACTCTCTCGACTTATTAATTGCCTTGATCTCTGTCCAGGAGTTGCAACTAGTTTCTGGTGTTTGTAGGATATGTGTTGGAGGCCGTGCGTAGCGCTGACCCTAGGGGTGGGCTATGATGCGGTAGATACACCGTGGCCCGGTGTACCGAGTCGCCCGTTTGGTGTCTCGGGAACCCTTCACACATCGTTTGGGGCTGTGAGCGAAACCCTGGCCGAATCTCCTCGCGGATGGAACCCGAATAGGCGATAAACCTGGACTAGATACTTGTGTGGTTTGCGGCATGCAGGAGCGACTGTGTGAGGGTGCGGAGCGACCGTGTGAGGGTGCGGTGCGACCGCGACAGCCGTGTGCAAGTGTACCTCCTTTAAATTTTTGAAAACTTTAGGCAACCTTGGCAAAAAATGTGTGGTGAAGTATGGCAATGCAAGGCCTAGACCCAAATAGGATAAGTATGTATGTACTAGGAGTACTAGTGTTAATAAAGAAAGGAGGGGTTTTCCTTTGCAGGATTAATCGATACAAATCCTCGTTTGACGTGTGAATTAATGCGTTATTTTTTCTCCAAAGCCCAAAGAGCTAACCATCTCACTCCTCATCGCTTGATTAATGCAGCGCCATGCAAACTAACCTTCTCACTTCTGCATGCATGCAAGGGTATATTAATGTCCTTGGTTGCTAGTACGAGGCAAACCCCATCAATTTTGCCTCGATTAGTGTTAGTGGCCTTTTGCAAATTGTAATTTTGATATACTGGCCTTGTGTACAAAAAATGGAGGTAGTAACTATTTGACTTCCTTCCCCATTGCGGTGACATCGACGATATCTCGAACGGTGTGGTTTGGCGAAGTGCATTTGATGGAGAACACCGTCGAGGGAGACCACGGTAAATCGTTTGCAAGTGCCGCCTGCAAGCCAAGACAACCGCCTTTTATTTGCATCCGGGAAGTCCGTTGAACCAAAGGACGCGTAAATGCACTAGTACTACTAGTAGACAATAGCGTCGTTCGTCCAGCTTAGTGTGGTGAGGTGGTTTCTCGAAGAAGACGATGGAGAAGCGGAGTCATCGAAGAGTGAAATGATGGTTGCCTCGTCTGTGCTTTGTGATTTGACACCTCAATGCTTTGTGATTTGTGATAGAAGGGACAGGGGAGTAGACTCTATGCTCTATACTGTACATGTGTCCAAGCACGGAGCAAGAGGAGAGACGTTTCATTTTTCTATTCCTTCAATTATTCAATCAGGGAGCTTCAGTTCCATCTTTTTGGCTTTGGCAGCACCGTCCACAATGGTTCCCATCGATACCAAAATCTATTTTCACATTTGGCTACACATTGTGGATGCCCTTAACCGTACCACTTGGTTTTGCTCCTATGTGCTATCTATACAAATCTCAGTTATATTGATCTAAAAAATTATAGAATCAAGATTAGTAAAAAGGACGAAATTTTGCCGCGCGGATGGCTGGCGAGGTTTCCTATTTTTAGAGGGCGTTGGCCTGGCGGTTTGCTAACATGTGGGCCCACGTGTCAGTGCTTTACCAAGTCGATCCGCGTCCCACATGAGGCAGAACAACGGCAGAAGCAACACGTGTTAACTTGAAGAAAATGAGGGAGAAGCAGATTCAGCAACGAGTGAAATGATGGTTGCTTCGTCCCTCCAACTTATTTTTTTAGCATTATTACTTCGTCCCTCCAACTTAACTGCGGGAAAGGTGCAGCTTTGGGATTTGATGCCTCATTGCTCATTACTACGCCGGCGCCATGACTGGGGTGCATCACCCTATTTGCTCACCTTGTATTTCGGTATGGCACGTGGACCCGGTAGCATGATGTCCCACATGTTGGCGAACGGGACTAGAACATTTATGAAAGCGAGCGCTCCACTCTTATGACGGAGGAGTACACGACACGGCGGCCCCGTGAACTGTCACTTGTATTGTATAGTACTATAGTTTTGTTGTTTCGCACGATCCATCGATACAAACCCGATTAAATAGGAAAGGGCGGGATTTTTTCCGCGCGGTAGATGATACTGGCCATACATTTCAAAGGCAATTTTAATGTATGCAAACAGACTAATTAAGTAACAATATGATATCTAGTAAAACTAAAAACACATATGATTTATTGTGTTAGAGTGTAGTAGTAGTGTTGTATTGCATAGTTGTTAGATGTAACATGCGAGAACATGTAGAGATGTAGTTTTGGAGGGCCTACAGAGAGAAAAGCGTAATACGGTCACCAAACTTCAGAATACGCTCATTACAGTCACTATATACGTTTTGTGGTGATTATACAGTCACTTGCTCACCGTTCAGCATCGGATTGCACTCTGTTGACCGGCCAAATAGTCTGCGTGGCACCATGTTGACTAGTTAAATTGACCATGTTCCTTGTGGGTCCCACATGTCAGTTCACATAGGAAAAAGGTCAGATAAACACAAATTTACGCAGGCGCGACAAGACTCCAACCCGTGATCGGGAATCTCTTGGTTGTGTATGTGTCTGTCAGGGCCTGATGTGTGCGCATGCACGTGTAGGTTGAGCACTTGAGCGTGAGAGTGTGTGTTGGTCGTGTGGTGTGTGCATGCATGCGTGCGTGTGTGCGTGTGAGTGTTGCGTGCGTGCGTGGTTGCGTGTGTACTGTGAGTGTTGTGTGCGTGCATGGCTGCATGTGTTCGTGTGAGTGTTGCGTGCATGCAGTTCGTGTGCATGTGTGCGTGTGCGTATAATCACCACACCAGCTCATGTGTGTTAAAACAGACGGCTCAGCATACCAATACAAGGCCACCTTGTCCGTTGTGCCCGCGGTCATGACTTCGAACCACCGTCCAATATTTTTTGTCGTTTGTTTTCATTCTTACTAGCAAGATGCCCGTGTGTTGCACATAACATCAAGATGCATTTGTATGACTAGTTTATCTTGTGAGAGAAAAGGATGAACGAGGGAAGGCCTTATTTGCAAATGTGAGAGGGGTGTGGGTATCTTTTAACAAAATTGCCATAGTTTCCTTCCTATCCGTCAGATATAAATTGGATGGCCTATATTGCAGGATGGCAGGCACACCATCATCACCAACTCTGCTTTTATCTCTACTCTTATAAAAAGCATAGTCGTCTGATCTATATCTAACGGATAGGAAGGAAACTATGGCAATTTACCTGCACTCCTCTCCACATTTCCAGATAAGGCCTTCCCTCGTTCATCCTTTTCTCCCACAAGATCTTGATGTTCCGTGCAACGCATGGGCATCTATACGAGCAGTTTATCTCGTGCAAGACGAAGATGAACGAGGGAAGTCCTTATGTGCAAATGTGGAGAGGGGTGCGGGTATCTTTTTGCAAATTTGTCATAGTTTGCTTTCTATCCGTCAGATATAGATCAGATGGTCCATATTGTAGGATGGCAGGCACACCATCCTCACCAACTAGGTTTTTTATAAGAGTAGAGATGTAGATAGAAGAGTAGATACAAGACGACAGGTGTCGGTGTCAAAACCGGTGGATCTCGGGTAGGGGGTCCCGAACTGTGCGTCTAAGGCGGATGGTAACAGGAGGCGGGGGACACGATGTTTACCCAGGTTTGGGCCCTCTCGATGGAGGTAATACCCTACTTCCTACTTGATTGATCTTGATGATATGAGTATTACAGGAGTTGATCTAACACGAGGTCATAGAGGCTAAACCCTAGAAGCTAGCCTATGGTATGATTGTTGTTGTCCTACGGACTAAACCCTCCAGTTTATATAGACACCAGAGGGGGCTAGGGTTACACAGAGTCGGTTACAAGGGAGGAGATTTACATATCCGTATTGTCAAGCTTGCCTTCCACGCCAAGGAGAGTCCCATCCGGACATGGGACGAAGTCTTCAATCTTGTATCTTCATAGTCCAACAGTCCGGCTGTCCGAGGACCCTGATACGTCTCCAACGTATCTATAATTTTTGATTTCTCCATGCTATATGATCTACTGTTTTAGGCAATATTGGGCTTTATTATCCACTTTTATATTATTATTGGGACTAACCTATTAACCGGAGGCCCATCCCAGATTTGCTGTTTTATGCCTATTTCAGTGTTTCGAGGAAAAGGAATATCAAACGGAGTCGAAACGGAACGAAATCAACTGGAGAAGTTAATTTTGGAAGGAAACCCACCTGATGGACTTGGACCCCACGTTAGAAGATATGGGAGGTGCTCACGAGGGTGGGGGGGGGGCGCCCACCTGCCTCGTGGGGCCCCCATAGCTCCACCGACGTACTCCTTTCACCCATATATACCTACGTACCCAAAAACTTCCAGAACGGAGATCAGATCGGGAGTTCCGCTGCCGCAAGCCTCCGTAGACACCAAAAGTCAATCAGGACCCTATTCCGGCACCCTGCCGGAGGGGGGAACCCTCACCGGTGGCCATCTTCATCATCCCGGCGTTCTCCATGACGAGGAGGGAGTAGTTCACCCTCAGGGATGAGGGTATGTACCAGTAGCTATGTCTTTGATCTCTCTCTCTCTCTCGTGTTCTTGATTTGGCACGATCTTGATGTATCGCGAGCTTTGCTGTTATAGTTGGATCTTATGTTTCTTCTCCCCCTCTTCTCTCTTGTAATGGCTTGAGTTTTCCCCTTGAAGTAATCTTATCGGATTGAGTCTTTAAATATTTGAGAACACTTGATGTACGTCTTGCCGTGTTTATCTGTGGTGACAATGGGATATCACGTGCCACTTGATGTATGTTTTGGTGATCAACTTGCGGGTTTCGCCCATGAACCTATGCATAGGGGTTGGCACATGTTTTCCTTGTGATTCTCCGGTAGAAACTTTGGGCACTCTTTGAGGTTCTATGTGTTGGTTGAAGAGATGAATCTGAGATTGTGTGATGCATATCATATAATCATACCCACGGATACTTGAGGTGACATTGGAGTATCTAGGTGACATTAGGGTTTTGGTTGATTTGTGTCTTAAGGTGTTATTCTAGTACGAACTCTATGGCTGTTTGTGACACTTATAGGAATAGCCCAACGGATTGATTGGAAAGAATAACTTTGAGGTGGTTTCGTACCCTACCATAATCTCTTCGTTTGTTCTCCGCTATTAGCAATTTTGGAGTGACTCTTTGTTGCATGTTGAGGGATAGTTATACGATCCAATTATGTTATTATTGTTGAGAGAACTTGCACTAGTGAAAGTATGAACCCTAGGCCTTGTTTCCTATTATTGCAATACCGTTTGTGCTCACTTTTAACGCTTGTTACCTTGCTGTTTTTATATTTTCAGTTTACAAAAACCTATATCTACCATCCATATTGCACTTGTATCACCATCTCTTCGCCGAACTAGTGCACCTATACAATTTAATATTGTATTGGGTGTGTTGGGGACACAAGAGACTCTTTGTTATTTGGTTGCAGGGTTGTTTGAGAGAGACCATCTTCATCCTACGCCTCCAACGGATTGATAAACCTTAGGTCATTCACTTGAGGGAAATTTGCTACTGTCCTACAAACCTGTGCACTTGCAGGCCCAACAACGTCTACAAGAAGAAGGTTGTGTAGTAGACATCAAGCTCTTTTCTGGCGCCGTTGCCGGGGAGGTTAGTGCTTGAAGGTATATCTTTAGATATTGCAATCGAATCTTTTTGTTTATTGTTTTAGCACTAGTTTAGTTTATAAAAGAAAACTACAAAAAATGGAATTGAGTTTGTCTCATACGCTCCATCTTTTTAATATCTTTTGTGAGTATGATGGGAAGGAAAATTGTGCCAAAGTGTTAGAAGAAGAATTCATTAAAATATTTGGCACTAAATATGTGAATGATGAGCATGATTGCAATGTTGTTAGTATGAATTCCTTGAATATCCATGATGCTAATGATATGCAAAGCTACAAGCTTGGGGAAGCTATGTTTGATGAAGATGATATTTTTTGTCCCCCAAGCTTTGATGAGCAAATTTATTATGATGAAAGCATGTCTCCTATCTATGATGATTATTGTGATGACAAGTATGCTTTAAAGAATAATTATAACTAAGAAACTTGTCATCTTGATCTTAATTTTCAATCACATGATAGTTATTTTGTTGAGTTTGCTCCCACTACTATTCATGAGAAGAAATTTGCTTATGTGGAGAGTAGTAAATTTTCTATGCTTGTAGATCATGAAAAGAATGCTTTAGGTGATGGTTATATTGTTGAATTCATTCATGATGCTACTGAAAATTATTATGAGGGAGGAATATATTCTTCTAGGAATTGCAATAATATCAAGTTTCCTCTCTATGTGCTTAATGTTTTGAAGTCATGCTTGTTTTGCCTTCCTATGCTAGTTGATTATTGTTCCCATAAGTTGTTTGCTCACAAAATCCCTATGCATAGGAAGTGGGTTAGACTTAAATGTGCTAGTCATATGCTTCATGATGCTCTCTTTATGTTTCAATTCTTATCTTTTATGTGAGCATCATTGGAAGCATCATGACTAGCTAGGGGCGTTAAACGATAGCGCTTGTTGGGAGGCAACCCAATTTTATTTTAGTTTATTGATTTTTTGTTCTGTTTAGTAATAATAATCCATCTAGCTTCTGTTTAGACGTGGTTTTATGTTTTAATTAGTGTTTGTGCCAAGTAGAACCTTTGGGAAGACTTGGGTGAAATCTTTATGATCATGCTGTAAAAACAGAAACTTTAGCGCTCACGATATTAGCTTCAACTTTTTACTGGAGAGTGCTATTTAGTTGATTCTTTTTGAATATGATTACTAGACAAATTCCTCATGTCAACCAATTTATTTTAGAATTTTTGGAGTTCCATAAGTTTGCGTTAGTTACAGTTTACTACAGACTGTTCTGTTTTTGACAGATTCTGTTTCTCGTGTGTTGTTTACTTATTTTGATGAATCTATGGCTAGTAACATAGTTTATAAACCATAGAGAAGTTGGAATATAGTAGGTTTAACACCAATATAAATAAAGAATTAGTTCATTACAGTACCTTGAAGTGGTGTTTTGTTTTCTTTCGCTAACGGCGCTTACGAGTTTTCTATTAAGTTTTGTGTTGTGAAGTTTTCAAGTTTTGGGTAAAGATTCGATGGACTATGGAATAAGGAGTGGCAAGAAACTAAGCTTGGGGATGACCAAGGCACCCCAAGGTAATATTCAAGGATAACCAAGCGTCTAAGCTTGGGGATGCCCCAGAAGGCATCCCCTCTTTCGTCTTCGTTCATCGGTAACTTTACTTCGAGCTATATTTTTATTCACCACATGATATGTGTTTTGCTTGGAGCGTCATTTACTTTTGTTAGTTTTGCTTGCTGTTATTTATATTAATGTTTTGCATATCTATTTTCAATAAAATGTCAAGGATAGCTTTTGCCATGCTTATTTTGCAAGTATGCATGTTGCTGTTTGGAAACAGAAAGTTTACTGCTGTTGCAAAAATTCCCTAGAAAAGTCAGAATGTGATAAAATGTTGAAACCTTTTGCATAAGAATATCTGATAAATTTACTACAGTGGTAATTTTATTTCATAATTTTTGGACTTAGGTAAGTATGATGAATCTTGCATTCTTTACAGACTGTCCTGTTTTGGCAGATTGCTGTTATGTTTGCATTGTTTGCATATGTTTGCTTGTTTAATGATTCTATTTGATGATAGGAGTATTAAATATGCAGAGGCATTTAGTATTCAATGTTGAATAATAATTTTAGTGATTTGTTACAGTAGAAAATGATAAGGTTTTGCATTGGTTTATACTAACTTATCTCACGAGTTCTTGTTGAGTTTGGTGTGGATGAAGCTTTCGAGATTTAGGAAACCGAGATATAAAAGGAATTAACGAGACAAAAAAGCTCAATCTTGGGGATGCCCAAGGCACCCCAAGATAATATTTCAAGAAGTCTCAAGCATCTAAGCTTGGGGATGCCCCGGTAGGCATCCCACCTTTCTTCTTCAACAATTATCGGTTAGTATCGGTTGAACCTAAGTTTTTGGTTCTTCACATGATGTGTGCTATCCTTGAAATGTCGTTTTATTTAGCTTTGCTTGCTGTTTGAATAAAGTACCAAGATATGAAATTATTAAATGGGAGAGTCTTCACATAGTTGCATAATTATACAACTACTCATTGATCTTCACTCATATCTTTCGGAGTAGTTTGTTGGTAACTCTCATGCTTTACTTATATTATTTTGAGAGTCTTAAATAGCATGGTAATGTGCTTAATTCTAAATATGCTAGGTATTCAAGACTAGTAAAAACTTTCTTATGAGTGTGTTGAATACTAAGAGAAGTTTGATGCTTGATGATTGTTTTGAGATATGGAGGTAGTAATATTAGAGTCATGCTAGTTGAGTAGTTGTGAATTTGAGGAATACTTGCGTTAAAGTTTGTGATTCCCGTAGCATGCACGTATGGTGAACCGTTATGTGATGAAGTCGGAGCATGATTTATTTATTGATTGTCTTCCTTATGAGTGGCGGTCGGGGATGAGCGATGGTCTTTTCCTACCAATCTATCCCCCTAGGAGCATGCGCATAATACTTTGCTTTGATAACTTCTAGATTTTTGCAATAAGTATATGAGTTATTTATGGCTAATGTTGAGTCCATGGATTATACGCACTTTTCCCATCCTTCCACCATTGCTAGCCTCTCTAATAACGCACACTTTTCCTCGGTATCATACACCCACCATTTACCTTCCTCAAAACAGCCACCATGCCTACCTACCATGGCATTTCCATAGCCATTCCGAGATATATTTCCATGCAACTTTCCACCGTTCCGTTTATTATGACACACTCCATCATTGTCATATTGCTAGCATGATCATGTAGTTGACATCGTATTTGTGGCAAAGCCACCGCTCATAATTCTTTCATACATGTCATTCTTGATTCATTGCATATCCCGTACATCACGAGGCATTCATATAGAGTCATATTTTGGTCTAAGTATCGAGTTGTAATTGTTGAGTTGTAAGAAAAATAAAAGTGTGATGATCATCATTTTTAGAGCATTGTCCCAAGTGAGGAAAGGATGATGGAGACTATGATTCCCCCACAAGTCGGGATGAGACTCCGGACGAAAAATAAATAAATAAAAGAGGCCAAAGAAGCCCAAATAAAAAAAGAAAAAAAAGAGGCCATAAAAAAAGAGAGGGCACAAATAAAAAAAAGAATGAGAGAAAAAGAGAGAAGGGTCAATGTTACTATCCTTTTACCACACTTGTGCTTCAAAGTAGCACCATGATCTTCATGATAGAGAGTCTCCTATGTTGTCACTTTCATATACTAGTGGGAATTTTTCATTATAGAACTTGGCTTGTATATTCCAATGATGGGCTTCCTGCCCTAGGTCTTCGTGAGCAAGCGAGTTGGATGCACACCCACTTAGTTTCTTTTGTTGAGCTTTCATATACTTATAGCTCTAGTGCATCCGTTGCATGGCAATCCCTACTCACTCACATTGATATCTATTGATGGGCATATCCATAGCCCGTTGATACGCCTAGTCGATGTGAGACTATCTTTCCCCATTTTTGTCTTCTCCACAACCACCATTCTATTCCACATATAGTGCTATGTCCATGGCTCACGCTCATGTATTGCGTGAATATTGAAAAAGTTTTGAGAATGTCAAAAGTATGAAACAATTGCTTGGCTTGTCATCGGGGTTGTGCATGATTTAAATACTTTGTGTGGTGAAGATAGAGCATAGCCAGACTATATGATTTTGTAGGGATAACTTTCTTTGGCCATGTTATTTTGAGAAGACATAATTGCTTTGTTAGTATGCTTGAAGTATTATTATTTTTATGTCAATATGAAATTTTGTCTTGAATCTTTCGGATCTGAATATTCATATCACAAGTAAGAAGAATTACATTGAAATTATGCCATCTAGCATTCCACATCAAAAATTATTTTTTTATATCATTTACCTACTCGAGGACGAAAGGTGAATTAAGCTTGGGGATGCTTGATACGTCTCCAATGTATCTATAATTTTGATTGCTCCATGCTATATGATCTACTGTTTTAGGCAATATTGGGCTTTATTATCCACTTTTATATTATTTTGGACTAACCTATTAACCCGAGGCCCAAATTTCAGATTTGGCTTTTATGCCTATTTCAGTGTTTCGAGGAAAAGGAATATCAAACGGAGTCGAAATGGAACGAAATCAACTGGAGAAGTTATTTTTGGAAGGAAACCCACCTGATGGATATGGACCCAACGTCAAAAGATACAGGAGGGGCTCTCGAGGGTGGGGGCGCGCGCCCCTGCCTTGTGGGGCCCCCGTAGCTCCACCGACGTACTCCTTTCACCCATATATACCTACGTACCAAAAAACTTCCAGAACGGAGATTAGATCGGGAGTTCCGCCGCCACAAGCCTCTGTAGCCACCAAAAGTCAATCGGGACCCTGTTCCGGCACCCTGCCGGAGGGGGGAACCCTCACCGGTGGCCATCTTCATCATCCCGGCGCTCTCCATGACGAGGAGGGAGTAGTTCACCCTCGGGGCTGAGGGTATGTACCAATAGCTATGTGTTTGATCTCTCTCTCTCGTGTTCTTGATTTGGCACGATCTTGATGTATCGCGAGCTTTGCTATTATAGTTGGATCTTATGTTTCTTCTCCCCGTCTTCTCTCTTGTAATGGATTGAGTTTTCCCCTTGAAGTAATCTTATCGGATTGAGTCTTTAAAGATTTGAGAACACTTGATGTACGTCTTGCCGTGTTTATCTGTGGTGACAATGGAATATCACGTGCCACTTGATGTATGTTTTGGTGATCAACTTGCGGGTTTCGCCCATGAACCTATGCATAGGGGTTGGCACACGTTTTCGTCGTGATTCTCCAGTAGAAACTTTGGGCACTCTTTGAGGTTCCATGCGTTGGTTGAATAGATGAATCTGAGATTGTGTGATGCATATCGTATAATCATACCCACAGATACTTGAGGTGACATTGGAGTGTCTAGGTGACATTAGGGTTTTGGTTTATTTGTGTCTTAAGGTGTTATTCTAGTACGAACTCTATGGCTGTTTGTGACACTTATAGGAATAGCCCAACGGATTGATTGGAAAGAATAACTTTGAGGTGGTTTCGTACCCTACCATAATCTCTTCGTTTGTTCTCCGCTATTAGCAACTTTTGAGTGACTCTTTGTTGCATGTTGAGGGATAGTTATATGATCCAATTATGTTATTATTGTTGAGAGAACTTGCACTAGTGAAAGTATGAACCCTAGGCCTTGTTTCCTATCATTGCAATACCGCTTGTGCTCACTTTTACCGCTTGTTACCTTGCTGTTTTTATATTTTCAATTTACAAAAACCTATATCTACCATCCATATTGCACTTGTATCACCATCTCTTCGCCGAACTAGTGCACCTATACAATTTACTATTGTATTGGGTGTGTTGGGGACACAAGAGACTCTTTGTTATTTGGTTGCAGGGTTGTTTGAGAGAGACCATCTTCATCCTACGCCTCCTACGGATTGATAAACCTTAGGTCATCCACTAGAGGGAAATTTGCTACTATCCTACAAACCTGTGCACTTGCAGGCCCAACAACGTCTACAAGGAGAAGGTTGTGTAGTAGACATCAGACCCCCTAATCCAGGACTCCCTCAGTAGCCCCTGAACCAGGCTTCAATGACGATGAGTCCGGCGTGCAGATTGTCTTCGGCATTGCAAGGCGGGTTCCTCCTCTGAATATTCCATAGAAGATTTTGAACACAAGGATCGTGTCCGGCTCTGCAAAACAAATTCCACATACCACCGTAGAGAGTATAATATTTCCACAAATCTAATCTGCTGACAACTTTTCATGGCGTGACGTCCTGCCGTGGTCCGGTCATTACGAACCGTTTTTCCGAGCCTACCATTGCATGTGTTGCGAGGCGGTTTTATTGGCACTCTTGTCGAAGCAGAGATCGTGTTCCCCTTATCACGGGATTCTCATCAATATGGGTGTGGGTAACCCAACCGTGCCTGCTGGTATGACTCCTCGATTTTAGGCAAGTTCCAAACGGCCACGCGGAGGACGCTTGATATTCACCCTCTTTAAAAAGAGGCCAAGTCATGTCCCTTTCTTCTCGCGCTCGATCCTTCCCTTCCCCCACCTTGAATTCCCACACCCAAGGCTCAGGCTAAGCGTTTCGTACCTTCAATCATGTCTGGATCCAACCTTCAAGGCCGGTGGATGCCCTCCGCTGTCACAAAGGAGGACATCAAGAAGCTAAGAGAAGCCAGGTATCTGACCGCCGAAATCTCGCACAGGCTGCCTGCTCGAGGGCAGGTCATCCCCATTCCCGAACCCAACGAGAGTGTCGTATTTGTCTCCCACTTCCTCCGAGGACTAGGCTTTAGTCTTGATCCCTTTGTTAGAGGGCTTATGTTCTATTACCGGCTCGATTTCCATGATCTGGCTCCGAATTCCATCCTTCACATCTCGTCGTTCATCTCTTGTGTGAGGCCTTCCTCCACATCACCCCACACTTCGGCTTATGGCTCAAGACCTTCAATGTGAAGCCGAAGATGATCGATGGGCGACACGCAGAATGCGGAGGTGCCATAATAAGCAAAGGCGTCGATGCTCCATGGCCAAGGGGAACCTTCCCGGAGGTGTCCAACTTATGGCAGCGGGAGTGGTTTTACATCACAGCCCCCCGAAGTACTAAGTGGGTAGCTGCCCCCGCCTTCCGTTCGGGCCCCCCGCCACAACTGGCTTCATGGGTCAACAAGGGGCTGGACTAGGGGCCGGTTAATGACGTGCCGACATTGCAGAGTCGCATCCGAGATCTCCTCAAGAGAGATGTCAGCCTTGTCAAGGTAATGCAAGTCATGCTAGTTCGTCGGGTCCTGCCATGCAACCGTCGACCTCTCCGTATGTGGGAGTTCAACCCGGAAGGACCGTGAACTATTCAGCAATTCTTCGGCGTGACACTCGAAGAGATGTATAGATTGTTCTTCGGATCACGAATAAAGTGTCCAGAAACCATCGAGGACGCGGGTCTAAACTTAAATCGTCCAGACATCCAAGTAAGTAATTCTTCGGCCAAACATGTTGTCTCTTTATTTATCACAACATTCTGAAAAGTCGCTCTTTGACCAGGACTGGATAAAAAAGACGAAGATGATCAGGTGTTCGGCCCCCCTTCCCGAAGGTTCAACGGATCCAGTACTAGCCAGAATGCTTGAGCTCGCGCCTTATCAAGTGGTATCAGGGGAAGATAAAGGGAGGAATCAAGAAGCCGAAAGCGGACCTCACTCATTACTCATCCAAACCGGGGGAATTAGTGTCTCCGCGAAGGAGGATAACCATGGAGAAGAATCTAAAATTCCCTCTCCCCAAGGAAGGAAGAGGGCCGCTTCTGAAGACTTGGAAACAATGGTTTCCAAACATGGGAAGAAACCTTTGCCAGGGGGCCCTGCCCCGGAGGGCATCCTTACCGCACAGTGCCTGCAAGGGGATCAGCCCTCCATCAAGCTGTAAGGAAACAAAAGTACTTTCGGTAAATATATCCTGCTTAATTTCTGAGGACAATAACCGAGACGTATGTCTTGTAGTTCAGATCGTAGCCCTTCTCAATAGAGTTCGTCTTCGGGGGATCTTCTTCCGGAGATGATGGAGAGCGAAACGCATCCCCTTATCTCCCCGCCTCATGAGGCGGACAACCCTGAGGTGTCGTCATGGAGGATTTCTCCTGATCCGCCAAGGCCAGAAGGTAACCCTTCGGCCACCTGAAGTCCGGAGTATCCGGCTCCTAAGGAGAGCCACAAAAAGAGTCAGGGACTGTCCGATGCGCGACCGGACGCACTGATGAGTATTCTGGAGCAAGCGGCTATCTCAGAGGCGCATCGTACTTTAATGGGTACGGTGGTTGACAGGATTTCTTCTGCCAAAAGTGGGTTGCATGAAGCTTTTATGAGCCTCCTAAGAGGCTTTGAGGTACGCAAAGTAATATATATATATATATATATATATATATATATATATATATATATATATATCTTTGACGGTACCGCACAGGCTAGGTGTGCCCTATGCGGATAGTATCCCCTGAGACTCTGGTTGCTGTCGAAAAGGCAGCAAACAGAGGATCATAGTCCAAGGTAATGATCATGCTGCTTTCATGTGCAGGCTGCTGAGGGTCCGGTGGCTAGCCGGACTGGTGAGTTTGCCGAACTAAGGCGGCAACTTGATGTGGCAGATGCCGACATCGTGCTTGTAAACAAGCGGCTTGACGAGGCACAGGGTATGCATTCTCCAGTGGTTAACAGGTATTAAGAGGAGCATGATGCTAGTATATATAATATTGTGTGACTGCAGATGGAGCTGCCGCCGTGGAGACCCTTCGGGCGGAGCTTGCCTGAGCCAAGGAACAAGCCAGGAGAAGTGATGCGGCCGCACTAAAGGCGGCCGAAGAGTTAAGAGCCGAATAGGCTGCTCATCGCCAGAGCGAAGAAAAACAAGCCAAGATGGCTGTTGAGCTGAAAGATGCCGCCGACCGGATGAGCTTCTTGAAAAGGAAAGCCAAGCGCAAGCGGCGGACCTGAAGAAAGCCATGGAAGCAGCCAATGAAACCCGTTCTAAAATCAGAGCGGCGAAGGAGGAGCTCCGTCAAGCCGGAGATATCGCAGCTGGGAAGCCCTTTTTGTTGCGGACGAAGTTCGGAGATCCAAAGTATGCCCTTCTGGATGAACTATGGAGTTCTGCAGACGCGTACTTGGACTTGGCAACGAGTGCCGCTTGATGCGATCGAAGTTTTCAAAGATAAAAAGATCACGAAGTGGAAAAGTTGTTCAGTCGATTCGATTGCTCCAACGCGTCCGCTGCTGTTGAATGAGCAAATGGCCGAGTGGGCCGAGCTCCATAGGTTGTTCGGGCTTGCCATGAGGTCTGTTGTGGATCATCTTTGACCGGAAGGACCAAGTCCGAATAGTTATTTTGGTTTAGTGCAACGATTTCTTGGTGCTGTGCCGCATATCGACGCTGTAAAGAGGTCGGCGTGCATAGAGGGTGCACGGATGGCTCCTGCCCGTGTCAAGAGATATTGGGCAGAGATGAAGACCACCACTATTGCAACCCAGAATCCAGCCGTAGGCCAGGTTTCGGCCGAGCACTATTTTGAAGAAGTCCTAGAAGGTGCTCGCTTAATAGAGGCTCAGTGCTCGAACAGTATCATGTTCGAGTGACATGTATCCCGGTTGTAAAAACAATGTTATATGGATTATAAAGGCTATTTTTATACTTTTGCCTGAAAGTATTATGATGCCTCCTGTGCGGCTGTTTATGTACGTTTATAACCTAAAAGTTTGCAATGTCCGTTAAATTTCACGCATATAATGCGGGGGTGTTCGGAAAAGCGCGTGTTCACACTTGATCCAACGTCTTGGTCCATTAAGGAGGTGATAGCGCGACGAACAAGGCAATCGGACTATATTGCTTTAACACTTTCACTTAGCCATAGGAGTTTGACGGTGGGGCTACTATATAGCCCCTGGTACTTCTGCGATCGTCCGAATACGGGGCGCGTACGTACATGGCCGGGAAACCGGCCCTTCGTTAATGCGGAGGAATCGCGAAGATTCCGCTGAGTCATCGAGTGGTTGACCAGTCTCGCGCTTTATCATGACAGTCAGTTTTCGGCTTTCTCTACTGAGGTGCTCGTCCGGATGAATCAGGGCACAATCGCAGTAGTTCTCCCGGTGCCACCTTAGCCGATAGAGCGGAACGTAAGGTAGCAAAACGCGGGGGCTGGGCAAACCCAACATTTGACCAAAGACATGATTCGGAGCTGATGCATATAAGGCCAAACTCGCGACGCCGAACACTCCCTAAGGTGTTCCGTCTTTACAATATATACCGGGCTGAGTAACGCCCTTGATAATGAACCCTAAATTTCCAGGTATGTGCATTAGTCTGACGTGACGAAATGCCAATAACGCCAGCACCCCTCACGGTTGTGTTAAGTATCCGGGGGGTGTCAAGCAATAAGAGACAGTAAGAAAGGTTTACACAGGGTCTTAATCTAAAAAGAAACCTTTGAGCGGGGCCCTGCTGCACGTCTGCGCCTGTGTCTCCGTTGTGTCGTATCCTGGAAGGGTGTAGCACGATTATCATCTGTAAAAGAGAAAAACCCAGGTGAAAATCTTCGTGCGAGAAAAAAATTGGTTATTATTAATAAACCATTAAAATTCAATCTTAAATAAGGTCAGGCCGAGCTGTAGCCCTTTTTACAAGCGGGAAGCCCCTAGCACCACTTATGGGGGTATATCCATCGACCCAATCTCAGGTTTGTCTGAGCTGTTACAGCTAGTGGTGCGCCGGACTCGTCTAGCCGTGTCCGCGGTCTTGACGACCGATCATTTATTCTGGTTCGAGAGGTCGTTCAGTGTTCGGCTGCTAAAGCTGCCACACATTCTTCCGCACGTAAGGAACGCTATGTGTTTCTGCTAACTATGATGATGCCACATGGACCGGGCATCTTAAGCTTAAGATAAGCGTAATGCGGTATTGCGTTAAAACGAGCGAAGGCCGTTCGTCCGAGTAGTGCTTGATAGCCGCTTCGGAATGGAGCGATGTCGAAGGTTAATTTTTCACTTTGGAAGTTGTCGGGAGAACCGAATACAACCTCTAGTGCTAGAGAGCCCGTGCAACGGGCCTCTGTGCCTGGTATTACTCCTTTAAAGGTAGTATTGCTTTGGCTGATTCTTGTCGGGTCTATCCCCATTTTGCGCATTGTGTCCTGATATATCAGATTAAGACTACTGCCGCCATCCATAAGGACTCGAGTGAGATGGTATCCGTCAATTATTGGGTCTAGCACCAAGGCAGCCGGTCCTCCATGCCGGATACTAGTCTGGTAATCCCTGCGATCAAAAGTGATCGGGCAGGCCGACCAAGGGTTGAACTTGGGGGTGACAGGCTCCACGGCGCATATGTCTCGGAGTGCGCGCGTGTTCCTTCTCTTTGTTTCGTGAACCATGTTCACTGTTTTGACCTCTGGTGGGAATTTTTTCTATCCCCCAGTGCTTTGTTGGCGAGGCTCATCCTCGTCTTCACTTGGCGTCTCCCTCCCCTTGTGTTCGGCGTTTAGCTTGCCGGCATGCTTGAAGACCCAGCATTCTCTGTGGGTGTGATTTGCAGGTTTGTCGGAGGTGCCATGAATCTGACATAATTTGTCTAGAATCTTGTTTAGGCTGGATGGTCCATCTCTGCTGCCTTTGAATGGCTTTTTCCATTGACCGGATCGTGAGCCCCTGAATCCGGCGTTCACCGCCGTGTTGTCTGGGCTGTATTCATTGTTTCGACGCTTGATTTTGTTGCGTCGTGGTTTTCCATTGCCATCCCTGACTTCGGACGTGCCTGGTTCGCTGGTGCCGCTGCGGGCCAGCCAACTATCTCCGCCCACGCAAAAGCGGATCATATGGCTTGTTAGGGCTACCATTGTCCTCGGTTTTTCCTGGCCGAGGTGTCTGGCGAGCCATTCGTCCAGGACACTGTGTTTGAAAGCCGCTAAGGCTTCGGCGTCCGGGCAATCGACGATTTGATTCTTCTTAGTGAGAAATCTGTTCCAAAGCTTTCGGGCTGACTCTCCAGGCTGTTGAATTATATGACTTAAATCGTCTGCATCCGGAGGTCGGACATAGGTCCCTTGAAAATTAGCCTAAAAGCATCCTCAAGCTCTTCCCAACTTCCAATTGAGTTTTCGAGGAGGCTTTTCAGCCAATGCCGAGCTGGTCCTTTCAACTTCAGGGGCAAATATTTGATGGCGTGGAGATCGTCTCTGCGAGCCATGTGGATATGAAGTATAAAATCCTCAATCCAGACCCCAGGGTCTGTCGTTCCATCGTACGCCTCTATGTTCACGGGTTTGAATCCCTCTAGAAATTCATGATCCAGCACCTCATCGGTGAAGCATAGGGGGTGTGCGCACCCCTGTATTTGGATGTATCGTGGTGTTCTAACGGTTGTAGTGTTCGGTTTTGATTCTGTGCCGGAGCGCGCTTCCTAGATCCGTAGATGGACCTGGTTATACCTCCTTTTTGGCGCGAGTCCTCC
The DNA here is from genome assembly GCA_021605145.1 of Aegilops bicornis. Classification (NCBI taxonomy): domain Eukaryota; kingdom Viridiplantae; phylum Streptophyta; class Magnoliopsida; order Poales; family Poaceae; genus Aegilops; species Aegilops bicornis. The sequence continues at coordinate 232,423,893 of CM038670.1, read as the reverse complement.
CGTAAATCGTGTGCTGACTTATGTGTGGCATCATTGGCCACCCTATCGCGGCCACGGGGTGGTCGATCCGGCTGATCGGCCGTTTTATTTTTCGGCTGTGTAGGCTCTAAAGCCTCGTCATCAAATTCAGGCAGCAGCTTGCGCTTTGGATAGCTTTTTGTATGGCGACTACCACTGTACTTTTCTTTAGTGTCCAGCACTTTGTTCCATCTGCTATTGAGCGTATTATGCGTGGCCTTAAGCCTTTGCTTCTGGTTCTTCAGGCTCCTCGCGGTGGCAATAAGCCTTCTATGGAGGTTCTCTTGTTCCAAGTGCCTTTCCGGGATGATGTGTGCATCATCGTCCGGACTATCCTCCTCTCCGGAGATAGGTTGATGATATTTACCCTCGGCGTCGCTGTGATCGGACAGCGGCTCCATACTGTGTTCGCCGTCCGCTGGTTCGTCCTGTTCTGTCGCTGGATCCATGTGGTCGTCGTTTCCTTTGGAGTCGACCGGGGTATTATTTTTTCCTGCACTGTTATCGCTGTTTTTGCCGAGGCGCGATTTGGAGCGGCGCCTATGTCGTCGCTTTGGTTGCTTCCCGAGGGAACTATCCTTCGCTGCATCCTTTCGTCCCTCGTCATTGTCTTCTTTGGGTGTATCCACCATGTATATATCGTATGATGAAGTGGCTGTCCGGTATACGTGGCGGTGGTTCCTGTTCCTCTCCTGCATCGTCGTCCATACCGTCGATGTGTTCGGAGTCAAAATCGAGCATGTCGGATAAGTCGTTGACAGTGGCTATTAAGTGGGTGGTGGGTGGGGAACGAATTTCTTCATCGTCTGCTTTCCACTCGAGCCAAACACAGTTCGGCAAAGGGTCTCCTGACAAGGAGAGAGACCTTAATGAATTTAGCACATCACCCAAGGTCGAGTGCTGAAAGATATCTGTGGAGGAAAACTCCATGATCGGTGCCCAATCAGATTCGATTGGCATGGATGCAGGCGGTTCGGAGCCCGTGGCCGGGGACGAATCCAAGTGTTCAGCAACACGGGTCTCATAAGAGGTGAAGTCAGTATTCGGCTCTATCGCTGCTGCGTGTGTGGCCTCCGTGGCGGGGTCTATCCACCCGTCCTTGGATGGCACGATCTGCTCCGGATTGAGGGCCGGAGTAGTTGCAGGTGTGATCTCCCGAACACTGTCCGACGGCAGAGCTAAGTCATGCTCGTCGTGGACTGTGGTGGGCGACTCGACATGGGGTCGAAACCGTCGAAGATCAAGTCTCCGCGGATGTCGGCAGTATAGTTCAAGTTTCCAAACCTGACCTGATGGCCAGGGGCGTAGCTCTCGATCTGCTTCAGATGGCCAAGCGAGTTGGCCCGTAGTACGAAGCCGCCGAGTACGAAGATCTGCCCGGGGAGGAAAGCCTCGCCCTGGATCGCATCGTTGTCGATGATCGAAGGAGCCATCAAGCCTTTATCGCGACGGCACAGTGGAACTCTCAATGAAAGCACCAATGTCGGTGTCAAAACCGGCGGATCTCGGGTAGGGGGTCATGAACTGTGCGTCTAAGGCGGATGGTAACAGGAGGAGGGGGACACGATGTTTACCCAGGTTCGGGCCCTCTCGATGGAGGTAATACCCTACTTCCTGCTTGATTGATCTTCATGATATGAGTATTACAAGAGTTGATCTACCACGAGATCGTAGAGGCTAAACCCTAGAAGCTAGCCTATGGTATGATTGTTGTTGTCCTATGGACTAAACCCTCCGGTTTATATAGACACCAGAGGGGGCTAGGGTTACACAGAGTCGGTTACAAGGGAGGAGATTTACATATCCGTATTGCCAAGCTTGCATTCCACGCCAAGGAAAGTCCCATCCGGACACGGGACGAAGTCTTCAATCTTGTATCTTCATAGTCCAACAGTCCGGCTAAAGTATATAGTCCGGCTGTCCGAGGACCCCCTAATCCAGGACTCCCTCAACAGGTGGGCCCAATGGTAGTGAGATAATGTGATGCAACACTAGAGTTGCCACGTGGAGCGTTTAACTGGTCAACTAGTCGTGTCTTGAGCAAATACAGAGCTGTACGATGAGCCTGTGACTGTATAATAACCACAAAACGTAAATGGTGACCGTAATGCGTGGATTCTGAAGTCCAATGTATGTATCGTGCTTTCGCTCCAAATACAATGATCGTCACTATATATATCGCGAGAGAAAGATGAAACATGCGTGAATGTGTTGGGGGCTTACTTTTAGAGAATCTGGAGATAGTTTGTGTGCATACGTGAAAGGGGCGTAGAGGGGGTGTATGCGATGGGGAGAGAGATGCTCAACGTTTCTCTTTATTATGACTAACTTTATATATAGTATAAAAATATAAAAATTCACAGTGCGGAATAAATATCATTGTGGGCACCATGCAATGCAAATTAACGTTCATACTCCTCCATATAACTTTGTAATGTTGTATATATGTAGAAATTCTAAAACAGTTTTTTGCCACACTTTATTCAAAAGGAATGTTGTATCTAAATAAACGTGAAGAGATGGCTTTTAGATCAATGGAATGCGTGATGTAACATGTGTGAATGTGTAGTTGATGTATTTGGCAGGGCCTAGAGAGGTGTGTGTGTGTATTACGTATTCGAGAGAGGCATGGATAGAGGGGCCGGCGGGGGGAGGGGGCGTGGGAGAGATAACACGAGAAATGAGAGAGGTCTAGAGAGAGACTAATATGATGTCACGGCGAGAGATTCCCTTGAGTGTGTATATGCAAGGGGGAGGGGATAGAGGCACGGGAGATTTTTTTGTGGTGTCTATGTTGGTATGTGTGGGTGTGAGAAGATAACGAGACCTGGGGGCAGAGGGTGTGTCATCGCGTGAGGTCCGGTGGGTCGAGGTGAGGCCTTTGGTCCGGTTCCGTCCTGCCACATTGGTCGGCCCGTGACGCATTTAGGGAGACCCATGGATGACTTGTCGTACAAGACAACGAGAGCAACAGTGTGAAGGACTCTGTGTCCACTGACAAAGCCGGCTAGGATTTGTAACCCTGGGCTCTTGGACTAAGGTAACCCCTTATCTCTAATATTACTATTCATCCAACCTAACTTTAAGGGGCATCCTACAGAATGCTCTTCTATAATCATACTCGTCGATTAGGAAGAGAGGTGTGAGACAATGCGTGAGAGAGACCTAAAGATAATGTGCGTACAGGAGACACGTAGGCAGGTCTATGTATATAGAAAGGGTCGATGGGGATTGTGTGTGTGTATGCTTGTGAGAGGAAGAGTGCTTGCGATAAAGGTTAGTGAAAACAGTTGTAAATGTTATATCAAGAGCATGTCTGCGAGAAAGACACCTCGGGAGACAGAGTGTGAGCATGTGTGGGAGACCATCGATGGAGAGTGAAACTACACGTAAAATACTGATGTACACATTGATTAAAGATATAAATTTTATCCAAATATTAGGATGGGATGATGATATTTGCAATTCGCGTAAGGAACGGTCATTGATCCATCAGACATCTAGATTCTATCGAATTTGAGCATGTCTATGTTATTATTTGACATAATTGATCCACATAGTTAGTATTTTGAACTCCTGACAATGCATCGCTTTAGCAATCGAATATAAACGTGAGTATAGTCCAGGTTGTGTGTGTAAAGCACATTATACATAAAAAAGTTACATAATGAACATTATAAATAGCTAGCTATGAACTAGCATACATTTGAATTCAACTTAAGGTTGTTTAAAAAAATTGAATTCAACATGAATTCCATTCAATTATTTGAATTCGATATCATGGTATTTGTAAATCATACCTAAATTATGGGGGCACCAATCTTTGCTCTGATTTTGTACATAGTAGCATATATAGTCGTGTACAAAATAGATTCAAATTTAGCTCCTCCATTCCAAAATAATTGTAGTTATAGGATTTTCAAGTGTCAAAATTTCAAAAAGAAGCGGATAATTCAATGAGGTTTTCAAACATACAAGGTCAAATTTAACGTTGTCTATTTAGGTCAATCCTCAAAGTTCAAGAGTACTCTAAACGTGAATGCTTACATTTCAAAATTTTGAATGAAGCGCCAAAAGAGCCTCTACTACTTGAACCGCGTGAGACCAATGTTTGGTAGTAGAAGGAAATTACTTTTCTAACTCCGACCCGTGAAACCTACCGGCCCGACGTCCAAAGGTCTAAACCGGGGTAGGTTTGTAGCTTCATCTAGACGCCACACAACCGCCTCTGAAAAACATTCATACACAATGGCCGCCGAAGCACACATATGTGCGGCCGAAATCGCTCCCGCCCACTATTTGGGACACCTGGGATTACCATCCTACCCCCGGCCCACAGTAGGTCTGAAATTTTAGAGGGGGGTAAAGTTTGTACTTTCCACAAATTACAAACAAGCGCGTCCCATCTGTTCAAAAAAGCCAAAAACAAGCGCGTCCCTGCATCAAACATCGATCTCCCTTAGCTTCCCCGCCCCGTCCGATTCCCCATTCATACTCTGTGGGCGCCAAAACTACCTCTCCACCAGCCGTGAAACCCCGGCTTCCTCCGTCCGCCACCCCATCCCACCCATCAACCGCCGCCCTCCTCCATCACGCCGGAGCCGATACCCCGACGTCGTCATCCACCGCAACCTCAACCGCAACGACCTCCACGGCTAGTAGTTAAATCCGAGGCCGAGCCGTCCATACATGAGCTTGTTCAACCATGCCGTCTTGCGCCTCACCGCTGCCGCTCCAACTTTGTCACTGATAACCCACAAGTATACGGGATCGCAACAGTTTTCGAGGGTAGAGTATTCAACCCAAATTTATTGATTCGACACAAGGGGAGCCAAAGAATATTCTCAAGTATTAGCAGCTGAGTTGTCAATTCAACCACACCTGGAAACTTAGTATCTGCAACAAAGTGTTTAGTAGCAAAGTAATATGATAGTGGTGGTAACGGTAAGAAAAGAGTAGTGCAAGCAATAGTAAATATTTTTGGTATTTTGTAGTGATTGTAACGATAGCAGCGGGAAAGTAAATAAGCGTAAACAAGTATATGGAAAACTCGTAGGCACCGGATCAGTGATGGATAATTATGTCAGATGCGGTTCATCATGTAACAGTCATAACATAGGGTGACATAGAACTAGCTCCAATTCATCAATGTAATGTAGGCATGTATTCCGAATATAGTCAGATGTGCTTATGGAAAAGAACTTGCATGACATATTTTGTCCTACCCTCCCGTGGCAGCGGGGTCCTAATGGAAACTAAGGGATATTAAGGCCTCCTTTTAATAGAGAATCGGAACAAAGCATTAGCACATAGTGAATACATGAACTCCTCAAACTATGGTCATCACCGAGAAGTATCCCGATTATTGTCACTTGAGGTTGTCGGATCATAACACATAATAGGTGACTATAGACTTGCAAGATAGGATCAAGAACTCACATATATTCATGAAAACATAATAGGTTCAGATCTGAAATCATGGCACTCGGGCCCTAGTGACAAGCATTAAGCATAGCAAAGTCATAGCAACATCAACCTCAGAACATAGTGGATACTAGGGATCAAACGCTAACAAAACTAACTCGATTACATGATAAATCTCATCCAACCCATCACCATCCAGCAAGCCTACGATGGAATTACTCACGCACGGCGGTGAGCATCATGAAATTGGTGATGGAGGATGGTTCATGATGACGACAACGACGAATCCCCCTCTCTGGAGCCCCGAACGGACTCCAGATTAGCCCTCCCGAGAGGTTTTAGGGCTTGGCGGCGGCTCCGTATCGTAAAACGCGATGATTTCTTATCCTCTATTTTTTTCTCCCCGAAAGCAAATATATAGAGTTGGAATTGGCGTCGGAGGAGGTCCAGGGGGCCCACGAGGTAGGGGGCGTGCCCTAGGGGGGCGCCCCCCACCCTCGTGGGATGTGGGGCCCCTGGTCTTCATCTTTGGCGAGGATTTTTATTATTTATTGTAAGGTATTCCGTGGAGTTTCGTGTCATTCCGAGAACTTTTGTTTTACGCACATAAAACAACATCATGGCAATTCTACTGAAAACTGCATCGATCAGGGTTAGTTCCATTCAAATCATACAAGTTAGAGTCCAAAACAAGGGCAAAGTGTTTGGAAAAGTAGATCTGACGGAGACGTATCAACTCCCCCAAGCTTAAACCATTGCTTGTCCTCAAGCAATTCAGTTAGCAAACCGAAAGAGAAAGAAAAACTTTTACAAACTCTGTTTGCTCTTGTTGTTGTAAATATGTAAAGCCAGCATTCAAGTTTTCAGCAAAGATCATAACTAACCACATTTGCAATAATTCTCAGGTCCTATAATTACTCATATCAATAGCATAATCAACTAGTGAGCTATAATAATAAATCTCGGATGACAACACTTACTCAAACAATCATAATATGATATAACAAGATGGTATCTCGCTAGCCCTTTCTGAGACCGCAAAACATAAATGCAGAGCACCTTTAGAGATCAAGGACTGACTAGACATTGTAATTCATGGTAAAAGAGATCCGGTCATAGTCACACCCAACATAAATTAACAATGATGAATGCAAATGACAGCTGTGCTCTCCAGCTAGTGCTTTTTAATAACAGGGTGATGACTCAACATAAAAGTAAATGGATAGGCCCTTCGCAGAGGGAAGCAGGGATTTGTAGAGGTGCCAGAGCTCGGTTTTGAAATAGAGATAAATTATATTTTGAGCAGTATACTTTCATTGTCAACATAACAACTAAGAGATGGCGATATCTTCCATGCTACACACATTATAGGTGGTTCCCAAACAGAATGGTAAAGTTTATACTCCCCCTCCACCCACAAGCATCAATCCATGGCTTGCTCGAAACAACGAGTGCCTCCAACATACATCAGGTCCCAGGGGGAGTTCTGTTCTTGTTTGCAATTAATTTTTATTTAGTTTGCATAAAGCATGGGACTGGGCATCCCGGTGACCAGCCATTTTCTCGTGAGTGAGGAGCGGAGTCCACTCCTCTTGAGAATAACCCGCCTAACATGGAAGATAAGGGTAGCCTTGGTTGATACATGAGCTATTCGAGCATACAAAACAGAATGTTTATTTGAAGGTTTAGAGTTTGGCACATACAAATTTACTTGGAACGGCAGGTAGATACCGCATATAGGAAGGTATTGTGGACTCCTCTGGAATAACTTTGGGGTTTAAGGGATTTGATGCACAAGCAGTATTCCCGCTTAGTACAAGTGAAGGCTAGCAAAAGTCTGGGAAGCGACCAACTAGAGAATGACAACAGCCATGTACATGCATTAAAATTAATAAACATTGGATGCAAGCATGAGTAGGATATAATCCACCATGAACATAAATAGCGTGAAGGCTATGTTGATTTGTTTCAACTACATGCGTGAACATGTGCCAAGTGAAGTCACTTAAATCATTCAAAGGAGGATACCACCCCACCATACCACATCATAACCATTTCGATAGCATGTTGGCACGCAAGGTAAACCATTATAACTCATAGCTAATCAAACATGGCACAAGCAACTATAATCTCTAATTGTCATTGCAAACATGTTTATTCATAACAATCTGAATCAAGAACGATGAACTCATCATATCTACAAAAATAAAAGAGGTCGAGTTCATACCAGCTTTTCTCATCTCAGTCAGTCCATCATATATCATCATAATTGCCTTTCACTTGCACGACCGAATGGTGTGAATAATAATAAGAGTGCACGTGCATTGGACTAAGCTGGAATCTGCGAGCATTCAATAAACAGGAGAAGACAAGGCAATATGGGCTCTGGGATAAATCAACAATAATGCATATAAGAGTCACTTCAACAATTTAATCATGGTCTTCTCCTACTGACCCCCAAAGAAAAAGAAAGGAAATAAAAACTATTTACACGGGAAAGCTCCCAACAAGCAAAAGAAGAACAGGAAATTTTTTGGGTTTTCTTTTTAATTATTACTAAAGTAGAAAAGTAAACTACTACTAATTTTTTTTGTTTTTCTTAACAAACACACAAGAAGAAAGAAGGAAAAAGAAAATAAACTAGCATGGATATTACAGTGAAAGAGTATGAGCACCGACATCTAGCAATGAGTGTGTGTGAACATAAATGTAATGTCGATGAGAAATACGTACTCCCCCAAGCTTAGGCTTTTGGCCTAAGTTGGTCTATTGCCAGGGATAGCCTGGTGGGTACCCGTAGGTGTAGCTGGGGTCGTACTGCGATAAAGAATAGCTCGGACCGTATGATGATGAAGAGGACTCTGACTGCCATTGACTGACAGTCGTCTCCGGATCCCAAGAATAAATAGATTGTCGTGGAAGCTCATCTTGTGGTTCCTGTTCCGGGGCTGGTGCAGGATTCTTGTAAGCTTGGACGACAGCCCACGTAACGAGATAAGGTCCTACAAAATTAAACAAAGAAGGAGCAGGCAAGGTAATAGTTTCAGGATTATGTTTATGAAAGAATAATTTATATTTGAGCTCTCCATTCCTGCCCTTAACAATAAAATCATGCGCTAGCATACTCTTATAATCTAGATAAGCACTAGGCAGCAATTTTTCTTCTTTCTCATAATGCCTAATAGCTATGTTAAAATGCGCAGCGAGGCGTGAAGCATAAATGCCTCCAAAGATGGGACCCTTAGTACGGTTCACACTTAATCGTCTAGCAATAATTCCGCCCATGCTAACAGTGTTGTCGCGGTATAAACCATGGAACAGAATAATAATATCAGGAACACTAAGGTTCCCACAGTTCCCATGACCAATCAAGCATCGACTAGCAAATAAGGAAAAATAGCGCAATACAGGAAAATGTATGCTAGTGATTCTTGCATCAGAAACCTTCCTGGTTTCTCCCACAGAGATAGTGTTAATGAACGCCTCCACCTCATGACGGTGGGGTTCATCCAAGGTACCCTCATGGGGTATGTTGCAAATCTTGCAAAATTCATCTAATGGTATCTTCTTAACAATGTCATATAAATGAAACTCTACTGAAGGAGGTGATTCCTTAGGGAAAAAAAGTAGAAGTTTTGCACAGAAGCATTTGTGAGTAAGAGATACTGAGGACGTTGGTCGCGGAGGAAGTCGGTGAGGCCGGCATTCTCAATCAATGAATAGAAATCCGCATAAATCCCGACCTCTCTCAAGAAATTATCGGAAGGCCATTCACACGGCCGGATCTCCGCGGTACGAGGCAAATTATATTTGGGCCTCTGAGCTTCTTTATTTTGTTTCTCCTTTGAGCTTCGGCTCGATGAACCCCTCAAAAGTCTCTTTATTATTTTCTGAAATAATCTGAAATTTTTAGTAACTTCAAACAAAAGTGAACCAACTTCAATAAAATTGATAGCAACTACTCCTACAAGTGCCTAGAGCCAATATCAAGCATTGGAACTACTTGGAACCATATAAATTTGACATGCAAGCTCAAGAACATGGTCACCTATGCAGCACAAATTTGCAAGGAATAAAGCACTAGAACAAAAACTAATTGGACCAATGGAGGAGTCACATAGCAAGGAACAATCTCCCCAAGCAGTTTTGCGAGAGGTACTTTGAGCAAGGAAATCGAAAATCACAGCAAAGGTGGCTGGAACTCGTGCTTGAGTTGGTTTTTCGGGTTTGTGGGAGGAAGAGGAAGAAGATGGGTGCAGGGATAAGTGGAGGAGGGCTACCGTGGGCCCACGAGGCAGGGGGGCGCGCCCAGGGGGGTAGGGCGCGCCCTCCACCCTCGTGACCAGGTGGCAGCTCCCCCCGCGGTGATTTTTGCACAGTGAATCCTCAAATATTCCCGAAAAAATCATATTAAATTGGCATGGCATTCTGAGGACTTTTATTTTCAGGATATTTTTATATTGCACGGATAAATCAGGAAACAGACAGAAAATTACTATTTTTACTTTATTTCAACTAAATAACAGAAAATATAAAGAGGGTACAGAAGGTTGTGCTTCTAGTTTCATCCGTCTCATGCTCATCAAAAAGAATCCACTAACAAGGTTGATCAAGTCTTGTTAACAAACTCATTCCGATTAACATGAAACCGGAGAAATTTCGAATAGCACTAGGTTACCTCAACGGGGATATGCACATCCCCAATAATAAATATATCATATTTCTTTTTGACAGTAGGAAGAGGAAATTCAAAACCTCCAAATATAATCGATGGAATTTTTCCAATAGCGTTGATACTGTGAACTTGAGGTTGTTTCCTCGGAAAGTGTACTGTATGCTCATTACCATTAACATGAAAAGTGACATTGCCTTTGTTGCAATCAATAACAGCCCCTGCAGTATTAAGAAAAGGTCTTCCAAGAATAATAGACATATTATCATCCTCTGGAATATCAAGAATAACAAAGTCCGTTAAAATAGTAACGTCCGCAACCACAACAGGAACATCCCCACAAATGCCGACAGGTATAGCAGTTGATTTATCAGCCATTTGCAAAGATATTTCAGTAGGTGTCAACTTATTCAAGTCAAGTCTACGATATAAAGAGAGAGGCATAACACTAACACCGGCTCCAAGATCACATAAAGCAGTTTTAATATAATTTCTTTTAATGGAGCAAGGTATAGTAGGTACTCCTGGATCTCTAAGTTTCTTTGGTTTCCACCCTTAAAAGTATAATTAACAAGCATGGTGAAAATTTCAGCTTCCGGTATCTTTCTTTTATTAGTAACTAGCAAAGTGGCCCGCTCGATGAGCGGACTAGGATTTTTTGAAGTTAATTTTTGAGAAAATATTATGTAATTTGTCCATAGAAAATTTAAAGCAAATGTGATGATATTATCAAGTATTAGAATTTTGTGAACTTTTTTTCTTTGGTATGTTTGGTTTTTATTGGTATATAAATATATGTGTTGTCCATTCTCATTTACCATACTAACTGTAGTTTTATGATCGACTGCATTTTTTAAATTATATTTGTATGTTCTAGTCTTAAGATCGACTACATTCTTCAAATTATATCTATATATTTTTCCTAACATTTTTATCATGTTGCTTAGTTTTTTATAAATAAAAATTTATTATTTTTATTACATAATAGTTGTCGCTGATTTAGTACACATCAACAACTAAATTGGAACAGAGGGAGTAGTCCTCGTTGCTTTTGTTTTAATGTAGTCAAAAGTTAATTGCTAATGGTAACCAAGATTGGTATATTTATTTATTTATTGTTTTTTACTGAAATTGATTTCGATTTTGTATAGACTTGATATCCATATAAACTTTGCTGATATGTATTTATTTTTAAAGACGTGCATAACAGTACCAGGGTGAGTGTACCGTGTTAAAAAAAAAACGAAGTGAGGACTCTGGGAGAGCAAACAGTATACCGCTAAAATATAAGCCACCCTTTATATACTTTTGCTATCGATCGTACCAATCCATTACTCTTATTTATCAAAGAACCTTGGTATATTTTGTCTTAATATGAGACACGTGTACTCATAGTAGCTAGGTGTGTGTACTACTTCTACAAAACGCCATTGGTTTAATGGGTCCCACCATTATTATTCTCCACTTTCCTATTCTATAGACTTCTTGACTACTCCGTTCCTGTTTTCCCCATCCATCTCCTCTAATCCCCTTTCTCTTTTCCTAAATCTTGCTTCTCACTCAAAAATTGCTGCTACTGGATATCTCCCATCAGCTTTCTTTGCTGATTCACTTCACGGAGGTTTATCTTCCTCGCCTGGAGACAACCCTGCAGCTGGTTATGGCACACATGTTCAGCATGGACAGCGGCTTGTCTGTGTCCTCGTACGCCTCTTCGGTCGCCTAGGCTTGTAAAGGGCGGCGGTGGCGTCCGTGCAGTTTCTTTGGTCGTTGATTTCATCTCCTGCGGACCTGCAGCCCTCTTGCATCTAGCTTGAGTATGAGATTGCTGGCTACGTTTTCTTTCACAAGTGCGCAAAGCAGACACATAGTTTCTATTTCTGCTCAAGGTAGCCCGTCACATCATCCTCATCCTTCACAGCGGTAACATTCTTCAAAGCTCGACTTGAAGGTCTCAATTTTTCCTTTTCCGACTGTAATTTATCCCCTTTTTCTTATCCCTTTCCTATGGTTGTGCGGTTGAACCAATATAATGTAATCAACGAAATGACTTTTATTGGTAAACATTTCATAAATTTTCTTTCTAATCTCGGAAAAACATATGATTTTTTTTGTAAGTGGTCTATAACTGTTGAATGAGGTAGTACATAGTAGCTAGTAATAAGTTTATGAATTTTTTTTAAATGTAATTATATGTATGAGCGGACATAACAATCAAAATTAGTACTATATCAGTATATTAATTTATATTAATCCAAATTAGAACACAGAATGGAACTTTGTGTTTATCTTAAAAACAATACAAGAAAGTATGTACTTTTGACCTCACTGTTAGATTTGTTTCTTTTCACAACTCTTCACGGTTTCTTGTCGGTAGTCCTTTTGACATGTGTATAGTTTTGTTCGCAATCTTTATCTGAATCATCCTCTATGGTAATTATATCTGAACCTGTAGCTCAAATGTTCCGTACCTCCTTGTCAAATAGATTTTCTAGTTTTTTGTCGGGCAATATCATAAAATAATAGTATTATTAATATATACAGAAGAGGGAAAGTAATTTGAACGAATACCTATCTAACAGATTGTTCTCTATAAGAACTTTTTGTTATTTCACGAAGCCTTTCTTTTCAAATCCTGTTTACATCTCTTACGTTTTGTATCTCGTTTTATCTTCTGCGAAACAGTTTTTGGCCCTGCCTGTGTGGTTTGTGATGTCATAAATAAATACGCCGTAAAAACTATTAATGCATATATAGGGTGACAATGTTTTCAATTGTTACCTCGTCATCAGGAGCTTCAATTTTAACAATTGGTTTTCTGCTATTTCTGGAAGCAAACATTGACACATCTTTTTCATATCTATTGCTAGACTTCTGTCTCTTTTTCCTCCATTGTTGTTTTTGTTAGATGATTTAGAAGTTACCTTTCTGCACATATCCTTCTTCTCATCTTTTGTACTTGATCTTGGAAGAGTGGTTTCCCTATAAAATGAAATTATTTTTAATATTTTAAAGAAAAATGTGCACACTTGTGACAGCAAAACCATTAATTAGTGGCAATACCTCATTATCTGACTTACGCATAACAGAATTTGAAGAACCTTGTGTATCTTGCCTTTCCAAAGATGCCCTATAAAGAACGTACTAACTTTATAATTTTATAAACCATTTAAAATACTGAAATGTGCATGTGCATACCTCTTCAACTATTTCATTTGAATATTCCATCTCAAGTTTGTTGTCAACTTCAAAAGTGAAGCTCGCTTTAAAATATTCCATGCACTCTTGTAGATTCCTCAAATATCAAATAGCCAACTATAGCCCCACTATAGCTGATGTGAAGGACCGCTGCTATTTGGCATAGCCCGCTATTTGATACATTGATTCATACCTGAGCACTCTTAATCAATATTACCCTACTCTACAAGGTATCACTATCCGCAAATTCGAAGTGGTAGTCCAAAAACATGGATTTTACTCCATCCACTTCCTTCACTGTTGTATAAAAAAACTCATTTTGAGATTGTTCTTCAATGGTCAGTATTTTTCATACTTCCAAACTTTGAAGGTCTTAGTTATGTAGATGGAGTCCTCTTTAATTTTTGCTTTAAATTTATTGACCAGTTTGCTCCCAATAGAAGCATGGATCACATTGCCCTACATAGAGAGAAAACATTAGCAAACTTTGGAAAAGGAAAACCGAAAAGACATTATATATGTAATACTTGCACCTTTTATCTAATAAAATCAATCAGTGCTAATGAGTTCATTAGTCAATAAGTTGATTGTGTCCCAAAGTCTTAAAACTTTGATTGTCCATGTCTCGTTTCGTGTAGTCAATGCATTCAATGGTGTAGGTGCCATATTCTTTGAGGCCCTAAAAATATAAGAACATAATGATGATTATAGTAAAGTAAGTAATAATATGCCATGCAAGCTTTATAAATACAAAAAAAGTTGTTGCAACTGCCTCCAGTGATCGTGTGACAACAAAAAAGATTGAAGATTTTTTTAAACTGGAATAGATATATGAAATCATCGTAGATGAATAAATACAATTTTGTTGACAGCTGGTCTGAAATTTTTGTTTCAGATGGAGCTGCTGGCATTACGACGGGAACCTACTATCGAATTTGAGGTTGGTCAAATATGAAAACCTTCTATATATGTTTCTCTATATTGCAGCAAGCAATCCCATTCGTTTCTGTTATAGCTGTAGTATGGATCTAGTCTTCTAGAGTATATTATCTTAACATGAATACACTGGAACCAACATCCATGGCATCAACTTTCTGTAGATGAATAAAAGTACGAACATGCAACCATTAAGATATGAACGTGCAACGACTAAGATAGGAACCCATACCTATAGAATTGCATTACTTAATGTAGAATACACTTCATAGTTTCTTTTATTTCTACATAACAAACCTTGTGAGGTAACATGTCTAATCTTTTAAGAGTAGCACTGCCTACAACATAATTGGAGTATTATTGATCCATTAAGAGGTCTGATCTATAATATGAAAACCATCTGATGCACCATATATGTTACTCTATGTCGCAGCAGGCAATCCCACTTGTTTCTGTTATAGTTGTAGTATAATTCTAATTTATAGTATACTACTTTAACGTGAATACACTGGATGCACCATCCATGACATCAGCCTTCTCTAGATGAGTAAAAAGCATGAACGCTACACCATTAAGATAGGAACCCACACATATAGAATCCTACATAATCAACCTTCTGAGGTAGCATGTGAAATCTGTTTAGATGAGCGCTGCTTGAGAAAAATTGAACTATAATTGATCCATTAACATGTATGATCTATTTTTTTGTAGATTGTACTTACTTGATATGGTATGATTGCTCGACGGAGCTGGCTTGTGCCCGCTGGAGGAAGACAATTCTTAAGTGCCACTGGTTGGGGAAAGTTGACCTCGAAGTGTTGTTCGTCGAAGGAAGATAATGTAGAAATTGTACCCTAAAACCTAGAGGACAACGAACCTGTGAGGCTTTGCAGATTGCACTTACTTGATATGGTTTGATTGCTCAATGGAGTTGGCTTGTGCCCGCTGGAGGAAGACAATTCTGTAGTGCCACTGGTTGGGGGAAGTTGACCTTGAAGTGTTCGTCGGAGGAAGATAATGTAGAAATTATACCCTAAAACCTAGAGGACAATGAACCTCTGAAGCCGTGGAAGCATTGCACGGGGGAGATAGTCTAGGGATGGCTGAGAGCAAGTTTGCACGATGGAAAGAGATATATTCGGTTTGCAGAGATTAAATCTTTGTACATTATTGATGATAGTTTGGATTTGTTTGGGGATATTGTACCTGCATGCGTCAGTTTTTTTGGAACGGTCTCATCGCTCATGGTATGGTATGGTACAATCTATACGTGTGGGAGATGCAAAAAACTGTACGTGTGGAATGGCCCGACCTCTATGCGTTTTTCTTAACCTTGTTTTTTTGTTGAATGTCCAACCTAAAACTGTACGTGTGGGATGGCCCAACCTGTATGCATCGTGAAATTAAACATGAAGTCCTTATCTCATGGTATGGTCCCACTTGGGTTATCAAGATCTAACGATTGTACTTTGCTGACTGGAAATACGCATATCAAATTAAAGGTCGGATATTTCTAATTATTGTGGGATTTTCTAAGCTAATTATCTTTATTCCGGTAACCCCATCAAGTACTTTTTAATATAAATAGATGATATCCTTCATATATTTAGCATAAGGATTTGTTTTAAACACATCAGTCAATCGCATACGCAAAAAGATAGGTCTAATCATTTCAGCAAAGCGCTCAAAATCCTCATCATCCTTTTTCTTGGATGGTTTGGGAGGAAAAGGCATGGGTTTCTGAACCCAAGGTTCTCTTTCTTTACCATGTTTCCTAGCAACAAAGTCTCTCTTATCATAACGTTGATTCTTTGATTGTGGGTTATCAAGATCAACAGCAGGTTCAATTTCTACATCATTACCATTACTAGGTTGAGCATCATCATGAACATCATCTTTAACATTTTCAATAGGTTCATGTTCATTACCAGATTGTGTTTCAGCATCAGACATAGAGATATCATTTGTATTATCAGGTGGTTCAGCAATAGGTTCACTAGAAGTTTGCACAGTTCTATCATTTTTCTTTTTCTTCCTCTTGGAGGAACTAGGTATATCAGTATTATTTCTCTGAGAATCTTGCTTGATTCTCTTAGGGTGGCCTTCAGGATACAAAGGTTCCCGAGTCATTCTACCAGTTCTAGTAGCCACTCTAACAGCATAATCATTTTTCTTACTATTCATTTCAGCGAGTAATTCTTTTTGAGCCTTACGTACTTGTTCTACTTGAGTGGTAACCATAGAAGCATGTTTGCTAACAAGTTTAAGTTCACCTCTAATATTAGCCATATAATCACCCAAGCGTTTAATTATATAAGCATCTTGTTTTAATTGTCTACCAAAATAAGCATTGAAGTCGTCTTGCTTAAACATAAAGTTATCAAACTCATCCAAGCACTGACTAGCAATTTTAATAGGAGGGATTTCAGCTTTATCATATCTATAGAGAGAATTTAGCTTTACTACCTGTGTCGGGTTACCGGGATCTGGAGGTTCTACAATAAATAAAGGATCAAGACCATATGTTTCTTCAACAGCGGTATATTAAGACCATGTATTTCTTCAATAGGGGGTAAATTCTTAACATCTTCAGCTTTAATACCTTTTTCTTTGATAGATTTCTTTGCCTTTTGCATATCTTCGGGACTGAGAAATAGAACACCTCTCTTCTTCGGAGTTGGTTTAGGAATAGGCTCGATAATTGGAGCAGAGCTGGCTCGGGACACAGCTCGGGGAGGTGCCCAATTATTTTCATTTGTCAACATATTATTCAATATAATTTCAGCTTCATCCGTGTTCTTTCCACGAAAAGAGAACCAACACAACTATCCAGGTAATCTCTAGAAGCATCGGTTAGTCCATTATAAAAGATATCAAGTATTTCATGTTTCTTAAGAGGATGATCAGGAAAAGCATTAAGTAACTTGAGAAGCCTCCCCCAAGTTTGTGGGAGACTCTCTTCTTTAATTTGCACAAAGTTGTATATTTCCTTTAAAGCAGCTTGTTTCTTATGAGCGAGGAAATATTTAGCAGAGAAGTAAGGGCATCTCCGACCATTACGCGCATAAATAGAGCGGACAGGGGTGTGGCGCTAGTTAAATCCCACAGGCGACCTAGCTCGATCCACGCCCCCACGCGCCGGCCCAGGATGTGGAAAATTTAAACTTGGTCGTTCCGCTCTCAAAGACACCGCAAATCCGGCGATCGGACGTGATCGGCGTTACAAAAACAGAATCCGGCGATCGCGTGCGCAAGCGATTCACTTTCGGCGGTGTCGGCTCGAGCGTTAGCGAGTCGGCGTCGCGGGCTCGTCGGTCGGAGCTGCTTCGGTCTTTGAGCTGCGTCGGCGCAACCCGGCGGGCGATGTAAGGCGTCGTTCGGGCTTGGCGTCCGTGTGGTAAATGGGCGTCGTGGGCGTCGTCGGCGTTGCCGTCGGCAGCTCATTCAGATGAGGCCTCGCGCGCGGTACCACGCCTTGAGCTTCGTCGTTGCTTTCGGAGCATATCCGCCCGCCCATCGGAAAAAGCCATGTCGGTGTTCCTCTTCTTGGCGGCGTTAAATCCGGAGCGGTAGAGCTTGATGGCGTTGGTCTTCATTAGCGGCGACCACCGCGCCTCGGTCTTCTCTTCACGTGGGGCGGCCCGGGCACAGGCGTCGGCGAGCAATGCTCGATGGACTCCTGCAATTGCGGTTGCCGCGTCGGCGCATTTCCCCTTCTTTGCCGATTTGTTGCCGTCCGGCCGCCCCTCTGACGCGCCCGGAGTCACCGCGTCCGGCTTGTATGTCTCCTTGGCCTTGTCGAGGGCACGTCGGACTTCCGCCCACTTCTCGCACTTGTCAATGCGTTTGTAGACGTGGAGGTGCTTGAAGTCGGCGTCTTGGTTCTCGCCCGATACATGGCGAACATCGCAGCGTGCGCGGAGGGACGAACAGTTGGCGGGCGTGGGGACAAAGATATCTTGGCGAGCGGCGTCGTGCACGATCCTCAACTGGCGCCGCTCTCGGCGAAACGCGACATCCTCGGCGATTCCATGCCATTTGTTGCCGCCAACTGGACCGCCCCAATGGTTCGCCATCACCTTGGAGCCGCGCTGCATGTAAGACGCCTTTGAAGTAGGGGTCGACGAGCTTCCGCTTCGTCGAACTTCGCCAATCACGGTCGATCGTCTCAAGCTCTGGTTCGTGCCGGTGGTCGGGTCGAGGCAGACGACTTTCCAAGCTTCGGTGAGGCACTCCTCCTCCTTGGACGTCCACTTGATGCGCGGTTCGCCTGACCTAGCCACCCGCTTCTTCTTCTTCTTCCGGCGCCCCTTCGTTGGAACAGGAGCCGGCTCCTCCTCCTCCTCCTCCTCCTCCTCCTCATGTTCCTCCTCCTCCTCCTCGGGTTCCTGCGCGTCGTCGCCGTAGACGTAGCCGAGCTCGGCCTCCATGTTGCCGCTGTGGTCCACCACCTCGTCCTGGGTGGCGAACCCGAGACGGCGGCTGACGCGGCCGATCTGCCGCGATGATGATGTCGTCCATGTCGGCTCCCGTGTCGTCGGCGTCGCCGAAAGTGCGAAAAGGGTAGCGGTCCATGGTAGAGATGGAAGCGTCGGTGTGGGAGCGTGGCGGCGGCGGGTAGTTGTATGGAGGTCTTGCGCCAACGAAGGCGGCGTGCGTGTGGCGGGGTGACCATGAGGAAGGTCACGTTTGGATTGAACCCACCGTGCGGCGTCGCCCGTCGGCGTGGCCGGCGACGATGAACCCCATGGAGATCCGGCGCCTTGCGGTCCCGATGCGTCTGGCGTGGTGACGACGGGTGGATTAATCCCGCTGGTCGACCGATGAGGAAGACAACTGCGCGGCGTTGTCGCGGCCTTCTTGGCTATGGCCTGTTCCGCTGTCGGCGGTGATCGCCAGCGCTGAACTTCCACCCTCCACTCGGCGCTCGACAGGCCCGGTGGCCCGATGGCGGCGCCCTCGGCTTCTCGCCGGCTGAGCCGCAGGGCGATCGGTTACAGCCTGCATGGCGTACTTCTTCGGCGGCATGGCGTACTTCTTCGCGGTGAGCGGGAGGGGGTTTGGCGGGAGAAAGGGAGAGAATGGTGGGAGGAAGGCGAGCGAGCGGGAGAGATGCGAGGGAAAAGCGTCAAGAAACGACGGGAAAAGGCCCTCGGGTCGCCTCCAGGGCGGGCCCACGCGCCTTTTTCGCTTGTGCCGGTTCCCCGCGCCCCAGGCGCTGGTTCGACTTTGGGTCCGCCGGCACCAGTTTTGGCCCGAGCCGTGAAAAGGGCTTCTGGGCGCCGGGGCCTTTTTTTGGCACCGGCGCGGCAAAATCGCCTGGGGAGGGCCTGTTGGGGGCGCGGCTGGAGATGCCCTAATAAATCATATCCTGGGGACTACACACACAACCAGGATCAAGAGAATTAAAACATATCTTAGCATCACCCTTTAATGAGAGCGGAAATATTTTGAGTATATAAAAGTAGCGAGATCTCTCATCATTAGTGAATAGGGTGGCTATATTATTTAATTTAGTAAGATGTGCCACAACAGTTTCATATTCATAACCATGGAAAGGATCAGATTCAACCAAAGTAATTATATCAGGATCAACAGAGAATTCATAATCCTTATCGGGAACACAAATAGGTGAAGTAGCAAAAGCAGGGTCAGGTTTCATTTTATCTTTAAGAGATTCTTTGTTCCATTTAGCTAATAACCTCTTGAGCTCATATCTATCCTTGCAAGCTAAAATAGCGGCAGAAGATTCCATATCAAAAACATAACCCTCAGGAATAACAGGCATATTTTCATCATCACTTTCATCATTATAATCAGATTCAATAATTTCTTTCTCTCTAGCCCTAGCAATTTGTTCATCAAGAAATTCACTAAGGTGCACAGTAGTATCAGGCATAGAAGCAGTTTCATCATAAGTATCATGCATAGTAGAAGTGGCATAATCAATAACATGCGACATATCGGAATGAATAGCAGAAGCAGGTTTAGGTGTATAAGCTTACTCATAACGAAGGTGAATCAAGTGCGAGCTAGATGGCAGTTCCTTAACTCCCCTCGTAGTTGAGGGATAAATTGTTATCTTAAGCGTCTTTCAAGTTCTTCATAGTGTCCAGCAGATATAAATCCCAAGTGACTCAAAGAATAGAGCTATGCTCCACAGCATGGCATTGAAAAAAGGTCTTGATAACCCACAAGTATAGGGGATCGCATAGCAGTTTTCGAGGGTAGAGTATTCAACCCAAATTTATTGATTCGACACAAGGGGAGCCAAAGAATATTCTCAAGTATTAGCAGCTGAGTTGTCAATTCAACCACACCTGGAAACTTAGTATCTGCAGCAAAGTGTTTAGTAGCAAAGTAATATGATAGTGGTAGTAGCGGTAACAAAAGAGTAGTGCAAGCAATAGTAAATATTTTTGGTATTTTGTAGTGATTGTAACGATAGCAGCGGGAAAGTAAATAAGCATAAACCAATATATGGAAAAACTCGTAGGCACCGGATCAGTGATGGATAATTATGCCGGATGCGGTTCATCATGTAACAGTCATAACATAGGGTGACACAGAACTAGCTCCAATTCATCAATGTAATGTAGGCATGTATTCCGAATATAGTCATACGTGCTTATGGAAAATAACTTGCATGACATCTTTTGTCCTACCCTCCGTGGCAGCGGGGTCCTAATTGAAACTAAGGGATATTAAGGCCTCCTTTTAATAGAGAACCGGAACAAAGCATTAGCACATAGTGAATACATGAACTCCTCAAACTATGGTCATCACCGAGAAGTATCCCGATTATTGTCACTTCGGGGTTGTCGGATCATAACACATAATAGGTGACTATAGACTTGAAAGATAGGATCAAGAACTCACATATATTCATGAAAACATAATAGGTTCAGATCTGAAATCATGGCACTCGGGCCCTAGTGACAAGCATTAAGCATAGAAAAGTCATAGCAACATCAACCTCAGAACATAGTTGATACTAGGGATCAAACCCTAACAGAACTAACTCGATTACATGATAAATCTCATCCAACCCATCACCGTCCAGCAAGCCTACGATGGAATTACTCACGCACGGCGGTGAGCATCATGAAATTGGTGATGGAGGATGGTTGATGATGACAACGGCGATGAATCCCCCTCTCCGGAGCCCCGAACGGACTCCAGATTAGCCCTCCCGAGAGGTTTTAGGGCTTGGCGGCGGCTCCGTATCGTAAAACGCGATGATTTCTTCTCCTCTATTTTTTTCTCCCCAAAAGCAAATATATAGAGTTGGAATTGGCGTTGGAGGAGGTCTAGGGGGCCCACGAGGTAGGGGGCGCGCCCTAGGGGGGGCACCCCCACCCTCGTGGACAGGGTGTGGGCCCCATGGTCTTCATCTTTGGCGAGGATTTTTTATTATTTATTGTAAGGTATTCCGCGGAGTTTCAGGTCATTCCGAGAACTTTTGTTTTCTGCACATAAAACAACATCATGGCAATTCTTCTGAAAACAGCGTCAGTCCGGGTTAGTTCCATTCAAATCATACAAGTTAGAGTCCAAAACAAGGGCAAAAGTGTTTGGAAAAGTAGATACGACCGAGACGTATCAGCTACCGTCCACCGCACCGGAGTTGTTCCTGCTACGCCGTCATTCGCCGCCTCGGATCTGCTTCCCCTCCGCTGACATACGGCCACGGCAACACAGTCAATAATTTGGTCGTGGGTTCGTCCAAGCCTGCACCCTCCTCCGAAACATCGGTTCCCCTTGCAAAAAGAAGAAGATCGCCGCAACATGTGGAGGAGACGACGCCGGCGACCGAAAATGGTACTCCTCTTCCCTTATTCGTGCAAATCTTATGTGTCTGCTTGCACGGTATTCATCCCACCGAAGACACTAGTTGACCGCTTCTTCTTGACACTAGATGTTCCTAGTAACTCGCGATGCACAAGGTTTCTCCTCATATCCTATTTCACCTTAGCTAGAGGTCCGTCGCCCCCCTGGATTTCAATTCCTGGTCAGTTGATTCCCAATTAACGGAATCATTCCCCGGCGTAACAGGCGTTAGTCCGCCTACTACGCTAGGGAAGTAGCGCCTCAGTGTTTATCTTAGGGGCGTGTGG
The DNA here is from genome assembly GCA_021605145.1 of Aegilops bicornis. Classification (NCBI taxonomy): domain Eukaryota; kingdom Viridiplantae; phylum Streptophyta; class Magnoliopsida; order Poales; family Poaceae; genus Aegilops; species Aegilops bicornis. The sequence continues at coordinate 232,401,528 of CM038670.1, read as the reverse complement.
GGCCTAGATCTGCTGGCGCCTGATCTGGAGGTCAGTCGGGATTAAAGGATGTCCTGGGGGCGCTGCCAAGCACGACGGTGGTGTGAGGTCGAGGGAAGGGCGGGGCGGCGGAGGCAGGGGTCTGGGCCGGTGGTCGCTGGCAGTTCAAGAAAGATCATCAACAGTGAGTGGCGGAGGTAGACGAAGGCCATCTGCCCGTTCCTTGTAGATCGGGCGGTTCACAAAAAAATCGACTGACCTATTTATTTTCAGTCGACTGTTATCTCGATAGGACCACATGTGGTGGTGTGCTGGAGGAGTACCTGCATTTTCTGTGCTAATATATTACAAAATCATACGAAGTAGAATCTAATTTTGTTTTTTTTTACTATATACTGCAAGGCAACACCCTCACAATCCTTTATTAATAACTAAAAAAAGAAGTATAGTTACAAGTTTACAAATTTACAGGAAAAGAGAAGAGATACTTACAAGAAAAGGATCTAAGAAAGGTTAGCTATCCAAGACAGTAAACTATCTTTATATTTACATCTAATCCTATGAGACATAAGAGAAATGTCATGGATAAAGTTCATTCTCCAAGCTCTGAAAGAAGGTTGCTCATTTTTGAAGATTTTCCCATTCCTTTGTGTCCAAATATTCCAAGTAGTAGTGAAGACAACCTCAGTGAAGAAAGGATGACCGAAATCCCTCCTAACTGTTTGAGCCATCTCATATGTGGTTTGGTTCGGTTGAGCGGACCAAGAAATCCCAAGATAGTTCCAAACCCTTTGGCTAAAATTGCAAGGAAAGAAAAGATGAGCCCGATCCTCATGTTGTGCAAGGTTGCATAACACACATGTGCCATCCTAGATGCTCCAATGAAGACGTTGCATCATATCCTTAGTGTTCAAACGATCCATTAAGAGAAGCCAGCCAAACACTTTGAACTTGAGCGTGCATGCACACTTCCAAATCCATTTGAAGATGGGGTCAACCACTAGGTGTGAGAAGCAAGAGTCATAGTATATCTTTGACATAAAAACACCAGACTTCGAAGGCCACTTCCAAATGTCTTTGCTCTCACCATCCAGATTGATCAAAGGCAGCAGGGCCTGGAGCTGTGTGAATTCCGAGTAGGCCTCCTGTGACAGAGGCAAATGGAAATGATCCAAGACATCATGCCGCTCCATAAACTCCTTGACAGTGATTGCATCATCAATTACAAATGAATGTAGCCTCAGGAATCAGTCGTGTAAAAGGACAACATGATTTCCCAGCTGCCAACGGTCGAGCCAAAAAAGCACCATGTCGCCAACATGAACTTGTGGAACAACTAGCTTGCAGAAATTAGGATATAAACGCATGACAACACGCCACCAAAAGGAGCCACAGTTCTGGGTGCTTTGAGGTGGTCACGATGCATAATAAGTGTCCCAAATTAATGATACCGAAGGCACGTCCACTTTATTATAGAACTTGAAGAGATGCTTTAGTAACAAAGCCTCATTTTGAATGCCCAAGTTAAGAACACCCAAACCACCGAATTTCTTAGGGCGACAGACTAAATCCCAAGCAACCAATGATTGACATGGGTTATCCGTGTTGCCTCTTCATAGACATTGCCTCATGATTCGCTCTAACTGCTGCAAAATGCCCTTGGGAAGATATAAGGTACACAAGAAGTATATTGGCATGGAGCACAACACCGACTGTAGAAGTTGTAGTCGGCTTCCTTGATTTAGCAGGCATGAGGAAGCAGATAAGCGTCGCTCAACACGATCAACCAGAGGCAGCAGATCATAGATTGTAGGCCTGGAAGTTCCCATTGGCAATCCTAGATACGTGAATGGCATTGACCCAACATCGCATCCGAGCAAAGAAGCCACCCTAGCACCTTCCGCATCAGTCATATTTATTGGAATGAGTGAGGACTTACTAAAGTTTACATGTAATCCTATTGACGCCGCAAATGTGTCAAGCATCTCCTTGAAAGCAATAAGCTGATCATTGATCGCAGGCAGAACAATTAAAGTGCCGTCAGCATATTGTACGATCGGGTAGTCGCTAGAGCTGGTTGGGATTGGCACTAAGAGGATGTTCCTGGAGCACATCTCGTTGACTACAGATTGCAATAAATCAACCGCAATCACAAAGAGAAACAGTGAGAGAGGATCCCCCTGACACACGCGCGTTCTACAAACAAAGTGATTGCCCGCACACTGTTGAGAAGCACAGAAGAAGATCCCGTAGACAATATACTATTGATCCATCCAGTCCACCGGGAATCAAAACCCTTGCATTGTAAAATTCTGAGAATAAGTTCATGCTCAATTGTGTCGAAGGCCTTCATGAAATCCAGCTTAAAGAGGACGATGGGTCGCTTCGAGGCTTTGCATTGGTGTATATACTCAAAACACTAGGCCAGGCAATCTTGGATAGAACAACACCGAAGAAAACCATATTGATTGCGGTGGATGCATCTGAGTATCACTTTCTGAAGGCGGTTAGCAAGCAACTTAATTAAAAACTTCAAGCACATGTTGGTCAACGAGATGGGCCGAAAGTCTCCGACAACTTCAGGGCTCAGCTTTTTGGGGATCAGAGTAATTAATGAAGTGTTAAGACATTCCAAATTGCATCTGCCCTCATAGAACTCCTTCACAAGTTGCATGAAGTCCTCCTTTAGGATTGGCCAACACTTCTTTAAGAACAGACCAGAAAAACCATCGGGACCAGGAGCATGATCCGGTGGCATGTTCTTAATGACAGAATATAATTTTGTTTGCCATGCAATGTTGTAGAGCTATCATATGACTCCTGTCATTTATTTTTCAGCCACCTGCTATCTACTAATTTTACAGTGCACTAGTTCTGCACACACTTCACCCATACTCTCACTATTGTGTTTTTATGCAAGGGTATTTCAGACCCTGCCTTGTGAAGCGAAAGAGAAGAGAGAAGTCGCTCGGCGTGGCACGCGGCTAGGCGGACACGTTTCAAGACTTTAAAGGGTGTAGTGTCGTGAGATGGAGATGGGGAACGTAGCTTTGGAGTTGATGATCTCGCTCGCCGTGAACCACCATCCCAAGTGCTTGCTTTAACTTCATGGTGTCATATGTGGTTGCATGTTGCATATGGTGTCTAGCTTGTATTCGAAAGGCCGAAGTCGGTATTTATCAAGATAAGGAAAGATATTTTTTACATGAACCACCATCCCGGGAGCACCAGAAGACAAATAGCTAGTCAGGGCACTGGCCGAGCCAGTGACAAGCCCAACAGACATGCATCACCTGGAAGCCAACTAAAAAGCCACGATGGTGGCGAAGCAGCCCTCCTCCCACCAGGCTCTCAGGTCCTAGATGATCGTGCTCATCACTCCAGACGGATGTCTAGCTTGTATTGCTTCCAATTTGGTTAAATTGCATCTGCTTAGCTTACACAATATACCTTTGAATATGACACGCCTTCCTGTTTTTGGTACATACTAGTACATCTGTCTATTAACCATGTTCTTACATCAAACTAATGTTCTTGTGTATCCCTCATCAATCACTTATGATGAGGCAGTCAGGCCAGTGGACTACTGTGATAAAAGATCCTCATTTAAAGAATGCAGCGTCAGCCTCCCCACATGATTCTCAAGAAATAGCAAGGCTAGATGAAGATAGTGAACGTAACTCTATAGTTGATTACCACATTTCCCCTACACTAGCATCGCAGGTGCTTGCTCTAACTTGGCAGTGTGATATGTGGTTGCATGTTGCATATGGTGTCTATATTGTAATTCTTCTAATCTGGTTAAATTGCATGTGCTACTCTACTTAGTTTATACATTATACCTGTTAATGTGACATGCCTTCCTGTTTTTTTACATAGTACATCTGTCTATTAAGCATGTCCTTACATAATACTATTTTTTTGTATCCCACATAAATCAATATGACGAGACACCTTCAAAGATATGCGATTGTGATATTAGTTGCATCTTTCATATGATTTATAGCATGCGCTGCTTCTAATTTGTTGAAATGCCATTTATGATGGGACGCTTTTAACTTGGCAGAGTCATATTGGTTGCATCTTTCATGTAGTGTCTAGCTTGCATTGCTTCTTATTTGTTGAAATGGTTTCTGCTTAGTTTACACAAACCATTGTGAATATGCCATGTCGTCCTGTTTTTCGTATTATTCCATCCTGGAATCATGTGTTTGCCTTACATCAAAGTAGTGATTGTCAGTATCATGCATGAATGAGTCCTGAAGAGTGAATATTATTGCTTTTTTGTCGGTTTTACTTGACAATTCAAAATCAATAAAGCGGAAGGAAGTTAACAAGTCAGCGAATGAAGGTGCTCCTTCCAAACGGAGGGCCTCTATAGATTCTACTCCTCCACACCCCCCCCCCCAAGATGATTTCCAAGACAACACATGCATAGACACTCAACGTAGTTGTGTTGGTGATGATCACGTCTCCTGTAACGCCCACGATGCGGCTATATCTCTCACGTGTCGAGGCACGACTTAGAGGCATAACCGCATTGTAGGTTTTGTCGCAAGAAGGGTCATCTTCACACAATCCCATGTACTGAATAAGAAAGGGATAAAAGAGTTGGCTTACAATCGCCACTTCACACAAATAACAAGTTAAACATACATCATCCAGAGTACAATCAAAGGTCCGACTACGGAACCAAAATAAAAAGAAGACAACCCCAAATGCTAGATCCCCGATAGTCCCAACTGGGCTCCAGTACTGATCATCAAGAAATGAAACATAGTAACGATCAAAGGTCCTCCTCGAGCTCCCACTTTAGCTCGGTTGCGTCACCTGCACCGGTATCTTCGGCACCTGCAACTGTTTTGGTAGAATCTGTGAGTCACGAGAACTCAGCAATCTCACACCCGCGAGATCAAGACTATTTAAGCTTATGGGTAGGAAAGGGGTAATGAGGTGGAGCTGCAGCAAGCACTAAGCATATATGGTGGCTAACATACGCAAATGAGAGCGAGAAGAGAAGCAACGCAACGGTTGTGAATCTAGAAGTGATCAATAAGTGATCCTGAAACTACTTACGCACAACCATAACACAAGAACCGTGTTCACTTCCCGGACTCTGCCGAGAAGAGACCATCGCGGCTACACACGCGGTTGATGTATTTTAATTAAGTCAAGTGTCAAGTTCTCTACAACCAGACATTAAAAAATTCCCATCTGCCACATAACCGCGGGCACGGCTCTCGAAAGTTTATACCCTGCAGGGGTGTCCCAACTTAGCCCATCACAAGCTCTCACGGTCAACGAAGGATATTCCTTCTTTCGGGAAGACACGATCAGTCTTGGAATCCCGGTTACAAGACATTTCGACAATGGTAAAACAAGACCAGCAAAGCCGCCTGATGTGCCAACAAATCCCGATAGGAGTTGCACGTATCTCATTCTCAGGGCACACCGGATGAGTCAAGCTACGAGTAAAACCAGGCCTCGAGTTTCCCTGAGGTGGCCCCGCAGGCTGCTCGGTTCGGACCAACACTTCGAGAAGCACTGGTCTGGAGGGGGGGGGGGTTAAAATAAAGATGACCCTCGGGTTAATTACTCCCAAGGGAAATGTAATAGGTTGTTAGGCAAATGTAAAACCAAGGTTGGGCCTTGCTGGAGGAGTTTTATTCAAAGCGAACTGTGAAGGGGTTCCCATAACACCCAACCGCATAAGGAACGCAAAATCAAGGAACAAAACACCGGTATGACGGAAACTAGGGCGGCAAGAGTGGAACAAAACACCAGGCATAAGGCCGAGCCTTCCACCCTTTACCAAGTATATAGGTGCATTAATTAAAATAAGAGATATTGTGATATCCCAACATATCCATGTTTCAACATGGAACAATCTTCATCTTCGCCTGCAACTAGCAACGCTATAAGAGGGGCTGAGCAAAAGCGGCAACAAAGCCAAACAACGGTTTGCTAGGAAAGGATGGTTAAAGGCTTGACATGGCAATATGGGAGGCATGATAAACAAGTGCTAGGTAGAGTGACATAGCGATAGAGCGAACAACTAGCAAGCAAAGATAGAAGTGATTTCGAGGGTATGGTTATCTTGCCTGAGATCCCGCAAGGAAGAAGAACGAGTCCATGAAGAAGACAAACGGACGTAGTCGAACGAATCCTCACAACTCCGGAACTAAACCGAAGCTAAGGAGAGAAGCAAACCGGAAATAAACAAACAACATGATAAACAACCATCACATAAACATGGCATGATGCACAATGAAGTATGATGCATGTCCGATTCAATGAGCATGGCATGGCAAAGTGCAACAAACAACATTACAAATTAAGTGTTGCTCAATATGCAACGACTTGCATATTGACGGAACACCACATTCAAGTTATTTAGTTTGCTCTCGTTTAGAAACAAGACAAGATTAAATGTTGGTTAACATGGCAAGAGGTGAAGCAAACATCAAACAATATTTCCGGAAAATCCCCATATGCATATATAGCAATTTAAAGGAAACAACAATTATAAACATTTTTAAATGTTGTTATCATGATGCGGATGACAATGCAAGTTTTATGCCATTTTATGAAAATGTTGACATGAGCATGTTATGAAGCATTTGTCACCGTGGTGAAAAGAAAGGGTGTCACGGCGACGAATCCGAAAATGATGCCACGCAACATATCTGTTCCATAGCTCATGGAGATACCGGTGCAAAAGGAAGTGTGGCGGGAGCGTGTCATGCAAGGATGATGGGGTGATCCGGCCGACCGGGTTCCACGTGTCGATGACAAGGCAACGAGGAACATGCAAGAAACAACTCGGACACGGTGCAAACACAAGCATCTCATACAACATGCATTTGTTCATGGCGGTCGTCCCTGCGGTTATACCTTCGAAGCATACGTTTCGGGGCGGACGGGTTCGAAGTGGAAGTAGTTGTTCACGGGTCATCGTGGGAAGTAGTGGCACACGTGGCGCCGTAGTGAAAGTAGTTGTACTCCCTCCGTTTTTATTTACTCTGTATATTAAAGTTGACTGAAGTCAAACTTCGTAAAATTTGATCAAGTTTATAGAAAATAATATAGACATTTATCATAATAAATCTATACGATGTGAAAGTACATTCAATAATAAATCTAATATTGTTGATTTGTTGTTGTATATCTTAATATTTTTGTTTATAAACTTAACAAAGTCAGAAAGTTTCGACTTCACCAAAGTTTAATATGCGAACTAAATAAAAACGGAGGGAGTACATGATAGCAACAGTAGTCGAACTTGGCGAACCGGAGGGGTACACTTAAGTCGTCGTGGGAACTTGATGAATCCGAGGTCTTCGAGGTCGAAGGTAGTTGTATGTTTCATAGTGGAACTTGACGGATCCGAGGACTCCGGCGTAGTGGTACACGCCCGTAGATGAACTTGACGGGTCATCGTCATCCTGATACTTGACGTCCTCTTGGTCTCGGCAGAGATGAAACGGAACGCAACGGTTGTGCCGTTGTGGTACTTGGCGTCCAGGGCTTCGCGGGCCATCATGCTGTACTTGGCGTTCGGTGCGGTGGTCGTTTGGGCGCCGTATGTCGTGGTACTTGGCGGTCTTGATGATTCCAAGGGTCTCGGTGGAGGCCATGGCACTCCCTGATGGCACCGAGGTGGTCTAGCAGCTACTTGGCAGTAAAACAGTCCAAATGGCCGAAAGAAACCAACCGCAACCGAAGGCAACAGGGCCGCGGACCTGGAGCTCCGGGTGCTCACCATTGCGGAAGGAGGTACGAAGGCGCGGCGGCGGCCTGCTGCAAGGTCGGGGACGCGAGCATCCATGGAGTCGGGCTATGGGGCGACGAGGAGGAGGCGGGTCGATGCGGAGGTGTAGAGGCGAGGCAGAGGCGCGAGGGGCGCAGGAGGATGGCCGGGGTGCACGGAGCGGCGACGGTCACCGGAGGCGAGGACGCGGGGTCGAGGCAGAGGCGACCGGCGGGGCAGGAGTAGAGCAGCAACCGCGGCGGGACTTGCGCCTCGATGAAGAGCAGCAGCAGCGAGCGGCTCCAGGAGAGGGCGTAGAGGAAGGAGCTCCGGTGCGGTTCCCGTTCGTCTTGGTCGCCGGTCGGCACCGCGTGGAGGAGCAGGGGGAGTGGCGGTCAGGGACGGGGCAAGGGCGCGGGGAGCTCCTCTCCCTGGCGATGCGTGTGTTGCGTGTGGCGGCGCAGGAGGGAGAGATCGATGGGAGATGAGGGGAACGAGCAGGGGGGCTAGGGTTACGGCGGGGCGCGGCTGGGCCTAGGTGAAGATGGACCCGCTCAGTGGGCTGAGGGGAGCAGGGCGGACTGGCTGGCCTAGGCCCAAGAGGCCTGGCTGGGCTCTCTCTTCTCTCACTCTCTTAAGCAGAAAAAATAGAGAGAGTTCAAAAGAATTAGAAGAGGCCATGATCAAGAATAAAATGGTGCGACATATTTGTAAGGCTTTATGGAATATTTCCGACCCAACAAAATGGTTCCAACAAAATAGGGGAAGTTAAATCCAAAATTATTTAACTTGCACCGAAGGAGTTTGAATGGAGTCTAAACTTTAGGTGTGTCCAAAAATGTTAAGAATTTAGGAAGAGCCTCGATAAAAGGAAAAAGAATTATTGGCAAGGTTAGAGAGTCAAAAATTGAAGACGAAAATACCAAGGGATTTAACATGCAAGTGTGTTGTTGTAAATTCCAAATCAATGGAGTATTTTAATATAGCTCCCTAATAATATTGAGAGACTTTTATATGTTGTAAAGAGAAACCACCGTGTGCATTTCCCTCGATTTAAATAGATCAACGCTCTACGCAATTTATTTAGTTGAGTTTTAAAAAATTAAATGACATGATGGCATGATGACATGATGGAATGCAAAATAAATAGAGCAAGCAAAATGAAACACACGGTGATCACGAAATATATGGAAGTCTTCTGGAGCGTCGGTCTCGGGGCATTACAACACTCCACCACTAAATGAGGATCTAAGGATGGCACCGGGGAGAAACGGAAGAAGAAAGAGGTAAATCTAAGATGCTTCTATGACAAACGAGTGAAACCAACCTTGAGAGGTTGAACAAATTGAAAGAAGAATACAATGGAGATGAACAAGATTGCAAACACTCCGTTGGGCAAGGGGAACAAGGAATATGATGAGAACCAAGAGCTTAGGGGGCAAGATAGAGTTTGAAGCCACTCTGATTGAAATTAGCTGGACAAGGAATTAGAATAAAAGAATTCGGGCAGCACTCCAGTTGAAAAGATGCGCAAGACTTGATAAGATGAAAGAACTTGAATGAGAGCACAACACTCCGGTTAAATGGGTAAGCAAGAAAAGAACACGATCCTCACAATTCAAGATGATGAGTGAAGAGAGCAACATCACCATGCCTCCGAAAGAAGAAATAGAAGATAGATCATTGGAATAAAGGAATGGAGAAGAAAATGCCAACTTCTGCCACAAATTATCTTGGAAAGCACCCTTCCAAGAAGGTTAGAACGGAGTTGTTGGAAAACCAACAACGAAAGGATAAGCTTGTAGTGGGCTTATGGAAAAGACCTCAAAATTTGAGTTGCAATTCTGCCACTAACGAAAACAAATAATATAATTGATAACACCAGTGAGATGAAACACTTCTCCCACCAAGGTGATAGAGAGATAACTTGGATCATTGGGATAACACCACAATAGCAACATTCCTCAGGGAAAGCTTTAGGTGAAATCTTTACCAAGATAACTCCAATGGAGGGATTGATAGGTTGAGACCATCTCCTGAACGAAGAGAAAATGATGGATTTAAAATATCTCATTCTTGACAACTTGAATCGCGAAGGGAAATTTTCAAGAATGATATAACACCATCTCAAGAGATAAGGTAGAAAGAATTGCACTTCGGAATGCAAGATGAAGAATACTTGAACTCCTCAAAACAAACATGCACTACTAGGGAAAAGCCCATACACAGAATCTTACCAACAGCGCTCCTCAAAATACAACGCTACTGCTATTTAGCAGCAGCTTGTGATAGCAAAACGCGCTGCTGAAAGGAAAATAGCGGTAGCGCTTCCATGCCAAACCGCGCTACTGCTCAAATTGCCATGACCTCGCAACCCAGCTAGTTATAGCGATGGCGCTATCTTGAACAGCGCTCTTTGCTATAGAAGTTAGCAACAGCGCCGCTTCTAAGAAAATCGCCACTGCTACGATCAGCCCACAAGTTTAGTCCCACCTCGCTCCACGAGCAGGTGTTTACCACCTTAAATATGTTACTTACAAACTATCACAACCAGTTGGTCTTCTTGAACTCTATGTGTAGAATTTGTGGCGCAATATGAGTCCTCTCCAGTTCCTACCGGAGTGGACTCATATTGACAATTCAGATTGTACACAAAAAGATCATTGATGGCCAATGTATTTTTTTGATGCGTGCTTAGACTTAGCAGTAGCGTTTTTCCGTAAAATGCGCTATAGCTACTTTAGCTATAGCGCGGTTCCTAAAGTGCGCTACTACTAGTTCAACTTAACCCCGCTCAAAATTTCACTAAGTCCTCCTCCCCCTGTTCCCCTACTCCTCTATCGCCGCCGCCCGAGCCCGAGCCTGCCTCACCGGGCCACGCCGAGGCCGACCTCAACCTCACCGCCGCCGCCCGCCGCTCTCAACCTCATCGTCGCCGCCGCCTCCCCCACCCCCTCCGCTCTCGACCTCACTGCGCCGCTCTTGACCTCACCATCGTCCGCCGCCGCCATCCTCCATCCGCCACCGAGGTACTCCCTCCTTCCGTGCCTCCTCCTCCCACCGCGCCCTCCTCCCTCCTCCTCCCACCGTGCCCTCCTCCCTCCGCCTGCAGCCGCCCCCTCCTCCCTCCTTCGTCGGCCCTCCTCCCATCGCCTCCCTCCTCCTCCTCCGCCGCCCGCTCCCCTCCTCTCTCCTCCCTCCTCTGTTGTCTCGTTCTTGCAAACCGTAGGTGTTTTGAATAAAATAGAAGTAAGAAAATTTAGGGTAGAACTAGGGTAGTAGAATTTTTAGCAAGTGTTTAATAGAAAATAGTTTATTTAGTAAGTGATTAATATAACTAGTTTATTTATATTAGGTACTTAATTGAACTAGTTTATTTGGTAAGTGCTTAATAGAACTATTTTATTTATAGTAAGTGCTTAATAGCACTAGTTTATTTAGTAAGTAGTTAATAAAACTAGTTTATTTAGTGTTAGGATTATATATAAGATATTTTCAAATGGTTTTTTTAGTAGTAGTAGATGTTAATTACTAGTAGTGATGGTACTAGTCAACTAGGGCAGTATGATTAGTAGTAGTTGTAGTTGAACTACTTTAGTTGTAGTTGAACTACTTTAGTTGTAGTTGAACTAGTTTAGTAAGTAAATTAATAAACTAGTTGAACTAGTTGAATTAATAGAACTGATGTATTTTTAGTAAGATAATTAATATAACTAGTTGAGCTACTTTATTTTTAGAAAGAACTAGTTTTTAGTAAGATAATTAATATAACTAGTTGAACCACATATTCTATTTATACTAAGTTTATATTTAGTAAGAACTAGTTGAATTAATAAAACTAGTTGAACATGTCATATTTGTTGTTATTTTTTAGTTTAAGCAATTATTCGGGATGTATTAGTGATAACTTATACGGTTTTTGCTTTTGCAGAAATCAAGGAGCCCTCCATCATCCCCGCCGTCGTCCCTGGCCACCGACCCCCTCCGACATCGAGGTGAGACCAGCCAAATATCCATGTATATCTTTTGTTGCTCAAATAGGATATGTGGTTGCCCAAGTGGCCGTTCATGTTCAGTTTACACCTCCGAGTGGCCTATGTTTTGCGTGAGTGTTGATTAATTTCCGTTCTGGCAAATTTCAGGCGCTCGATATGTCCTTTTTTAGCAAAGGTCATGCCGGATTTTTCCGTGAATTCTGGCATGACTTGTGCTAGAATATGTAGGAAATATCGAGTGGCCTGGATTTTCTCGAAAAATAATGATCTAATTTATGTTTTTAGTACATATATTTAATTGTACAAGTTTAATCTTTGAATTATGAACGAGGAAATGTCGTACGGACGACGGCCTCTCCGGGGAGTGGGTGCCACGACGATCGAGGTATGTGCGACAAAAGTGCGTTGAGTCGACGAAGATCGGCGCTCAAAGATTAAGCTCGAGGAGACCTTCGATGTTGAAACGGCATGCGCAACAACGACAAGAGTTTTTTAAGTAATTAAGCATGACTTCAACTATTTCAACGCCAAATTTTCATCTTTTACAATTCGACTAGCTTATCCCATGCCATGCAAGATGCTATGTCTTGAGAGGATGGGTTTTGAAGACCATGAAAATTTTGAAACAAAGAAAATACACCTAAGGACCCATCATGATATGGATTTTGAAGTAAATCTGTACAATGCTCAGAGCGTAACCAATTTTGGTTGCCAAAATTGGGAAGCACTTTGCAAAATGTATGGTTTTTATGAGGGTATGATTGTCACCATCGATCTTGTTGATACGCTTCCGATTCTACCGCAATGTGAGTTTCTCAAACATAGTTATTAACTAATTTATATTGTTTATTTCAAAATAGTTGACAACTTATTTCCATTGACAGCTTATTTTGAATCTTCAAAGAATGTGCAGAAGATGGTAGACAAAACCCACTACAGTGGTGGCTCCGAATTAACTTATAAGGAGAAAAATCATTTGATCGCATTTTGTACTTTCTTTGAGAATTACAATACCTATTATCGAACTCCTCCAAATTATGGTGAATACGTGCCACTAGTGCACGTGTTGAACCACGATAACTTCTATGGAGATACCTGGTAAGATTTTTACTATTACGACATCCGTGCATCTTTTGCATACTTCCAAAACTAGTACATCATTGCTAACTATGAAGTCATTACTATGTTTTTCAACAGAAAATCTCGATGGATTGTGTGCCTCATCTGATGTATTATAATGGTCGCCTTGAAGTTCTGAACATACAGCCAGGTCATCCTACGGATCTCACCTGTGCATATCAGATTTCTAGAACCGGTGAACACATGCTAATCAAAGAATGGAAAAAATGTTTGGACATTCGCAAGGAGGTTCTTGGAAGTAACATTGCGAAAGGCAAGAATTGGAGACAGGATAATCTCCATTCTCCATAATGGAGAGTCGGGGCTATCTTGTTTTTGCTATTTTACCTTAGAGAATATAGTAGGTCCTAAGAGAATGTAGTAGGTCCTATGAGGTACAATATGTTTATTATGTGATACAATGTGTTAGAGTTGATGATGAGGAGTACTTGTGATTACGACTAGTGACCAATTTGCTATGTGATGTCTCATTGATGAAAACGATGATCTTGAGGAGGTGTTATATGACAATGATGTATTATGATGATAAGTTGTTAATGATATGATAATGATGATGATATTTATTATATCATTGGTGAAAGAATCATGGATTAGTTTCAAGTGGATGTCCATCCACTTGAAACTAGTCCACTGATTGTTTCACCTACTCATTATGATGTAAAACAGTCTCTAAATTCGGTTGTATGAAAACTTGTGTAAAGGTGTATGAAATACAACATTAAATAAAAAAGAAATAAAATACTAAATAATAGTAGTAGCGGGCAGGAGGAGCGCTACTACTAATTACTAGCATTGCTCAGAGAAGCGCTACTACTAGATCATTTTAGCAAGAAGCCTTAGTCCAGACGCCATCGCTAAGCTTTAGTCAGAAGCGCCTTATCAAGGCGCTCGGTCAAGGCCATCGATAGGCCTAAAACCCGCGCTGCTGCTAGGCTTTTCCCTAGTAGCGATGTGTTGAGCACTCTGTTTAATTTTAGAGTATAGCTTGGTGGATCATAACTCCGAGAGAAATCTTGACGAACAATTGAAGAATGAAAGGAATCCTTGACGAACCACCATGTAGAGCCTCCATGAAGAACTCTGGTAATAAAGGATGATAAAGGAAAGAGAAGTTGAGAGCACAAGGTGAAGCCTTGCGATGATTTAGATGGAGCTTCGCGACGAGATAATGCGGAAAACATGGAACTCCGGAAGAAGATGAACAACATATAACTGAGAAATTGATGTCACGAACAAACTCTGGTAGAAAAGAATTAAACACTTGGATGAAACAAGAATTAGAATTATGTTATGCGTATCGTTCACCAATTAAAATTGATGACAACCAATGGATTTGGCATACTACTTATTCTTCTTGAAAAGATTGAAAGAGATATAGCCATACTTGGGAGTGTGATATAGGTTACATCTCACATTCTTTTCTAGCTTGTACCACTTATAATTTGTTGAAATGGCACTTAGGACGATATAGTTTTAACTTGGTAGAGTGATATTCGTTGCATCTTTCATATGGTGTCTAGCTTTCATTGCTTATATTTGTTGAAATGCCTTCTGCTTAGTTTACACATCATACCTGTGAATATGCAATGTTGTCCTTTTTTCTTACACATTCAATCGTCCTATTATGCGGTCGCCTTACGTTAAAGTAGTGCTCGTCAGCATCCTGCATCAATGAGTTCTGAAAAACGAATTTTTATTCATTTTTCTTGTGGTTTTGACTTGACAAGGCAATAAAATTAAGAAAGAGGAAGGAAAAAAATAAGGCAGGGACTGATGGCGGTCTTCCGGCGAAACCGGCATCCGAGGTGCTTTCTCTAGCTTGGCAGTGTGATACTGTTAACTTGGCAGAGCGATATTTGTAGCATCTTTCATATGGTGTCTACCTTCCATTGCATTGCTTCTAATTTAGTGAAATGTCTTCTGCTTAGTTTACACATCATAGTTCTGGTTATCTCATGCCATCCTGTTTTTCATACATATTACATCCTCCTATCATGTGGTTGTCTAACATCAAAGTTCAGTTCATCTATATCACACATCAATTTGTTCTGAAGAACTAAATTGTTATTCATTTTTCTTGTCGGCTTGACTTAACATGGCACAGAGAAAGAGGAAGCATCATAGAACGACAAGGAAAGGGAAGCGGAAGAATCCTGCAGATTCTCATTGCAATCGATGGTGCAATAGAAAGTCAAAGTCCAGCGGAAAATTGTACCGACAGGGTATCCCGTGCTACACGAGCTGCAGAACAAGCCAAACAGAAACAAATAGCTGCCACCAAACAAGCAGAGACAGCCCTAGTTGTTGCAACACCTTCCACAGTACCACCAGCTGCACGATTTACTCGTTGGTCAACTCAGCTAGCAGCACGTTCCCAAGCTCCCTTGCCGCCTGACACTACTTCTCAAGCACTCTTGACACAAGATGAGTTGGCAAGATCGGATGAACTTTGTGAGCTTCAACAGCAAGGTAGTTCCGGAGTCAAGTTCTGATTGCATGCTTCTTTATATGTAGTCTCACAGCTTTGATGTACACTAACACTTCCTATGTTCGTTGTTGGACTAGCACCTAGGTGCAAGAGGAAACAAACATCAGGGATAATGCTCGATAGGTTAACTAAATCTAGAGGAGGAAGAATGGAGAGGCAGGTTTAAAAAGGCCACGTGATGTTACAGAGTCAGCCAAGTTAGTATCGGAGGCAGCGGTTGCCTTTAGGTTTCATGTACGTATCCTCCCAACATGGATTTAGTACAGGAATGACAAAGAAGAAACCCAGTTCAACACCTTCCTCGACCATTTATCTGTAAGTATGGTTATGTATGGAACTAGTAATATCGTCTTGCTCTGTCCAATACTTTCTAGGTTGCTAATAATGAGACTCCCATAATTTTCAACAGATGAGGTTCAAGTTGGATAGCCAAGATGATGCAACCAGACAAGCTTGCACCCATGTTTTCAAGTCTGCTCTACGAGAGTATCGGTATAACTTGAGGAAAACTCACTTTTAAGGCAAGGCTAACAGTGAACTTGCCCAAACATCTCCAGTGGAAAATATATCGGATGAAGACTGGAGAGGCCTCCATAAACGCTGGTCTGATCTGAAGTATCAGGTACATTATATATATGTGATCATATCACATATTGATGTCCTATACGCATGTGCCACACAAATCTATGTTCTTGTAGGTGAACTGTTCAAAGAACAAGGCCAACCGTACGAAAGTGAAATTTCAACAAACGACAGGATCTCGTAGCTATAATGCACACTGTGAGGCTCTTGTAATTAGCTGTTGTTTCCCTCTTTTTGCTGTACCATATTATCATATCTATATTGACTTGTTCGAAATGCAGAGGAAAGACCGGAAGGACCAAAAAGTACTTGAACCGTTGTGGAAATCTTCAAGGACTATCACACCAGCAAGACGAAGGGCATGACTACGCCAGTCAAAGCCGCTGTTGTAAGTCCTTAATCCTCATGCCTTTTAACTAATACTTACTCTGACTTGTGCCTTGAACTGCATGGTTTGCAACCAATGTCTGTCTTAGAGTATCATTGCACCTTATAAGGTTTAAAAGAGAGGAGTGATGTTCCTTTGATCTTGACCTGTAATCACTACAAAAAAAAGACACATCCGTGACATTTTGGGCCGAACGAATTTTTTTCTGTCATACATATGACACTTCTATGACGATAATTGTGACAAAACCCGGTATCATCATAGATGTGGTGGGCTCCTACTTCTATGACAAAAAATCATGATGTAAAATGGGCTTTTCGTCTGGCGGGCCGGAGACGCAGTTGCATGACATTCTTTGGGCTGGCCCATGACGGAAAAACCGTGGTAGAAGCGAGGGGAGGAAAATTTCAGGGAGTTCCCGATTACGGTGGGAGGTCGGGGCCGAGCGATGCTGCTTTCTCAGACACGACGCTGCTGCGTGTGCGTAGGCGTTGGCTCTAACTGAACCCGAGCGAGGCGTTGGGCTCTAACTAAACCCGAGCGATTGCATTGCAGGCTACGCGTTACTGAACCCGAGCGATCGATCGATGGCTATTATCTGAACCCGATCGAGCAATTCCTTGGCTACTGCTGCTAACTGAAGCCGATCGATGGGATGAACAGTGAGCGTTGCGGGGGGAGGGGGGTTGGATGAACAGTGAGCGGTGGCATTGCCTCTGGATGAACATGACCCCGTGGTGTGGTGGAGGGATGGATGAGCAGTAGACGGTGGAGGTGTGCCCGTTGAGGGGTGGATGAACAGGACCCGTGGTGTGGAGGGCAGGATGAACAGTAGACGGTGGAGGGGTGCCCGTGGACGGGTGAATGAACATGCCCCGGTGGGGTGGAGGGCGGGATGAGCAGTGAGACGGTGGAGGGGTGCCCGTGGAGGGGTGGTTGAACAGACCCTGTGGTGTGGAGGGCTGGATGAGCGATGAGACGATGGAGGGGTGGTTGAACAATAGCCGGTGGAGAAGCGCGCGGTGGAGGCCGGATGAACAGGAGCCCGTGGAGGCCGGAGGAGGTCGACGGTGGATGAACAGAGCTCGTGGAGGCCGGAGGGGTCGACGGTGGAGATGAACACGTATCCCGTGGAGCCCTGCTTTTGGCACGCCACACCCCTCCCGGCGAACAGGACCCACGTTTCGACCGTGAAGCGCTCCAACACAAGTCTGCTTCCTCCGTTTTGCGGTACGCCACACCCTCCCGATCAACAGGACCCCTGCTTTGACCGTAGGGAGGTCCGCTTCCTCCGCTTTTGTGGTATGCCACACCTCCCGATCAATAGGACCCCTGCTTTCACCGTAGGGAGGTCCATTTCTCCGCTTTTGCGCACGCTGCACCCCTCCCGGTGAAGCAGGATCCCATTTCAACGTGGCGGTCGAACACAAGGCCGCTTCTCCGCTTCTACTGACGCCAGCCTCGTTTCCATCGCCTGTTCCGTCCAAGCCCTCTCGATGAACACGACCACGCATTCCGCTCCGACCCAGCCCGCGTTGCCCCGATGAACACGACGCATTCCGCTGCCTCCCCATGAACACGGCGACGACGCTGTTTCTCCGTTCCGACCCAGCCATGTACACGAGCCCTCGCAGACGTATGCGCCGTAGTAGGCGTTGAGACCCGCCCGTATGTACACATACGTGGCCATATATTTTCTTTCTTGCACCCTGGCCGCCTCTACTACGACACGTGCGGCGCCTCTACATCCACAAGTATATATGTACGCATATCGTCACGACCAGTAATGACAACGCCACGCACGCTTGACCAGGTGTGGTCCCGACCGCCGTGCACTTCCTTACTGCGAAGATGTAGTCAGTGGGTCCCAGCAATGGGCGAACCATTTTTGCCCGACGCACTTCCTTGCGAAGATGTAGCCGGTGGGTCCCAAAGAATGGGGCTGGTGGGTCCCAGCAGTCAGGGGGGCGAATCGTTTTGTTTTTTTAGCCGGACGCACTTCCTTGCATGCGAAGATGTAGCTGGTGCATCCCAGCACTCAGGGGGCGAATCGTTTTTTTTGCCCGGACGCACTTCCTTGCGTGCGAAGGTGTAGCTGGTGGGTCCCAGCAGTCAGGGGGAAAATGTTTTTTTCACGAAATACGGTGGCCCGTCCGGTGGGTCCCCGCTGTCAGGTGGAGGAATAATTATTTTGCACGTAATAAGGAGGCACTTCCTTGCTGCGGCCGTGGACCCAGCTGTCAGCCTCTCCACGTATAGTCCTCGTCCGATGGAAGGCGTTCCTTGACCACGTTGACCACGCCGTGCCGAGAGCACCAGGGTGGTGGACGACAGCGAGGCCTAGGAAGGGGACGACGGGGAGCCAGGGAAGACGCGGCAAGAAGCCACAAGACGCTACCGAGAGGAGTACGAGGGTTCACTGGTTCGGCTACGGTGTGAGGCTGCCGCCGTGAGGGCCTGCCAGCAGTGGGAATAGTAGGGCGGTGAGGCCTCCGCGGCAGCAGAAAGCCGCCACGAGGCGGGGAGCATGCGGCACGACCGACGCTGCTTTGGGCGGCCGGAGCAAGAAGACCAGAGGTTGAAGAAGCACTACGGCCGTTGGATGCACATCGACGATCACCGGAGCTAGAATCGTTCATATTGACTAAAGTTGACAAAGGCCCCGCCCCTACCAACTTAGTAGGCCCATTAAGTCAGCCTCCCACCAAGGTGGGTCCCAGCTAGCAGGGGAGTATTCATTTTTTTGTGCGTAATAAGGAGGCACTTCCGGTGGGTCCGAGCTGACAGCGGGGGGAACATTTTTTTCGTGAAATACGGTGGCCCGTCCGGTGGGTCCGAGCAGTCAGGGGGGCAACGTTTTTTCCGCGAAATAAGGTGGCCCGTCCGGTGGGTCCCTGCTGTAAGGTGGAGGAATAATTATTTCGCGCGTAAGAAGGAGGCACTTCCTTGCGGCCGCGTGGACCCAGCTGTCAGCCTTTCCACGTATAGTACTCTTCCGATGGAAGTCGGTCGTTGACCACATGGACCACGCCGCGCCGAGAGCACTAGGGCGGTGGTCTGGACGACGGCGAGGCCTAGGAAGGGGACGACGCGGAGCCGGGGAAGACGCAGCAGTGGAAGCCCGCGCGGAGAGGAGTACGAGGGTTCACTGCTTCGGCGGTGTGAGGCTGCCATTGCCGCAGAATAACAGGGGGTGTGGATGAGTGGAGGGATGGCACGGCCAGGCCGGTGGGAGTAGTATGGGGGCGGTGAGGCCTCCTTGGCAAATGGCCCACGGGAGGCAGGAGGCGGCGACACGAAGGCGCTTTGGGCGGCTGGAGCAAGAAGACCAGAGGTTGAAGAAGCACTATGGCCGTTGGATGGACATCGTACGGTCACTGAAGCTAGAAACATTTATTATTGACTAAGTTGACAAAGCCCTTGGTACGCTCCAACTTAGTAGGCCCACAGGTCAACCTCTGAAACGGTGCACCCCAGATGTCAGGGGGAGGAATCATTTTTTGGGCGGCCGAAGCTAAGAATATCCGAAATTGAAGAAGAAGCACGACATCCGTTGGATAGACATCCGGTGACATCTGCTGCTAGAACCGTGTGTTGACTATAATAAGTTGGCAAAAGCCTTGCATAATGGCCAACTTATTTTTCTAGGGGACGCGTCACTTAGTAGGCCCACAAGTGTGTGGCAGAGAACTTATAACCCATTTACGTTTTGTAAGAATGTACAACCCATTTTGGAATTCTAATGGAATTTACAACAGTCCATTTACAGTTTGTTAAAAGTACAACCCATTTCTAGCTAGGACAATGATTAATAATTTCAACCAAGCGTTGAAGACAGAATTCAATAAAATTTCCCACATTTTGATGGGCTCCAAAATATTTTTATCCCGAAATTTGTAGTCAGATTAAATATAAATTTGTATTACGTAAAAATCTAATGAAACATTGCGCGCGCAACAATGAAAATTTAAGATTTTCAAAATCCATAAATAATATTTTATAAACTAATTTCGTGTTTGGTGCATTTTTTTGTTACTGCCAGCTTTTTATAATTACATCCCATTTATTATTTTTAAAGCCCATTTTCCTGTTAAGCCTAATGCATCCCTCCTAGGAAAGATTTGCAGCCCAAATGGGTATTCATCAAAAAGACGATAGCTGGGCTAGCCATTTTCATCTTGAAAAATTAGTATCCGGGCTGGATATCTCGCCTGGGCTAGACGGGCCACAACCCGCCCGATTAATACCACTGCTCTCCTCTGAACAACAACGTAAATCATCGCCAAGAAAAACTCTGCGGTGCTCACGCCTCAAAAACACAAATACCGCCGAGCTGCTTGGTCCCGGTGTCGGCCGCACCTTGTGCAATTCTCTCGCTTATATTGATTACATAGGTTGACAATGGTGTGGGACCATGATGTCGTAAAACCGAGAAAGCAAAAAATATAGTTGTACATAATAAGGAGGCACTTATGCGACGTACGACTATGGCCCTAGTGGGTCCCTAGTGTCATCCATCAAAATAAAGTCATCTCCACGATTCCTCATGTTCGTTGTGATGTTAACAATGCTCGGTGCCACGACGAGCGCAACAACTCAAGGACAACGGAGAGGGCCTCGCGGGCCCTACGGATGGTCCGACATATACCGCTAGTCATTCAGGAAGCCAGGATCATCGGACACCTATGAGCACCTTCGAGAAACCGAGACGACGACATGAAACGGTAAGGCCGCGCTTGGGAGCTCTGGTTTATTTCAAACCTGTATTAACATACAAGTGTAATTTACTCGTCATCGGAAACAACGCATAAAATACAAGCGTAATGAAACCGAGGGCCCGAGGTCTTTAAGTAAAACCGGTGGGTTACGCGTGTAATTTGAGAGACTAGTGTATATTTTACGAGCACTGCTATATGGACGACATTACCAGACGATACACGCATGACGTGCGTATCATGCCATCCATGGGCAAGGCTGAAACAGCAGCTAACGGCTGGATTAGCAATCGTCCGAGTGTCGTTCAGTGTTTTTATCGTGTGTCAAGTACTTCCGATATTTTACTAGTCAAAATCGACCAACCAAGCGCCTTCGCCCGAGACCATCTGCTTTAATTTACAAGCGTTGGTTTTACAAGCGGTTTTGGTTGGAAAACGACGGTCCAATCACGGCCTAATATCATGAGTTGGTCGAAAGGTCATATGGTTTCACGTCTAACCTACCCAACTTGTTGTATAGGCTATGAATGAAACATCAGACGATGAACTTCTTAAGCACGGAAACAACAGAAGAGGATGATCTTCTTAACAAGCAAATCACTGGCATTAGATCGACATGCAAAACAATACGAAGCATTATTCTCATGAGGCACGGTGAACAGCTCGTGATGCCGCATGCCACAACATTCCAAGCTCAACTTTGCAATCAAACACAAGGCCTGGCATTACATAGACAATATTCAGAACAAACTCTTAACACAGGAATATCTCAGTAGAGTAACTATTTACTTCTAAACTGAACACAGGAATAGGAAAAAACACTCGACGCTTCTGGCTAACATCAATGAGCAAATTTTGACAAGGTTTTCCAATTCCAATATATTAAACTAACGTCTTCTTGCTAACATCAATGATTAAACTTTGACAAGCTTTTCCATTCAAAATATGCAATGCCTATGATCGTGGAGTCCTGTCGCTTCTTGCTAACATCAATGATTAAACTTTGAAAAGCTTTTCCCATTCAAAATATGTAATGCCTATGATCGTGGAGGCACTCCACGTGTTGTTAAATTGCCAATGGTCTCGCAGACTAGTCATGTCACCGTGTCTAATAATACTCTGTAAAGCTTCTCGGTCATTCCTTTTGTAATGTAGCGCAAAGCAGTGGATCGCTTCTTTCTGCAAAGTGGAATGACCAACTGGACCCAGTAATGCAGCAGTTTGCCTTGGACATATTGGCTCCTTTTGTGCAGTTGAACTAAAATCGAAGTCAGAATAAAACCGAGGTTTAATTTTGATATCCTTGTAAGCAACAAAAGGTATAAGGGAAACAATTACTGAGAAATAACGGTTGATGACTTGTACTCCCAGAAGAAAAACATCTACTGATCTACCTTATCTTAATGGGAAACAAAGCAGGAGAGTAGCAATTCTCAATCAGTGTGATTCATTCATATTAACTGACACATTATCTTAACAATACCTTGTTTCAAGATGTATAAAGAACGAAAAAGCAGAAAAGTATCATTCCTAAAACAATGCGACTCATTCATTTTAACAGAGACATTATCTTAACAATACCTTGGTTAAACACGTAGAAAGAACTACAAAGCAGGATAGTACCATTTGTAAAACACTGTAAGTCTGTAACTGATATATAATAACAGAGACATTATCTGAAGAATACATTTCTTAAACATGTACTCCGGCCGATCCCTAACAGAAATGGTACTCCTGCCGATCCATAACAAGTGTTTGCAGTTTTGAACTAAGATTGATGAGTTAATTAGGAGGAAGGCGGTGCTGACCTTTCAAGACCAAGATTTGAAACAACTCGTGAGGAAGACCTGAGAGAGATCTCAACACATATATGGAAATCCAGTCTCATTTTGTGCAGTTCCACCAAAATTAAGCGAAGCAAAATGTCGCAATAGTAACAAGTTGAATAGATATCCCTGTTTTAACAAAGGCAAAAAAGGAATCAAATCATCTCTAAAAAAGGAGGATGAAACAGGCGGCCACAAAAATGGTAATCCCGCCAATCCCTAACAAGTGCCGCAGTTTTGAACTAAGATTCAGAGTTAATTAATTACGA
Source organism: Aegilops bicornis (assembly GCA_021605145.1). Classification (NCBI taxonomy): domain Eukaryota; kingdom Viridiplantae; phylum Streptophyta; class Magnoliopsida; order Poales; family Poaceae; genus Aegilops; species Aegilops bicornis. Next base: position 232,378,396 of record CM038670.1, on the reverse strand, counting down.
GTGGCATTGCTTAAATTTACCAAATGCATTAGATTAACGAAAAGCATAAACAGTTCCAGGGGAGAGTGGGCGCAACAACAATATGTGCTTCCATCTACTTATAAAGGGGGTGATGCAGAGTTTGTTGTAACAAAGCAACAAGCATCATGTCTGGGCTGGTCCCATTTTTGTTCACTACTTAATGGGAAAAGACAGCAATACAATAGCTTCAATTCAACATTTATTTAAAGTAGTACCAATACAAGTAGCACAACATCTCAAAGCACACTGCACAATCATGTGGATGAAGGCCTGTACTGACCTTTCCATGAGACCAACAACGCTAAAATACAAATCTGCCAACACGAATAGGAAATCCAATCTCGTTTTGTGCAGTTACCTTTGAAATCAAGCAAAGTATTTCACGTGGCGAAGCAAAATGTCATAATAGCAAAAAGTTGAATAGATATCCCTATTTAAACAGAGGCAAAAAAGGAATCAATTACTGGCTAATAAAGGAGGATGAAACATGCGACCACAAAAATGGTAATCCCGCCAATCCCTAACAAGTGTTGCAGTTTTGAAATAAGATTCAGTAGTTAATTTTGAGAGTGGCATCAATTACTTGCTTATAAAGGGGTGATGCTGAATTTGTTGTAACAAAGCAACAAGCATCATGTCTGGGTTGGTCCCATTTTTGTTCACTACTTAATGGGAAAAGACAGCAATACAATAGCTTCAATTCATCATTTATTTAAAACGGTTGCATTGATTCATATTAACAGAGACATTCTCTTGAAACAACATTCGTTAAAAAATGTAATTTACTTTTAACATTGGCATTGCTTCAATTTTCCGGCGGCATTCTTAGATTAACAACAGCAAAATAGCTGCATGGGACATGCCAGCACCATGTGCGTCCACACGTATAAATGGGTGATGTAGAGTATGTAGCCAAGCAACATATATGCGCTGGTCCCATATTTGTTCTCTTTGAACCTTCTTACTATGTGAGGGCAGCAAATCTAGTCATGCACAAACTACCCGACCCCCCAGTTTCTTTCCCTTTTCAACAAAGAGATCGGTTCCTTACAGATGTGTGTACTGGGTTACCCCCTTTTTCCCTTTTCGACCTACAAAGCGGCTGGATAGCCAGTCTATATTACTTTTCGCCCCTCCTTTCCTCATTGAACCACGTCCTAGATTCTTGCTCCAGCCCACCGCACCCTTCTTTCCTCTTGGAACCAAGACCTAGATTCGACTACAGATCGAAAAAGATCCACATGCAGCTAGAGCAACGACGGTTTTAAAGAAACTTATACCTTAGGGTCATCGGGATGTGGCAAGGCGTGCGGCGGGAGGCCGGATCTGCCCACACTATGTACGACAGCGAGGAAGAAGGGGTCGGTGGCCCTCACATGTGCAGCCGGGCGAAAGAGAACAAATGGTCGGGAGTGGATTGCCTCCTCGCCAAGGCGATAGAGTGAACGTTGCACCTCCTCCCCTTCCGGTCTGACGGGATACGGACGCCTCCTTCACCAAATTGTGAGGGGGAGAGAGAGACAAGAGGCCAATGCAGTCTTGTTTAGATCTCGTGAAGAGAGGGTGAGAGGCTGTGAATATAGCAAACCCCTAGCAAATGAACGCCGAGCCTCCAGTGATGTAACATATATGTAGTGCGGCGAGCATGTGGCGAGTGCAAACCCTAGCGAACAAGCTACCGAGGCTCCCGCTTATATATATACTACTGTAGTACGGACTGAGCTCTGGTGCCTTCACTGCACCTGCTTTTGGCTGTATGACAGGTGAGCCAGCCACATTTTGGGCCCACGTGTGAGAGTGTGTACAAATAAAGAAATTTAATTTCAAATAAAGAAATTTAATTTCAATTATCGGAAAGGTTTGAGAGTATTACAAAGTTTGACTAGCTACTGATGGAAGACAGCTTGTTTTTCGTCGAAAATCGATCAGCTTCACCAGCCGACGCAACCATGAGGCGCAACCATGAGCATCGATAGGTCATCGTGGTGATGCATCATCCATTTGGCATCAAGTTAGGGTGAGGCACCTAAGAAGTTCGACAAATACTCACTGTGGGTCTGCTTTCTTCTCAAAGAATCAAGCTCGAGGAAGGAAGAACCACGTGGCAGAGGACAGTGAGGCGGAACAACAATGGCCATCCAATTTTGTGCAGTTCCACTAAAATTGAGGAAGACATGCCCGGGTATGGAGACACGCATCGTTGTTTCCAAAAATATAAAAAAGGGTTAGGCTGGTCATAGTGGGGAGTAACTTATACTAGTAACATGCATATGCTACTAGTCTGTGTTACCATCTTCATAGTGGGGAGTAACATGTATGTAGTATCATGCAAGCCATCATTTATTAAGATGTAGACTCATTTTGCCTTGGGATGTGTTATGTTACAGTAACATATTATGTTACTTCAACCATCTCTCTCCTCATTAAATACATGCCATGTAAGCAAACTGTTCTTAGGATGTGTTATGTTACTTGCTATGTTACTCCCACCATGACCAGCCTTAGCAACGACATCTCAATTGTCAATAAGAATTAATGAAAAGTACACCAACAAACAGAAGCATCATAATTATCTTGATGGGAACTTAACCAGGATACCCGAGAAAAAAAGCATTTCTTCATTTAACCAGTGATAGTACTACCACCATATGGACAATGACCGCACAACCACCATGTACTTTTTGTCGAAACAACATGTATACCTCCACCGAGGCATAAATCAGGACAACTTTTTGAGTGGCATTTCCTCTAGTAGTAGGTGATGTTGGACCAGCCGACGAACCCTAGCTACTATGCATGGGGAGCTGGGGAGTAGTCGCATAGAAGAAAACCCGCACGCAGCGACCTGGGGAGCTGGAGCAGTACAAGAAGTTATACCTCAGGTGGGCGAGATGTCGTTTAGGCGGGCGGGCGGGATCTGCCCACACGACGGCAGCGAACAACGCGGAGGATCTTCGTCCGCGCCAGCGCCGGCTCCGAGAGGACGGTGCACATCGGCTTCCTCCATCGCCGACGGTGACAACGTCAACGCTGCACCTCCTCACCTCCCGCAGCAGACGGGATTTGGCCGAATATGTGACCACCGGTGAGGAGAGAGATAGAGTGGACACTGTCATCTTGTTTTGATGTGGAGAGGGTGAGAGAGAAAGTTGCGAGAAACTCTATCAAACAAGAGGCTATAATGGAGTAAAAAATCTCTCCATAGCAGTGGTTTTAAATAGAATCTGCTGCGTTCAGGAAAAAAAAGAAACGAAAATACGGACAATTTTTTTGGTCCGTCTAGGACACATCTAGATGTGACATAGTTATGTCACATATAAGTTGATGTCCACTCTGTTTGTGGTCTTTACCTAGTTTTTTTCGTTTCTTGTTGCTACATTATATACTTGTGGGAGCTTAGATGTGATATCCTTAAATAACATCTAGATGTGAATTAGACAAACTGATTTTCTAACGTACCAAGAAAGAAAACACGATCAAAAACACGCCCCCGCTTCCAGGTCGCGAGAGTCGTCGCGCACACACACATAGACATAGACATGCATCTCCGTGTTTACGAAATTCCATTTCCATCTCCATCTCCAATCATATTTGTCCAAGTGGCACATTATTTACGTTGTTAATTATATATGCAGCAATATTAACGTACAACATCTCTTGTTTGCGCACGTCCGGACCGCTGCCACGGCGGTCTGACCAACCCGAACCCTCTTCATCACCAGCTGCGTGCTTCCCGCCCGAAACGGTCAGTGCCGCATTCATGCCCGGCCAGAGCGGACACGACCTCTCACTGGCGCCGGCATTGAAGCAGCGCGCCGCCCGAGAGAGCGTCGCCCGCGCCGCTTCCGGGTGCACGCGGCTGCTCCATTTTATATTGCGTATGTGTCATTCAAGAGTGAAATGATGGTTGCTTCTTCCGACTAACTTACTGTGTGATTTGACTGCTCCTTAGTGGCCCCTACACGTACTCCCCCTACGTGTATGCAACAGTCACACATACACATGGACGCAAAAACGCGCGCCACGCCCTAATGCATGCATGTTCGAGCACACGACAGAACACATAAGGTCACGCTCAAGTGCCCAACCTACACGTGCATGCACACACATACTCAGTCAGGGTGAGCTAGTGACCGTATGAACACCGAAAAATATATATATTGAGCGCAATGAGCGTATTATGAAGTCCACTGACCGTATTTTTACAAATATACTGATGTGAAAGGTGTATTTATCTTGTTTGAAATTAAGCCATGTTAACCGGAGAGGAGGCAGCATGGACTAGCATTACTTTGCCGTGTCCCGTCAACTTGCTTAACGAGGAGAAGGTTGCAGGGACGGGAGAAGCTTGCATGCGGTGGCTCGCAGGACAAGGAGAAACTTTTGACTAATGCAAGCTCTCCCTCGCCAAAGGCGGTGGACGCGTGCAATGCTTAATTCGGTGTCGATTGCCGTAAGCATACTACACTATACTACTAGGAACCGGATGGAGGAGCATCTGCACTCTTATTATAATTTTAAAATGTGATAAAGCAATCTTCAACACATTTGGTTCTCTTCGAGGGTTCTCGCATGTGATAATGGAAGTTGATTGCATGGAACACTCGCCACAATTCTCGCTTAATTCTGGCTCATATCCTGTTACAAATAGTAGCGCTCAGTAATATTTCCTCTTTTTTTGTTATTCAGCATGTAAACAGGTCAACAAACCTTGCGGCGCATCTTTGTGCGAACCGTGCTTGCTGCACTTTGAATGTGGCCGAGAGCTGGCTTGATGAAACACCTCGCTTCCTACTTCTTTTTTTGGCTTCCTAGTGACCAGTGTCTTGGCTGATCGTCCTAAGAATGCTTATATATGAATAAAGCTCTATCATTTACCTGCAAAAAAGATTAAGCCATATTAACCGGAAAGGAGGGAGTATGGACTAGCACTACTTTTTGGTGTGTTTCATCAACTCGCAGAACGAGGAGAAGCTCTCAGGACAAGGTGAAGCTCGCTTACGCCTTTTGACTAATGCAACCTACCCTCGGTGGACATGCATCAGTCCATTCGGTGTCAGGCATACACTGTAGTACCCAACATGGGGAGTACCATCATTGTTCGACTTCACGAAGGGGCGAAGAGCCAAGCGCAATACTAGTACGCGTACTTGGTTTTGCACCTTCATACTACTCCACCCTCCGTCCACAGTTCTGTATGCGTGCTTCATTATGATGCATTTCTCTCAATGCATTTCCACCACCAGAGAGACTTTAGACGCGTTTGGTTTAATGCTCAATTAATTAGGGCGTGGTAACCGCAATCAAGTCCACAATTTTCTCTCCATGTCTCAGATTACTACGGAGTGCATGCATGTGTGTACCGGGTGGAAGTAATCGCATGCATGTGTGTACGCATTATTCCCTCTAGTAATAGACGCTGCTATAACTACCAATGCTATTTTTCAGGCCGATCACTAGTCGCCTTGGTCCCACAGATTTTTTTCTTTTTTAAAGGCTACGCTGTATAAACAAAGTGATGGATGGAGTAGTATGAGCGGATTCAAAGAAGAGCGTATTGATGGTTGCTTCTTGAGCAACTTACAAAGGGGGAAAGGTAGGGCTTATGATTTGACTGCTCATTACTCACTATTAATGCGGCGCAACGACCGGGATGAGTCTCCCATGCGGTTGTGCACTACCCCCTCGGTTCTTAAATATTCTCCGGAGTATTTGTCTTTCTAAAATATGTTGAAATCTCTGTTAAGACGAATAGAATATTTAGGAACGGAGGGAGTACACATACTAAGCAAAATGAGTGAATCTACACTCTAAAATATGCCCGCTTGAAATTTGTAAAGAGACAAATATTTAGGAACGAAGGAGTATAATTTTGTGCATGGCACATGGACCCGGATGATGAAGAGGCTTACGGCAATGCTATCAAGCTTCCATCATTTGTTTACATAATTGACGTACTATACAAATAATTTTCCAAATGACATGAAATTGTACAATGGTGTGAGCTTTCAGCTTTTGTTTCATGTGTCTTGCCATCGATGCTCTTTCGGAAACAATAAAAAATAACTTCCTTGTTAATGCATGTCAATTATTAGCAGATCAGAGCTAATAATTACATCACAACTGAAGACAAAGTTGTGAGAAGGTGTTAAATTAAAATTGATCCATGCTTTCATTGGCAGCAACGTCCCCCCAGCTCTGTCGAAATCAACAAGGCATGTTGGGAATAAAAATAGCTGTCTGGAGCATGCAACATTCCGATCATTTTGTGCAGTTCCACTAAAATAGAGCTGAGCATCCCTGTTCCAAAGATATCAAGTGTGATTACGATAATAGAGGACTGCTGATGAAACAATAAACACACAAATAGAAGCCGGTCACCTTTGTGGTCTCTCTTAAGACTAACTAGTTGGAGAAGATTAGGCTCGGAGTTGGATGAGGAGGATAGAGCAAAACCAATCTCCCTTTGTGCAACAAGACTGAAATGTAGAGACGCGTTGCCCGTGTGACATTTAGTACAACTGCACAAAACACTCTTAAGAAAAAAGTGATTTGTGCAGTTCACCAAAAGGTCGCAATAGCAACGAGGTGAAATGGATAGCCCTGTTTGAAAAAAAGAGGTAGAAAGGAAACAATTACTAGCCAATAACAGTTGATGACACATGCGACGACAAAAAAGAAGCATATTCCTTGTACTAAGGGAAGATAACAACATGACTGTGTTTGTCTAAAATGGTGTGAGGTGAGGACGAGAATGCAATATGGAAAGTACGCCGGACGAGCTACGTTTTGGGCAAAGAACTATGGAAGATCCACATGCAGCGACGTGGGAAAACGGGCAGTGGAGCAAGGCCGGAGGGGATACCTGGAGGTCGTCGGGATGTAACTAGGTGAGCGGCGGCGGGCGGAATCTACGAGCAGGTGGCGTAGGCCTGCCGCTACCGGAGCTTGGTCAGAGAGAACGGCGTGTACCGCAGATCGGGACGTGCTGCCTCAGCATCGTCGAACGGAGAAACGATGCACTTCCTCCCTTTCCCCCGGTGGACGGGATGCGGCCGGATCAGTGACCAACGGTGAGAGTGAGAGAGGCCACCGCACTCCCTTTCCCCCGATGGACGGGATGCGGCCGGATCAGTGACCAACGGTGAGAGAGAGAGAGAGGCCACCGCACTCCCTTTCCCCAGGCGGACGGGATGTGGCCGGATCAGTGACTAGCGGTGAGAGAGAGAGAGAGAGAGAGGCCACCGGAGCCTTGTGCGAGATACTTTGAAGAGCGGACTACCTTTTCCTCCATAAAAATCGTTTTATATTCTGTGTACGTGCCATTGAGCGCTATAACTTTATTTAAAAATAACGCGGTAACGTGTCAAGTCGAACTTTGTTTCGTGCACGCGTGGTACACGACCTCCCTAGGTAAACAACCGCTACATGCGTTCAAATTAGCACGTGGGCTGCCATTTCGTAAAGAAATGAGCTCCACCGTGTACCCGCGCGGGTGTGGTTGGGCACGAAGCGTGAGTACGTGCACGGTGCACCTATTCTCTTCTTGTATACGTACACCACCTACGTGGGGTTGTGTGAGAGAGATACAAACCTAGAGAGATATAGTGTGTGGGTTCTTGAGAGTTTTTTTTGGGGGGGAGGGGTCAATCAAAAAATTTAACATATGCAACGTGTGTGAAATAGAGTCCTGGATATAACATATATATAGAGGGGCGATCCACGAGAAGAGAGTGGAGGTATCATCGGCTTGAGGTGTCCATAGAATCAAGAGAGGGATGATGTGTGTGTGTGTGTCTTGTATGATCGATAAAGAGTGGCATTGAATTTGTGTGTGCCCACGTAAAAGATATAGAGTGGCTGGCCCATCGGAACGTGAGATGGGACATGTGCAGTTTGTCTCGTGGCATGGATACCTACCTGCAGCGCTCGACTATCGGTGTGTGTGGTGGGGAAGAGGGAATCCCAATTAACTATAGAGGTAATGCGATGGCTGGTATATGTGTGGAGGAGGAGAGGCCTACCTCATGTATTAAGGAGATCGATCTGCCTCATGTATTAAGGGAGATCGATCGGCATCCATGCATATGTGCAGGAGATGAATAAGGTTGGGAGAGAGACAGAGCTAGAGTGTTGGAGGGGGTGGTAGTGGAGTTGCTTCTAACAAATGGTGGGATAGGCTTGCTAGACAAACGGAGGGCACGCATGCAATATCAATAAGAGAGGAGATGGCTGCTTGTTGTCTGTGCACGTGCGTGTGAGAGACGGGTCAGGAGGCATGCACGAATGATGAGGGGGACGATGTGGCCGATGTCGGATTTCGGGTTCTGGCAGACCCTTGAGGTTCGAACACTGGGGTGCGCGCGGAGATCCAACCCTCCACCGTCTCGCACCTCGCCGAATCGCTGGGACCTAAACTACTAAACGGAATAGCACAAGAGACACGAGATTTATACTGGTTCGGACCACCATTGTGGTGTAATACCCTACTCTAGTGTGTGGTGTGGTGGATTGCCTCTTGGGCTGATGAGGAACAATACAAGGAAGAACAGCCTCGTGATGGTCCGTTCTTGGCGGGTGCGATGAACTGCTAGGTGGTGTTCAGTCGCTCTAGCTACCGGTTTCTTGATGAGGATTCAGATCCCCCCGCCCTGGGGGTGGCTACTCCTATTTATAGGCGAAGGCCCTGGGCCTCTTCCCAAATATTGAGCGGGAAGGGCGCCAACAATTGACCATTTTGAAGGGGAGCAGCGGGTACACTTATCCTGACTAAAGTTGGTCCTCGCCTGCCAAAGGCTCTGGTGATAACGCCTGCTTGGGCTCCACAATGGCTCCCTTCCTGCCGTTGGGCTGGTCTTGGTCTCGTTGCACCGAAAGGGATGCCTTTGCTTGATACTCTCGCCTGCGCTTGCTCCCTTTGCACCAAAGAGGAAGGGAGGACATCTGCTGGCGCTGGCGCCGGGCGCCCTTGGTAAATCATGGCTATGCGTCCACGGGCACCTCGCGAGGTACCGCCTTGAACTCTCCGCCTCCTCATGAGCCAGCCCGACGAGGCCGTGCTCGAGGAAGCTCCTTGTCGTCCGCCCATGAGGCTTGGCCTCGCGAGGGTCTTGAGCTTATGCGTTGATGAAGATGGGCCGTGCTGGGCCTCCTTCGAGCCACGCCAGCAGTGCAAGTCTGGGGACCCCGTTCCCGGAACGCCGACAAGAGCCCCCTGCCCACGGCGCCCCGAACTTGGCCGAGCAGAGAGGCGAAAGGGCCAGTCTGAAGCGTCATGGGCCCCTAACAATGGCCTGGGCGACCTTAAGCGTGGCGGTTGATTGGACGTGTGCACCGCTTCCCCACGATGCCTCGGTAACCACCGGATTCGACAAGTCCTCGCATGCGAGTCGGTCATGATTACCGGTGATCGTGGAGGCCGACGGTTGGCCTTCGCCGGCTATAAGTACGGAACGGTGCGCGCCCTTCCAGTCTATCCTTTCTTGTCTCTCCTTCTTCTCCATGGCTCCACCAAGGAAGTTCTTGGCCGCAGAGAAGGGGAAGGACCGTCAGGTCGAGTCTTCCTCTCCTCCGCCTAAGCGTGGTCGAGGTCGCCCTCGCAAGCATCCCGTGGCCTCCACGGCGGTCCCCTGCGGTCGTGGGGGAGGCTCTTAAGCGTGTGACGAGCGGCTGGCCATGGTCGGAGGGCGTGCCCCGGCCGCGCGTCCCCCGAGGCCGCGCCTCCATGCTGCTGAAGTGCCGCCGGAGTTCATGGTGTGGGCGGAGGAGCCGTCCGGCGTCCGGCTTCAGCTCCCGCGCTTCCTCCTGGGTGAGCTCCCAGCTGGCGCCCTGAGTGGCCTCTGGCTCCAGGCGGATGGCTGCTGCAGCCGGGCTTCGTGGGCTTCTCTGGAGGTCTCTGCTACAAGGAATTTGTTCACGACTGCGGGTAGCGGGCGTTCGCTGCAGCGTGGTCTTCGCCGCCGGTGCTCCCTGCACTTCAAGTACGACGGTGACGCCACCCTCTACGTGAGGGTGTTTGGGGAAGACGGTCGCCACATGGGGTGCTGCCCTGAAGACGGCATCGCGGCCGAGGACTCAGCCGGCGTGGATGGAGAGGGCGTGGCGTGGGCCGGGCGATGCCCGTGACTCCTCAAGCTTCACCAGCTCTTCTTCGGTGGTGATTCTTCCAAAGCCGCGGCCAGCCCCCACGCCGCCGCTTGCTTGGGGGGTGGCAGCGGTCCGCTCGCCGCCGCCCGGTGAAGCGCGAGAGGAGTCCGCTGAGCTCGAGACGGCTCGAGCCTTCCAAGAGGGCGACGCAGGCGTGCTTCACCTGCTTTCATCCTTTTTCTTTCTTTTCTCCTGCGCAAAAAGACAACAATGTGTGGCCCCACGGGGCGCGTTGAGGTTAACGCCGTTAATTATTGTACCGCTTTTGTTATCCTGATACTGTTCCTTTCTGTTGTACGCCCATTCGCAAGTGAACTCCAGCCGTGGCCGCGGGGGCGACCGATCCAGCCCGTGTTCAAGGCGTTGTCTGCCCGTGAGGCATGGTCGGGAGGGTGCTCCACTGTGGACCAGGCCATGAAAACTTGAGCGATAGGGGTAGGAGGCAGCTCGCGAGGGCTCGAGGCTTACGCCTCATGAGTCCCCACGCAAGAGAAATCGAGGCAGGAGAGCGAAAAATATCGAAGAACCACAGACCAAAAGATGGCGATAGTTTCGATAAAAACTCCAAATGGGAATAACTAGTCAACTGCAGAAAGCAAATGAAAAGCCGCGTCCGGCACCTAGTCTAGTCTTCGACGTCTTCTCACCAGCGCGGAGCTAAGTGCTGCCACTGGGCGTGGGCGGGAGCCCTGTGGCTGAGGCCGGCACTCCTGAGACTCCGGGGCGTGTACAGCCCCAACTCATTATTACGTGAGAGTGTCACGGGCGGCGAGCTTCACATGCGTTGGCCCTCTTCACAGGCTCCGGGCCTTTCTTCTGGGAAGCAAGATTCACAGGCGTTGGCCCTCTTCACGGGCTCCGGGCCCTTTCCAGAACGCGACAGCTTCACAGGCGTCCGCCTTCTTCACAGGCTCTGGGCCTTTCTCGAAAAACATGAGCTTCACAGGCATTCTCCTTCTTCACATGCACTGGGCCTTTTCCAAAAAGAATGAGCTTCACAGGCATTCGCCTTCTTCACAGGCACTGGGCCTTTTCCAAAAAGGATGAGCTTCACAGGCATCCGCCTTCTTCACTGAACCTTGGGCCTTTTCCAAAAAGAATGAGCTTCACAGGCATTCGCCTTCTTCATGCACCGGGCCTTTTCCAAAAGAATGAGCTTCACAGGGCATTCGCCTTCTTCCACGAACCTTGGGCCTTTTAGGGTAAAACCTCCGGAGGTGCTGGATGTTCCACGCTGCTGTATAGGTACTCCTCTTGAGTCTCCAAGCGCACGGAGCCGGGCACGAAACATGAACAACCTTGAACGGGCCCTCCCACATGGGAGAGAGCTTATGCAGTCCCTCCCTAGAGAGGACCCGTCGAAGCACGAGGTCCCCTACATCGAGAGTTCTGGGGCGGATGTTGCGGCAGTGGTATCGCCGGAGTGCCTGCTGGTACCTTGCCGCTCGCAGCGCAGCTTCTCGACGGCGCTCCTCCCCCAGCACGAGGGCCGTCCTCGTCAGTGATCTCCATTCAAAAAAGTGGAAAGGAATGTTCCATTGCCACAAACAATATGGGCTTTCTCATGGATTCCAGTGTTTCATCGAACGCCAGGACCCACGCGGATCGACGCTTGACCTCGTGAGGGAGGACCGCTTCGGCTCCGTAGACCAGGAAGAAGGGGGTCTCCCCAGTTGGCTTGGTTGCGGTTGTGCGGATGGACCACAACACAGACGGAAGCTCGTCATACCAGCCTCTGCCGCAGGCCTCCAGTTTCTTCTTGAACGTCCTGGTCTTGAGGCCTCTCAGGACCTCTGCGTTGGCCCGCTCGACCTGTCCATTGCTGCGGGGGTGAGCCACCGAAGCGTAGCATATCTGCGTCCCAAGGTTAGCGCAGTACGTTTTAAAAGGTTCTTGGTGAACTGCGAACCGTTGTCGGTGATGATGCGGTTCGGCACTCGAACCGCTCACGATGCCCTTGATGAACTTGACCGTAGAACCGGCGGGGATGGTGCGGACGGCCTCGACTTCGCCCACTTGGTGAATTTGTCCACGGCGACGTAGGGTAGCGATAGCCCCTGGCGCCCGAGAAAAGGGGCCCAGGATGTCCAGCCCCCAGACCGTGAATGGCCAAGTGAGGGGGATGGTTTGCAGACCTCCTGCTGGCTAGTGGATCTGCTTGGCATGGAATTGGCAAGCCTCGCAAGCCTTCACGAGTTCAACAGCGTCATTGAGCGCAGTGGGCCAATAGAAACCGCTGCGGAACACCTTGCCGACGAGGGCCCGTGACGACGAATGGTGCCCACAATCTCCACCATGTATATCTGCCAGCAGTTCCTTCCCCTGTTCCCTGGTGATGCAGCGCAGGGATACGTCGTTCGGTCGTTTTCGGTAGAGCTCTCCTTCCATGATGATGTATGCCGTGGCTTGCCGCACACACGCCTCTGCCTCCTCCTCCTTCTCCGCAAAGTTCCATGCGTTAAGTAACTCTTGAGCTCCATGATCCGGCACCCTCTTGAGGTTCCATCGTTAGGAGCAGGCGTGCTCGAGGCCGAACCACAGTGGGGCTCCCGAGGCAGGTGGCTGAGGGAGCTCCACCCGAGGCTGTGCTGTGCTTGATAACGGCGGCAGGGCTGAGGGCTTGAAGAGCCGTTCCTCAAAGACGCCCGGCTCCTGGGGTAACCTCCTGGAGGCTCGTTTGGCGATGTCGTCGGCCTCTTGATTGGTGCCGCGGGGCACGTGCTGCAGCTCCAACCCCCAGAACTGTTTCTCCATCCTGCGGACCTCCGCAAGGTAGGCCTCCATGTGTTCATCTCTTGGCTCGTACACCTTGTTGGAGAAATTGACGAGGAGCTGCGAATCGCCCTTGATGGTAAGGCGCTTCACCCCCAGGGCAGCGGCAGCCTTCATACCCGCTTATCGGCCCCTCAGATTCTGCTATATTGTTGGAGACCTTCTCGCCTGCTTTGAAGCATTTGCACGCGGCATAGTAGAGCTTGTCCTGAGCGGGAGATATGAGCACCGCCCACCCAGTATACTGTCTGGAGAACGCCCGTCAAGTACATGACCCAACCTTACGGGCGCCGCTTCGGGTAGAGGGATCGATCCTCGCCGGCCCTGAGGCCCGGTGCTTCTGTCCATTCGGCCATGAAATCTGCCAGCGCGGCCCCCTTGATGACTCTGGTTGTGCTGAACTCGAGCTGGAATGCTTGCAGCTCAATGTTCCACTCGGCGACCCTTTTGGCCGAGTTGGGGCTCCTGAGCACCCTCTCCAGGGGGTATGCCGAGACAACCTTGATTGGATGTCCCTGGAAGTAGTGCCGCAGCCTGCGCGAAGCCACCAACAGCGCGAGGAGGAGCTTCTGCGGCATGGGGTACCGTGCCCTTGCATCCCGTAACACTTGTCAGGCCGAAGTACACCGGGTGCCTTGGACGAGGCTAGGGGCGTCGGTCTTGGTGGCGTCTTCCGGAAGCTGTGGTGCCTCCCGAGGTGTGGCGCCTCAGAAGCCGGGTGCTTGGATGGAGGGCCTCTCCGCCCTTGGTGTGCTTTCTGTGTGGCTGATCTTCTTCCGCTGCGGTCGGGCTTCATGAGTTCCTCGATTCGCCTTGCCTTAGCTCGGGTGGCCGCCGTGGTCTTGGCCCTCGACGCCTCCCTAATCGCCACGGCCGCGCTAGCAGAGTAGGGAGTGGCGGCGAGGTAGAGTACCAAGGGCTCCCTAAGGGTGCGGGGCCACCATCACTTTGGAGGGCTGGTCGGTACCTCTTGAGGTCTTGAACGCTTTGTCGGCCTCTTCAGTCCATTCAAGGGCCCTTTTTCTTGATCGGTGGAAGAAAGGCAGCCCGCTCCCCCAATCGGGAGATGAAACGGCCCAACGCCGTTACGCGCCCTGTGAGCTTCTGCATTTCCCTGAGGGTCTTTGGTGGGCTCATGTCCTCAACTGCCTTGACATTTTATGGGTTGGCCTCGATGCCTCGGTGGGACACGAGGAAACCCAGGAGCTTGCCCGAGGGAACTCCAAACACACACTTCTCCGGGTTGAGTCGCGGGCTCACTGCGTTGAGGCTCATGAAGGTTTCTTCCGTGTCTTGTATCAAGGTCTTGGCCTCGCGAGACTTCACCACGATGTCGTCGACGTAAGCCTCCACATTCTTCCCGAGCTATGGGCCCAAGGTGATGTGCATGAGTCATTTGGAAGGTTGCCCCAGCTATGCAGCCAGAATGGCATGCATGTATAGCGATACACTCCACACGGGGTTAAGAAGGCCGTCTTTCCACGTCTTCCACCGCCATCTTGATCTGGTGATACGGAAAAGGCGCCCAAGAAGCATAACAGGTCACACTCGGCGGTGGAATCGACGATCTGGTCGATGCGAGGGAGCGGGAACAGATCCTGCGGGCATGCTTTGTTGAGGTTGGTGAAGTCGACACACATGCGCTCCTTTCCTCCCTTCTTTGGCACTACCACGGGGTTGGCCAGCCAATCTGGGTATCGGACCTCGCGAGTAACCCCCGCGGCTTCTAGCTTGCGGGTCTCTTGGACGATGAAGGCCTGCTTTTCAGTTATCGCTTTCGCCTATACGCTTCACGGGGCACGTTGGGGCACACGTTGAGGTGGTGCTCGACACGCCCGTGGGATCCCGCCCGTGATCGGGCTCCCAGGCGAATACCTTCTTGTTTGCGCGCAGGAACTTGACCAGGGCTTCCTCCTGCTCGGGCTCGAGGTTGGCGCCTATGGTGAAGGTGGCGTCAGTGGACCCGTCCTCGTCGACGGCTATCTGCTTGGTCTCTGCCTTGCCTTGGGTGAACAACTGTTTCTTCTTGGTTGGCGCAGCCCCTAGGGCTTGAGGGCTTCCACATCGGCGGCGCGCGCGCCGCTGCCTTGAGGGCGTAGCCCGAAAGGCCGCAGGCCGCACCTTCGGTATCCCCGGGCACGGTGAGGACGCCGCTGCTCCCGGGCGTCTTCATGAGGTTGTACCCCGGGTGGGTTGCGGCCATGAATTTGGCCAATGCTGGATAGCCAAGGATGGCATTGTAGAGGAGGCCGATGGGGGCGATGTCGAAGTCGACCAGTTCCGTCGCGAAGTTGTCGAGGTGCGAAGGTCACCGGAAGCGGATTTGCCCCAAGAGCTGGATGACCCTCCTCCTCGCCCGAAAAAGGCCGGTGGGCTGCAGCCGCTCCTCGGGTATGCGAGAGGAGGTTGAAGGCCTCGGCGAGAGTACGTTGAGGCCGGGCGCCGCCGTCGATGAGGGTCTGGTGACGGCAACCTGGCGGATGGTGGGTGTGCGAGCATGGGGAGCGCACTGAGCCGGCCGAAGTTGGTGGGTGGTCCCGAGAGTCGAAGGTCAGCCCGGCCGACGGCTCCGTTCGGCCCGAGGGAGCCCCCTGCCGTGTGGAGGCGGCGCCAACCCGGCGGACGAATGTCTTGACATGGCGGCTGGAAGGCGGCGGCTGCGAGCCGCCCAGGAGGGCCGCGACGACCGGAGGAACCGGCGCGATGGGGCGGGTGACGAGGAAGCTGCGCGGCTCCTCCCCAGAGGTCGCCGAGGAGCGAGGGACGATGCTTGCTGCCCGTTCCCCGCCGGGCCGGTGGCGGTGTTGACAGTGGGCGGTGAGGAACGACGAGGGCGCCCGCCGTCGGAAGCCGTCCGGGCGACATGGGAGGCGAAGCGGCTCGGCGCTCGGCGCGAGCCCGACGAGCGTCAGACATGGTTGCGGTGGTCGGGGAAGAACAAGGCGACGGAAGGCAGATTCTGGCGCACCCCTACCTGGCGTGCCAAATGTCGGATTTCGGGTTCCGGCAGACCCTTGAGGTTCGAACACTGGGGGTGCGCGCGGAGATCCAACCCTCCACCGTCTCGCACCTCGCCGAATCGCTGGGACCTAAACTACTAAGCTAACAGCACAAGAGACACGAGATTTATACTGGTTAGGGCCACCATTGTGGTGTAATACCCTACTCCAGCGTGTGGTGTGGTGGATTGCCTCTTGGGCTGATGAGGAACAATACAAGGAAGAACAACCTCGTGAGGGTCTGTTCTTGGCGGGTGCGATGAACTGCTAGGTGGTGTTCAGTCGCTCTAGCTACCGGTTTCTTGATGAGGATTCGGATCCCCGCCTGGGGTGGCTACTCCTATTTATAGGCGAAGGCCCCGGCCTCTTCCCAAATATTGAGCGGGAAGGGCGCCAACAATTAGCCATTTTGAAGGGGAGCAGCGGGTACACTTATCCTGACTAAAGTTGGTCCTCGCCGCCAAAGGCTCTGGTGATGGCCTTTGCTTGGGCTCCACAATGACTCCCTCCTGCCGTTGGGCTGGTCTTGGTCTCGTTGCACGAAATGGATGCCTTTGCTTGATACTCTCGCAAGCGCTTGCTCCCTTTGTACCAAAGAGGAAGGGAGGACATCATGTGGCTGGCCTCGAATGGCGCCCTTGGTCGTCATGGCTTGCGTCCACGGGCACCTCGCGAGGTACCCTGCCTTGAACTCTCCGCCTCCTCATGAGCCAGCTGACGAGGCCATGCACGAGGAAGCTCCTTGTCGCCCGCCTCATGAGGCTTGGCCCCCTCGCGAGGGTCTTGAGCTTGCATTGATGAAGATGGGCCGTGCTGGGCCTCCTTCGAGCCACGCCGCAGGCCGCAGGCAGGCAAGTCTGGGGACCCCCGTTCCCAGAACGCCGACAGCCGTGGTAAGCAGACATAACTACATAGGAAGATCAATCGCCCTTTGTAAGAGAAAGGAGAGACATAACTTGTGAGGTACGTCGATCGATGGGGGGGGGGGGGTAGTTAAAGTCGGTCTAGGTATATGTTGGGAGATCGATCGGTATACATGCATGTGTGTGTTAGAAGCAAATGAGGAACGAGGAGAAGGATAGAGAGAGAGGGATGCATGTAGGAGGTGGTACGAGAGGCATACTATATCGAGGGGGAGGAGTGTGCGAGTACGAGAACGATGAAAAGAGTGCTGGAGTGAGACATGGACGGTGACAAGAGAAGAGGGGAAGCTTGTGTTTGTGCTGGCACACCTGGCTAGAGAGGCATATCGATCGATGTGTGCCGTAAAGAAGGAGCTGGGGGGCCTACACACACACCGTGGGTGAACGACCTAAAGTGAAAAGAGCGAATTTGCTGATGGAGCTAGAGAATCCGAGGGAGGGTGAGACGGACGCGGGCATGTGCATGCACAAGAGAAAGTTAGCACTAGCTACAAAGATAAGAGGGTTGTGTGGGTGTAAAAGACGAATAGAGATCATATATACTTCATTATAAAAAGTGAATTCAAATATTTGAAGAATTTATCATAGTGTTTCAAACCGACGGATGTGTGAATATATATAACGGTGATACACATGGTGTGGTTATGAACATGGTATACTACATTTAATATATTTTATCTCTACTCTTATAAAAAAAACAGAGTTGTTGATGATGGTGTGCCTGCCATCCTGCATTATAGGCCGTCGATTTATATCGGCGGACAGCAAGGAAACTATGATGGTTGAAGTTGGCAACAATCATGATTGTAGATTCTTAGTGAAATAGAGAAACAAATTCAAATTTAGTTCTAATTTCAGAGGTAGTATAGACATTTGGAATGCACTAAAATGTTGTAATGAGTAGGTAACATGCAATATACAAAGAAGCGAAAAATTTAATCGGACATAACGTGGATTCATACTCCTCCTTCCATCTACATAGGGCGTAATGAGATTTTTAAGACCGCCTTTGACTATTGACAAGATTAATAGTACATGACATGCACAATGTGAAAATTATATCATTGAAAGAACTTTTCACGCATTTAATTTAACGGTGTGCTTTGTGTAAGTTGCATGTCATATATCATTGCTCTAATATTTGACCAAAAGTTAGCATCAAAAAACGCATTAGGCCCTATATAGGGAAGGAGGGAGTAGCTTTGAACAACACTTGTATAGTAAAACGGGGCAAGACTCTCTCTTTGTGTGGTGTGAATAGTTTTATTTTTTCGTTTTCTTTTTGGTTGAGGGAAGTGCGAATTGATTTGGTACGTACAAGTACAATATTACGACACGTTAGGCTTGTCCCTAAAATTCAACCCGCATCTTGTTATATCCCAAAAATTCAGATATCGTGCTCCCAAAACTGGCGCCTTCACAACCCGCGCCTTGCTATCCCGAAATTACAATGCGCGCGAAAACTCCCTCCAGCTGCCAAATCCCGAAACGTGAAATCCCCCTTCTAACCCTGAGCCGAAAGCGTCGCTAGTTCAAATCGGTGGGGGGTACTTTTGTAACACACCCTACATTTTGGAGAAGCGCGTTCCTAAGTCATGCTTCACCCCCTCTCATCACCCCCTTTTCGCCATTCGAAATCCCAGGCCGCCATAACCTCTCTGCTCCAGCTGCGAAATCCCACCCTCCTCCATCCGCCACGTCACCGCTGCCCAGCCGGAGCCTCTTCCCCGACGACGTCGTCCACATAACGACTCGATGTCCCTCGTCCACCTCCACGGATGAGGATCCGGTAAATCCATCTCGTTGTCCCTTGGTTCGGCCGCCTCGTCTGTCGGATTTCGGGTTCAGCGAGACCCTTAAGGTTCGCACTCTGGGGTGCGCGCGGAGATCCAACCCTCCACCGTCTCGTACCTCGCCGAATCGCTAGGACCTAAACTACTAGAAAGAACAGCACAAGAGACACGAGATTTATACTAGTTCGGGCCACCGTTGTGGTGTAATACCCTACTCTAGTTTGTGTTGTGGTGGATTGCCTCTTGTGCTGATGAGGAACAATACAGGGAAGAACAGCCTCGCGAGGGTCTGTTCTTGGTGGGTGTGATGAACTGCTGAGTGGTGTCTCGTCGCTCTAGCTTGAGGATCGGGTCTCTCTCTCTCTCTCTGGATGCCCCTTGTCCTTATCCTTGCGATCCTTCGATCCCTCCGATCTCTCCGATCTCTCCTACTCTGAGTGTGGCTACTCCTATTTATATGCGAAGGCCCTGGGCCTCTTCCCAAATATTGAGCGGGAAGGGCGCCAACAATTGGCCATTTTGAAGGGGAACAACGGGTACACTTATCCTAACTAAAGTTGGTCCTCGTCTGCCAAAGGCTCTGGTGATGGCCTTGCTTGGGCTCCACGATGACTCCTTTCCAGCCGTTGGGGCTGGTCTTGGTCTTGTTGCACCGAAACGGATGCCTTTGCTTGATTCTCTCGCCTGCGCTTGCTCCCTTTACACCAAAGAGGAAAGGAGGACGCTGCGCGGCTGGCGCCCGACTAGCGCCCTTGGTTGTCATGGCTTGCGTCATGGGCACCTCGCGAGGTACCCTGCCTTGAAATCTCCGCCTCCTCATGAGCCAGCCTGACGAGGCCGTGCCTGAGCAAGCTCCTGGTCGTCCGCCCATGAGGCTTGGCCCCTCGCGAGGGTCTTGAGCTTGTGTTGATGAAGATGGGCCATCCTGAGCCTCCTTTGAGCCACCCCGCAGGCCGCAGGCAGGCAAGTCTGGGGACCCCCGTTCCCAGAACGCCGATAGTAACCACCGGGCCCACGGCGCGCCCGGACTTGGCCGTGCAGAGAGGCGAAAGGGCAAGTGCGAAGCGTCGTGGGCCCTAACAGCCTGCGGCCTTGGGCGCCGCGTGGCGGTTGATTGGACGCGTGCGCACTGCTCCCCCACGACGCCTTGGTAACCGCCCGGATTCGTCAGGTCCCTACATGCAGAGTTGGGCATGATGATCGGTGATCGTGGAGGCCGACGTTTGGCCTCCGCCGGCTAGAAGTACGGAACGACGCGTGCCCTTCCGGTCTATCCTTCTGCTTCTCCTCTTCCTCGTCTCGTCTGGTCGCCATGGCTCCGATCCGCCGGTTCTCCAGGGAAGAGAAGGGAAAGGCTCCTCAAGAGGATCCTGACCCGCTCCCCCCAAAGAAGCGGCTTGCTCTCAGTGTCGAGGCGGGGCGCTCGCCAGGAGGCGCCCATGCCCTGGTGCGTGCGGCCGCCACCAGGGTTTCCTCTTCCCTTGGACGCGCAAATTGGTGGCCCTGAAGGAGGTGACGCCGGGCGCCACGAGCGGCGGCGCCGCCGCCGCCGGCTGGTCGCGAAGGTGTGCGTCTTCCCCCCTGGAGTCCACGCCGAGGGCTCCTGCCGGAGCTCGTGCTTCGCGTCGCCGCACCTCCTAAGTCTTGGATTCGTCTTCCTTCTTTCTTCGCCTCTGCCCGTCCGTGAAGGAGCCAGGACTCAGGCTGCGACCGCCGGTTGCGGCACCCTCACGACCGGGGCAGAGGTCGCAGTGGTTGCCCCGGGCGAGGTCTTCATGACTCGAGGCTGGGACGAGGTCACCCAGGTCTGCAGGGCGAGGGGCGCCCTCATGATCCACCTGGAGTACGACGGTGCTTCGGTGATGTCCTTCAAGCTCTTCGACGCGGATGGTCGTCGGCTGGAGTGCTGCCCCGGGAGAGGCGGTCGGGACCCTGCTGCGGTGAGGCGGAGGCCAACCGACCACTCCCTTGGCAGCTTCTCGAGGCGAAGGCGCCGGAGGATCCAGCGACTCCGCCCGAGCTCTTTGCGGCCGGGAGACGGCGACAGACTCTGAGCCCCGAGCTGCGCCGCTCCCGGAGCAGGGCGAGCTCGTCAGGTCGTCGCCGCCCCTGATCTGGATGGGGTTTGCTCCTGACCGGGTGGCCCACTGTTGATGATGGCGTCGGCCGTGGTGGTCCCTGTGGATAGGACTCCTTAGGATTCACGTCTTTTGTACCTGCGAGGAGCCAAGAATGTACCCCGCGGGGGCTTGTAAGGTGTTTGTAGCTTCATTTGTCAATATAATCCTTATTGTGAGGTAGTGTGAGATGCTCATTCCGTTCTAGCTCAGTTTCTTCCTTTCAGACCTCGTGAGGGCTTGGTGCTCTGCGCCGACAGGTCCCAGTCCCAAGGCGGCTTCAGCCGTCGCTGGTATGCCAGGTCGCGATGCCGTGGTCAAGGCCAGGAGGTGAGCGGCCCGAGGTCCGGTAAGAGCCTCTGAGTCGCGATGCTCAGGGGGTCCCCCTTGGCGCTCAAGCAGCCATCATTTAGTGAGAAACGAGAGCGACGTTGCTAACACGGAATTGCATTGAGTGTGGGGATGGTGTTGCGATGACTAGTGTGTCCGGAGGGTGACTTATCTCGAGGGTCAGGACAATGCTTCCTGGTGCGGCGCCAGGTCCGTGCCTTGGCCGGGCGAGAGATTGCGTGGCGAGGTCGTTCGTGCTCCTTGGAGGGACCCTGCAGGTTCACCATAAAGGAACAAGAGCTTCGCCAGTAGCGATTGTTAGTCCCGGCCGTTAGTTGCCTTGGAGAGGCGCGAGAGGCCTCGCGAGGTGTGTCGGGCACCCGTGAGAGCCAGCAAGGACTCCACGAGGCCCGACCTCAAGGCGGGTTGCGCTGGCTCGGCCTTATCTTCGAGTGTGTTCCGGAAATTTGGCGAGATGCCGGTGCTCTCGTCTTGGTCCCGGCTCTCGGGCTGGTCTCGGCCATCGCGATAGGAGCCACGAGTCGCGATGCTCGTGCACCCCCCCTTTAGCAGCATAAGCCGGGTCGACGCAGCAACTCTACGTCCCCTCGGGTCCCGGCTCTCGGGCTGGTCTCTACCGTCGGCTGGCAAGCCAGGTCGCGATGCCATGGACAAGACCAGAGGGTGAGGGCCGGAGAGCGGTAGGAGCCCCAGTCTCGATGCTCGTGCACCCCTTTAACGTGCAAGATTTCGCCACCCGTGAAAAGGCACCAAATAACAAGCATGGTGGAACGAGAGCATAATCCTAAGGAAAATGCATGAGGGATACATGCAGCTGGGGCCAGCCCGAGCGGCTTGGGGATGATGCAGCCGAGGCGCCCCAGCAGGATAGGCTAACGACATGAAATAAAAGGGATACATGCATGAGGCGGACCCACGTGGCTCGGGAGTAATGTCGGCCTGAAGGCGCTCCCACCGGAAATAAAACTTAAAGATGTCACTGGTGATGTTGGGGACGAAGGGTTGTTGATGTAGCAGACTCGGTGGGCTGCGGAGTCGATCCTCACGAGCCCCCAGGCCCGGGCCTCGGGAGGCTCCGGAGGCGCTGGGCGGCTCCTCATGGGCCATCTCCATCTCCGCCAGGCTGCAGCGTGCTGACCTCTTGAGCCTCGGGATGGTCCTCATGAGGCAGCTGGTGCGGCAGCCGCGTTTGGCGAGCCATAAGGCATGCGTCACGTGGCTGTGGGCGGACCCTGCATAGCGTCCCACTCGCGAGGGCCAAAGGCGCTCTTGAGATGTGGCTCGGTTGAGCCTGGTATGTCGATCTGACGCCAGCAGGCCACCATCCTCGCCTGGATGGGGGCCACAGCAGTGGCGGCTGCCCCTCATGACCCTTGACTCCTGTAGCTCCTGAATGGCCTTCTTGATGAACTCTTGAGGTTACATCCTCCTGGTCTTGCTCTGCTATGGGAAGCGTGCTTGGCTCACGCCTCCACATGGTGCCCAAGCGCCTCCCTCGAGACCTTGGCGAGGTCGGTGGCCCTCCAGAGGAGAGCCCTCGAGCCCTGCCCGAGGAGGGCACCGGGCGCGCTTTCCTATGTGATGGAAGGAGGCTCCCCTGGCCCGGTGTGGACCCTGAGGGGCCTGTCTCTTGAAGAGCCGGGCCGATCGATGTCTTCTTCTTCTTGGGTGCGGCCTCGGGAGGCCTCCTGCCGTGGTGCAGGTCTTCCAATGACGCGGCTCGAAAAAGCTTCGCCTGGGGAGCACACTGCATCTCTCTCTTCACAGGGCACCGTGATGACTTTGCCGCTTCTGGCATCTTGAGGATGTTGTAGCCATGGTGGAGTTCTGACCATGAATTTGTCCAGGCTGGGTACCCGAGGATGGCGTTGTCTGGCAGCGAATGTGGGCGATGCGAAGTCGATGAGCTTCGGTGTGGTAGTTGTCGCGGGCCCCGAAGGTGACAGAAGGCGGACCTGCCCGATCGGGACCGTGGAGCCGTTGGTGACTCGGAGAAAGGCTTGGTTGGCTGAAGCTGTTGTAAAGGCACTTGAAGATTGTTGAATGTCTCCGCAGACAGGACGTTGAGCCCTGCTCCACCGTTGATGAGGGTCTTGGTGACCAGCACGTTGTTGATGATTGGGGAGCAAAGCATCGGGAGAACTCCGGCTGTGGCTGCGCACTTGAGCTGATCCGCTGAGCTGAACGTGATGGCGCATGCTGACCACCTGAGGGGGCGCGTGGACTCGAGCTTGGGGAGGACTGCATTCACTTCGCGGGCGAACTGCTTGAAGATGCGGTGAGAGGCTGGGGCTTGAGCTCCGCCCAGGATGCAGGCGACCGCATGCGCTTCCTGGAAGCCCCCAGCCCCCTCGTCCTGATGGCGGTCTTCGATTCTCACTCTGAGTGTGGCTACTCCTATTTATACGCGAAGGCCCTGGGCCTCTTCCCAAATATTGAGCGGGAAGGGCGCCAACAATTGGCCATTTTGAAGGGGAACAACGGGTACACTTATCTGACTAAAGTTGGTCCTCGCCGCCAAAGGCTCTGGTGATGGCCTGCTTGGGCTCCACAATGACTCCCTTCCGGCCGTTGGGGCTGGTCTTGGTCTTGTTGCACCGAAGCGGATGCCTTTGCTTGATGCTCTCGCTGCGCTTGCTCCCTTTGCACCAAAGAGGAAAGGAGGGCCTTCTGTGGCTGGCGCCCGACTGGCACCCTTGGTCGTCATGGCTTGCGTCATGGGCACCTCGCGAGGTACCCTGCCTTGAACTCTCCGCCTCCGCATGAGCCAGCCTGACGTGGCCGTGCCTAAGGAAGCTCCTGATCGTCCGCCCCGCGAGGCTTGGCCCCTCGCGAGGGTCTTGAGCTTGTGTTGATGAAGATGGGCCGTCCTGGGCCTCCTTTGAGCCACGCCGCAGGCCGCAGGCAGGCAAATCTGGGGACCCCCATTCCCAGAACGCCGACACCGTCCTCCACCTCCAAGGAGCTGCTCTGATGATCGCCTCGTCTAACGGGGCTGCTCCATCCCCACAGCGCCGCCTTAACCTGCTCCACCGGAACCGCAACATCCTCACCGACTCCTCGGACGAAGCCGAGCCATACTCGGCGTCGCCAAAGAGGTTGTACACTCATCGCATCGCACCTTCTCCTTAACTCGACCTCCCGGCGCTGACGGTGCTCCATCCCGCACCACCATGGAGCGGCTACCTTGAAGCCGGCGCCGCGGGCGACATCTCCACGGCGGCTCTCCCCCAGTGCGAGGCCCCTTCAGCGACGACGTCCGTACCAGCCGGATCTGCTGCTGCTCCCGGCTCTCGTGATCCTTCGCTTCGCCCATTCTTGCCGCTGCTCTCCCCTCGCTCATCTTCTTTGCTCTGCTCCGATTAAGCCACACTTGATCGATGAATCGACTTTTGGGTCGATCGATTTTCAGGGGTTGGGGGCTCGCCAGAGTTAAGGTAGAACCACCCGCGAGGGACGGGGCTCATGGAGAGGTACCCCACTATCTATCTTAGGGTTCATGGTGGGGGGTCCTAGAGGGCTGGCCGGTAGGCTGTGGCGAAGTTGTTTCGAGGCGGGCCTGGGCCGGCGGTTCGGCCGGTGGTGGTGGCGGCTCGTGGGGTGCAGGTTGAAGATGAACTGCAGGCCCTCCTAAACTACATATCAAGTGCCTCTCTGCTACCATTGCGTTCGATTTCGACAGTAGCATTCAGATTCCACAAGAAATTTCAGTTTCGACGGTTAAGTTCAGAGTCAGCAGTTTTTACCTCATACATTTGTAGTCAGGTGGTTTTTGGTGATGTTAATTTTACATCCATTTTACATCATCTATTGGAGATGCTATTAGAATCCCACTTGAGATTGACGATGTACGTCTTGTGCTTTGCTTCAGCCTTGGCGTCTTCTGGCTCACCGGAGCTGCTCCAACGACGAGCGATCCATCACAATAGAGCGATTGCCACGACGCCGTCTACAGATTCCTCAGACCTTCCTCCACACCTCTGACAGCCACCTCTGCCTCAACTGCTTCAGCGACCAACCCAATGATGCTTAGGTCGACACGGCTACGGCAAAGAGGTTGTACACTTGTTGCATCAATTATTACTATACATTCACGTCGATCCATTAGGGCTATTTTGGTTCAACGGAAAAACATCGATGCTCTGGTTGTTACCATCACTCTAAATTTCTGCATGCTCTCCTTACATAATCTCACCATATTTTTTTCGTATGCATGTCAGATATTGTACACAGTCATGCTGAACATGTAGAGAAAAAGAGAAGAGTTTTGCGTGGCAATACAATGTCATGCGAGACATCGCTCCATGGTGGGTTCAATGGCAAACCCTCCTAACCCTCTCCAGATTGTAATCGAGAGGAAGATATCATTACGAGGCGGATTCGGACGCCGCTGACCACTCCTATTTACCCCCCAAGGTGTTTGCTCTACCTTGGCATGATGATGTTCGTCATATCATGCATATGTTGCCTTGCAGCGCCTACTTTTGACATCATATATGTCATCTACTTAGTTTAGACATGTTACGTAATGCCACTGTTTAGTTTCTATATCATATATGGGAATTATGCAGTCTCATGTCTTTTAGCCAGCCATAATATATGTGAAATGTGCAATGCCATCCTGTTTAACCAGGCATCATATATTTGAATGATATCTTGCCCTTCCTTTTCTTCATTACATTTCCATTTGTCGACAATGTTTGTACATTAAACTACTCTTCTTCCCGTGAATCAGCCATTTGGGTGGGAGATGGAAAAATCTGGAGTGAAAACAAGGCCTTGAGCGAGCGGTGCTACTGTCAAAGCAGATCTCTTGTTGGGTCCCGATAGCTCCTCGGAGATGGATTGAGACAGATGACCGGTCCTATTCCCCCACCGAGGTGTATGCTCTAACTTGGCAGTTATCTTGTTCATATCATGCATACGGTGTCTTGCATTGCATAGTTTAGACATCATATACACAATATTCAACACCATGTTCTTAGTTCAGACATCATATCGAATGCCCTCTGTTTAGCATATAAATCACATATGTGAATTAAATGATGCGATCCTGATTAGTTAGATAACATGTAGGTGAATTATGTCATGCGATCCTGTTTAGTTATTCATCATATCTTTGAATTATGTGTCGGTGTACTAGAGTAGGGGTACCCTAGTATCCCGAACTTGTGCACGGGCAGTTGCAGCCCTCCACGGCAAGGCTTACCGGGTGACCGCCAAGGTCCTCCGTGGTTCCTTTGAAGCCATTCAAGAACAAAGTATTCAAGCCAAGGAGATAAGGCCCCGGCAAGAGGAGCTTGCCGGAAGGCCACCCAAGGCACCTAGGAGACAAGGCCCGGCAAGAGGAGCTTGCCGGAAGGCCCGATGAGCGACAAGCTTCGGACGCGACAAGACAACAACCATGACAAGGCACTTGCCGCAGACCACCACTCTGTACTGCGCTCCAAAGACATCCACTAACGTGTCGCCGGGACCTTTCGGTAGCAGCGTGGCAAGAGGCCGTCTTGACGGCCGGAGCTGATGGCAAGCGGCGCCGACAAGATTGCCATCGTGGCGGCGGTGGCGCCCTGACGGTCCCTTTACGCCTTTGTTAGGGCGGCGTGACGGGCATTTAATGCCTTTGTCCCCTGCCGTCGAGGTTAGGTATGATACAACTTGTACAAGTAGCTGTACCAACCACTCCTTTTCCATTTTACCCTTGTCTACGTTGCCACTGTCGGAGACCCTTTCGCATATAAAAGGAGGCCCATGCGCATAGCGTGGGGAGGGTTCGAAAGGTTGAAGCGAGAGAACACTCACGCTCAGTCTCGTTAGCAGCTTGTGTGTACTGTAGCACTTAGCGCTCCTGAGCAAGAACTCAATACACTCAGACATGCAGCAGTAGGAGTGTTATCTCTCCGGAGAGCTCCGAAGTTGGGTAAACTGCTCGTGTGCTTCGCCTCGATCTGCTCTTCGTGCGACCTCCGCCCCCCGCCGAACCGAAAGGGGCTCGGTCCGCCGGTCCCATAGGTGTTCGTGGGCCAGATCAGCTTCCCCGACATCTTTGGCGCGCCAGGTAGGGGGGCGTCGAGATTGTGTGAACCTGATCCGGCGTCCACACGAGCTAGATCTTCATCATCTTCATCGACATGCCACCGAAGAAGAAGGCTTCGGCGGCAGATGTTCCGTCCGCGTCGAACCCACACCACTGGAGCAAACGGGTGGTGGGGTAGACGCCGGCGGAAGAATAGACGTCGACGGGGGAGCCCACGGTGCTGCCAAGTCCAAGGACAAGGCTGCACAGACCTCGGCGTCCGTACATGCACCGCGCCCGTCTCAGGAGGCGCGGGACCGACAGCGTCATGGTATTCACAACGCCATACGCTCGTTGGACCAAGATCGAGCTGGTGGATCTCGGGATGATCAAGACCAAAGATGCACGCCAACATCTTTGGCGGCGAAGCGAGGCACGGTCGTGCGGACAGGATATCGCTCCTTCTAACATAGTTAGAAGTCCGAGCATATCCCGCTCCTCGCGTCGTTCGCCACTGCCTCCCACCACTCCAGCAGAAGCTTTGGCGAGAGCTCAACTGCTCCTGGATTACCCTCCAACAGCCGACAAGGTCGATGAATGGAGGGCCACCATTCAGAGTCTCATTAGCTTTGCCAACGGCGACGCTCCGCGGCAGCCGAGTGCACCGCTGCCGTGGCAGGACTGCCAAACACGAGCCGGTGGCGACGAAACCGGTGGGGGTGCAACCACCATGCACTCTCCGCCCCGAAGGCCAAGATCGCCTACTCGCCGGATCCACCTCGACAGTGACTCCACCGCATCATCGGATCCACGAGCTCGTCGCGATCAGCGCCATGTTCTTCACGAACGACAGCAAGAAGAAGACGCCGAACTTCGTGACGAAGCGCCAAGAGAAGCGGCGTCAATCCGACCAGCCGCTGGGCCCTCTGTCGACATGCATGCGCCCGAAGAACCAGGCGACTTGCCGTGACACGGTAGGTTGCCCTGCGTTCACTCGTGAGCTGCGGCAAGTCCAGTGGCCCAACAAGAAGAATTTCAAGCCAGACGTACCAGAGAAGTACGACGGCAAGACGCATCCGTCGGAGTTCCTCAGCATCTACACCATCACGGTGCAAGCTGCCGGGGGGCGAGACGACAAGATCCTGGCCAACTACTTCCCGCTGGTGCTCAAGCCCAATGTCAGATCCTGGCTCATGCACTTGCCGGACAACTCCAGGGATTTTTGTAACGCCATCAACCGGACAGAGCAAGAAGAGGAACTTGATCTCTGGTGACTATTTTCGGCAGAAGCTTCGAAGTAAATGCGTCAAGAAGGTCCTCAAGATCAACACCAAGGGTGAGGAAGCGATCTGCTCCGGCAAGCCCTAGTGTTTGTTCCGTTGAAGCGAGACGCTCCCGACAAGTTTTGCTCCGGCAAGCTTGCCGGGAACGTCAAGCTTCCGGTGAGCCGCGAGTTCTCGCCGTGGAAGCAGATGTTCCCAGCGGCCAGATGTGCCTTTAGTCCTTGTTGTCAAGCCGCAAGCTCCACCATGGGCACATCAGATTGTCCATTTCCTTGACAGGAGAACTTCCGAAGAGCAAGAAGAAGCGGAAAGAGTAGCCCGGCGGTCAAGTATGTACCGGTTTGTCGACAACACATGCGAGAAGAAGACTCAACGGTGTGAAATTGAAGTGTATTCACCGGAAGGCGGACAAAAGCTGTTGGCGAGATACATGGAGGCATATGTGGTCACCACATTGGCGCCCGGAAGCACTTGCAAGCAAAGCGTTCCGGCAAGGTTTCTTTTGGCCGACAGCCCTCGAGGATGCAACTTCACAAGTAACCAAGTGTGAAGCGTGCGGTTCCATTCCAAGCAGATACACCAGCCAGCTCAAGCTCTCGGGACGATCCCTTTATCACGGCCATTTTCGGTCCGGGGCTCGACATCCTCGGCCCCTTTCCCCGAAGTTGTCGGGGCTTTGAGTACTTATGCGTTGCAATCGACAAGTTCACAAAGTGGCGGAAGTGGAAGCGATGAGGAAGGTGACAGACGGTCGGTGATCAAGTTCTTCAGGTCGATTGTTTGCCGCTTCGGGATCCCTAACAGGATCATCACCGACAACGGCACGCAATTCACGAGCCGCACCTTCATGCAGTACATCCAAGATCTTGGCGCCAAGGTCTGCTTCGCTTCCATTGCTCATCCGAGAAGTAACGGCCAAGCGGAGAGGGCGAATGCTGAAGTGCTGCGCGAACTCAAGACCAGGACTTTCGACAGGCTGCACAAGTGCGGAAAGAAGCTGGATTGAGGAGCTGCCGGTGGTTCTTTGGTCGATCAGACGACGCCAAATCGAGCCATCGGCGAGACACCTTTCGCTCTAGTCTATGGAGCAGGCAGTTCTCCCCACGGAACTCGTATCACGGATCACCTTGAGTGCTCGCTATGATGAGCTTGAGCAAGAGCGATATGCGACAAGATGACGCGTTGCTCCTTGAGGAGGATCGTCTTGTTTGCTATCTGAGCTGCTCGATACCCGACAAGCTTTAGCGCGCTACCATAGCCGCAAAGTTAATGCCGAAGTCTCGAGGAAGGCGACCTTGTTCTTGGCCTGCTCAGTCCGCCAAGAATTCCAACAAGTTGACGCTGAAGTGGGAAGGCCCTTACCGGGTGAAACGAGTCACTAGGCTGGCGCGCTGTCCGCCTTGAGACCGAAAGATGGCATTCGGTGAGCAACTCTGGAACATTGAGCATCTTCGTAAGTTTTACCCGTAAAGCGCGGTTGCGGAACCTGTTTGGCAACCACCTTTTTGTACAAGTCTTGCCGATGTTGCATGTAATCCTTTGTACAAAGCCGGCGCAGACCCGTGCATAGGTAAAGCTGATGTGCTTAGCACATCTTGTCAATTCATACTTTCTACTTCTATTTTTGCATCGTTATCGACACTTTGTGCAGCACCTACCCCGGTAAGCAATAACGAGCCATAAGGCTCCATATCTTTATTTTCTCTTCTTTCTCTTTCTCAAAGAAAGGAAGGTTCCCTCGCCCACAAGTTTGCCGGGGAAAGGAGAAGATAATGGTGTGGACCAAGCGTCGCTCAAGGAAGTCTAGCCTTCACCGGAAGCAAGCAACAGAAAAAGCTAAGTTGCTAAAGTTTGAGCAATCAGTTTTAAATTTTTAAGTTATCTTCCTCGAGCCACCGTACTTTGTATGGAAAACCTGTGCTGGAGGAACCAACTCGTAGCTAGTTGCGCCTTACTTTGTTTCGAGTCCGCTCAACAACTTAAGTGAGCTGCAACTAGTTGCGACAAGGTTTCTTGTCGGTAACGGCACCGCCAACAAAGCTGACGTCTCAAGACTCAGCGCTTCATGACCAGTGTGCCTCTGACAAGTTCCCTAAAAGCGAGGGGCAAAAACATACAAAGGAAGGAACCAAGTAAAGGAAATAACATAGCAATTGCTACCGAAATAGAGTTATATTACAAGATAGCTTGTCGCAGCGACTCTAATAGATTGTTCTCATAACATGACCAGCAGCGGCAAGAAAAAGAGAAAGCGGGCGAGCAGCTCTTCATCAAAAGTTTCTCCTTCGGCGCCACAGAGCTCGACGCATATGGGAGCTTGATGAAGACGCCATCGCCGACCTTCAAATAGGCGCCGGGCTGGGCTCTTGAACTGACAGCTGCCAGCTGGCGGAGGATTCGGCGGTCGGCGTGGCGCTGGCGCTCCTGTGACCTCGGGGCCGTCGGTCGATCGCCGGACCTCGCCACCTGCGGCGGCAGCTGGCGGCCTCTTCGCGGCCAGGCTCGTCGGCGCCAACTTCTTCTCCGATGGCAGCGGCGTCGTCGATGTGCCATGGCGTCCTCCTCGCCCGTGACCTCGGTCTCCATTGGCTCTGTGGCGGATGGATCTGACGACCGGAAAATGAAGAAAAGTCAAGCAAATATTCAAAAAGAAAATCAGAAGAAGAAGAACACAAGGGAAGTTTTCAAGCAAGAGGATTACTTGTGCTAGGGTCTGCAGTCATGGTCTCCACCACCAGGGGATCGCTGGTGCTGTCCCTTGCCGGAGAGCTGTCCCTTGCCGGAGAACTGCCCCTTGCCGGAGAAGTCTCCCTTGCAGGAGAACGCTCCTTTGCCGGGGATTCCTCTCTTGGCGGTGTAGTCGAAGCAGAAGGCATGTCAGGAGCGGCTTCAGGACACTCCTGGTAAGGCTGCTCTGCTCCTACACAAATCAGCAGTCAGATATCAGGAAAGAAAGGGCACCCATGCACGCCTAATAGCAGGAAGTAAACCATATACTTACGCTGGGGGTTGCGCTGGGGGCTGCTTTGAGGAAGAGTTGCCGCGTCCGGCAAGGTGGTCTCGGACGCGCCTCCTGTCATGCCGCGGTGGGTTCGCCCTTGATGACAATCACCGGGCCTTGGCTCTCTTCGACACTCTGGGCGGCGTCACGAAAAGGAATGGGTTCAGAGTGAAGCAAATCAGATACAAGACAAAGCAACAAGCCGAATAAAGAAACCACCCACGATCTCTCACACGACGCCGCATTCGACGCGTGCCGTTCGTGGAGGGCGTGGTGGGTCCGGGGTGAGTTACGGCGTGACACAGGCATGGCGTGCCGTGCCTGTTTTGGGCTGGCCCAACAGCGCCAACCGTGTGTGGCCCAGCCGGGGGCTCTGCCGGTGTACTAGAGTAGGGGTACCCTAGTATCCCGAACTTGTGCACGGGCAGTTTCGACCCTCAGCGGCAAGGCTTACGGTGACCGCCAAGGTCCTCCGTGGTTCCTTTGGAGCCATTCAAGAACAAAGTATTCAAGCCAAGGAGACAAGGCCCGGCAAGAGGAGCTTGCCGGGAAGGCCACCCAAGGCACCTAGGGAGACAAGGCCCGGCAAGAGGAGCTTGCCGGAAGGCCCGATGAGCGACAAGCTTCGGGACGTGACAAGACAACAACCACGGCAAGGCGCTTGCCGCGGCAGACCACTCAGACTGCGCTCCAAAGACATCCACTAACGTGTCGCCATACAGGACCTTTCCGGTAGCCCAGCGTGGCAAGAGGTCTTGACGGCCAGGGAGCTGTGATGGCAAGCGGCGTGACAAGATTGCCATCGTGGCAAGCGGTGGCACCTGACGGTCCCTTTCTGCCTTTGTTAGGGCGGCGTGAGACAGGCATTTAATGCCTTTGTCCCCTGCGTCGGGGTTAGGTATGATACCTTTGTACAAGTAGCTGTACCAACCAATCCTTTTCCATTTTTACCCTTGTCTACGTTGCCACTGTCGGAGACCCCTTTAGCATATAAAAGGAGGCCCATGCATAGCGTAGGGAGGGGTTCGAAAGGTTCAAGCAGAGAACACTCACGCCGGTCTCGTTAGCAGCTTGTGTGTCTTGTAGCACTCAGCGCTCTGAGCAAGAACTCAATACACTCGGACATGCAGCAGTAGGAGTGTTATCTCTCCAGGAGAGCTCCAAGCTGGGTAAGCTGCTCGTGTGCCGCCTCGATCTGCTTCTTAAATGCGACCTCCGCCCCCGCTTGAACGAATGGGGCTCGGTCCGCCGGTCCCATAGGTGTTCGTGGGTCAGATCAGCTTCCCCGACATTATGTTATGCTATGCTATCCAGTTTAGATAGCCATCATATATGTGAAATTATGTCATGCTATCTGTTTTATTTACACAATATACATGTCAACTATTTCATGCCCTCTTTTTTCCACACTATCTATTGCATCTGTCTCTCATACAATGTCTGTACATTCAACTATGTTTCCTGTTTATCAGCCATTTGAATTGGAGCGGGTGATGCCCGTATCTAGCAGACTAAAAACACGGTCTTCAAATAAAACAGTGCTACCTCTTGGTGGAGATAGCACCCCGGTTGTACATGCACAAGAACCATCCCTACCACACATAACCCAAACTCTCGCAGATTGTACCCCTACTATGATGGACAGAGAACTAGCTTCACCCAATCTAACCCCAACCCCAGCCGATAGTAACCCAGTTCCTGTTGACACAGCACCATCTCCACCACAGAGCTCCCACACAAGAGCAGTTAGTAAGGCAGCTCCAGTGCCCAAAGGGCCAGTACTATCACGGCGAACCCCAACTCCACCAGTTAGTTTGCCTATTCCTGTGGAGGAAGCACAACCAGCTAGTCGTAGTTTAGCATCTATCGCATTTGATGTTGTTAAATCGTATGTGCGTATATTCCCATCTTGGAAATATTATACTGAAGATGAAGGAAAATGCCGATTGCACGGTGTTTGACCACGAGTTATGTGTAAGTAATGTTATTCATGGCAATTACTTTGCTTCGTCCCATACATCCTACCTCCATGATGGTTATAATACAACAAATTTTCCCATTTTTCTCTATAGAGAAGGACCGATTTGGAAACTCAGGATGAAGTAACCTGTGCTAATACCTCTTGCTATCTTCAAGAATGCTTGGTGGCGATATCGGAATTACACAAGAAAACGTACTTCACCGGCAAAGAAACTCATCAAATTCCCTTACATTCTCTGAGACACATTCTTTGGGCGATATTAGGGAACACCTTGTTACATCTTGGTCCCGAACCTAGAATGTGGTAAGGTCTATGAGCTCATTTTCTATTTTTAAGTATTATATTCTTGCGTCTTACTAAACTCTGTTCATGTAGAACAAGTGCCTAAAGCTGAAGAACAACTGTTCTAATTTAACGCCTGGGCGATATGTGAACTCCTTGTCCCTTGCATGAAAATTCTTGATTGGGTGTGAAACATTTGTCGTGGGTTTGTGTGTCCCACCTTTCTGAAAATCCGTCTTGCTCCGGTGGTTGCGAGCAAGAGTGGTCTGGTCCCTCTTGCGCTTGCGGAAATCCTCCAAGTTGCGTTGCTCATTTTCCAAGGTAATAGCCTTATCCACCAGTGTTTTGAAATCTGGGAAGGTGTGCACGACCAGCTGGCATTTAAGCGCGGGTGCCAGACCATCCAGGAATTTTTCTATCTTCTTGCTTTCAGTCATACGCTCTTCGTTGGCATCGCGAGACAATAGAGTAAACTGACTGTTGTATTCTGTCACCGTCATGGTCCTCTGCTTGAGGTCATCAAACTCCCTCTTCTTGGTCTTCATAATACTTTTTGGAATATGCGCCCCACGAAAACCTTCTTTGAACTCCTCCCAGGTTATATCATTTTCGTTGGGGTGCATGTGTAGGAAATTTTCCCACCATGATGCAGCCGCTCCAGTGAGATAGTGTGGTGCATATAGTACTTTCTCATGGTCTGAACACTGTGCAATAATTAATTTTATTTCCATGTCTCGAAGCCAATCATCGGCCTCAAGAGGTTTGTCAGTATGAGAAAATGTTGGGGCCGCGTCTTCTGTAGCTCGAGCAATTTGGATTGCTGCTGATACGGTCCACGGTGATTTCCCATATTGATGACTTGGTTCATCATTTCCTGATGTTATTCTTGACTCTGTTCATAAAGGCGGCATACTTGGGAAAATGCTGTTTCAACGCCTGTTGACTTGACTGCCCCTGTGTGAAATTGTTGCTTGTTTGTGTGCCATAATTTTCTTCTGGCGGGTTGGGCATGGAGCGAGTCCAAGGACGAGACATTTTCCACTCTGGGTATATATTTTGTAAAACTCATAAGAAACAAAAGAAGTTGAGTCGCAAAAATCAATAAATTTATAAAGACGGAAAATTTTAAATGCTCCAAGATTTTTCAAGAGAATAATTGATTGCGCATGGAGAAGGACTGCTCAGTACATATCTTACACGCATAGCAGTAATTATACAATACATCACTTTCGAGGATATGCGTACACATTCGACATGTTATTTAGGCTAGTGCACTTCTCCCAGTTCCTACATGATGCGCAAACAAGCTACTTCTCACAACCTATGTACATATAAACATATCGTACAAGCCGGTACATCGCATGGCAGCTAAGCGCACTCAGTCGGAGATGGTAAGGATCTCCCTTGGCCTGCCGAGGGTGAGGCCAGTGAGGCCCAGGGACTCAATCTCCTCCTCGCTAATAGGCTCCAGACGTGAAGTGCTGCGTTGAGTCGATGGAGCGGGCGCCATAGGTGGAGCCACACGAACAGGAGTGGGCGCAATAGGTGGTGCAGTACGGACTGAAGTGGGCGCAATGACTTGGTTGAACTCCTCAGTGGTAGGCAGGTGACGAGTTGTAGCGAGAATGGTAGGTGAATAAGATGCTGAGGACGAGACGAAAGTCAGTGGTGGCGCGGTGTGTAGGAGCTCCCTCCTGTTGGCGGCACAGCCATGGACTGAGTCCATGCGGGCAGCCACAAGGTCGTCCACAAGGTTGTCGAAGGCTGCCTCCACAGCCTGGAGTTACTCGACAAGCATCTCAATAGCCTCATCTCGCTCTCCTCTGGGGCAAGTGAATGCCTAGTGACAGGTGTATGGCACGTGGCATGGAAGGTAGCGGTAGCGACGAGTCTTCATCGAAGGAAGAATATCTTGGAGACGAGCTATCGCCTCACGGGCGGCCATCTGCATAGCATGCCTCTCCATAGGCATGGCTCTCCCCAAGAACCGGAAGCGGCGTAACTCAACACGCCCTCCCTTGAATTGCACATGACTTTGGTGCATGGACAGACTGTCGCTGATCTTGTGCTGGTAGAGTGTGAATACTGGGCGCACTGATGGCCCAATCGCGATCCTGACGATGTAGGAGAGGAGCTTGACGAACCCCTCAGGCACGTTGGCGAACACCTGTGACTCACAGTCGTTGCCAGCCATCTACAAAAGTAGGCAAAAATTCTGAATGGTCAGATCATAAATTTATGCCGACTGTCAGAAAATGACTACATTTGCAAGAATATAAATTAGCACTATTATGCTAATAACCGATTAGCGATCGCACCTAGTGGCTTCCTACAGTCAGCCTGGCTCTGGTACAAAGTTTGTCACGACCGGTTTTTCAATAAAATACTTATTGAGAAACCGATCTTTTAGATTCCAGTATAGGAAAAATTCTCCTTACTGGTAGACAAAATACTTGATATAGAAGTCCAGTAGCATTAAATATATTACAGGGTTGAGCTGAGATTTCTCAACTATTTATTACAAACACGCCAATATTGTACATAAGGGCGGCTATGACACAGGGGTGTGGTGGCATACTACTGACTCGAGATAAAAGTGGTGGTGGATATATCACAGTGGAGTGGTTAACATGACTCCTAAACTGGTAGCTCATCGAGCGTCGAGGTGAGGCTCGATGTATTTATTCGGGTAGCGGAAGCGGATATAATACAAGTGACCAAATCCAGGATCGCATGCAGGACTGGCCGGGACTCCTCTAGGCGTCGTACTAAGCTATCGAACTCTTCATCCATGAGATCGCCTTCGTCAACATCTGGCCAAATCAACAAGCCAGGTGAGTACTTTGAAAGTACTCGCAAGACAGTTCGGACATAAGATATAACAAATGCAAGCATGAATGCGCCATGAGAAAATAACAATGCACACTCAAATAATAAACTATTGCACGACATGATAAGTAAAAAGGAAGTCAGGCGGTAGTCCTCCCGGAATCCCAACAAAATAATTGAAAACCGATCGGGTGTCTGGAGCGACGCCTCGAAGGGTAAACAAATAAATTATCATGCCGCAGTCGGGCGTCTAAGCGACACCACATAAAGGGCTTATATTGAAAAGTAGATAACAAGATTGCCACAATCGGACGTCGGCGACATCACATAAAGGGCTTGTATTGAAAGTAAATAACATGCGTGCCCGCGATCGGACGTCGGAGCGACATCGCAGAAAAGGGCTTATATTGAAAGTAAATAACAGGCGTGCCACGATCGGACGTCTGAGCGACATCGCGAAAAGGGCTTATATTGAAAGTAAATAACAAGCGTGCCACGGTCGGACGTCTCGAGCGACATCGCAGAAAGGGCTTATAAGCGAAAGTAAATAACAAAGCGTGCCACGATCGGACGTCTGAGCGATATCGCGAAAGGGCTTATATTTCATTATTCATATCCGATAAATTCACGAAGATATAACACTCACAGAAATATTCAACACATAATAATAAACGGGTTAGTCCATCCACATGAATAATCATTTAGCGGACTTAACACTCATGTGGTTCACCGAGTTTTGTCACCTTTGAGACCCGACACTGACAAGATAAGTTGAACACAGTACTTGGACATGGATAAGATGATTCAAAGGATTTTTGACTCTGCAGAGTTTGTACTAATTATCCACAGCCAACGGATTTCCGTAGTCATGAAGGACTAGTTCCGTTTACGGTATTTCGGTAGAAACACATCTAACCAGTACACACCCATCCCACCTCACGATGCCAGGAATCACCCTAGACAACGTTCAAGAAAAACTTTGAGACGGGGAGATCACAAC
Source organism: Aegilops bicornis (assembly GCA_021605145.1). Classification (NCBI taxonomy): domain Eukaryota; kingdom Viridiplantae; phylum Streptophyta; class Magnoliopsida; order Poales; family Poaceae; genus Aegilops; species Aegilops bicornis. The sequence goes on along the minus strand of CM038670.1, from coordinate 232,340,882 downwards.
CTCGAATAGCATGGGATCAAATTTATATACGCGCGCTCTAAGGGGTGCCCCTCTCGGTCCCAACGGAAACACCCATGCCCCTGACCGGATGACTGGCTTTAATCCAGGGCCATGGAACCCTCATCACGGCCTCTCTATTTGGTGTGTACCAGGAAAGAGGTTTGCAACTTACTAATCCATATCCCTTGCGGAAAACATGTGGTAGTACAGGAAGGAAAAACCGATGGAAGCGTGACTTGATTCATGGTGACCTTTGGAGTCGAGAATAGTCGGCATAAAGGCGGCATGCTTCAACATTGCCATCTTACCCACTCTCATGCCAACACATGGTCATGTAAACTCATATCCAACAACATATGGATTTTCGAAGCTCACTTGCCTCAACTTTGCATGTAATATACACTTATCGAAATGCTCATAAACATGCCATGAAACTACTCAATGCAAACATGCCAAAGGCACTCATCATATCAAAAGTTCAAACATGCTTGCCTGGTTCGGAGTAGTCGGAGTCTAGCTTGGTGAAGTTCGCGGTTCCGTCACCTCCTCCGGTATCTACGGTATAAGAAAATACGTACTAACATAAATACCGTGGGGTGCACAAAAGTATTCCAAATATTTTGCAAATAACTATGAAAAAAAACTAGACAGAAAAATAAAGAGGACAGAAAAAGAATCAATCAAGAATCATTTTCTGTTTAAAAGTTATAAAGGTTTTAGTCCAGGGACTTATCTGTAATGAAACAGAAAGTTTCCAGGGGCCAACTTATAAAAACAAAAAACGCTTCGGCTAAAAACCCATCAACTGCAAAGGAAGACGTATTCTGCCCGAAGGCGTTTTCAGAAAACGGTTCAAAAAAAAAGAAAATACTAACGAGGGGTCCCACCCGTCAGGTTTGAATTTTCAAACGGGGAGAGACAGAGCGCGTCGGCCCCCGAGAGCTGCGGTGGTCACCGGCGGCGATCCACGGCGAGTTAGGAGAATTAGAGGGTACCTACATGATCGGCGTGCCCTTCCGCGTCTGTGGGTGGTGGAGGTGGTCGTCGGCGAGCACCACGTCGATGGCGGCCCTTGCTCCGGCGGACGGCGGCTCGGGTGAAGTTGGATCTCGTCGGGGAGGGATGCGGAGGTTAAATTGGAGCTTGGGTTAGAGAACTGGGTGCATGAGAAGACTACTGACGTGGTTTGGGAGGCGGGGATGGCCTCACATGAGTGGATCGAGCTGGTGGCCGAGGCGGATCGGGGTGGCCGGAGTCGGGGGAGGAGACCTCCTCGAGGTCCTCCTGGTGGCTTGGTGGGGTTCTGGTGAGGTGTAGTGGTGGTGCGTGCTCGAGAACGAGCTCGGGACCTCATTTTATAGGTGATCCGAGGCGGTGGCCGCAAATGGGGATCTCCGGCGATGGTTACAGCGGCGTGGTGTTTGGTCGGGTAGTTTAGGGGGTTGGGCATCAACGTGGAGGTCCACTGGTTCCATTTAGATGCTAACCTCGGTTGGATTAGGCGCGCTTGGGTGGTTTCAACAGAACGGAGCTGCGCGGGCCCGTCGGCGGCAGAGGCGCGCTTCGCTTGCCGGGCCACGACGACGGTCTCGGCGTCATACCGCAAGCGTAAGTCCACGCGGAGGGCTAGGGTGCAAAGGGCGGCGCTAGGCGGTATGAAAAGTCGGCGCTAGCTCCGTTGGCCGCCACGGGTGTACTGCCACCGAAAATTCTTGGCGTCGGCGAGGCTCGCCGCCACCGACACCTGCGCCCGTCCAAGAGAGCGTGTGGTGCTCTGGTTAAGGAGGAGAGGCCTGCGCAATGCGCCAGGGTGTGCACTGGTGATCGATGACAAGCCACTGACGAAAAACGACACTGACTAAACTCTGAATTTACTGAATATGCACAAAAACAGTGTCGACCAAGTGTTTGATGAAATGATTTAGGCATGAGAAGAATTTATCTGGGGCTGATCTTTGGTGTGGTGGCCTCTCAACGCACCTGGGGGCTGCCTGATTTTTGGTGGAATTTTTGGAGAAAGGAAAATACGAATTTCACCAAAAATGATGAATCTGGTCCAAACTTGCAGAGGTTGAAACTTGAAAATTTTGAAAAGAGGAAGAGTGGATCTTGATGGATCTAGGTTGGGAGTGCTAGGGACTATCCAGAGGAGTTGGTTTGAGATCAAAACTCAAAGGAAATCAGGTACTTCCTTTGTAAATCATCTAGGCTTAAAATAATGGACAAAATTGTTTTTGGGGAAAAAATAAACGAAATAAAATTCAAAAATGGGTTGAACCTGTTGGAACAGAATGTTTGGGTTCCCCCAAAGTGGAGGGAGGGGTTTTGGGAGAATTTACCACATGAGGCATGGTAAAACAATGGATGGTTTCAAAACAAAAGAATAGCCCCAAAACCCATAGGGTTTCTTTTATAAAAGAAAATAGATACCAAAAATACATTTGAGATGGGTAAAATCAGAAGGAAGGTTTTTAATAACCAAACACCAGGGTTGAAGAAGATACAAAAATGAAATCCTTGCCATGGGGGAAATTTTTTTGAGAAGGAGGGGTTTTTGGAAAGATTTAAATGACCTCCTTCAAATCAAACAAAGTTTTTGTTGAAAACTAAATAAAATTTTTTGGAGTGTCACAACTGGGCCTCCTACGGGCCGTAGAAACAGTGGGCCTTTTGTGGGCCGTAGAAACAATAGGCCTTCCACGGGCCGTAGAAACAATGGGCCTTCTACGGGCCGTATCATCAATCGGCCTTATACGGGCCGTATGATCGATGGCGAACATGGGCGATAACGAATTGCATTATGGCCGTAAACGGTCTAGAGTTAGAATCGTCCGTTCATGGGCCCGTAGCAGACCATCGTTAATAGGCCGTGTTGATGATGCTATGAAAATGGCCCAACGTATTAACGGATCACAAATGGGCCGATTTGTAACCACGGGCTGAATTTGGCCCACAAGCAAAAAATGATGAACGGGCCCTAAGTAAGCGAATCTTTGAAATGAGCCCAAGAATAAATGGGCTCGAGAAGGCCGAAAGATAACATGGGCTGAAGCATTAGCGGAATAACGGGCCGTTAATGGGTATAAAGTGATACACTCTTCATTACGTCGGTTCACCACAGTAGTTAATGGGTGTAAAGTGATACCTTTGTTCATTACGGGCAGTTTCACCACGAGCCATTAATAGGCCAAGAGTTACATAGGGCCTCCTATGGGCGAAAGGCGTCATGGGCCATACATGGGCGGAAGTGAAAATTTGGAATCATATTAGATGGCGAGATAGCGCTCTTGGGCCTAATTCGGATAGGGCGAACGGGCCTTGGGTTAGCGGGCTGTAAATGGGCTATATGCGAACATGCCGATTAACGAGCTTTCCATGGGCGCCCTTGACTTTGACCAAGTCAAACGGGCGGCCTTTTCACGGAATGGGCCTCTGTTGGGCCGTACACGTGTCAATGTATCATAGGCGCCTATCTCGACCCATCGACGGTGACACGTGTTTCGTCCGGCCAATAAGAATTTTACACGTGGAAATTTCCCATTTGCCGAGTACATTAGCGGGTTATCGGATCGAAAACCCGACCCGATAGCTTTAGCGTTGATTCACGGTGGATGCCACGTGTCGGTCACCCTTGACGAAAAGCACTTACGTGCTTGCGCAATTTATCGTCATGGAAGTGGACACTTCCGTGATGATAATTTTGGTAATGTCATGGAACACTTCTACGACAGCACAGGTATGAGTATCTTGATTCTGTCATAAATTTGTCATGGATGTACATGCATGACAAAAAAAGGGACCTACTATGACAAACACGTATCATCACGGAAGTGTATTTTTTTTGTAGTGAATCTAGTTCCGTGATGGACTTGCCCACACAACGTTACAATTGCCTGTTTGTCTGTTCTCAGTTGTTTTGTGATATGAATGATGTCATACTATGCTTACCGTATTATAAACTTTGTCTCTTTATCCTTAGCTATCAATACAATGTGAAAAAATAGACAATACATTAGCCATGGTACATGGTCATATGTTTGGAACCTGGTTTTATTATGTACTTTGCAGTAAAATACAACTAATATTTTACACGGGTTCACTAGAATAAGTTCTATATATAGACCAAAGCTATTTTGTTTGGTTTTGCTGCCTCCTTAATATCTTTTGTTCTGGTACTACTAATGTAAAAACTCAACTTTTCAGCAAGCTATGGAAAAAATGGTGGAACCGCCACCTTCTAAAGGTGGCGAGGCATCTATAACCGCAATGTCGACTCTTTGCTGCAGTGGGTCGATACACAATCCACTACTTGATGCCAAAAGCACATTCACCGCATAATCTTGGGTTGGTTGTTAAGGTAATCTCGTCCAAACTGCTTCATGATCAAGATATGCAAGCTCAAAACAATGTTATATCTGTGCTCCAGACACAAGTCCATTCCCTAACAGAGACCCTTTGTGAAACAAGGAAAGACATTGTTCGATGTCGTCAAGATATGCATGGTTTTGGAACCCGGACTATCGAGACATTTGCTATGTTGTTCAGAGCCTAGGAGAAATGAAGGCGAAGGTTATGGTGCTCCATCGGACAATACAACATGAAAACGTAATACCAAAGGTCAAATGAAATGAGCTTACGAACTTCGGTGGTGCATTTATCTGCGGACTATTAACTTTTATGCCAACCTTCCTTTTGATTTATAGTTGTAATTTGTTTTGTTGCGATATAAAATTTGTTCTTAACGTCCAGCCTCCGGCTGAAGAAAACAGCAAGCCATTTTTGTATAGTGTAGGGTGTTCCCTATATTTGCACTAGTGGTGATCTTTGATGCCCAGTGTATGTAATCTGTGCAATCGCCTTAATAGCCTAGTGTTAGTTTCAGGCTTATTTATTTCCTAATCTACTTTTTCCCTGGTTTGCTAGTGGCCGCAACAACCATGGGCCATATACGGACCATGGTAACCTTGACCCTGCTACGGGCCGTCTTTAAATGGGCCTCCAACACGGCCATAGAATCGGTGGGCCTCGGGCCGTCAGATAAATGGTTCTACATGGGCCGTAAATGGGCGTAATTGGTATCGACCCAGCACAGTAACGGGCCGTTAATAGGCCGGAGGACAGCAAAGTTTTAATTCTGTCACAGGCATAACGGGTCATTAATGGTCCAGAATATAGGACGGGCTGGAATCGGCGCAATGGGTTAACAGGCCAGAAACGGGCCGACTCTTGCCACGGGCCGAATTTGGCCCATTAGGGGAATAGGCTAGTAACGGGCCGGAAAGGAGCCCAAGACCGTATGTGCCGTCAGTAGGCCGAAAGCTAACACGGGTTGGAAACGACCCATGTGAATCATGGGCCGTTAACGGGTACAAATAAATTTACTGTTCATTATGGGCTAGAGTCACCGTGGGCCTCTAAAGGGCCTAGAGATACGAAGGCCTCATATGGGACGAAAGATGTCATGGGCCATACATGGGCCGAATGTGAAATGGGCTGGTGTTATATTCGACGGCCCACATGACGTTGTTGGGCGATTCGTGTAGGCCTGGCCCGGTGAGTTACCGGGCCGTAAAATGGGCTATTTCCGAAGAGACCGTTAACATGCTTTTCATGGGCCAGCCCGCTATCTTTTGACCAAGTCAAATGGGCCAGCCTTTGTAAGCTAAATGGGCCAGTGGTGGGCCGTTGCACGTGTCGACATATCATAGGAACCTATCTGACCCACTGACAAGCCGACACATGTTTCCTCCGGCCAATCAGAATTTTACACATGGAAATTTCCCATTGGTCCGGGCTGTTACGGGTTATCGGATCCAAAACCGGACCCGATAGCTTAACGACGTCCCATTACGGTGGATGCCACGTGTCGGTCACCTTTGATGAAAGCACTTCTATGACGCGTGATTTATCGTCATGGAAGTGAACACTTCCATGATGATAATTTTGGTAATGTCATGGAACACTTCTACGACAGCACAGGTATGACTATCTTGACTCTGTCATAAAATTTTCATGGATGTACATGCATGACAGAAAACATGACCTACTGTGACAAACACGTACCATCACTGAAGTGTCTTTTTTGTAGTAATAGACAACACACACATAGATAGAGAAAAGTAGAGCTAGCCTTGCCCTTCTTCCTCCTCTAGCCAAACAGCTCTAGGAGCAACCTTGTAGCCACTCTATTGACATAACGATCATGCGGAGACCCTACAGAGCAGGGCTAGGACTGTTATCTCCTAGGAGAGCCCCGAACCTGGGTAAGATGCATCGGCATACGTGTTTACACTTATCCCATTTCCAGGCACCGGCGACGTACTACTCTTCCCCACTATGACGCCCTCGATTCAATCGTACACTAATCATACGTGCAAATGTGTATGATCAAGATCAAGGACTCACGAGGAGATATCACAACACAACCCTAGACACAAATTAAAATAAAACAAGCTTTATATTACAAGCCAGGGGCCTCGAGGGCTCGAATACATAAGCTTGAATACACAAGAGTCAGCGGAAGCAACAATATCTGATCTGAGACATGAGTTAGACAAGTTTGCCTTAAGAAGGCTAGCACAAAAGCAACATCGATCGAAAAGGCAAGGCCTCACCTGGGAGCCTCCTAACTACTCCTGGTCGTCGGCGGTCTCAACGTAGTAGTGGCGGCTGACGGTGGCATCCGCTCACAGGCTCGGCATTTGGTTGCATCAACAGGAAAGAAGAAGAAAGGGGGAAAAGGGGGAGCAAAGCAACCGTGAGTACTCATCCAAAGTCTTGGCAAGCAAGGATCTACACTACATATGCAACATTATCAAAGGAAGAAATTTGTATATGTGGACTGGGCTGCAGAAATGCCAGAATAGAGGGGAGAACCTAGTCCTATCAAAGACTAGCATCTTCTGGAAACCACCATCTTGCAGCAATAGGAGGGAGTAGAGTAGCATAAAGTAAAGTAGTAGTAGTGTTATCAACCTCGGCAAGAGATCCTTTCTCGACTCCCTGCAAGAAAGCAATCCAAAGCCATACTATCTAGTTATCATCACAATCCATTCCTCATCACAAGTATCCAGTTCTAGTTGTATCGATCGAGATACAACTCCAAGTGTCCGTTACCGTAGGACAGGCTATCGATAGATGTTTTCTTCCCTGCAGGGGTGCACCAACTTACCCACCACGCTCGATTAACTCTGGTCGAACACACTTTCCTAGGTCATGCCCAGCCTCGGCCAAACAATACGCCGCAACCCGACCTAGGCTCAATAGAGAGGTCAGCACGCCGGACTAAACCTATGCCCCCAGGGGTCATGGGCCATCTCCCTGGGAACTCCTACACTTTGCGTACGCGGCCAGTGAGCAGACCTAGCTACCTCGTACGACGCAGAACGCCCATACTATGCCCACGTGATGGTTAGTGCTATCAGGCCAGAGGCCCCTCGGATCAAATATCCAAATCGTAGTGGATTAGGAACGCGCGGTAACAAGCAGAGATTCATGAAAGATGTGACCCCGTTGCCTCATCTCGAGGACTTGCGGCAAGGGCTTGGAATGCCCGACCACGCCTCGTAATTATCTCGCGGGCACCCTCCAGGTCAACCCGACTCCACATCACTCGCAATTAAGCTCGCGCGGGTACCCCTCAGAGCCGACCCGTCTTTAGTAACATGGTTCAGTGTAAAGTCATAGTAACCATAGTAACTGTGTGTCTAACACCAAGGGGAAAACCTGAGGAATCACCCTTGACGGATTCCACTCGATGTAATCATCAAGGTGAATGTAGGAGGAACCACCCTCGAAGTTCACACTTGAGGGGTTGCACGATAGAGTCGTATCGGAAGTGGTTAAGGCGGAATCACCCTCGATGACCACGACCGAATAACTACACTACAGGGTTAACATCAGAAGTGCTGTAGAGGTCTCACCCTCGGCACTCGATAGTAGCCCAGTAGTGTCGAGCAACTAAGGGGAAGTGATGTGCGGTGCCGGGGCCTGGTCTTCGATCCCGTTGATCGGGTCTCAATGATGAAGAACGGGCAACAAGGAGAAGGTGGGGGTCACTGATGGATCACTAACCAACCTATTCTAAGCAGTTTAGGATAAGCAGGTAGGTAACAATAAGCAGGTTACAAAAGCAGTCTATGCATCAGAATAGGAGCAAACAATAGCAGTAGCAAAATCTAATGCAAGCATGAGAGAATGGGATGGGCGATATCGGGATGATCAAAGGGGGGGCTTGCATGGAAGCTCCGCTGAAAGGGAAGAAGGGTCGTCGGAGACGTAGTCGATCACAGGGGCAACATCGGTCTCGGGGTCTACCGAAGAGAAGAGGGGGAAGAAACAATAAATATAAAACAAACAAAGCATCATAAAGCATAACATGATAATACGCGGTGTTAGGGGTGAACTAACGCAGTGCCAGACATTGCAGATGGAGAGGGAAAACATGCGAGGATGAATTCCCGGCGTTAGGCAGATTACGGGCAGATGAAAGAGAGGGGACGGTTCCATGTTCGCTATTCTAGGCGTATGTGACAGGTATGTGGATGGCATGTTCGGATTCGTCTAATTTTTCTGAGCAACTTTCATGTATAAAACTTTTCTCATCCGAGTTATAGATTAATTTATATTAATTTTCTATGAATTAAACATTTTCTGGAATTTAATCTAACAAAAAAAGCGAAAAGGCTAGGTGCACCCGGTGCAGTGCACCAGAGATGCACCAGTGTGACTGACCAGTGGGTCCTGTCAACTGCTAACTCAGCAGTTGACTAGTCCACTGTTGACTAGTCAACCGGTCACGTGGGACCCACGTGTCAGCGACCCATGGCCTAAACGCAAATTGTTTTAAAACTAATGAATTTTAATTAGTGGCCTCGGGCCCAGGTGTCAGAGGGTTAGGGGGATTAGGGGGATTAGCGGTTACTTAGTCCGGCTAAGTTAGAGGTTACCGGCGGGGCTAATCCGGCGCGGCGGAGGAACTCTGGCCGGCCGATTCCGGCGATGGCTGCACGTGCGGGCGGTCCCTACGCGACCAGCACGACCAGGTGCATCCAACGGCGGCCGCGGCGGGGGCTATGGTTTGCTTGTAGCAGCGGGGCGAGTGGCGCATTTACGGCGATAGTGGGCGATGGCGGTGCTAGCGGCAAGAAGAGTGGTGTGTCGGCAGACGCTGTGAGGGGGGGAGGGGGGAGCACGAGCAGGGCGCGGGCAGCCACATGGCGGAGGCATGAGAGCTACGGCGGGTAGCTGCTGGGGCGGTCAGGCGCAACGCGTCGGAGGCGGGCACGGTCGGCGGCAGCAGCAGGAGAAACGGGCGGAAGCAGCGGCCCGCGGGCTGGGCGCGGGGTACGGCGAGAGCATCCGCAGGGCGTGGAGGGGGCGATGCGCGACGAAAATAGCAGGGGAGGCGCGACAGTGGCGGACTCGCACGGGAGAGAGAGAGAGGAGAGAAAGAGGGGCTCACCGAGCTCCTGTAGTTGAGCAAAGTGAGCGCGGGGCGGTCTCGGTGGAGCGAGACGGCAGCTGCGGCCTCCGGTGTCCGACGACGGAGACGAAGAAGAGGGCGACGATTCTGGGCGCTCTAGCTCAAGCTCGTAGTTGAGGACGAGGTAGTGGAGGCCGACGCACCTCCCAGGCACGGTTGTCGGCTCGGCGACAACCGTGGGTCATGGATCAAGCGGCCGCAATGGCCGGTTGCGTCCCGTCGGATTCGTGTTCCGGCAGACCCTTAAGGTTCAAACTCTGGGGTGCGTGCGGAGATCTCTCCCCTACCGATCTATGTCCGATCTCCTCATGCGATCTAAGCTGGAAATGATGAACAACACAAGGGAAACGAGGTTTATATTGGTTCGGGCCACCGTTGTGGTGTAATACCCTACTCCAGTGTGTGGTGTGGTGGATCGCCTCAGGGGCTGATGATGAACAGTACAGGGGAAGAATAGCCTCGCGAGAGCTGTTCTTGAGCTGGTGCGATGAACTGCTTGGGTGAGTTCAATCGCCTCTCTCTCTCTCTCTCTCTCTCTCTCTCTCTCTCTCTCTCTCTCTCTTTCTCTAGATTCCTAGCCAGATGCCTAGATGCCTCTACTCTATGGTGGCTAGCTCTATTTATAGAGGCCATGGGCCTCTCCCCCAAATAATGAGCGGGAAGGGTGCCAACAATTGGCCATTTTGAAGGGGAACATGTAGTACAAGTTATCCTGACCAAAGGTGGTCTTCGGCTGCCAAAAGCACTGGTGATGACGCCGTCTTGGGCTCCACGGTGACCTCCGTCCTGCCGCTCTGCTGGTCTTGGTCTTGTTGCACCGGAATTGTAACCTTTGCTCGATGCCTTGACCTGTGCCTGCTCCCTTTGCACCAAAGGGGAAACAAGGACACTGCGCAGGCCGGCGCCCGCCTGGCGCCCGCCTGGTCTCAATCGTCATGGCTTACGTCACGGGCTCCTCGCGAGGTGCCCCCGCCTTGATCTCTCTGCCTCCTCGCGAGCCTGCCTGATGAGGCTGCTCCTGAGGAAGCTTCCTGTCGTTCGCCCCGCGAGGCTTGGCCCCTCGCGAGGGTCTTGAGCTTGGGCGGTTGAAGATGGGCCGCATTGGGCCCCCACTTGAGCCACGCCACAGGCCGCAGGCAGGCAAGTCTGGGGCCCCCGTTCCCAGAACGCCGATAGTAGCCCCCGGGCTCAAGGCGCGCCTGGGCTTGGCTTAGCAGAGAAGCGAAGGGGCAAGCACAAAGCGCCGCGGGCCCCAATAGGCTGCGGCCTTGGGCGCCGTGTGGCGATTGATTGGACGTGGGCGTCTGCGCTCCCCACGATTCCTCGGCAACTATCCATCTGACAAAAGAGGTGTCCGGGCCAGGTTTACTTGCTTTGTTCTCGTTCGTCTCGCTCCAGATCCCATTTCTCGCTCTTCTCCTTATTGCTCCCGAAATCTTCCAGATCTGTCTCAATCCTTCTCATCCGGCACGCCATGGCGCCTCGCAAGTCCCCGGCCGAGGCCTGGTGCTCGCCGGCTCTGGATTCCCCAAACTCGTTGGAGAAGAACCTCGCCCTCACGCGCCTGATGATGGTGGCGCAGGGCAACGAGGAGGCGACTGTGCTCAAGGCCGGCTCCGACCAGCCTGAGGGCAAAGGGAGCACCTTCTATCCATTCTTTGTGAGCGCCATCATCGCCCGTCTGGTGCCTCCTTTTTCCGAGTTTATTTTGTTGTTCTCCGTCAATACAACTTGCAAGCTCTGCATCTCCACCCCAACTCTGTTCTACTCCTGGCGATTTTCGCTTACTATTGTGAGGCTCACGTTGGGGTGAAGCCCTAAGTGGCCTTGCTGCGCCACTATTTCTCCCTCCGGGTTTCTGGTGCCCATGTCTCCGCATGCACGAGCTTTATCGCATACTCCAACTCCAATGCTATCTCGAAGCCTGGGAAGAGGATCGAAGGCTTCCGGAGCAAGTGGGTCATGGTGGATGTTGGGCGGCTCCACCCCCGACTGGTGTTGCCCACGGGGCAGCCCAAGGCTGTTGACGCGTGGTCCCGTGCGGAGCTCGTCGACTCCCGTGCGAAGGCGGTGCTGAAGAGGATGAACACGGACTTGAGGCCGAGCAACTTAGGGGCGGTGAAGCTGACTGGGGCCACGCTCCTGAGGGAGTTCTTGGAGCACCGGGTGGCTCCACTCCAGGAGCAATCGCTCCCACTGTGGAGGCTTGGAGAAGCGGACGCCGCCCTGCGCCTGAGCTCTGAGGCTCTGACCGACGAGAACCTGGTCGCGGCCCTCCATTCCTTGGTTGGGGAGACGTGGCGAGCCCGGCGGGTGCCCCCGTCCTCCTGTTCCTTCGCGATGACTGGGAGCAGGTGGTGAATGCCATGCCCACCTTCAATGGTGAGGGGCTAGTGCCCACGGAGGCTCCCAAGGATTTGGTGGCGCTGGCGATGGTGAACGTGTCCTTCGGCAGCTCCGGCAGGGGAAAGGGGGAAGAAGAGGCGGAGGAGGAAGAGTCTGGCTCCGAGGCAACTGGCGAGGAGTGGGGGGGAGTCCTTCCCTCGGCGCAGGTCCCAGGCCCTCCGCTCCATGCCGGACGACGACGAGGCCGGCACCTGGCGAGGAGGGGAGGACTCTTCCTTGATCACGAGGAAGGGCAGGTCGAGCCTGGTTCTCCCAGGGTCTGCTCTGGTCCCTGGGGGGTCTAAGGCCAGCACCAGCCCTCCTGACGTGCCTTCTGCTTCCGGGCCTCCCAAGGTTGACCCCCGCTGCAGGCTCTCGGGCTTCAAGTTTGGCCGGAGGTTGCTTGAGTCCACGGATGACGTCCAGTAAGTGCTCGATTCGTGCTTTGCTTGGTTTCTGCCGCTGAGGCTTGACGTCTGCATTCTTTTGCCAGGCCGGCACCTGCAGCAAAGAGGTTGAAAGGGGCTTCTGCGGCGCTGACGCATGTCCTCAGCCACGTCTACCTGCGCGACCCCGACGTCGACTTCGACAGCCTGCTGGAACCCGTGAGCGGTGAACGTGCTGCCGCTGCCGCCGAGGCCGTGAAGGGTCAAGCTGAGGCCTTGCTGGGGAAGTTCCGCTCCTTCAACATCTTGCCCGGGCGCGGTACCTCCAGCTCCGCGGCCTCAGGAGGCGGAGCCGCCCAGCGTGACTCCACCATAGGCGACGGCGCCGCCAGAGAGTGATCCCTTCAAGGCTTATGTCCTGTTTTTATTCCTGCAACATGCACCATGCCTCGCGGAGGCGTTTAAACTTGTGTTTGGCGTCGTGAAACAATCCATGGCTTGTAATATTTGCTTTGAATTTTCTGGAATTTGCATTTATCCCTCCTATTTGTCAAGGCTCTCGTCGGCAGGTGGCCCGGCCCCGCGATACCTCAATCAGCTGGCTAGCCCCGACCGGAAACCGGGGCGGGACTAAGGAGTGAGGGGCTACGTGGCAAGTTAGGCTCTGAGTCGCGATGCTCAGGAGTCCCCCTTGACGCGCATGAAAGCAACAAGTAGGAAGGGGGGAGCAAGGAGTGGATTGGTCGCTTTCAAGGTCGGCAGGCCCGCCCCACAAGATACCTCAACCGCCGTTAGCCCCGACCAGAAACCAGGACGGGACTAAGGAGTGAGTGGCTACGTGACCAGTTAGGCTCCTGAGTCGCGATGCTCAGGTGTCCCCCTTGACGCTCAAACGGGTTCTCATACCTTGGCTCCGCTCGGGGAGTGGCGCGTGACGACCAGGTCCGAGGGACCTGGCTGGGTGGCGTGTGCTCGGGCAAGGCCCGGGCGTAGCCCCCGTGTCCAGCCCCCTCGCGCGGCGCTCCCGAGGGGAGGCATTGCGAAGGTGTCGGACATTGAGCTCTGGGCTCCCTGAAGTTGGTACGGCCGTGGGCCGCCCTCAGTTGTTTATCACCAGCGCGGATCATAGCGCTTCCATATGTGTACGGGCATAGCCGCTCCTCGGCAGTGTCGTCAGCCAACGGAGAGCATGGTGCTTCCACTGGTACATGGGAGGCTCTCCCGGAGGAGCCCCGGGCGTGTCTGACAGCCCATACGACACGTGGCGACCACGGTAGGGGCTAGGAGAGGTGTGTCGGGCACTCGTGAGCCAGCATGGACTCACGAGGCCCTACCGAGGCGGGTTGCGCCTGCTCGGGCCTTTATCAATGGTGTGTTCTGCAGGTGGTTAGAATGCAAATGCTCTATGTCCTCGTGTCTCGGCCCTCAAGCGAGCTCGGCCTTGTTGGCCGGTATGACAGGTCGCGATGCCGTGGGTCAAGGCCAGGGGGTGAGGGCTGGAGAGCCAGTAGGAGCCCGTGAGTCGCAATGCTCAGGTACCCCCCTTTTACCGTGCAAGTGCTTTGCATGAGAGCGGAGAAGTCCGCGATAAGCAGCAGGTGACAATCATGGGAACCAGATTAAGCGCGAAAGAGAAAATTCACCCTAAGTAGATGCAGGAAAAGCAGGCGCCACTGGGCCAGGCCCGAGCAACTCGGGGATGATGCAGCCCAGGGGCGCCCCCAACAAGGTAGGTAAAGAGCATAAGCAAAACGGATACATGCCGCGAGGACGGACCCATGCGGCCTGGGAATGATGCGGCCCTGTGGGCGCTCCCAGCTATAAATGAACTTTGAAAGATGTCACCTGATGCCGTTGAAGATGAAGTGATGCTGAAGAAGCGGGCGATGCGCGGTGAAGACGTCGGTGCTCACGAGCCCCCAGGCCCTGGAGCCTCGGGAGGCTCGGGGAACGCAGGTAGGTCTTCGGGGCCATCTCCACCTCTGCCAGAGCCGCATGATGCCCGACCTCCGAGCCTCCAGAACGCCTCGCCAGGCGCCGATGAGCGGCGATCGCTGCTCGCAGGGCCGACAGGCATGCAAACATAGCTGTGAGGAGGTCCCTCGCAGCACCCCACGCGCGAAGGCCAGAGGCGCTCCTGAGATGCGACTCGGTTGAGCCCTGGTACGTCGATGCAGACGCGCAGCCCACCATCCTCGCCTGGATGTGGGGCTACAGTGCAAGCCCGGCAGCATCTGCGCATGATTCTCGACTCTGTAGCTCACAGGTGTTTCTTGCGATGAACTCCTGAGGGTTTGGTCTTCCTTGCCTTGTACCTTCCTGAGGGAAACGTGCCTGAAAACACCCCTCCAAGTGGTGCCCGAGCGCCTCCCTCGCGACCTTGGCAAAGTCGGTGGCTCTGTCGGCGTTCTGGGAACGGGGGTCCCCAGATTTGCCTGCCTGCGGCTTGCGGTGTGGCTCAAAGGAGGCCCAGGACGGCCCATCCTCATCAACACAAGCTCAAGACCCTCGCGAGGGGCCAAGCCTCGCCGGGCGGACGACAAGGAGCTTCCTCAGGCACGGCCCTCGGGCTGTTGGCTCATGAGGGGACGGAGAGTTCAAGGCGAGGTACCTCGCGAGGTGCCCATGACGGCTTTGCAGCGACCAAGGGCGCCTGGGTCAGGCGCCACCAGCTGCAGCGATCCTCCTTCTTTGCTTGGTGCAAAGGAGCAAGCGCAGCGAGAGCATCAAGCAAAGGCATCCGCTTTCGGTGCAATAAGACCAAGACCAGCCCCAACGGCTGGAAGGGAGTCATCGTGGAGCCCAAGCAAAGGCCATCACCGAGCTTTGGCGGTCGAGGACCAACTTAGTCAGGATAAGTGTACCCGCTGTTACCCTTCAAAATGGCCAATTCTTGGCGCCCTTCCCGCTCAATATTTGGGAAGAGGCCCAGGGCCTTCGCCTATAAATAGGAGTAGCCACACTCAGAGTGGAGAGATCGGAGGGATCGAGGGATCGCTAGGATAAGGAAGATCCGGCATTTGGAATCCAAAGAGAGAGGTAGAGACCCGATCCTCAAGCTAGAGCGACGGGACACCACTCAGCAGTCCATCACACCCACCAAGAACAGACCCTCGCGAGGCTGTTCTTCCCTGTACTGTTCCTCATCAGCCGAAGAGGCAATCCACCCCAACACAAACTAGAGTAGGTATTACACCACAACGGTGGCCCGAACTAGTATAAATCTCGTGTCTCTTGTGTTGTTCTCTCTAGTAGTTTAGGTCCCTGCGATTCGGCGTGAAATGCGAGGCGGTGGAGAGTTGGATCTCCGCGCACACCCAGAGTTCGAACCTTAAGTAATTCTGCGGAACCAATCCGACATTTGAGTGCGCCCGGTAGGGTGCGCTGAATTTGCCTTTTCGTCGCCGTTTTTCCTCGACCACCGCAACTATGTCGACGCTTGCCGGGGCTCGCCATGAAGCGCTGAGCCGCTTCGCCTCCCATCGCCGCCGACGGCTTCCGCCGGCGGGCGCCTCGTCGTTTCCCGTCACTTGTTGCCAACACCGCCACCGGCCCGGCGGGAACGAGCAAAAGCCGCCGTCCCAAAGCGCCGCCCATGAGGCGGGACGGCCGCACCGCCACGCCTTTCGCCACCTGGTTCGCCACGCGCTTCGCCAAGGCCATGGAGGCCCGAGCTGCACTCATCGCGTAACGAGCTCTGCGCTACCGCCTGCCGACGACATCTACGAAGAATGGCTCGACCGAAGTCGCTGAGCTCGTCCCGCTGCGGAGGCGACCGCCGCCCGTCTGGCTCGCACCACACCCGCCTGCTGCGCGATGAACTCCGGGCGCCTCAGCCGCCTCCTCCACAAGACGGCGCCGTTCAGCTGGGCGCCTCTGGGCGAACCTGCTCGCCAGCGCCGGCTAGCAGCAAAGAAGAGCAGAGCTAAGAAGTTCTCGCCCGCAAAAAGGCTGCCCGGCGCTCCCGGCCCAAAGATGTCAAGGCCTCGCTGCCGCCACCGCAGCATTGTGGAGGCCTGCAAGACCAAACCCTTCGTCGTCCGAGGCCCCGCTGCCATGGTGCAGTTGCCGCCGCTTTCACCTCCGAAGGCGTGATCGTCGCGTGGCCCGCCAAGTTCAAGCCGGACCTGCCTCCTCGCTATGACGGTTTCAAGACAAATGACCTTTACGAAGTTCCTCCCCCCAATTTCACGTAGCTGGCACGAGGCTGCCAACGGGATGAAAAGGTCATGGCGAACTGGTTTCCCATGGCGCTGGGCGAGGGCCCGCACTGCTTCCTGACCGCCCCGTGCACGATCTCTTCCTGGGCCAAGATGCGTACCCGCTTCATCGCCAACTTCCAAGGTAGTCGCGACCGGCCACCCGCCATGAGCGACATGCGTCGAATCAAGCAGCAGCCAGGGGAAACCCTGCAAAAGTACATCCAGCGCTTCCAACAACGCGCGCCTCAAGATCCCCAGGGTAACGGAGGAGGCCATCATCTCTGCCTTCTCCGACTGCGTGCGCGGCGTCAAGATGAAGGACGAGCTGGCGATGCATGAAGATCTGTGCACCTCCCTGGAGCTGTTCAACTTGTCGACCAAGTGCGCCAGGGCTGAGGAGGGGCGCCTCTCCCTCCTCGAGCTGCCTGCCGCGGATCCCGAAGAGAAGAAGTCCAAGGCCAAGGACGTGAAGCGCAAGGGGGCTGCCGTGCTCGCAGCCGAACCAGACACCAAGCAAGGCAGAGATCAGCCCGAGTCCTCCAAGGGCAGCCGGTACTGCGTGTACCACGACCTCCACACCCACAACACCAATGAATGTCAAGAGCTCCGGGCCGTGCGCGAAGGAAGGGTCGGTGACGCGCCCGAGCGCAGCGACCGGGCCACGGCCGAGGAGGAGGAAGGAATGCAGGACGCTGGAAGACTGCTGCCCGCCAAGTGGTGTCGCGACCAACCTCGCGAAGACCGCTGGCAAGAGCTACCTCGCGAGGGGGCTTGAGGATCAGCCTCGTGAGGATCGCCGCCGCAGAGGAACGCTGAGCCTCCTCCGCCGCCCGCCGCCCCGGGAGAATCAAGACCGTCATCGGGACAAGGGGCTGGGGGCTTCGGGAAGCGCGTGCGTGCTTTGCATCCTGGCGGAGCTCAAGCCCCAGCCTCTCACTGCATCTTCAAGCCAGTTCGCCCGCAGGTGAATGCAGTCCTCCCCAAGCTCGAGTCCACGCGCCCCCTCAGTGGTCGGCGTGCGCCATCACGCTCATTTCGGCGGATCAGCTCAAGTGCGCAGCCACAGCCGGAGTTCTCCCGATGCTTTGTTCCCCAATCATCAGCAATGTGCTAGTCACCAAGACCCTCATCGATGGCGGAGCAGGGCTCAACGTCCCGTCCATGGAGACATTTAACAATCTTCAAGTGCCTTACAGTCAGCTTCAGCCATACAAGCCTTTCTCCGGAGTCACCGACGGCTCCACGGTCCCGATCGGGCAGGTCCGCCTTCCTGTCACCTTCAGGGCCCGCGACAACTACCACACCGAGCTCATCGACTTCGACGCCGCCCACATTCGCCGGCCATTGCATAACGCCATCCTCGGGTACCCAGCGCTGGCCAAATTCATGGCCGTAACCCACCATGGCTACAACATCCTCAAGATGCCAGGAAGCGGCGGAGTCATCACGGTGCCCTGTGAAGAGAGAGATGCAGTGTGCTCCCTGGAGCGAGCTTTTCAGGCCGCGTCATTTGGAAGACCTAGACCACAGCAGCAGAGCCTCCGAGGTCCGCACTCCAAGAAGAAGAAGACATCGACCGCCCGGCTCTTCAAGAGACAGGCCCCTCGGGTCCTTGATCGGGCCGGGGGGAGCCTCCTTCCATCGCATAGGAAAGCGGCTTGGCGCCCTCCTTAGGCAGGGGCTCGGGGCTCTCCACGGAGGGCCACCGACCTCGCCAAGGTCTCGAGGGAGGCGCTTGGGCACCACGTGGAGGCATGTTTCGAAGCATGTTTCCCGCAAGCAGGAGCAAGACCAGGAGGACAGAACCCACAAGAGTTCATCAGCAAGGCCATTCAGGAGCTACAGGAGTCAAGGGTCATGAGGGCAGCCGCCCTTACTGTGTGGCCCCCCATCCAGGCGAGGATGGTGGGCAGCGTCTGCATCGACATACTGTGGCTCAACCGGGCCGCATCTCGGGAGCGCCTTTGGCCCCTCGCGAGTGGGACGCGTGCAGGGTCCGCCCACAGCTACGTGACGCATGCCTTATGGCTCGCCAAACGCAGGCTGCGCACCAGCGTCTCATGAGGACCATTCGGAGGCTCAAGAGGTCAGCACGCCAAGCCTGGCGGAGATGGAGATGGCCCATGAGGAGCCGCCAGCGCCTCCCGAGCCTCCAGAGGCCCCCGGGCTGGGGCTCGTGAGATCGGCTCCCGCAGCCCACCCAGTCTGCTACATCAACAACCCGTCCCCAACATCACCGGGTGACATCTTTAAGTTTTATTTCTACCGGGAGCGCCTTGAGGTCATTATTCCTGTGCCGCGTGGAGTCCGTCCCTCGCGCATGTATCCCTTTATTTCATGTCGTTAGCCTATCTCGCTGGGGGCACCCCTCGGGCTGCATCATCCCCAAGCCGCTCGGGCCGATCCAGTAGCATGTATCCCTCATGCGTTTTCCTTAGGATTATGCTCTCGTTCCACCATGCTTGTTATTTGGTGCCTTTTCACGGGTGGCGAAATCTTGCACGTTAAAGGGGGTGCACGAGCATCACGACTCAGGCTCCTACCGCTCTCCGCCCTCACCCTCTGGTCTTGTCCATGGCATCGCGACTGGCTTGCCACCGACGGCCGAGACCAGCCCGAGAGCCGGGACCCGAGGACGAGAGTTGCGTCATCTAACCTAGCTTGTGCGTTAAAGGGCGGGGGACTGAGCATCGCGACTCAGGGCTCCTACCGGCTCTCCGGCCCTCACCCTCTGGTCTTGTCCATGGCATCGCGACCTGGCTTGCCAATGACGGCTGAGACCAGCCCGAGAGCCGGGATCCGAAGACGTAGAGCACCGGCATCTGGCCAAATTTGCAGGAACACACTCGAAGATAAGGCCCAGAGCCAGGCGCAACCCGCCTTGAGGCAGGGCCTCGTGAGTCCCGCGCTGGCTCATGGGTGCCCCGACACACCTCGCGAGGCCTCTCGTTCCTCTCCAAAGCAACTAACGACAGGACTAACGATCGCCACGGCGAGCTCTTGTTCCTTTTGTGGTGAACCTGCAGGGTCCCTCCAAGGGGCACGAAACAACATCGCCACGCAATCTCTCGCCGGCCAAGGCACGGGCCTGGCGCCGCACTGTGAAGCATTGTCACGACCTCGAGATAAGTCACCCTCAGGACACACTAGTCATCGCAACACCATCCCCACACTCAATGCAACTCCGTGTTAGCAACATCGCTCTCCTTTCACCGAATGATGGCTGCTTGAGCGCCAAGGGGGACCCCCGAGCATCGCGTCTCGAGGCTCTTACGGGACCTCGGCCGCTCACCTCGGCCTTGACCACGGCATCGCGACCAGATACCAGCCGACGGCCGAAGCCGCCTTTGGGATCAGGACCTATCGGCGCAGAGCACCAAGCCCTCACGAGGTCTGAAAGGAAGAAACTGAGCTAGAACGGAATGAGCATCTCACACTGCCTCACAATAAGGATTATATTGACAAACGAAGCTACGAACACCTTACAAGCCCCCGCGGGGTATATTCTTGTTCCTCGCAGGAACAAAAGACGCGAATCCTAAGGAGTCCTAACTACCGGGACCACCACGGCAGACGCCATCATCAACAGTGGGCCACCCGGTCCGGAGCCAACCCCATCCAGATCAGGGGCGGCGACGACTTGACGAGCTCGCCCTGCTCCGGGAGCGGCGCAGGCTCGGGGGCTCAGAGCCGAGCGTCGCTCGTCTCCGGCGTCGCAAAGAGCTTCAGCGGAGTCGCTGGATCCTCCGGCATGTCGCCTGAGAAGCTGCCAAGGGAGTGGTCGGTTGGCCCCCGCCTCACCACGGCAGGACCCCGACCACCTCTCCCAGTGCAGCACTCCAGCCGGCGACCCTCCGCGTCGAAGACCTTGAAGGACACCACCGAAGCACCATCGTACTCCAGGTGGATCGTGAGCGCCCTCGCCTGCAGACCCGGGCGACCTCGCTCCCGGCCTCGTGTCATGAAGACCTCGCCTGGGGCAACTACCGCGACCTGCCTTGATCGCGAGGGAAAGTGAGAGCCGGGCGTGCTGCAGCTAGAGCCCCAGGGGCTCCCCCTGCCGGACGACGGAGGCGAAGAAAGAAGGAAGGCGAATCCAAGACTTAGGAGGCGCGACGACGCGAAGCACGAGCTCCCGGCAGGAGCCATCGGCGTGGACTCTAGGGGGGAAGACGCACACCTTCTCGGTGACTGGCCGGCTGCCGGGCGGCACCGGCCAGTGGCGCCCGGTGTCACCTCCTTCAGGGCCGCCAATTTGCGCGTACAAGGGAAGAGGAAACCCTGGAGGCGGACGCGCACACCAGGGCGTGGGCACCTCCTGGCGAGCGCTCCCGCCCTGACACCAGAGAGCAAGCCGCTTCTTTGGGGGGAGCGGGTCAGGATCCTCTTGAGGAACCTTTCCCTTCTCTTCCTCGAGAACCGCGGATCGGAGCCATGGCAACCAGACGAGACGAGGAAGAGGAGAAGCGGAAGGATAGGGCCCGGAAGGGCACACGCGTTCCTGCCTTATAGCCGGCGAAGGCCAACCGTCGGCCACCACGATCACCGATCATCATGACCAACTCGTGCATGCAGGGACTGTCGAAGTCCGAGGCGGTTACCAAGGCGTCGTGGGGAGCAAGGCGACGCGTCTAATCAACCGCCACGCTTGGCGCCCAAGGCCGCAGCTGTTAGGGCCTCACAACGCTTCGCGACTTGCCCTTTCACCTCTCTGCTGCAGCCAGAGTCCGGGCGTCTTTGGCAAGTGGGCCCGGGCTACTGCCGGCGTTCGGGAACGGGGTCCCCAGGACTTGCACTGCCAAGGCCTGCGGCGTGGCTCAAAGGAGGCCCAGGATGGCCCATCTTCATCAACACAAGCTCAAGACCTCGCGAGGCCAAGCCTCGTGAGGCGGGCGACAGGAGCTTCCTCGGGCACGACCTCGTCAAGCTGGCTCATGAGGGGCGGAGAGTTCAAGGCAGGTACCTCATGAGGTGCCCATGACGCATAAGCCATGACGACCAAGGGCGCCCGGTGATCGGGCACCCGGCCAGCAGCTGTCCCTCCTTTCCTCTTTGGTGCAAAGGGAGCAAGCGCAGCGAGAGCATCAAGCAAAGGCATCCGCTTCGGTGCAACAAGACCAAGACCAGCCCCAACGGCTGGAATGCAGTCATCGTGTGGAGCCCAATCAAAGGCGTCATCACCAGAGCCTTTGGCAAAGCGAGGACCAACTTTAGTCAGGATAAGTGTACCCGCTGTTCCTCTTCAAAATGGCCAATTGTTGGCGCCCTTCCCGCTCAATATTTGGGAAGAGGCCCAGGGCCTTCGTCTATATAAGTAGAGATAGCCACCATAGTAGGGAAGAGGATCGGATAGAGTGGAAAGCACCCGAAGAGAGAGACCCGGGCATCAAGCTAGAGCGGCGGGACACCAGTTAGCAGTTCATCGCACCCACTAAGAATGCGGACCCTCGCGAAATTTTGTTCTTCCCTCTTATTCCTCATCAGCCCAAGAGGCAATCCACACACCACAATAATCGGAGTAGGGTATTACACCACCACGGTGGCACGAACCAAGATAAATCTTGCGTCTCTTGTGCTGTTCTTGTTAGTAGTTTAGGTCCTCGCGATTCGGTGAGGTACGAGACGGTGGAGGGTTGGATCTCCGCGCACCCCGTAGTTCGAACTCTTAAGGGTCCGGAACCCGAAATCCGACATTTGGCACGCCCGAGGGTAGGTGTGTGCGGAATCCGCTCTTCGCCACCTCGTGTCCGTCACATCGTCATCGCCATGACCGGCGACCAAGCTGGCAACTCCGACCCTTGGGCGGCGTGGCCGCCACGCAGCCGCTTCGCCTCGGGCGACCCGTGCCAGAGAAGCTTCGCGGTCCCTTGGGGCGCCTTGGCCCGCAGCGACGCGGACAGTGCCTCGACGGGTCTTCACACCGCGACAGCGCGGTCGCGGCAAAGAAGAGCCTCCAACCACGCCATGACCACATCACCGCAGACACCCGCCGGAGCAAAGCGAACTTCGAGGGCCCAGCGCTCATAGTGGCGAGCTGCTGCAGTGCGAGGCTTCTGGAGAGCGGCCGCGACGCGTCTTCTTTGGAGCGGTGGCGGAGCTCACAGGCTTTCGCCTCGGGCTCACCCTTCTGCACCCAACTTCCACCTCAGCCGAGGGCGGCCATGCAGACGGGCTCCACGCGCTCGCGGGCTCCAAAGCTACTCCAACACCGCTGAATTTGTCGGCCTGGCCGGGAGGCGGGTTGCCCCGCCCGCCCGTGGAGAAGAAGGACTCGACGCAACTCACGGCCCTGGTGGACCGCCGCGCCGCCACCCCACGACGGGCGCATCGAGCAGAGAAGCAAGGAATGCTCAGCACTACGGCGTGGCCTTCGGGATGACGGCGCCGGAAGAATACGTGCCCCACATGATGGACCAGGGGCACCCGCATGAGGGAGAACAAGACTCGCTCCTCAGCCCAATCACAGGGGGATGAGGCGCGAAGCTGCGCTCTTTAGAGCCTCGAGACGGTCCCACTGGTCACGCCGGGGGCGACGATTATCGGGTACCGCTACTTCCTCAAGAGCAAACATACGCTAACCATAGGTCGCAGGAGGTACAGGTCGCCACGACAAGCGGCTGCCCCGCTCCCGCAGTCTCCTACCCCTCGGGAGGGGGGCGCAGGGGGCTGCCGGAGAGGGGCAGAGATCCGGCATCACCACCGCGGCGTTCAGAGCAAGGCGTTCTCAAGAGGTAGGCCCTCTGCTGGGGAGGTGCCTCAGGGCCTGCCCCTGGCGGAGGACCCATGGTCGTCGGGGGAACCGCTGGCGACCGCTCTACCCCACCCCTGGCGGCGCCCCGGTTTCCGGTAAATGCGTTGGTGGCACTAGAGTGTGGTGCAAGGCGGGGCCCTCGTCGCATATGAAGCAAGGCCGGTGCACTGTGAAGAAGGCCCAAGGCTCAGAAGCTCACGCCTGCGTGACACTCTCACGTAATAATGAGTGGGGCTGTACACGCCCGAGTCTCAGGGGGTGCTGCCTCAGCCCTGGGCTCCCTCCCACGCCCAAGAGCAGCACTTAGCTCCGCTACTGTGAGAAGACGCCCAAGACTAGACTAGGTGCCTGGACGCGGCCTTTTTCTCGCTTTCATTTGGTTTTCCCTCTGGTATCGTTTTTCCTGTTGGATTTAAGTTGAATTTGAGCTTGAAGATTTGCGTGTATTCGGGAAGGGTGCTTAGTCTCGCTCGAGCAAATCTCGCGTTTGAGTTACAACTCCGCCTCGGTGCCTCCCCTCATGAGCCCCTCGCGGAGCCAAAGACTGAGCCAAGCTAGCGCGCACAGCCAAACTGTGCCGCCGTCCTCTGGAGGTTTTGCTGCAGGTCCTACGGGTTCAATCGATAGACACTCAGATCGCCGCAGCCTCCCACAGTGCTATCTCGAGGCTCGTATGAAACAAAGGTAAACCATCCAACTAAGCGCATCGCTTAGCCAACCACTTGGCGGCGAGGCGTATGGGCGTTGTGACACACGCTATCCCCGAAGAACACAAGTCTTACATGAGGGCTCCCTCCCAAAATACTCTCACCTCCATCGAGGCCAAAACCTGAGTTCTATTCATGCAGGTAATGGAACAAGGGCAATACATGATCACCGGATAAATCCCCCAATGCATCCTCGGGAGCACCTCCCCGAGCCCGTTCTTTGGCGTTCGGGCCTCACCGCCGCCATTTGCTGCGTGATCGCCGGCGGCGCTCGGGCGTTCACCACGCCGCCCTCATCGGCGGCCACGACCACGCCGTCGTCGTTCGAAGCGAAGGCCCGGACGAGGGCATCCGCGTTGTCTTCCACCCAGTGCGCCAGGTCGCCCCGGACGGCCTGGGGAACTGGGGCGATGATTGCGTCAAAATCGAAGTGAGGGTCCATGTCCCGGAGATGGCTGAAGACACGAGAGAAGGCGCTACCAGCAGCCGCCGCTGGCTCCTCTCCTCCACCAACCTGCTGTCGACCGACCCGCGCCTTCACCGCGCCACCACGTCGATGAAGAACCGAAGGTTGCCGGCGTGAGTTAACCGCGTGCGGCCGGCCTCATTGCCGCCTCGCAGATATTATCCAAGGCTACGTTAGCTCTTTCCCGGGCGTGGCGAGCATGGGAAGGTGCTCGTGCTCCAAGATTCGCCACGACGCATCTCGTCGCGATACGGCGCGCAATGACCTCGACCTCCTCCACCGGCTGGCGAAGAAGGAGCGCCTAAATCACGAGAGGTGGTGGACTCCCTCTGCGCCACCTCGAGGGCGGCCCGAAGAGCATCGGCTCGCCGCGTCGCCTCCTCCAGTTTGGCCCTCAAGGCGTCAGTCCTGCCCTCATCCTCGGCCTTGATCAACCCCAACCGCTCCTCAAACTCGCGCTCGAGGTTCGAGCGCGCCGCCGCCACTCGGCGTTCGACCTCCTCCATGACGCGGGCTTCCGTGCTGCAACCTCATCCTTCCGCCTGCCGCCAAGCGCTCCCTTGTCTCAGCGCTTCGTGCCGTAGCGTTGGCGGCTTCAGCGTCGGCGCCTCTTCACGCTCGGGCTCGAAGTGGCCGAGGCCACCTTCATCGACGCAAGGGCTGCCTGCCTCGCGGCTCCGCTTGCTCCTCCAACGAAGTGGCACCGGCCAGGCTTCCCATGCCCGCCTCCGCCGCCGTCGGCTGCCCGGCCTCCTCGACGGCCCAAGAACAGGCCTCCCGAGAGGCTGCCGACGCTTTGGCCTCGCCGTCATCAAGCTCATGGCTGGCGACGCGCAAGCGGCAGCGCCCTCCATTTCGCGCCTCTCTGCGACAGGCGCGGGCCCTCGGCCTCAAGCGGCGTCTTCGTCGACAAGCTCTTCATCAAGAAGGCTCACCGCGTCGGCCGCCTCTTGAAGAAATCCTTGGCGAAGGCGCTGGCGCTCCCGGAAGGCCACGCGACGCGTCCTCCACACCATCAACCGCCGAGGCGGGGCGCCGAGCTACGAGTCAACACTCCCCCTCAGGGGCTGTGGGTCGCACCCTCATGACGGCCGTGGCGCGCCGAAGCCCTACGACGGGCCAGCCCCATCCAGACGAGGCGCGAGCGCATCAGCCAATCGCCGTCCACGACCAGCGAGAAGCCCACGGCAGGCTAGCTATGCCTCGGGAAGGCTCGCGAGGAAGGATCGTGGAGGTGCGAGGCCACGACGCGCCTCGGGACGGTTCACCTCCCGGCCGCCTCACCACAAGGGCTCCACCGCTTGGAGCACTCGAGGACTGGGAGGGGCGGCCGGGAGGACGGCTCCTCACCCGTCTCCATGAGCTTGGCAGGAAGGGGCCTGCAGGGCAGGGATCAGTACAAGCAGCATAGGAATCAAGAAGCTGGAGAAGGAGAAGGCTTACTGGTCAGTAGCAAAGTACTTCCTGCGCTTCAGCAGGCGACAAGGGTAATCATCGCCCAGGGCCTCCCTTCTCTTCCGGAGGGCCTCGAAGTTCATGCAGAAGCGACCCAAGATTTGAGCGCAGGATCAGCCTGTGGGCGGGGAGAAGCATCAAGGCGGCTTATGCTGGGCGCCACTGACGCACGCGCTAGTCGCCTCACCAAGAGAAGCAGCAGGGGCCTCGGGGCTCTAGTCACAAGGGCGCCTTGGGCGGCTACTGCCGCCATCACCGCAGCTGCATGAGCCTCGTGGAGCTGCCCTTCACGAGCCTCGCCAGCGCTGTCACCCCCGGCGGGGTCCCTTCGGCCTCTGGCGGCTCGTACCTCCCTGCTCCGCCACTTGAGGAGGAGCCGCCTTGGCCGACTGGGAGGGCTGTCACCACCACAGGATTCTCGCGAGGCCCCTGGAGACCAGTGGGGTGCAGCCCCCATTCATCGAAGATAGGCATCTGGTTCACCAGATCGCCCCTGTTCCGGCAGAGGTACAGCAGGGCCCCTTCGTGCTGGATGCCACCAAGGTTAGGATCGCTAGTCAGGATCAGGAGCACTTTCCTTAGCGCTTCAGGCGTCAGGTCTTCTTCCTGGAGCCTCATACGATCACCAGGCCCGCCGAAGGCCCACATCCGGGAGAATGGCGTTGAAGAGGACCAATGCGGCGCAGCAGGAACTCCTTCACCACCTTGGGCGCTGTCACATCAAGCGACCTCAGGAACGCAAAGCGGCGCCAGACAAAGACGAGCCGAGGGCTCGAAAGCGTCCCCTGGCCCCAGCCTGAATGGGGACAGCAGGCGCAGTCGGCTCAGATAGCAGGGGGCTGGGCACCCCCACACCCACATACAGCCACCTCTCGCGGAACTCAGCAGCGGGCGGAGGCAGGCTGAAGTCAATCCTCGAGGGCCCATTTGTCTGGTCAAGGCGATGTGACGAAGCTCACGCACGCCGAGCATTGAGTGGGTCGACAAGGCGCAGAGAGAAGAAGTGGCGCAGCAAGGCAACCGAGGGAAGGATGCCCATAAATGCCTCAAAAACGAAGGCGAAGACCGAGAGGAGAGTAATGGACTCAGGACCCAGATGCATCATGTGGATCTGATAATGGGAAAGCACGGCATTGAAGAAATCGAAGAAGGGGGAACCAGTCCGCCTACGAGGCGTCGGTAAATACCGGACCTCGGTGACTATCCTGTCAATGGCGAAGTGGGATGCGGGCCAGGCCGTCGTCCTCTCGCATTCGTTGAAGGAGGTGGCCAGAGCCGAACTGACCTTGCCCAAGCCCTCCAGATTGAGTATGGTCGACGGGTCAACAGCGGAGGCCGCCGGCGGCGGCGAGCAAGGCGAAGGCGCAGGTTTCTTCCCTTTCCCCTTCATCGTTGGAGCCACGGCGATCGAAAGGGGGAAGGGGGGATTTGAGATTGGATTGGAAATGGAAGCTGGAGTTCGAGAGAGGGAAGGACTGGAGCGCACAAACAGCAGAGAGGGGAATGATGTGTGTGCAGCAGCGTGTCCGCCCTAGCAAGGCACGCGAAATAAGGAGGCGTGGGGGAACAGTGTCGCCATCGCCCAATCAACCGCCACGCTGTCGCCCGAGCAAGAGGCTGTTAGGGCCCAGCGATGCTCAGACTTGCCCTTTCGCCTCTGCCTTTCGGCCAAGTCTGGCGCGCCATGGGCCCGGGGGCTGCTGTCGGCGTTCGGGAGCAGGGGTCCCCAGACTTGCTCACTGCGACTGCGGCGTGGCTCAATGGAGGCCAGGACAGCCCATCTTCATCAACACAAGCTCAAGACCTCGCGAGGCCAGAAGCCTACATGAGGCGGACGACCAAGAGCTTCCTCGTGCACGGACCTCGTCGAGCCTGGCTCATGAGGAGGCGGAGAGTTCAAGGCGGGTACCTCGCGAGGTGCCCGTGGACGCAAGCCATGACGCACCAAGGGCGCCGGTCGGGCGCCAGCCCGCGCAGCGTCCTCCTTTCCTCTTTGGTGCAAAGGGAGCAAGCGCAGGCAAAGGCATCAAGCAAAGGCATCCGTTTCGGTGCAACAAGACCAAGACCAGCCCCAACGGATGCCTTTGATTGATGCTCTCGCCTGTGCTTGCTCCCTTTGCACCAAAGAGGAAAGGTGGACTGGCGCCCTTGGTCGTCATGGCTTGTGTCATGGGCACCTCGCGAGGTACCCTGCCTTGAACTCTCCGCCTCCTCATGAGGCAGTCTGACGAGGACGTGCTTGAGGAAGCTCCTTGTCGTCCGCCCTGCGAGGCTTGGCCCCTCGCGAGGGTCTTGAGCTTGCGTTGATGAGGATGGGCCCTGCCGTGCCTCCTCCGAGCCACGCCGCAGGCCGCAGGCAGGCAAGTCTGGGGACCCCCGTTCCCAGAACGCCGGCACTGCCCTATTGGAACAGTGGAACCATCAGTGACTCCTGAGAAAGGCTTGGTCGGCTGAAGCTGATCATATGGCACTTGGAGATTGTCGAACGTCTCAACGGACAGGATGTTGAGTCCCGCCCCGCCATCAATGAGAGTCCTGGTGACCTGCACATTGCTGATGACTGGGGAGCAAAGCATTGGGAGGGCTCCATCCGTTGCCGCGCGCTTGAGCTGATCCGCTGAGCTGAACGTGATAGCGCACACATACCACCTGAGAGGGCGCGTGGCCTCAAGCTTGGGGAGGACTGCATTCACCTCGCGAGCAAACTGCTTGAAGATGCGCTGTGAGGTCAGGGCTTGGGCGCCACCCAAGATGCAAGCGATCGCAGCGTGGCTCACGGAAGCCCGCATGCCCCTGGATCCGACGATGTTGGTCTTAGTTCCTCCTTGGCGGTGGCGGCAGAGGAGGAAGGCACACGTGCAGTGTGGGCGATCCTCACGAGGCTGATCCCTCCAGCCTCCCTCGCGAGGCTGGTCCTGCCAGCGATCCTCGTGAGGTCGGTCACGCCACCCCTGGCGAGGGCCACGGTCTTCCCATCGTCCGCCACCTCTTCCTCCTCCTCAGCCATAGCCCCTGTCGTTGCACTCGGGGCGTCGGCCGATTCGCCCATCTCGCACGGCCCTGAGCTCCGGACATTCGTTGGTGTTGTGAGTGTGGAGGTCGTGGTACACGCAGTACCGGCTGCCCTTGGATGACTCGAGCTGGTCCATGCCTCGCTTGGTCTCTGGTTCTGCTGCGAGCACGGCAGCCCCCTTGCGCTTCACATCCTTGGCCTTGAGATTCTTCTCTTCTGGGTCGGCTTCCGGGAGCTCGAGGAGGGAGAGGCGCCCTTCCTCAGCCCTGGCGCACTTGGTCGCCAAGTTGAACAGCTCCAGGGATGTGCACAGGTCTTCATGGATTGCTAGCTCCTCCTTCATCTTGACGTCGCGCACGCCATCGGAGAAAGCTGAGATGATGGCTTCTTCAGTAACCCTGGGGATCTTGTGGCGAGCGTTGTTGAAGCGCTGGATGCACTTCTGCAGGGTTTTCCCTGGCTGTTGGTTGATGCGTCGCAGGTCGCTCACGGCCGGAGGCCGGTCGCGAGTGCTCTGGAAGTTGGCCATGAAGCGGGAGTGCATCTCGCTCCAGGAGGAGATCGTGCTAGGAGCCAGGTTCAGGAGCCAGGTGCGGGCGCCATGGGAAACCAGTTCGCCATGACCATTTCATCTCCGTTGGCAGCTTCGATGCCCAGCTCGTAGAGCTGCAGGAACTCCGCAGGGTCCGTCGTGCCATCGTAGCGAGGGGGCAGGTTAGGCTTGAACTTGCCTAGCCATGTGACGTCGCGTAGTTCGGGAGTGAAGGCGAGGCAGCCTGCTGTGGCCACCAGCGCCCTTTGCTGATGCTGGGCCTGCTCCTAGGGATTACCACGCGCCGCCGCTTGGAGCAACACGGGGTCTTGCCGTGGAGGCGCAGGGACGCGATCTTGGCGCGCCGGTGCTGGGAGCGCGCGAGCACCTTCTTGGGGACGAGGGATCTACTGGCAGCTCCCTTCTTGCTGTGCTGGCGCCAGACGTGGAGGGTCTCGCCCTGGGGCTACGCGCCATGGAGCCAGGACGCCTTCCTGGGGAGGAGGTGGTGGAGGCGCTTCCTGATCCTCGCCCCCTGCACGGAATGGAGGGCGAGGCAGCGAGAGGGACAGCAGGGGGAGCCCCCTGCGGCGCTGACGAGCTCGGTGATGCGGGCGAGCCAGTCCTCATAGAGGTCGTCGACGGGGCGGTAGTGCAGGAGCTCTCTTGCCGAGGCGATGCAGGCGTCTTGGCGTCCGAGTAGAGGCCTTGTGCAGGCGTGGGATGACGAACCAGCCGAGTCGGCTGACAGGATGGCGATCTGACCATCCCGCCGCACGAAGGGTGTTGAGACGAGGCTTGCTGCTCGTTCCGGCCGACATTGGCGGCGTTGGTGGCAAAGGCGATGAGGAGCAGCGATTTAGCGTCTGCTGACGGGTGCCGTCTGGGCGACGCTGGTGACGAGAGTAGCCCGGCGCCGGGCGCGAAAACCCGACGAGCGTCAGCCATGGACATGACGGAAGATCGCACGCGAACAACGGAAGAAAGATTCCGGCGCACCCCTACCTGGCGCGCCAAATGTCGGATTTCGGGTTCCGGCAGACCCTTAAGGTTCGAACTCTGGGGTGCGCGCGGAGATCTCTCCCCTACCAATCGACGTCCGATCTCCTCGTGCGATCTAAGCTGGAAATGATGAACAACACAAGGGACACGAGGTTTATACTGGTTCGGGCCACCGTTGTGGTGTAATAGCCTACTCCAGTACGTGGTGTGGTGGATTGCCTCAGGGGCTGATGATGAACAGTACAGGGGAAGAACAGCCTCGCGAGAGGTGTTCTTGAGCTGGTGCGATGAACTGCTTGGGTGAGTTCGATCGCCTCTCTCTCTCTCTCTCTCTCTCTCTCTCTCTCTCTCTCTCTCTTTCTCTAGATTCCTAGCCAGATGCCTAGATGCCTCTACTCTATGGTGGCTAACTCTATTTATAGAGGCCCTGGGCCTCTCCCCCAAATAATGAGCGGGAAGGGCGCCAACAATTGGCCATTTTGAAGGGGAACATCTAGTACAAGTTATCCTGACCAAAGGTGGTCTTCGGCTGCCAAAAGCACTGGTGATGACGCCGTCTTGGGCTCCACGGTGACCTCCGTCATGCCGCTCTGCTGGTCTTGGTCTCGTTGCACCGGAATGGTAACCTTTGCACGATGCCTTGGCCTGTGCCTGCTCCCTTTGCACCAAAGGGGAAACGAGGAAACTGCGCAGGCCGGTGCCCGCCTGGCGCCCGCCTGGTCTCGATCGTCATGGCTTGCGTCACGGGCTCCTCGCGAGGTGCCCCCGCCTTGATCTCTCCGCCTCCTCGCGAGCCTGCCTGATGAGGCTGCTCCTGAGGAAGCTTCCTGTCGTCCGCCCCGCGAGGCTTGGCCCCTCGCGAGGGTCTTGAGCTTGAGCTGATGAAGATGGGCCACGCTGGGCCCCCACTTGAGCCACGCCGCAGGCCGCAGACAGGCAAGTCTGGGGACCCCCGTTCCCAGAACGCCGACACCGGCCAAGTGCGGGGGGAAGGAAGAGGGGATCGAGGGGTGAGGAGAGGGGACTAGGGGGGAATGGGAGAAGGGCCCGAGGCGTCGGGGGCATGGTCTTATCCTCCACTCGACGCCGACAAGGGGATCCGATGGCGACCAGCCGGCGCGGGCGCCCGGTCGGACGTACAGTGCAGACGGTGACCGAGGAGGTTTGGAAGGTTGGGCTGGGTCAGGCCGGCCTGTTGGGCTAAGGCCCAATGGGACAGGGGAAGCTTTCTTCCCCTTCTATTTTTCTGTTTTTCTTTTACAGAGAGGGTTTTGTAATATTTGGGGTTCCGAAATGATTTTTATAAAATATGGGAATTGTCCACATAAATACAATGCAATGTTTGACACTGCCACAAAAGGTTTGGAAGAAGTTTGATTTAGTTTGAATTTTCATAAAATGGAAAAGCAATTAATTTGCTGATGTGTCACTGTTTTAAATTGCTATAGTCCATCTTGGCTTGAAGGTGAGGTTGTTTTCCTTAACAATTTAATAATATGGAATTTTGGGTAAAAGATGAACTATTTTTCAGCAACTTTTGTTCAACTCCATATTTCACTTGCAAATTGAATTTTGATTCCAACATGGGATTTCAAATGATATTTGAATCAAAGGTGATCAAGCGCTGCCTAGCAAAGTGATTAGCTTAATCACAGAGGGTTACTGTAGCATGACACTGGGGGTGTTACAAATCTCCTCCACTACAAGAAATCTCGTCCCGAGATTTAAGATGTGGAGTAAGGAGAGAAGAGTTGGTTATGAAATTCTAACGAATCTCTTTTTTTGTGTTGCTCTCATGAAGAGGTTGATCCATAACGTTGATGTCTTCAATTCACTGCATCAGGGCATCATGATGAAGTCCTCGTCCTTTCTTCAGAAGTCCATCGTTCTTACGAATAGGGTATAAGGGGAAAACTATAAGGACAGATGTCTGAAAGGATTGGCATCCGGTAATTATCTCAAGGAAGGAGATTTTTGAAGCACCAAGAAACAAATCGAGAGTGCTATAAGGAGGTTCAACAAGCTTCAACCAGGTAGGCATCAAGCTGATGCCTATAACAGGTGATGAAGGGGTTTAGAGCAATGAGGAATAATGTTGCCTCTGATACCAGAATGAATCATGGCGAGTAAGTTAGCTCGTGAATTACATACGAAGCCAAGTGCGAAGAATATTTCAGAATCAAGGTTGTACAAGAGAGTCAGATTTCGATCCTGTGGAACCGTGGGTTATGGTCCCACCATGTGGGTTAAAAGTAGGAAGGGTGCTGGCATCTTGCACGGTCATGAAAGCAAGGCATGTCAAAGGATAACCCGTCAGTTATGTCGGCAACAACGTTGGTACCAAGGGCGAGGGACGAAGAGATCCATTTTCCTGCTCATTAAGACGAGGCGGACCAATAGGCAAAGTTATCGTCCATTGGTGGCTACCGGAATGTCATCAACAACAGAAACAAGGTCTTACTAACAGAGTTTGTACACCGAGGTGTTTATATAACCAGGGAATTTATTACTGCTTAGATCATATAGAGCACAAGAAGGGTTAAACAAACAATGGAAAGGAAATGTGTTTAAACGCATATTTCAGGGGTATGTCCTTCCCAAGGACAAGCAGAGTATGATATCCATGATAAGACAGCAAGTTCAAAAGCATTTCGACAATGTGCTTCCAATGTTCTTGTTGATATTCGGAATACCTCAGTCATGCTTCGAGGTATCATTAACATGGTGTTACAAGTAGGGGTTGGAGTTGAAGATCACAAGAAATACTCAAGGAACAATT
The DNA here is from genome assembly GCA_021605145.1 of Aegilops bicornis. Lineage (NCBI taxonomy): Eukaryota > Viridiplantae > Streptophyta > Magnoliopsida > Poales > Poaceae > Aegilops > Aegilops bicornis. The sequence goes on along the minus strand of CM038670.1, from coordinate 232,307,720 downwards.
GCAAGAATAGAAAGGAGTCCAAGGTATAACCAAGACATGATCAAACATGTGTTGGAAAGAAGACAAGGGAGTTGTCGATGATAACTCAAATCATCGAGGGTCAAGGATGGTAGTACTCATCACGAATTCGATTGATATGCTGGAAGAGCTCAAAATGTTGACGAGCACGACACAATTGTCGAGAGATTTCAGGAAGATGTAATCGATCGGCGATGACATCAAGTCAAAGGAGTGATGAAGCGAAAAGTTATTGGAACCACGGGTACAACGCAAACTCGAAACCAAGCTTGTTGTTCAAGGCGAAATGATATGACAAGGAAAAATCAACGTAAGCTTAGCTCATCATCGAAAATTGTGCTGCGAGAAGAAGGATCAGGTAGCAGAGTTAAAATTTATCATGATAATGATATAGACGGTCAGGCTAGGAATGACTTGAAGGATTATTAAACTCGTAAGCAACGAAATTTACTTAAGAGTTATTGAATCAGAGTGCGGAATTGATTCATTTATCGGTGTTCTTGATTGATAAACAACCCAAAACCCGTGAAGTGATAATGACAGGGAAAGGGTAGTGCTTCATCAAAAGTTCATTAGATGTAGTGCAATGGCATGATATCCTCGAGATACCAGGGGTAATACTCGAAGGTAGAGTAGAATAGATGCTTGACAGGCGAAAAGATCTGCAGAAGACAAGTACTTTAACTTGTCCGAGAAATGGGATCGAAGAAGAACAATATGGTTGAAACCACGGTTGCAAAGGACCGAATATATATACAAAATGAACTTAACACAAGGGGATTATTATTACCACAAGGAGCTTCCATGATAAGTTCCACATCGGGTCCATGGGCATGAACACAAAGTTCAAGGTCGACTCCCACTTCTTCAATGCATAACCTTCCATTCACTTCTTGTTTTCGATGAAGTCGTAGTGTTGAAATTATATCTGGCAAAACGCCAGAAGAGTATGACTCGTGAAAACTCTCGGGTTCACATGGATTAGGGATGGCATAGGTTCAACCCATAGGGGCATCTTAGGAACATATACCACAAACTCCAAGAGTAAATAACACAAGCTCGGAAGGTAGAGCATGGTTGACAAAAGCAGAGGATACAAATTGTCAAAGACATTATGTATCATGGTAATAAATCACAATAATTTAGAATGTGAAGGATACTATCAGATAATAACCCAGCAATGGGCTTGCCGGTCCAAAATGGAGCTGATGTGAGTATTGGTACTCAATCAGAGGAAGAAAGAATGCAAAGGCATCGGATTATAGAACATCTAAATAATTTGATGCTTAGATAACAAAGGAATTATGATTTCCAAAACGAAGGATCAGAAGCAGACGCTCTGATCAAGGATGGATAAGTAGAATAGACCTTGGGGCACAATCGATGACAAATAGATTAGTCGAGAATCGGCTCATGTTCAAAATGACGTCTGAGCCGGAAAGGTAATTTAGAAGGATCAACTGATGATTGCGTGCTTTCACACACATGTTGAACCGATAGGATCGAAACGATGGTGTCAAAGGATACTAATGAATATTGCTACACATATGGAAAGCATCCATAATGCAAGGAGACAAGTATTTGCCGAGCAATAGTTTGAAGAGGATACTCGGAAGATCGGGTAGTATTTCCAAGTATTTTGAAAAGCATATGAACAACTGGGGATGAGCGGACCCCGGTTAAGTGAATTATCCTTAGTGCAAAAAGAAGCTGCATAGCAGAAGGCACAAGGATTCTCGGAACAACGGAGAGTGCTAGGCGTATCTTGTAACAACATGAGCAACTGGGGATGAAGGTACAAGCGGCAAGGAGGTTATTCACGAGGATTACCGGTGGTCAGGAACTGTAAGGCAGTGTGCACAGAGTCTCGAGAAACATCGAGGAGTATCCGCAGAATCTTGTGGCGAAGCAAGTGATCATCGGTAAGGTCGGGGCTCTCCGGGAGGAAGTGGGTACGAGAACCTAGAGTTAGAGTTAGCAAAATCATTTAACCCGAATAGAAGAGAGATTAGAGTCCCAGAGTAATGACGAGGAATAAAAGATCCTAATACCACCCATATGGTGACGTGGGCCCGTAAGCCACACAACCATGTTAGTAAAAGTTTTTGTAGTGACTAGACTCAACTTCGGACAAGGAGTTGGAAAGGGGGCTACCTACAGGCAGTCGGCTCTGATACCAACTTGTGACGCCCTCGATTCAATCGTACACTAATCATACACGCAAATGTGTACGATCAAGATCAAGGACTCGCGGGGAGATATCACAACACAACTCTAGACACAAATTAAAATAAAACAAACTTTATATTACAAGCCAGGGGCCTCGAGGCCTCGAATACATAAGCTTGAATACACAAGAGTCAGCGGAAGCAACAATATCTGAGTCTGAGACATGAGTTAGACAAGTTTGCCTTGGAAGGCTAGCACAAAAGCAACATCGATCGAAAAGGCAAGGCCTCTGCTCGAGCCTCCTAACTACTCGTGGTCGGCGGTCTCCATGTAGTAGTAGGCATCGAGCGGTGGCATCTGGCTCTGAGCTCTGACATCTGGTTACATCAACCGGAAAGAAGAAGAATGGGGGAAAGGGGGAGCAAAGCAACCGTGAGTACTCATCCAAAGTACTCGCAAGCAAGGATCTACACTACATATGCAACATTATCAAGGAAGGTTGTATATGTGGACTGGGCTGCAGAAATGCCAGAATAGAGGGGAGAACATAGTCCTATCAAAGACTAGCATCTTTTGGAAACCACCATCTTGCAGCAACAGGAGGGAGTAGAGTAGCATAGAGTAAAGTAGTAGTAGTGTTATCAACCTCGGCCAGAGATCCTTTCTCGACTACCTGCGAGAAAGCAATCCCAGAGCCATACTATCCAGTTATCATCACAATCCATTCCTCATCACAAGTATCCAGTTCTAGTTGTATCGATCGGGATACAACTCCAAGTGTCTGTTACCGTAGGACAGGCTATCGATAGATGTTTTCTTCCACAGTAAAAAAAAAGATAGATGTTTTCTTCCCTGCAGGGGTGCACCAACTTACCCACCACGCTCGATTAACTCCGGTCGGACACACTTTCCTGGGTCATGCCCGGCCTTGGCCAAACAATACGCCACAACCCGACCTAGGCTTAATAGAGAGGTCAGCATGCCGGACTAAACCTATGCCCCTGTGGGTCATGGGCCACCTCCCGAGAACTCCTGCACGCTATGTGACGCGACAGTGTGAGCAGAATTCCTAGCTACCTCCTTCAACAAGGCAAAGGTGCCACGCAGTCCAATCCCAAGACGCGCCACTCAGTCACTGACGTCTATTAAGCTTCGGCTGATGCATACGACGCAGAACGCCCATACTATGCCCACGTGATGGTTAGTGCTATCAGGCCAGAGGTCCCTTGGATCAAATATCCAAATCATAGTGGATTAGGAACACGCGGTAACAAGCAGAGATTCACGAAAGATGTGACCCCGTTGCCCCATCTCGAGGACTTATGGCAAGGGCTAGGAATGCCCGGCCACGCCTCGTAATTATCTCGCGGGCACCCTCCAGGTCAACCGACTCCACATCACTCGCAATTAAGCTCGCGCGTACCCCTCAGAGCCGACCCGTCTTTAGTAACATGCTTCAGTGTAAAGCCATAGTAACCATAGTAACTGTGTGTCTAACACCAAGGGGAAAACCTAAGGAATCACGTTTGACGGATTCCACTCGATGTAATCATCAAGGTGAACGTAAGAGGAACCACCCTCGAAGTTCACACTTGAGGGGTTGCACGACGAGTCGTGATCGGAAGTGGTTAAGGCGGAATCACCCTTGATGACCACGAATTGAATAACTACACTACGGGGTTAACATCGAAGTCTTTGTAGAGGTCTCACCTCTAAGCACTCGACATTAACCCAAAGAGTGTCGAGCAACTAAGGGGAAGTGATGTGCGGTGCCGGGGCCTGGTCTTCGATCCCATTGATCGGGTCTTCAATGATGAAGCAGGAGCAACAATGACAAGGTGGGGGTCACTGATGGATCACAAACCAACCTATACTAAGCAGTTTAGGATAAGCAGGTAGGTAACAATAAGCAGGTTACAAAAGTAGGCTATGCATCAGAATAGGAGCAAACAATAGCAGTAGCAAAATCTAATGCAAGCATGAGAAAATGGAATGGGCGATATCGGGATGATCAAAGGGGGGCTTTCCTGGAAGCTCCGCTGAAAGGGAAGAAGGGTCGTCGGAGACGTAGTCGATCACAGGGGCAGCATCGGTCTCGGGGTCTACCGAAGAGAAGAGGGGGAAGAAACAATAAATATAAAACAAACAAAGCATTATAAAGCATAACATGATAATACACGGTGTTAGGAGTGAACTAACGCAGTGCTAGACGTTGCAGACGGAGAGGGAAAACATCCGAGGATGAATTCCCGGCGTTACGCGGAATACGGACAGATGAAAGAGAGGGGACGGTTCCATGTTCGCTATGCTAGGCATATGTGACAGGTATGTGGATGGCATATTTGGATTCGTCTAATTTTTCTGAGCAACTTTCATGTATAAAACTTTCTCATCCGAGTTATAGATTAATTTATATTAATTTTCTAAAAATTAAACATTTTCTGGAATTTAATCTAACAAAAAAACGAAAAGGCTAGGTGCACCCGGTGCAGTGCACCAGAGATGCACCAGTGTGACTGACCAGTGGGTCCTGTCAACTGCTGACTTGGCAGTTGACTAGTCCATAGTTGACCAGTCAACCGGTCACGTGGGACCCGCGTGTCAGCGACCCATGGCCCTAACGCAAAATGTTTTAAAACTAACAGATTTTAATTAGTGGCCTCGGGCCCAGGTGTCAGTGGTTTAGGGGTATTAGGGGGATTAGCGGTTACTTAGTCCGGCTAAGTTAGAGGTTACCGACGGGGCTAATCTGGCGCGGCGGAGGAACTCTGGCCGGCCGATTCCGGCGATGGCTGCACGCGCGGGCGGTCCCTACGCGACCAGCGCGACCAGGCGCATCCAACGGCGGCGGCGGCGGGGCTATGGTTTGCTCAGCAAAGCGGGCGAGGCGAGTGGCGACGATGGCGGCAGGGGCCTTTGGCGGTGCTAAGCGACAACAGCGCAGCGCCAACGAGCGCAGCTGGGGGGCGGAGCACGAAGATGCTGGCAGCCACATGGCGGAGGCGTGTGGGCTGCGGCGGGTAGCTGCTGGGGCGGTCGGGCGCAATGCGTCGGAGGCGGGCACGGTCGACGGCAGTAGGAGCAACGGGCAGAAGCAGCGGCCAGCGGGCTGGGCGCGGGGTACGGCGAGAGCATCCATAGGGCGTGGAGGGGGCGATGCGGGCGCTGCGCGATGAAAACAGCAGGGGAGGCACGACGGCGGTGGACTCGCACGGGAGAGAGAGAGGAGAGAAAAGGGGGCTCACCGAGCTCCTGTAGTTGAGCAAAGTGAGCGCGGGGAGGTCTCGGTGGAGCGAGACGGCGGCGGCGGCCTCCGGCGTCCGACGACGGAGACGAAGAAGAGGGCGGCGATTCTGGGCGCTCTGGCTCAAGCTCGCAGTTGAGGACGAGGTAGTGGAGGCCGGCGCACCTCCCAGGCACGGTTGTCGGGCTCGGCGATGACTGTGGCCGCGGGATCAAGCGGCGCACAGCGGCGGCTGCGTCCGGCCAAGTGCGGAGAGAAGGAAGAGGGGATCGAGGGGTGAGGAGAGGGGGGGCAGTGGGAAAAGGGCCTGAGGCATCGAGGGCATGGTCTTGTCCTCCACTCGACGCCGACGAGGGGGTCCGGTGGCGACCAGCCTGCGCAGGCGCCCGGTCGGACGTACAGTGCAGACGGCGACCGAGGAGGTTTGGAAGGTTGGCTGGGTTAGGCCGGCCTGTTGGGCTAAGGCCCAATGGGGCAGGGGAAGCTTTCTTCCCCTTCTATTTTTCTGTTTTTCTTTTACAGAGAGGGTTTTGTAATATTTGGGGTTCCGAAATGATTTTTGTAAAATATGGGAATTGTCCACATAAATACAATGCAACGTTTCTCACTGCCACAAAAGGTTTGGAAGAAGTTTGATTTAGTTTGAATTTGCATAAAATGGAAAAGCAATTAATTTGCTGATGTGTCACTGTTTTAAATTGCTATAGTCCATCTTGGCTTGAAGGTGAGGTTGTTTTCCTTAACAATTAAATGTTATGGAATTTTGGGTAAAGGATGAACTATTTTTCAGCAACTTTTGTGCAACTCCATATTTCACTTGCAAATTGAATTTTGATTCCAATGTGGGATTTCAAATGATATTTGAATCAAAGGTGATCAAGCGCGGCTTAGCAAAGTGATTAGCTTAATCACAGAGGTTTACTGTAGCATGACACTGAGGGTGTTACACCCACCATGATAAGCCATCCTTTGGCATATGTCGCACGAAACCCTCGACATTTGGCGCCACCGTGGGGCTAGGTGCACCGTCGTTCGGAAACCTGTTCTGGACGGGAACCCTTTCTTTCCTGGCGAGCGCAGCCAGCCCGGCATGCCCGATGGCGTTTGCACCGACGCGCTGCATGGTGTAGAAGCCGCCTGTGCAGCGAGCAGCCTCGCCGATCTCATCGACGGGATATGCCTCTCCGATGAGCCTGCACCCGTCGTGGGAGCAGCCAGCTCTGAGAGCTGCCTCGTCGACCTCCTTGGCAAGCTCCACATCGCCAACGAGCCGTCCTTCGACCTAGAGTCGATCGGTTCCACCGACTCGATGCTTGTCGACTCCGACACGACATCCCTCGACGCTTCCCCACCAACGTGGTGGTCATCGACGACCCGCTCCCTCGAGCGGATTGCGGCGGCAGCATCATCACAGAGGTGCTCGTCATCAGCCACGACGAAGCTTCTGGCGGAACCGGCCAGGATCCGCTACAAGTGGCACCGCGGGACCTGTCCGCACCCATCGCAGCCGACGCCAACGCCGAGACACTAGAGGCCTGCCGCATCGCGCTCGTCGAGAGCGCCAAGAAGTTTGCTACCATGAGACGCCTCTCTGAAGCCTACCAGTGTGAGATCGTCCATGCTTTGTGGGTAACCTGTTGACCGCTGCCTGGCGCAGCCCAGCCGTGGGCACGCAGTTTGACAACGCGGCCTTGACTTATCGCCCGACATCTTTGGGCCGATCGCCCAGTCTACGCCACACCCCTAGAGAACCTACGCGCTGCCCAGGCAGCAGCGGATAAGCTGGATCACCTGGAGGGTGACGAGTAGTGTTGCATGACGGCACGAATCCAGCAGCTCCTCGACGCGGCTACAACGCAGCAAGACGCTGGCTGCCGTGAGATGGAACCCGACGCGCATGCCGAGAATCTCCTCCCTACCGCTGCCGAGACCAAGGCGCGAACGCCGACGGGCAGCGCCCGTGACCGAAAAGATCGAGAGCCGGCTGCAAGCGCCGGACATCACGCCTCACCATCGAAGCGACCAAGACGCACGCCCACGAAAGCGATGGAACGCAGACGGACGCCCGCCTCCCCCACGTAGGGAAAGGCGCACTTCCCCGCCGCCTGTTGAGCACCCGACTCTCGGAGGCCGACTGGGCCCCCGTGAAGGACTCGGAGAAAATGACGCCCGCCACCGGATCAACCGACTGGCTCGGTCCCTGGCAGTACAAGAAGAAGATGCAATCGGTCCGCCTTGTTTTGGCCCCCGCATTCGCGACGAGCGCTTCCCAAAAGGGATCTCGCTCCCTTGAGACACGCCCAAGTACAATGGCTCCATGAAGCTGGAGGATTGGCTAGTGGATTACTCCATTGCCGTCAACGTAGTAAACGGCAACAAGCGCGTTGCCGTGAAGTACGTCCCCCTCATGCTTCAGGGCACGACCCGGACATGGCTGAACAGCCTCAAGCCCTACAACATCAACAGCTGCTGGATTTCACCAAAGTCTTTGTCCGCAACTTCACCAGCACCTACAAGCGGCTGCCCAAGCCCCACTAACTTTCTCTATGCATCCAAGGCCCCACCGAGTCCACCCGCGACTACCTGACACGGTGGGCCGAACTGCGCAACTCCTGCAAAGGGATGCACGAGGTGCAAGCCATAGAGTACTTCACCGCTGGGTGTAGAGAGGGCACCCAACTTAAGCACCGACTCCTCTGTGACGAGCTGGCCACACTCGACGAACTACTGATCATAGCAGGCAAGTACGCCACTGTCTACTCCTCCATGAAGTCGGAGCTCCAGGTGGACGCGTCCAGGAAGGTGCTCCCTCCGGCTCCTAGGACGCCGGCTAGTGACAACACTCGGCGCCAGCAACAGAACGACAACAAGCACAACGCCCCGCAGCCAGCTACCACCAGCCGACAGGTGGCGACAGTTGAGGATAAGCAGCCGGAGGGGCAACCCGGCCCCAAGCGTCAGAAGGGCGGCAAGCCTGCCTGGTTGCCCGCCTTCTCCTATGAGCAAACCCTCGATGCTCCCAGCAAGTTCCGCAGGGGCGTGAAGCTGTCCAACCACACCACCCGGAAGTGCCACTGGCTAACCCGAATCTCCAAGGGCGAAGGACTGCTGCCTCCCCTGCCTACTGGCCAGCCGGCTCCGCCTCCTCGGCCGGTAAAGCGAACAGGTCCGGCGATGGCGCCATCCAGGACGAATTCCCTGAAGAACATGGGGCCTACGTCATCTTCACCAGTGTAGCCGACGACAAGCATAGCCAACGTCAGCAGCACCAAGAGGTGAATCTTTGCCGCCTGTAAGCCCCAGAGTTCATGCACCGGTCCGGAAGCCCATCGGTTGAGCCGAGTGATCACCGAAGTAATGCCTTCTCCGGGCTCCCACGCCTTTGGTGTTGGATGCCACCTTGCATGTAGAGGCGAGCTGCTCGTTTCTCCCGGATTCTGATAGACGGCGGCAGCAGCATCAACATCCTTTACCGCGACACTACGGAGAAGTTGTGCATCAAAGAGAAGCAGCTCCAGCCCAGTCGGACCGTCTTCCATGGCATTGTGCCCGACCTTTCCTGCTCACCAATCGGCAAGATCAAGATAGATGTTCTCTTTGGAGACAAAGATCATTTCTGCCGAGAAGCAATTTGGTTTGAGGTGGTTGACCTGGAGAGCCCCTACCACGCACTGCTTGGCCGGCCTGCTCTGGCCAAGTTCATGGCAGTACCACATTATGCTTACCTCAAGATGAAGATGTCGGGAACAAAGGGCATCATCACCTTAGCTGGAGACCACAAGAAGTCAGCCGCCTGTGCCGCAGCTAGCAGTCGGCTGGCCGAGGCCCTTGTGATTGCTGCCGAGAAGAGGCTCCTTGACCGGGTTGTGGCCATGGCCAACAAGCAGCCGGACCTGTCACCAGATCCCAAGGAGTCGGAGACCCAGGGCTCCTTCCAGCCGGCCAAAGAAACCAAGAAGATTCCCTAGGGCCCGAACCACCCGGAAAGGCACGCTATCATGGGGACCAACCTCGACAGCAAATAGGAAAGCGAGCTCGTCGATTTCCTCCTTGAGAATCGGGACATCTTCGCATGGTCTCCCAAAGACATGCTGGGTGTTCCGACGGATTTCGCCAAGCACAAGCTACACGTTAGAGCAGATGCAAAACCAGTAAAGCAACCCCTCCGCCGCCTGCCAGAGGAGAAGAGAAGAATTGTTGGTGAAGAGATAGCCTGGCTTCTAGCAGCCGGCTTCATTATGGAAGTGTTGTTTCCAGAGTGGCTAGCCAACCCAGTCCTTGTACTAAAGAAGAACAACAAATGGCGCATGTGTATTGATTATACCAGCCTCAACAAAGCTTGCCCCAAAGATCCATTTGCCTTGCCTCGGATTGACCAAGTGATAGACTCCACAGCCGGATGCAAGGTGCTGAGTTTTTGGATGCCTACTCAGGGTACCACCAGATCAAATTGAATCCGGCCGACCGCCTGAAGACCGCCTTCATCATGCCATTCGGACCCTTATGCTACTTGACCATGATATTCGGCTTGAGAAATGTTGGTGCCACTTTTTAGCGTTGCATGCAGAAGTGCCTCCTCAAGCAGCTCGGTAGAAACGCCCACGTCTATGTAGACGATATTGTGGTGAAGGCGGAGAAGCGCGGTACCCTCTTCGAAGATCTCAAGGAAACTTTTGATGATCTGCACCGTTTTCAAGTCAAGATCAACCCAGATAAGTGTGTCTTTGGAGTACCAGCCGGCCAGCTCCTTGGCTTCCTGGTCTTAGAGCGCGGCATTGAGTGCAACCCTGTGAAGATCAAAGCCATCAAGAGGATGGAGAGACCCACCCGACTGTGAGACGTCCAGAAGTTTACCGACTGCTTGGCATCCATCAGCCGCTTCATCAGTCGGCTGGGCGAGAAGGCTCTTCCCCTGTACCAGCTCATGAAGAAAACCACTCACTCTGAGTGGAATGACAAGGAGGACGAGGCTTTTCTCCAGCTGAAGAAGATGTTGACTACACCACCTGTCCTGGCGGCCCCGACTGCTAAAGAGCCCATGTACCTCTACATCGCCGCCACCAGCCGGGTGGTCAGCACTATCATTGTGGTGGAGCGCCCAGAAGACGGCAGGGCACAACCAGTCCAGAGGCCTATGTACTATTTGAGTGAGGTGTTGTCAACCTCAAAGCAGAACTACCCCCACTACCAGAAGATGTGCTACGGCGTGGACTTTGCCGCCAAGAAACTCAAGCCATACTTTCAAGAACACCCAATCACGGTTGTCTGCACTGCCCCGCTTGCCGAGATCATAGGCAACAGATATGCATCAGGCCGACTTCCTCGTTGACTGGGCCGAGACCCAGTACCTGCCGCCAGCTCCGGACTCCACTCATTGGCGGATGCACTTTGATGGCTCGAAGATGAGAACCTGTTTGGGAGCCGACATCGTCCTCACCTTTCCCAAAGGCGACAAGCTCAGATACACATTGCAAATTCATTTTGCTGCCTCCAACAACATGGCCGAGTATGAGGCGCTAGTACACGGACTCCGGCTGGCCAAAGAGATCTGCATCCGCCGGATCCTGTGCTATGGTGACTCGGACTTGGTAGTCCAGCAGTCGTCTGGCGACTGGGACGCCAAAGATGCAAACATGGCGAGCTACCGCTTCCTCGTCCAGCAGATCAACGGATACTTTGACGGGTGTGAGTTCCTTCACGTGCCACGGAACGACAACGAGCAAGCTGATGCCCTGGCATGGATCGGCTCCACCCGCCAAGCAATACCAGCCGGCATCTCCCTTCAGCGCCTCCTCAAGCCATCTATCAAGCCTTCACTGGAATTAGAGTCTATCTTCGTGCTGGCCGCCCACGGAGCAGTCGGATCCGACTCGGGGGCTGCAACAGTCGGCCTGGGGACTTCGGCAGGCGGCTCGAGGAATCTGTGATGACTTTTCGGCCCAGGATTCTAGAACCCAGCCAGGGCTGCAGCGTGATCGGCCCGGGGACTTTGGCAGGCGGCTCGGGGACTACAACAGTCGCACTCGGCCCGGGGACTTCAGAACCCGGACCAGGGGCTGCAGCAGTCGGACCGGGGGCTGCCTCAACGACGCAGCAAGCGGCACCCGACTCCAACCCGCCGCCTCCCAACCCAACCGCCCTAGTACCAGTGGCCATGATGACAGTGGAGGAAGTCGCAGCACCATCATGGGCGCTGCCCATCCTCAATTTCCTGGTGAGCGGCGAGCTACCAGTTGACGAGATTTTGGCCCGACAGATGCAACGTCGGGCAGCAACATACACCATCGTAAACAAAGAACTTGTTAGGCGCAGCGTCACTGGTGTGTTCCAGCGTTGCATAGAGCCAGAGAAGGGCAAAGCAATCCTCAGAGACATCCACCAGGGTGAGTGCGGCCACCATGCGGCCTCCAGATCCCTTGTCGCCAAAGACTTCTGGCACAGTTTCTTCTGGCCGACTGCTTTGGAGGACGCCAAGGATTTGGTCAAGAAATGCAAGGGGTGCCAGAAATTCAGCTCGAAACAACATCTGCCAGCTCCAAACAACTTGGCCTTTTGCCGTCTGGGGGCTGGACATGGTGGGCCCATTCAAGACACCACGTGGCGGCATGACTCATCTGCTTGTCGCCATGGAAAAATTCACCAAGTGGATTGAAGCAAAGCCAATCAAGAAACTGAATGGTCCGATCTTTGTGACATTCGCCAGCGAGATATCCTTTATCGATGCACGGTGTACCACATAGCATCATCACCGACAATGGCACCAACTTTGCCAAAGGCGCCTTGGCTCATTTATGTGCGACGCAGGGCATCCGATTGGACTTAGCGTCTGTTGCCCATCCGCAGTCAAACGGCCAAGTCAAGCGAGCAAACGGCCTCATCCTCTCCGGCATCAAGCCCCGACTGGTCGAGCCACTGGAGAGCTCGGCCAGCTGCTGGATCGACGACCTGCTGGCCATCCTCTGGAGTCTCCGGACCACACCGAACAAATCAACTAGCTTCACTACATTCTTCCTCGTGTACGGGGCCGAGGCCATCATCCCAACGGACATCAAGTTCGACTCACCTCGCGTCACATTGTACACGGAGGCGGAGGCGAAGGAGGCGGAGAAGACAGCATTGATCTGCTGGAAGAAGGCTGGCTGTTGGCACTTAGCCGGTCCGCCATCTACCAGCAGAGCCTGCATCGCTACCACAGTCAGAAGTAGGGCTGGAATTCGAGCCGAGTCGATCCAGCTCGGCTCGACTCGCTAGAGCTCGTTTCGTTAACGAGCTAGCTCGACTCGACTCGTTTCTATAACGAGCTCAAACCCAAGATTGGCTCGACTCGTATAACTCGCGAGTTGGCTCGTTTAGCTTGTTAAGCTCGTTAAAGATATAAACTTAAAGCCCTCAAATATGATAAAAATGATTATGTATATATTAAACATATATATCACTAAACAATTGTGATTTCCTTGTAACGCATGAGTCTTCTAGGAGGCTAGGCCTTCCACGTCTGGGCCTTGTGTTGTGCGCCTGGGACGTAGGCTGTTTAGTGATTGATCTTTCTTTGTGGAAGTGCTGATCTATTGTATCCAGCCTAACGAGTTACAGGAGTACTCGTGAGATTGGCTCGTTTAACTTGGTCTATAAATGATCTTAAACTAAAGCTCGGCTCAACTCGTTATTCTTCGAGTTCGAGTCGATTCGAGCCGAGTCACGAGCTACTTGTTTAGCTCGCGAGCTTCGAGCTTTTTTTCCAGCCCTAGTCAGAAGTTCAAGCCAAGATCCTTCCAAGAGGGAGACCTTGTGCTCCGGCTGATCCAGCGAACAGCCGGCCAGCACAAGCTCTCGGCCCCTTGGGAAGGGCCATTCATCATCAGCAAAGCCTTGGGCAACGACTCCTACTACCTGATCGATGCACAGAAGCCCAGGGCACACAAGAGGGACGATTCCTGCAAGGAAACAGAGCTCCCATGGAACGCAAATCTCCTCTGAAGATTTTACAGTTGAATGCAGTATGTACCATGCTACCTTTTGTATTAACTACAAAGACATCAGGACCCTCGAGGAGCACTCGGGGGCTACCCTTTTTTATCTATATGATAAGTTTTACGCCTATGAATGTGTTATTTCATTCCTTCGCCTGGCACCGGGTTCGACTAGTCGGCCCGGTGGCTTGCCGCCTTGTACTATGTTGACGCTACCTGCAGTCGGACAAGTAGTGTGCCGACATCTAAGCCCTCTCTTGCCATAAGCCGCAGCTCGCAGAGCAACTGTCCGGCTGGCAAGAGTTAAAGGCAGGAAATGGTGCCCACACGAAAAATGGCTAAGGAAAAAAGCATCTACATAGACCAAGCCGGCTCCTTGCCTCGCCGACCGGCTGCTGAGCAGCCGCCGGCCGGCTTCTCACTTACTTGCTATGTTCTAAGCGGCCGAAGTACTTTCCTTCCCAAGCGGCCACACCTGGCCCAGCCACAGACCGCAGAATGGCTGCCTGGCTGGTAGGGCGGCAGCCAAGGGAAGGCGGCAAAGGAAAAATCCAAAAGAGCAGAAAAGCAAGACTAGTTAGAACCCGGGAAAGCACAGCTTGTGCGAATAAAGTTAATTTACATAGCAAGGCTCTTAAGCCGGAATTCAACAAGTTTGAATACGCCCCCAGTGGGTGGAACTGCGCAAATTTAACAAGTTTGTTTGAGTGATTACAAAAGCAGGAAAAGATAAGATAAAACCGGCCGCCTAGGCCAGAGGAGCAGCAGGCGGGTCGGCAGGTTGGTGGAGTCGGCGGCGCCGGCTGGTGGAGTGGCTGTCTGACGAGTCTCGACCTAGTCAACTTCCGATGCGGTCGGCCTTGCCCACGCTGTGCCGCTTTCGTTAGGCACGATCGGGATGAGGCAGGCCATCCGCTCCGCTCTCCGGTGCGTCGTCTTCGCCATCCTCGCCCTCTTCGTCCTCGCCCTCATCGCTAGAACCGATCTCCTCCGCCGAGTCCTCGCCGCTTTCCGGGTTCAGCACAAACCAGTTGGGTGGCACCTCGGTGCCCTCCTCGTCCAGCTCGGGGATGAAAACACCGGTGTCGGTGTACTCGGCGATCGCTGCCGCCCGTTGAGTGAGCGCAGGCCCCACTACCGCCAACTCTTCGCTGGCCTCTTGACGGAAGGTGGCCAACTGGGCTAGGTTCAGCCCAGGATACCATGCCTGGACAAACTCCAAGGCCCTCCGGGCGCCGGGACGAGCTGTGGAGCCTTTCCAGGCCTCGAAGCGGCCGACTGCCACTTCCAGCCATTCAGCAGTCCGGCTGGGAGTGCGTGGAGCCTGGACATCCGGCCAGAGGGCGGTCAGCACCTGGGCCCCGAAACGCTGAAGGCGGCGGAGCATCCGTTGAGCTGGCTGGAGACGTGCGTGGATAGCGACGAGCTGCTCGTTGAGGGTTCGGGGGCTCATTGGGCGCGATTTCTGCACCAGCCTGCCTTCGCTCGGCACGACGAGCCTCGATGGCCTGGCTGGCGGCAACGGCGTAGCCAGGAAAGAAGTCTGTGCAAAACGAAAAAGAAGTCTGAAGCCAGAAGCTGGATCTTATAACGGTCGGCGGATGAAATAAAGGAAAGATAACTCACCATCGATCATATCTTCGATCGCGTCATAGCCGTCGGTCAGCCCCTTCTCCTTCTCGGCCCAGGCCGAGCGTTCGGTCTTGAACTCGGCCTGGAGGTTGGCCTCGCCGTCCTTCACCCTCTGGAGCTCCACCTTGTGCCGATCTACCTGGTCCGCCAGTTCCTTGACCAGGCGGTCGCACTTCTGGGCCACCTGGCTGCGCTCTTCCTCCTTAGCACGCAGCACGGTTTGAGCCTCGCACAGGCGCTGCTGCAGATCGGCGGCCGCTCCTGCAGAAGATAAGAAAGAAAGAACATCGCCATCAACAAAGAAGACAAAGTGATTGCCGGGAGATCCGGCCTAACTGCTCAGCAGTCGACCCGAACCTCGGGGGCTACACCCAGTGGGGGCGCTGACGCGCCCCCGCGAGAAAGAGGACGGAGTGCTTACTCCGGCTTTCGGCCAAATCAGTGGTCCGCTTGGCCAGCTCCCGGACATGGGAGTTGAAGGACAACGCACGGATGTTGTGGTCATCCTGCAACGAAGACAACAGAAGAAAAGAAACAAGTCAGCACTCGGAACTTACTTTTTAAGTTACGAGTCACTGCCAAAGCCCGAAACTCAAGGCTACACCCAGTGGAAGTCTGTTGGCGCGCCCACGGAAGATTACAAGAATAAAAAACAACAAGCAAAGAAGCGTGCACTGACGGCCGCCTCGCCGTAATCCATTCGTGTGTATCGCTGAAGGCGGTGCCTTGAGCTTGAACCGGCTCGAACGCCCCTGCACGGCCAGATTCAAGACTTCGCCCCGTCCCGCCCGCAAACATCCACTTCGGCGGGGCGGCGCTGGTGGCCTCAGATTTGGGGGCCGATGAGCTGGTGGCCCCGACCTCCAGCGGCTGTGGCGCTGAAGCTGCCCTTGCCACATGATGGTGCACGGGAGTGCGGACCGTGGGAGTCGGGCCCACCACCAGCTCACTATCGACTGGCGGCACTTGTGGCGCCTCAGGCCGACTGGTCTGGGCGTTGGCAGTCAACGTAGGCGGGGGCACTTCCGCCCCCACGATGATAGGGTTGCCCCCTCCCCTCTCCATGATCGTCTGGTCATCACCGGCTCCTCGAGTCGGCACTTGGCTTTCCGGCAGAGGTGGCACGACACGCAGCGGGACGACGAACAATGGAGCCCGGCTACGGGCCGCCTCGGCCTCCTGTGCATTGGCGGCTGCGTCCGCCCGCTCCTTGGCTGCGGCGTCAGCCTGAGCCTTTGTGGACGCATCGAATTCAGCCGACGCCACCTTGGCTGCATCCGCCTTCTCCTACTCTTCCTTCTCCCGCTCCTCGTGTGCCTCCCGCGCGTTCCGCTCCGTTGCCGCCTGGAGCTCGGCGCGCGGGTCCACACAACGGGGTTCTGCAGGGCCGTCCGCCAGCCCAATCACTGAGGCGGCTGTGTTCCGCGAAAGAGAGAGCGGGGTCCTACGAAGGCAAGGCAACATGAAACCAGTAAGAAGACTAGAAGACTAGAAGAAAAGTAAACACGAAAGAAGCAATGGAAAAGTTGAAGTACTCACCCGGACACCATCGGGGGCTACTTCGGGGCTCTCGGGAACTGAGCTGCCTTCACGGCGGCCTCCCGCCGCTTGGTCGTGGCGACCGTGTTCTTGGCCTTCTTCGACCGGCTGCCGAACAACAATGAGTCGGCTCGGCGCTTCGGTGCGCCGCCTGGTGCAGTCAGCGATGCTGAGGAGCTCGCACCCGCCTTGTCGGCACCGTTCGTATGTCGCGGCTCGTTCTCCTCTGCATCATCGTCCGGCAAGTCCTCGACGCAGCCTCCTCCGGAGCCGCCTGCTCCACCACCGCCACCTGTGGTGTCGTCCTCCTCCATGGTGGCCGCCCCCAAGTCGGGGTTGTCCACATCGCTTCTCGTCCAGTCTGGCATGAACACATCACCCAACCCCAGAGCGTCGGCGGCCGACTGGGTCGAGAAGACTTGTATCGTCGCCAACTGATCAGATGGCAAAGCAAGAACTCGGAAAAGTAAAGAAGAAAAAGAATTACAAGACTTACCGCAGGCGCGGGTGCGCGCAGTCATATGGCGGCTTGCCAAACTGCCAATCCTTCTCTGACAACTTGTAGTTGGAAAAGTAGTTGACCAGTTGGGCCACCTCCACATCCGGCTGCTCCCACGTGCACATCTAGCACGGCTCCTGGTGCCCACTCATGCTGCTGATGATGAGGGGTCGGGCTTGGAGGGGGAGCACTCAACGCACCACATAGGCGGCCAGCAGGTCCGAGCCCCTGAGGCCCTCCGACTCCGTCATCACCTGAAGTCAGGCGAGGGCCCGGAGGCGGCGGCCGATAGGGAGCTCGGCTTGTGCTGCCAGTTGGCGCGCGGCTCTAAAGGCGGGCCGGCCACATAAGTCGGGTTGATGTAGTCCCTCCTCGGATGAATATTCTTGATGTAGAAGTAGGACTTCTGCCATAGCTTGGCCGACTGAAGTAGGGAGATGGGCGGGAAGCGGTTCCCGGCACCCGGACGCCGCACGGCCACGTAGGCTCCGCACTGGGCCGCCGTGCCCTTGGCGGTGGTGCCAAACTTGAGATAGAAGCACTCTCCCCAGAGCTCGAGAGTGGGGAGAGTACCAAGGTAGCCTTCGCACATAGTGACAAAGGCGGCCAGCAGCACCACGTGTTTGGTGTAAGGTGGTGCAGCTGGACTCGGTAGAAGTTGAGGAAGGAGCGCAAGAAGCCGCTCGCCGGAAGTCCGAAGCCACAAAGAAAATGGGACCGGAAGACGATGCGTTCGTCGTCCTCCGGCACCGGTGAGATTTCTGCCTCGGGGAGGACACACACCTTCACGTTCGTCTCCTGGGGCAGCCGCCGTGTCTGATGAAGAAATGAGAGGTGGTCCTCGTGGACGTTGGAGCCGTCCCAGTTGCCGGCCGGTAAGCGCGCCATGGATGAAGGATCTCGCCGGAGGCGCGGGGCAGTAGTTGTAGGATCGAAAGTATGTCTAGAGGGGGTGATTAGACTACTTAACCAAATAAAAATCTGTCACATCCCTAATTCTGGTATGACCTAGACTAGATAGTCATGTGTGCATCATGTTTAAATTTCTCAGAAACTTGAAAAGGGGATGTTCAAACCCTAGCATCAAAGGAATTCAAATAGGTTCAGCAAAATATTTTTCAATGATTTCAAAATGCCCCTAAAAATGTTCATCATTTACGGATCAAGGTGGAATCATCTACCAAAAATGGTTCACATTTTGCAGGACATATTGGACTTTGAATTAATTCAAACATATTTGAATTGGAGCTATTTAAATGCTATATATATTTCACATGCTCCAAAAATGTTGGAAATTGTTAAGTCCTTGGAATAATTGAAAGCACCCATAATTATTTCGAGGACTTTATGAAATGAATTAGTATTTTACTAATTCAAAGCAGAGAATAAAATAGAAAACTGAAACAAAATAAAGAAGAGAGAGAGAGGAAACCCACTGGCCTCACCTGTGGCCGGCCCACCCACTGCCGATCCATTTGGCGGCCCAGCCCACGAGGCTCCTCCTGTCGTCTTCCACCTCCTGCCCGGTGGGCGGGAGGCGTGTGGCCACCGTGGCGCGCACAGCGCCCGGCCACCTCCTGCTTGCCGCCTCCCTCTAGACCCCCGAACGACGCCACACACCCCCTGGACCGCTCTCACCCTCTCCCGTGCTTCCCCCCTCTCCTCTCTCTCGCTAGACCCCCTTCCCCTTCCCTGGCTCTCTCTTCCGCGCAGCCCGAGAGCGCGCCGTCGTCGTAGCCATGGCTACAGGCCACCACTCGCCCAACCAGCATGACCACGACCTCCGCCACGACGCCTTGGAGCTACACGCCGATGCACGCGACCGCGGATGCCCTGTAGCGTCGTCATCGGGCTCGTCTTCCTCCTCCGACCGGCTACCTCACCGTCGATTCGCGGCAACCAACGCGTCCCCGGCCCCGCCGTCTGCACCATCCTCCTTGCCGTGAGCCTCTCTCCGTTTCCCCCCTGTTCCCCTCCTCGCTCTCAACCCCTAGCTTACCTCCCCGTCGCACCCGCAAGCTCCTTGCCGCCGGTGATGTCGCCGACGCGGCCAGGGCTCGTTCCCGTCGCATCTGGGTGCGTAGTCGAACTCCTGGAGTTCCCAGGAGCCCGTAGAGCACTTCATCCGGCATCCCCGTGGCTCGCAGCCTCGCTGCCTCATCCCGATGCTCGGCGCGGCGAATGAGCTTCGCCGCCGTTGAACCAGGCCACCCCACGCCCAGCCGCGTGCTCCCCTGGATGCGGGTGAGCAAGGGCTCCCCCCTGGTGCCCTCCACCGCGCTTTTAGCCATTTGGAGGAGCAACCCTGCAGCGCTTCGCTGCGTTTGCCATCGCCGGTGTCAAGCCGCCGGTGGCGTTGACCCATTTGACCGGGGGTTTGACCACCCCAGGTCGTCTGACGTGGGCCGAGGCCCCTAATTAATCTAGATTTAGGATTAAGTTATTGCTAACTAACCATGTTAATTAGCCTAGAAACTGACGTGCGGGACCCACTGGTCAGGTTTGACCTGGACCGTCCCAGTTGACCGCTGACGTCCACGGATGGCGTAATCTTGTGTGATAACCCTTTTTCTGGATTTATTCTTTTCAGGAAATTCCAGAAAATAGAGCAAACTTCTAAAAATCATAGAAATTCAACCGTAACTCCAAATAAAATAATTTATATATGAGAAATGATCAGAAAAATGCAATCTATCCATCTGTACCATTTCCATGCATGTTGGAATAACTTATAGTTGCTGAATAGGGCAAATCATATGTTTGGCATTTGAATAATCACGTATGAAGTTTGAATTTGAACCTTTGGTTCAAACCAACTTCATTTAACTTTGTTGTTAGTTGCATTAGCTCAAAACACCAGCATGTTGCCTTGTCATGATCATGCATCATATTGTTGCACTGCATTGATTGTGTTCTTCCTTGTTTGCCGGTATTGTTCCCTCTCGATGAAGCGAGGTTCCGACGGCAGCGTTCGATGACACCGATGAAGAACTATATTA
Source organism: Aegilops bicornis (assembly GCA_021605145.1). NCBI lineage: Eukaryota > Viridiplantae > Streptophyta > Magnoliopsida > Poales > Poaceae > Aegilops > Aegilops bicornis. The sequence continues at coordinate 232,287,650 of CM038670.1, read as the reverse complement.
TCTTCGGAAGTGCCGGGCAAGCAAAACCCTTGTTCATTCCGATACAATCCCACTCTCTTGCTCCTGCTCTCTTTTACTGCATTAGGACAACAACAATTCATACATTACTTCTTGATGCGGTAGCTGAACCCCTTTATCCTCTGCATGACCTGTCATTCCACGGTAAATAGATGAAACCCACTAGCATGAGTAGGAGTTGTTTGAGCCTGTTGTGCCTACTCATTCATGCTTGTTTGTCATTCTGCTCTTGCTTAGAGTTGAGTCAGGTCTGATTCATCGGGGATGAATCGGAGGTGTGTGAACATGTCCCTCTTGTTGAGAGCTAAGTGTGTGAACACGATTTGGTAAAGGTAGCGGTGAGAGGCCATGTAGGAGTACATGGTGGGTTGTCTCATTGCAGCCGTCCTCGGAACTGAGTTACGTGTTTGTGATCCATGAATAGTTACTACCACACATTGGGCTCCGGCGCTCAAGCTCTCTCGACTTATTAATCAACTTGATCTCTGTCCGGGAGTTGCAACTAGTTTACGGTGTTTGTAGGTAGTGTTAGTAGTCTATCAAGTGGCACCCGTGCACAGGTGGGCTTGGGACAGGACTAGGCCTTTGTGGCACGTGTACCAAGCGTAGAACCACCCGTCGAGGTGGGCTTGGGAACCCTGCTCACATCGTTTGGGGCCGTGGCGACACCCGGCCAGATCTCCTTGCGGATGGAACCCGAATAGGCGATAAACTGGACTAGAGACTTGTATGGTTAGTCGGTCGTGGCCGACTCCCTCGCCAAAGCTTCCGCTTGAAGGTTGCCGAGATACACGAGGTGTACATGGCGGTAAGTGGCGAGGCGTGTGTGAAGAAGTACACCCTGCGGGGTTAATATGATCTATTCAAATAGCCGTGTCCATGGTAAAGGACTTCTGGGTTGCTGTACAGTTCATAGACAAGTGAAAGTGGATACTCTAAAATGCGAAGATAAGCGTGAGTGCTATGGATGGCGTTCTCATAGGGAGGCGGAGGCGGATCCATAGTGGTGTATTGATATGGTGAATATGTGGACTCGTGTGCGCCACCTCAAAAGAGTTACTTGCAGTCGTAGTGTAGGATAGCCACCGAGTCAAAGCTGGCTTGCTGCAGCTAAACTCCACCACCCCTTTGTTGATAATGATGCATATGTAGTTAGTTCTTATGTAAGTCTTGTTGAGTACAATTGTACTCACGTTTGCCTATTTTATGTTTTTGTAGAGAGACTTCCGTCTCGCTAGTAGTTCCGCATGGACTTCGACGCTTAGCTTGTTACCTCAGCTATGATCTTGTGCCCTCGGCAGGATCTGGTAGATAGTCAGGCTTCTCAGCCTTTTTCATTTGTAGATGTCTGTACTCAGACATGTTAAGCTTCCGCTTGTGCTTGTTGCTTGTATGCTCTGTATGTTGGGTCATGAGACCCATGTTTGTAATATCTCGCTCCTCGGAGCCTAATGAATAAATACTTGAGTCGTAGAGTTATGTTGTGATGCCATGTTGTATTTATACATGTCGAGCATATTGTGTGTATGTTTGAAATGCTTGGTATGTGTGGGATCCGACAATCTAGTTGTTTATCCTTGGCAGCCTCTCATATGGGGAAATGTAGTCTAGTGCTTCCTGGGCGATAGTAGTCCGCTACAGCCGGTTCAATGAGTCCTGCTAGCCCGGCACTACCGCTTTCGAGACACTTGATAGCCGGGCATGTGTTTCACTTCCGTTCTGTAATACGTCCCTTGAGAAATGTCACGGTGACATCCGAGTCTGCCTTAGCCTTTCTGACCCGGGTTCCGGAATCCTGTTAGCCAGTGCTATAGCAGGATTCACACTGCTGGCGCATCGACATGCTCGAAGTTGATTCATGTATGCCTGTCCCCATGGGTTAGTGCCGCTTTGGGTTCACGACTAGCCATGTCGGCCTGGGTTCTCTGTCATATGGATGCTAGCGACACTATCATATACGTGAGCCAAAAGGCGCAAACGGTCCCGGGCCATGGTAAGGCGACACCCGTGGGAATACCGTGCGTGAGGCCGCAAAGTGATATGAGGTGTTACCGGCTAGATCAATGTGACTTGGAATCGGGGTCCTGACAAAATCTAGCCTTTTCCCAATTTTAAGTCTTGGCATATTTTAGCAACTTAGCACTTGTCAAGTAACTAACCTACACATGCAAGTCCAAGAGTATAGCAGCGGAATGTAAAACATTGCACATGAAGGTAAAGGGAGGAGTTTGGAGGGAGCAAACGCAATGTAGACACGGAGATTTTTGGCGTGGTTCCGATAGGTGGTGCTATCATACATCTACATTGATGGAGACTTCAACCCACGAAGGGTAGAGTCCACGGAGGACTCCACCCACGAAGGATCCACGAAGAAGCAACCTTGTCTATCCCACCATGGCCATCGCCCACGAAGGACTTGCCTCACTAGGGTAGATCTTCACGAAGTAGGCGATCTCCTTGCCGCATACAAACTCCTTGGTTCAACTCCACAATCTTGACGGGAGGCTCCCAAGTGACACCTAACCAATCTAGGAGACACCACTCTCCAAAAGGTAATAGATGGTGTGTTGATGATGAACTCCTTGCTCTTGTGCTTCAAATGATAGTCTCTCCAACACTCAACTCTCTCTCACAGATTTGGATTTGTCGTAAAGATGATTTGAGTGGAAAGCAACTTGGAGAAGGCTAGAGATCAAGATTCATATGGTTGGAATGGGATATCTTGACCTCAACACATGAGTAGGTGGTTCTCTCTCAGAAAATGTATGATGGAAGTGTAGGAATGTTATGATGGCTCTCTCCACGAATGAAGAGTGGGTGGAGGGGTATTTATAGCCTCCACACAAAATCTAACCGTTACACACAAATCACCACACTCGGTGGGACCGAATAATGAAACTCGGTCAGACCGATTTAGTTCAAAATGTGAACGTTAGGATATTCGATGGGGCCGACATGTCAACTCGGTGAGACCGATTTCATTAGGGTTAGGGCATAACGTAATCTCGGTGAGACCGATTACACAAACTCGGTGAGACCGACTTTGGTAATAAGCTAACCAGAGAGTTGGTCAGGCAAACTCGGTGGGACCGATTCGCTCATCTCGTTTGGACCGAAATGTTACGAAGGGGAAACAGAGAGTTTGTAATCCCATTTCAGTGAGACTGAGATACCTATCGGTGAGACTGAAATGACTAGGGTTTTGTGGCAGTGGCTATGTCAACTGAACTCGGTGGCGCCAGATAGAAAGTTTCGGTGGGGCCGAGTTTGACTTTTGGTTTGGGACATAAGTGTATGTGAGAAAGTGGTTGAGGGTTTTTGGAGCATATCACTAAGCACTTCGAGCAAGTAACCCAATAAGCAACACCTCATCCTCTTTTAATAGTATCGGATTTTCCTATGGACTAAATGTGATCTTGGATCACTAAAAGTAAAATGTAGAGTCTTGAGCTTTAGAGCTTGAGCCAATGGTTTTTCCTTAGCATTTGAGGGGTCCAAATTTCTAATCCATGCCATGCCAATCACTGAGCTTTCCTGAAATATTTATCTTGAAATAGTATTAGCTCAATGAGCTATATGTTATTAAGAATTACCAAAACCACCCAGGGATAGTTGCACTTTCAATCTCCCCCTTTTTGGTAATTGATGACAACATATAGATCAAAGCTTCGACAAATGATCATAATATTGAAATACATCGTCGCTTTGAGAAGTATGTGATTAGCAAGAGCTCCCCCTAAATTTGTGCATTATTTAAAATTTACTTTTGAATGCAAATGCACAATCGATTAGGACCATGGGTCACTCTTCCATGTCACATACATCTTGGTGGAGCACTCAAAATGATAAAAATTAAAAAACATGCACTCATCACCAATCAAAGTGAGTGATCATATATGGAATATAAGAGATAACATCATCCAAGGAATCATTAAGGTAGCATATGAACAATCACATGATCAAACAAGTATCTCACACAGACAAAGACATAGTGTATCAATCAAGCACATAAAAAGGTTCAACAAAAAGGAACAGAGATAAAAGGAAAAACACTCTCTCTCGAAGCCTATGATCTATACATGTTTCTCCCCCTTTGGCAACAAGTTACCAAAAAGTTTGAAAATGCATAGTGCTATGCGTCTCTCAGGCTTGGTCTTCGGGAGGTGGTGTAGATAGAACTCCAAGGACGAAGGCATGTGTTGATGTAGTTGGAGCCGGTGGAGTGGCTGCTGGAGGTGGCACTGAAGTTGTAGCTGCTGGTGCAGATGATGTAGCACTAGAATCATGTACAGGCGCTGCAGCAGACCTCTGACTCCTTGGTACTCGCTGAAAAGCATCAGTAGTTTCCTTCCCTCTCCTCTCTTCTGCTTCCTCCTGGAGCTGCTCAACTGTTGTTTGGATCTCAGTTACCTTCACATCAAGATCATAAAATTTTGTCTCAACAATCCTCTCCAAGCTTTCCTGATTCTGAGTCAGGGTGGCCAAGCCCTTCTCAATCCTCAAAGTAGATTGGATCAGATATGGAAGTTGATCATGATTGCTCTTCAGGAAAACTTGAGATGCTTCCTCTAAACTAGGCATCTTGGCAGCTTTCTCAGCCTTAGCTCTCTTCTCTTGTACTTGAGCTGATGATGGTTCCTCCTCATTCATCACAACTATATTGTCTTCAGATTCAGGATATAGGGGTAGATGCTCCTTGTCGAACAAATATGTACGTGTGCACATCTTGGAGTTGATGAGCTCCTGAATGTGTGGAGCATACCCACGGCTTATCTTCTGGTCAGCAACTGTCCTCTTGATTGTTTCTACAATCAAACTCATGACTTTGAACTTTTGAGGGACATCAAACAGTTGTAGCAGGTTGATGGAATGTCCTCTGATCATCTTGTGATCTCCTGACTTGGGTAACAGAGTGTGCCTTAGGATGGTGTTTATGGTAGGCAGACCAAACAACAAGTAATGTACTAATCCAAGCTTGTGAGTCTCCAAAGCTTTATCTGGGATCTCTTTGTACATGTTTGCCATAATGTTGTGGTCTTATTTCTTCTTCTTGGCATACACATCCAAGTCATCTTCATGTTCCTCTGGGGCATTGATCAGCTTGGCCTATTCTTCAATAGTGGATTGGTACCTAGTACCTTCAGACATCCATATGATCTTCCCGTCTAGGTAAAAGTGAGCAGTGGAGTAAAACTGCATGATCAGCTCATCATTCCATTTTGTGAGCTTCTTCCCAACAAATTTATCAACTCCACATGCTTTGAAACTGTCATAAACTCCTGGGAAGTGATCTTCCTTCTCCTTTATGTAATCCCAATCAACCCATCTCATGTCACAGACAATAGGCTTCTTGTCAAGCAAAATGGTCTCATAGAAGTCTTGCTGTTCTTAGGTATGAAATCTGTAATCAACTGCAGTCCTCCTCCTCACTGCATAGGGATTAGACTGTCTCCACAATCTCAGTCTAGCATCTTTTCTGATGCGCATGTCTTCAGCCACTGGATGAGCATCATTGTGGTCTGGAATCTTGGGTTTCGGTTTTCTCAAATTAAGAGATTCATCATCCTCTTCGTCAGCTTGAGGCACTGGGGCCTTATTCTTCTCTTCAGCAGGAATACTTCTAGTGTTTCTCTTGGGCTTTGGGGTTTCTGAGCTTGAGCTTTGGGAGCAGACTTGGGCTTAGATGGAGCAGCCCCTGACTTAATTGCATCTCCCATGAGCTTATGAGCTTTGGGCGCTGGAGCATCCTCTTCTTCATCAGAATCTCTTACCATAGTTGATTTTCCAAGAACTTTTGCAGTAGTGGTTCTTGCCCTCTTCTTTTTCTTATCATCTGCTGCTGCTTCACCATCATCTGATTCTATGGTAAATTTGATGGTTTCCCCTGTTGGAACTTTCCTTGGCTAGGACATTTGGATTCTTCTGGCAGGTGCCTTCTTGTTCAAGCCTAGCTTAGTTGCTACAGTCGTGCCATATTGTTTCTTCAGCACTTTCTTCTTTGAGGTGGCCTCATCCTCAATAGCCACATAATCTTCATCCTCGGAGTCTAAGGTTCTCTTCTTCCTGGTTCTGGTGGCTGCCTTGGGCAAGTTGCTAGGTGTGCTTCTCCTGCCCTCATCATAGCTGCTTGAGGGATCTGAACCCTCACTCAACTGCACATGTTCTTTGGACCTGTTCTGACTGTCACTCTGGTCAGACATCTTGGCAATCTACTGAAAGCAAACCCTGTGAATAGATGTAGATGAGGTAGAGTGGATGAGCATCATAAAGTGCAGAGTTTTTGCTAAACAGATGACTCAAAAACTTAGTTTTAGTTCTCCACAAAAAGCATTACGGAGCTACCGATCTGTTAAACTCGGTGATACCGAAGCAATTTTGGAGCCTAAACTAGTGAACTCAGTCAGACCGAGTCACAGTTCGGTGGCACCGAGACTGCTAGGGTTTCACAAAGAGTCGAACTTGGTCGCACCGATGTGCAGTTTTCGGTGAGACCGAAAATGCATGTGCTATGGCCTAAGCCAAATCGGTGAGACCAATTTCTACAACTCGGTCGATCCGAGATGAGTTCGGCGGAGACCTAACCCTAAATTTTCAAATCTAATCTAACCTAAAGGAAGTTTTCAGTGGATGGATTGTTGGCATACGTGGTCATGAACATGGCAAAGCAATGTGCTATGGATCAGAGTTAAAGGAATAGCACATAGAGTCGAACCCATACCCTAGTTCGGCGGGAGTTCACTACGGCGGCAACGGCGGGGCAAAAATCCATTGACGGCGATGTACACCAGTGGCGGGAAGTCGCTGGCGGCGAGGAGATGATCCGGAGACCCGAGGAGGCAGAGCAGGACACACGCGCGGGCTGAGGAGTTTGAAGAAATTTCCAAAGTCTCGCCCGTGGGTTTATATACCCCGACCCTATCGGTGTGACCGAGTGGAACAACTCGGTGGTACCGAGATGCAGAATCGCAAGCGGTTACCGCAACTCAGTGTGACTGAAAGGTTCAAATTGGTTTGTCAGGACCCCGATCCTAAGTCACACCGACCTAGCATGTAACACATCATATCACTTTGCGGCCTCACGCACGGTATTCCCACGGGTGTCGCCTTACCATGGCCCGGGACCGTTTGCGTCTTTTGGCTCACGTATATGATAGTGTCGCTAGCATCCATATGACAAAGAACCCGGGCCGACATGGCTAGTCGTGAACCCAAAGCGGCGCTAACCTATGGGGACAGGCATACATGAATCACATCGAGCATGTCGGTCATCAACGTATATATTCGGGCTGTAGCTGGGCTATGAGGACTCCGGTATCCCGGGCTGTAGCAGGCTAGGCGGGACTCCGAATACCACAGCGTGACATTTCCCGAGGGGACGGACATAGAACGAAATGAAACACATGCCGGCCGATCAAGTGTCCAAGCAGTAGTCTTTGGGCTAGCAGGACTCGGTGAACCGGTCAGAAGCAGGACTACTATCGCTCAGAAGCACGAGACTACATTTCCCCATATGAGAGGCTGCCAAGGATAAACAACTAGTTTGTCGGATCCCACACATACCAAGCATTTCAGACATACACACATTATGCTCGATATGCGTAGATACAACATGGCATCACAACATAACTCTACGACTCAAATATTTATCAATAGGCTCCGAGGAGCGAGATATTACAAACATGGGTCTCATGACCCAACACTCAGAGCATACAAGTCAAAGCACAAGCGGAAGCTAATCATGTCTCGAGTACGCATAACTATAAATGAAAAAGGCTGAGAAGCTTTGTTGTCTACCAGATCCTGCCGAGGGCACAAGATCGTAGCTGAGGTAACAAGCTAAACGTCAAGTCCACGTGGAACTACTAGCAAGACCGACGTCTCTCGCAAAACATAAAATAAGCAAGCGTGAGTACAATTGTACTCAGCAAGACTTACATCGTAACTAACTACATATGCATCATTATCAAAAGGGGGTGGTGGAGTTTGACCTCGACCAAGCCAGCTTTGACTCGGTGGCTATCCTGATCTACGTTGCAAGTAACTCTTTTGAGGTGGCGCTACGAGTCCACATATTCACCATATAAATACACCACTATGGACCCGCTCCCGTCTTCCTACGAGAATGCCATCCATAGCACTCACGCTTATCTTGCGCATTTTAGGGTATCCACTTTCACTTGTCTATGAACTGATATAGGCAACCCAGAAGTCCTTCTCCGTGGACGCGGCTATTCGAATAGATCATATTAAACCCTGCAGGGTGTACTTCTTCACACACGCTTTCACCACTTACCGCCGTTTACACGACATGTACTCGGCAACCTTCAAGCGGAAGCCCAACGTGGGTGTCGGCCACGACCTACCTAAACACTCAAATCCCTAGTCGGGTTTATCGCCTATTCGGGTTCCATCCGCAGGGAGTCCGCCGAGGTTTCCCATACAGCCCCGAACGATGTGTGCGGGGTTCCCGAGATACCAAACGGGCACTTTCGGTACATCAGACACGGTGCCTACCGCAACACAACCCACCCCTAAGGTCAGCGCTATGCGGCGGCCCCAAAGATGCTACAAACACGAAACTACTTGCAACTCGAGACCGAGGACAAGGGTGGTTAAGAAGCCGAGAGGGTCAATTAAGGATCCCAATGCGTGGTAGTAACTGTTTCATGGATCACAAACACGTAACTTCAGTTCACGAGGGCGGCTGCAATGAGACAACCCACCATGTACTCCTACATGGCCTCTCACCGCTACCTTTACCAAATCGTGTTCACACCCTTAGCTCACACACAATAGGACATGTTCACACAACCATTCCAATTCATTCCCGATGAATCAGACCCGACTCAACTCTAAGCGATGGCAGGGCATGACAAACAAGCATAAATGAGTATGCACATCATCGCTAAAACAATTCCTTCTCATGCTAGTGGGTTTCATCTAATTACTGTGGAATGACAGGTCATGCAAAGGATCAAGGGGTTCAGCTACAGCAGCAAGTAACCCATGAGTCGTTGTTGTCCTAATGCAGTAAAATAGAGCAGGGCGAGAGAGTGGGATTGTATCGGAATGAACAAGGGGTTTTGCTTGCACAGCACTACGAAGATAATATAGCTCTTCATCGGTGTCATCGAACAATCGTCGGGACATCGTCTACCGAGAGGGGACAAACACCAGTAACTGAGAAAGAACACAATCAATGCAATGCACATATATGATGCATGAGCATGTTAAGGAACTGAATTCACCTAAATGCAACAGTAATCCAAGTTAGTTGAAGTGGAATTCAAACAAGGTTGAACTCCAACTCCAAATGCTATTTCATAAATTACCCTAATCATGATTCATCCTATTCAGTGAGGTTAACTTGTTCAATCATGCATGAAAGTGCCATAAACAGATTCTTCATATTTTTCTGATCATTTTTCATATATAAATTATTTCAATCCGAGTTACGGTTGAATTTCTATGATTTATTAAAGTTTAGGGCATTTTCTGAAATTTCCTGAATTAAAATAATTCCAGAAAAGGTTAATTGCGTCAGGATGACATCGGGGTGACGTCAGCAGGTCAAAGGCGCCAGGTCCAGGTCAAACTCGACGTGGGACCCTGCACGCCGATGTAACAGGCAGGGACAGAGGTGACTAGTGGGTCGGGTCAACGATGGCGTGGCAAAGTCAAAGGCGAGAGGCGGGCCCTTGAGATTAGTACTAATCTAACAAAGAAATTAACCTAATTAATTCAGGCACTGGGGCCCACATGTCAAAGAGAGGGGGGGTTAGTTAGTGCTAACAAGGTGGCCACGTCGGCACTTGCCGGAATTAGGCCGACGGCGACCAACCGAGCGGCGGTGGCTCGCCGGAGTTGCGCTTAGGGCCGCTGAAGCTACCGAGGGCACCGTGAGGGGAGCCGTGCCGTCTTGCATCTGGGGAGACCAACGGGAGGTGCGGGGTGGCCGGAGCTCACCCGGAAGTGAGCTTCATGGGCGGCACGGAGGTCGGGTGAGTGCGGGTTGGCGCTGGGTGCACGGGGGGCAAGTTAAGCGTGTGCGTTATGCTCTGGTGGCTTCTGGCTGTGACGCGCTCGGATCGGGTTCAAGCGGTCAGAGGGGCGGCGGCGACATGGCGGCGAGGAAGCTCGGCCACGCAGCGGGGCTACGGCCTAGAGGGGGAGAACGAGTCGGGGAAGAGGAAACGACTCGGGGCTTCAGGGGTCGATTGGAGGCCCAATGGCTCGGGGAGACGCCGAGGCGGCGAAAGGCGCCAGCGATCTCGGGCGGCCGGAGATGGGGAAGACGGCGTGGCGGCGATGCAGGCGTCCGGCGTCGGGAGACTTAGTGAGGAGGGAGGAGAGGGACTAGGCGGAGCTCGGGGACATGCCGGGAGGAGAGGGGTGGCGGTGGCATGAGTATGTGACAATGGCGGTGGCGTTCAGTGGTGAGAGGAGAGAGAGAGAGAGAGGAGGGGAGGGGTCGGAGAGAGTGAGAGAGAGCCAGGGGGCTGCGTGGCTCTCCGTGGCGTCGTCTAGGAGGGCCCGGGGAAGCAGGAGGTGGCCGGGGAAGCAGGAGGTGGCCCGGGCGCGGCGGTGCGCGCGTCGGGCACGCGCCCGTCCTCCTGGCAGAGGAGGAAGGCGACAGGAAGGAGGCGGTGGTGGGCTGGGCCGCTGGAGTTGGCCAGGTGGGCTGAGAGGTGAGCACCAGGTAGTCCCTCTCTCTCTCTTTTTATTTGTGTTTTTTCTATTTTGTTCTGTTTTGTTTTAGTTTAGTAAAATACTAAACCATTTTATAAAATACTGAAAATAGTTATGTGGCTAGAACTAAAATATACCAAACCACATAAAATGTTCCAAAATTTTTGGACATATATTATTTATATATCAAATATATATCCAATGCAAGTAGTTATTGAATTAATTCAAAGGCCCAAAATAAAATGTTTGATCACTCCAAAAATATTGGTTTGAATTTTATTCTTGCCAATATTTTTTTAAAGCGAAAAGGAACATTTCCTTGGAACATTTGAAGCAATTTTTAAATGTTGATCATTTATTTTAAATGATTCTGGGCTCTCAATTCCTCAATTCAAATTTAAAGGAAATTTAGACATGATGCATGGATGCAAGAAAATCAAGCTAGGGCTGATCTGGGGCTGTGACAGCTCACCCCACTAAACAAGAATCTCGCCCGAGATTCAAGGCGTGAGGTAAGAGGAAAAGGGAAGTCACAAACTATCACAATCTTCATGATCCATTTGCCCTCCTCGAAAATGTTGATTTACTCCATCATCTTGGTCTTGACGTCTTGAGATCTTCACCCGACACGACAACGAAAGAAGGGGAGAAACCCTATATGATTCGATCTTCACGAAGATCAAGTAAACATGATCGACTCACGGACCGAGATTTGCGGTGACACATCTCGAGTTGAGACACAAGACACATCGAGAGGGATGGAGGAACAACCGATGGGGTTTGATTGGTGGCAACAATTCCACGCTTAGAAAGATGGTGGATGGTGTCAAGGTGGCGAAGATACTTTCCATGATTCAATAACGGGCCACCTCGAGAAAGGTGGCGCGAGGAACTATTCCCTTAAGTGGCAAAAAGAATTACTTTTGATCCATAGATCATTGGAACTCTTTATACCAGCCTAAGGCAATCACAAGCGATTATCTGGTGGAATGCAAGGAATGGTACACCGGACTAGAATGGATGATGTGGACTACCTTGTTGAAGACAACGCATAATGGATGATTTTTGCTTATCATCGAAGGTGGAGGGGACCCATGGTAAGTCCACTTTTGAGGATGATCTTGAACAGAAATTACTACGAAGGCAGCCCATAGTGAAATGGCATAAGGACGGTGCAAGCCGGGAGCGAAATGCAAGCTGTTGAATGTTCCAACCATCATATACGCCTGAGATTCAGATCTGGTTGGTGTTAGGATATTCAGACTCAAAGACGTCTGAAAAAGGAAAGGTTGCAACACAATTTGACGAGATGGCGTTGCGAGATTCTCGGGATATGAACTATGATAGCAAGCTCCAAAACATGAGCTGGTTCTGCTACAAACCTGTGAACACACTCTCCTAGACAAGCATGACCACATGGTAGTCTTATAATAAACACTATCGAGTTCAGGTGGGGAACCATAATCGAGGATATTGAAGTTTAACATAAGTCATATGATTAGCTCTTATGAGGAAACTTCTTCTCCTTGTACAAATCAGTTAGTGGCTTGGTGTGCTAGGAATACATACGGAATGAAGATGATCGATCTATCAAACCATAGAATACTTCGCACATGCATGGTGACTTGGAATGATTCCAGAGGAAGCAAAACAAACCTTTCTCAAATTCATGGCGGCAACTTACACCTAAACACATAAATTCGAGGAAGTCTCTTCAACCATCCAAGCATAAGCTTCATGAACGGCACACGAAGGAATGCTTACACAATTTTCCAACACTAGGTTGATGTTCAACACGACTCATGGGGGAGGCGAAATGCTCTTGATGGGCTCAACAGCAACTCATCGGAATTTCCATATCACTGGACTTCCACCATCATGTGAACACGGTGATAGCATTGGTCAGGCCAAAAGATATAATGGTGTATGCTCGAGGGATCAACCACGAGTAAGACAACATTATGAGCACCGTTGGTCTTGATTTGATTTGACGATAGCCCATACTCAAATCAAAGAATTGGTAGGACGATAGATCCAACAAGCGATCACGAGGAACAATCGATGAAGATATCATCTTTCTTCAACACACACTACACAAGAATATCCCTTTGGATCGAACTAAGTTAGGCAAGCTTTTATCTTCCAACTCTCCAAGTTATTGTCTAGCTTAACCAACTAGCTCGGGGTATCCAAATACAGATTCTTGGAGAAGGGTGGTTCACAGGAAAACCAACTTGATCACGAGCCCAACATAACAGTCGAGGAAACAACCGGTAACACTTCCAAGAAGATATTTGGAAAGTCACGAACCACCGTATGTTACTAAGCATCGAGAACAATCTTGCTTTTCGAGGGCAAGATGGTATGATCAAATGAGTGAGGACTTGACACAATCCTAACTCATCAATCAAGTGTGCACCGTAAGTAAGGACTAGGTAGCACGATCAATCTTAGGATGATGGTTTAATAACTATCACGCTAAGAATGAGAATATTGTCCATTCACTACCAAGCAACAAGTTGCTCGAGGTATTGATTTCACACATCGCAATTCACTTGCCGGCATTCCGGTTGCAACAACACGGAACCGAGGAATGAATAATGATAGCGAGAGTATCACTGCGTCAAGAGTTCATAAAAGAAGGTGCAATTCTCATGAAGTTCCTGACATAAAGATGGTAACACTCCAAGGTAGAGCAGAATCAAAGCTGGATGGCACTTTGATCTGCGGAATACAACTGCTGACCTAATCCTAGAAATGGACAAGGTAATCGAGTTTGTTTCTCCTAGTCATTACGGAATAGAATGGCTTGACGAACCACATGAGTAATAGGCATCGATAAACGATGTACACATACCCTTGCCTATCAATTGATCGACGAGGGTCAGAGTACAACTAAAGAGGAACAACTCGAGGAGCATATAACTTTCTGAGTTGTGGATGCACAGATTAGTATGTCGAGCAAGCTTAACATTTCTTCGGATAATCCACACGTAAAAAGGTAGAACCGCGAGTCACAATATGAATGGAGTACTCCTCAAGAGCACTCTTATCGTGATGTTTTGGTTCAACAAGGAACTTCTGCCATAAGCGGTTCGTAGTATTTGGAAGAAGGAAATACCACGGACCTCGAGGACTATTGCAAGGTTACTAATATCTTAAGGGCACTAGCAAATACTAACAACATGAAGTGAGTAGGGTGAATCTCGGGTTCAGAACCCAGGAGTAGAATACCTACTACTAAACGGCATCACGGGATGCTTTCAAGAATACTGGCCAGAATCATCACACTAGGGATACAAAAGCATTGCTAAATTGCTAGGTGACTTCCTAAACACCTAGGGTCATAATAATAGTTCCAACATATATGTCGAGGCAACAGTACCTCAACTTACCGATTGGTGTGCTTATTACGACCAAAAGGTCATCGGAGCGGAAGGAAAGAATTTGCAAATGCATCGACTATTTAGAGACACAGGATGACTCGGACAAAGATAACGGCTGTAAATGCTCAAAATGATTTGAGACATCCTGCGAGAAGGGTGGCATAACCACTCAACAACATCATAACAAGATTACGAGATCAACAGTTATCATACGGAGTAGTAGGAACTGAACGGGGATTAAATCCAACAATCTTAAAAGTCTAGGGATTAGTAACACGTCATCCTAATAGATAGATGAGAAGCCTAGTTCTTAAACCCGTAGAAGAGAAGAGGATGACTCGATCGAGAAGGCCATGAGGTATAAGGAGTAAAAAGAGCCTTACGTTCCCTTCCACAATCAATTCCCTTATATAACTAAAGCATTTCTAGACACAACTTCGACCAGTTTGGCTTGGTAATCCTACAGGCAGTCAGGCTCTGATACCAACGCTGTCAGGACCCCGATCCTAAGTCACACCGACCTAGCATGTAACACATCATATCACTTTGCGGCCTCATGCACGGTATTCCCACGGGTGTCGCCTTACCATGGCCCGGGACCGTTTGCGTCTTTTGGCTCACGTATATGATAGTGTCGCTAGCATCCATATGACAGAGAACCCGGGCGACATGGCTAGTCGTGAACCCAAAGCGGGCGCTAACCTATGGGGACATGCATACATGAATCACATCGAATATGTCGGTCATCAACGTATATATTCGGGCTGTAGCAGGCTAACAGGACTCATTATCCCGGCATGTGAGCTAGGCAGGACTCCGAATACCATCAGCGTGACATTTCCCGAGGGGACGGACATAGGAACGAAATGAAACACATGCCGGCGGTCAAGTGTCCAAGCGGTAGTCTTTGGGCTAGCAGGACTCCGGTGAACCGGGCATAGCGGACTACTATCGCTCAGAAGCACGAGACTACATTTCCCCATATGAGAGGCTGCCAAGGATAAACAACTAGTTTGTCGGATCCCACACATACCAAGCATTTCAGACATACACACATTATGCTCGATATGCGTAGATACAACATGGCATCACAACATAACTCTACGACTCAAATATTTATCAATAGGCTCCGAGGAGCGAGATATTACAAACATGGGTCTCATGACCCAACACTCGAAACATACAAGTCAAAGCACAAGCGGAAGCTAATCATGTCTGAGTACAGACATAACTATAAATGAAAAACGCCGAGAAGCCCGTTGTCTACCAGATCTCGCCGAGGGCACAAGATCGTAGCTGAGGTAACAAGCTAAACGTCAAGTCCACGTGGAACTACTAAGCGAGGCCGACGTCTCTCGCAAAACATAAAATAAGCAAACGTGAGTACAATTGTACTCAGCAAGACTTACATCGAACTAACTACATATGCATCATTATCAAAAGGGGTGGTGGAGTTTGACCGCAGCAAGCCAGCTTTGACTCGGTGGCTATCACGATCTCATTGCAAGTAACTCTTTTGAGGTGGCGCTACGAGTCCACATATTCACCATATAAATACACCACTATGGACCCGCTCCGTCTTCCCACGAGAACGCCATCCATAGCACTCACGCTTAACTTGCTCAATTTAGGGTATCCACATTCAATTGTCTATGAACTGATATAGGCAACCCAGAAGTCCTTCTCCGTGGACACGGCTATTCGAATAGATCATATTAACCCTTCAGGGGTGTACTTCTTCACACACGCTTTCACCACTTACCGCCGTTTACACGACATGTACTCGGCAACCTTCAAGCGGAAGCCCAACGTGGGTGTCGGCCACGACCTACCTAAACACTCAAATCCCTAGTCCAGGTTTATCGCCTATTCGGGTTCCATCCGCAGGAGTCGGCCGAGGTTTCCCATACAGCCCCGAACGATGTGTGCGGGGTTCCCGAGATACCAAGCGGGCACTTTCGGTACATCAGACCACGGTGCCTACCGCAACACAACCCACCCCTAAGGTCAGCGTTGCGTGCGGCCCCAAAGATGCTACAAACACGAAAACTACTTGCAACTCCCGGATGAGGACAAGGGTGGTTAAGAAGCCGAGAGGGTCAATTAAGGATCCCAATGCGTGGTAGTAAGCTGTTTCATGGATCACAAACACGTAACTCAGTTCTCGAGGACGGCTGCAATGAGACAACCCACCATGTACTCCTACATGGCCTCTCACCGCTACCTTTACCAAATCGTGTTCACACCCTTAGCTCACACACAATAGGACATGTTCACACAACCATTCCAATTCATTCCCGATGAATCAGACCCGACTCAACTCTAAGCAAAGGTGCATGACAAACAAGCATAAATGAGTAGGCACAACATGGCTCAAACAATTCCTACTCATGCTAGTGGGTTTCATCTAATTCTTGTGGAATGACAGTCATGCAAAGGATCAAGGGGTTCAGCTACCGCAGCAAGTAACACATGAGTCGTTGTTGTCCTAATGCAGTAAAATAGAGCAGGAGCGAGAGTGGGATTGTATCGGAATGAACAAGGGGTTTTGCTTGCACAGCACTTCACGAAGATAATATAGTTCTTCATCGGTGTCATCGAACAATCGTCGGAACATCGCTCACCGAGAGGGGACAAACACCGAATCGAGAAAGAACACAATCAATGCAATGCACATATATGATGCATGAGCATGTTAAGGAACTGAATTCACCTAAATGCAACAGTAATCCAAGTTAGTTGAAGTGGAATTCAAACAAGGTTGAACTCCAACTCCAAATGCTATTTCATAAATTACCCTAATCATGATTCATCCTATTCAGTGAGTTTAACTTGTTCAATCATGCATGAAAGTGCCATAAACAGATTCTTCATATTTTTCTGATCATTTTTCATATATAAATTATTTCAATCCGAGTTACGGTTGAATTTCTATGATTTATTAAAGTTTAGGGCATTTACGAAATTTCCTGAATTAAAATAATTCGAGAAAAGGTTAATTGCGTCGAGGATGACATCGGGGTGACGTGCCAGGTCAAAGGCGCCAGGTCCAGGTCAAACCTGACGCGTGGGACCACTGCGTCGGTGTAACAGGCGAGGACAGAGGCTGACTAGTGGGTCCGGGTCAACGGCGATGACGTGGCAAAGTCAAAGGCGAGAGGCGGGCCCCGAGATTAGTACTAATCTAACAAAGAAATTAACCTAATTAATTCAGGCCTTTGGGGCCCACATGTCAAAGAGACGGGGGGTTAGTTAGTGCTATTGTAGGCTACGCTTAAGCACTTGCCGGAATTAGGCCGGGCGACCAACCGAGCGGGCGGTGGCTCGCGGAGTTGCGCTTAGGGTCATGGGCGCTACCGAGGGCACCAGGAGGGAGCCCGTGTCTGCAAGATCTGGGGAGACCAACGGGAGGTGCGGGGTGGCCGGAGCTCGCCGGAAGTGAGCTTCATGGCGCGCCGGAGGTCGGGTGAGTCTTGAGGTTGGCGCTGGGTGCACGGGGGCAAGTTAGCGTGTGCGTTATGCTCTGGTGGCTTCGAAGCGTGACGCGCTCGGATCGGGTTCAAGCGGCTGTAGGGCGGCGGCGACATGGCCGGGCGGGGAAGGCTCGGCCACGGGCGGGGCTACGGCCTAGAGGGGGAGAACGCAGTCGGGGAAGAGGGGAAGCGACCTGGGGCTTACAGGGGTCGATTGGAGGGCCCAGCTGGCTGGGGAGACGCCGGAGGCGCAGCCAGGCGCCAGCGATCTCGGGCGGCGGAGATGGGGAAGACGGCGTGGCGGCGATGCAGGCGTCCAGGCGTCGGGAGACTTGGTGAGGAGGAGGAGAGGGACTAGGCGGAGCTCGGGGACATGCCGGGAGGAGAGGGGTGGCGGTGGTCATGAGTATGGCGAACGGTGGCGGTGGCGTTCGGTGGTGAGAGGGAGAGAGAGCAGGAGGAGGAGGGTCGGGAGAGAGTGAGAGAGAGCTGGGGCTGCGTGGCTCTCCGTGGCGTCGTCTAGGAGGGCCCGGGAAGTGGGAGGTGGCCGGGAAGCAGGAGGTGGCCAGGCGCGGGCGGTGGCTGTCGGGCACGCGCCTGCCCTCCTCTGGCAGAGGAGGAAGGCTGACAGGAAGGAGGCGGTGGTGGGCTGGGCAGCTGGAGTTGGCTGTGGGCTGAGAGGTGAGCACCGTGTAGTCCCTCTCTCTCTCTTTTTATTTGTGTTTTTTCTATTTTGTTCTGTTTTGTTTTAGTTTAGTAAAATACTAAACCATTTTATAAAATACTGAAAATAGTTATGTGGCTAGAACTAAAATATACCAAACCACATAAAATGTTCCAAAATTTTTGGACATATATTATTTATATATCAAATATATATCCAATGCAAGTAGTTATTGAATTAATTCAAAGGCCCAAAATAAAATGTTTCAGTCACTCCAAAAATATTGGTTTGAATTTTATTCTTGCCAATATTTTTTTTAAAGCTGAAAAGGAACATTTCCTTGGAACATTTGAAGCAATTTTTAAATGTTGATCATTTATTTTAAATGATTCCTGGGGCTCTCCAATTCCTCAATTCAAATTTAAAGGAAATTTAGACATGATGCATGGATGCAAGAAAATCAAGCTAGGGCTGATCTGGGGCTGTGACATGGTTGCACCGAGATGGAAAACCTAGATCAACTTAGTGAACTTGGTGTGACCGAAGTGGATGACTCGGTCATACCGAAATGCACAAAGAGGTTTTGGAAGTTTAAGTCTATGACGAATCAGGGACTCCAAGTGCTCCTCACACAGAGTGGTTCGAATCTGACTTGATCAAACTTTGTGATGTAGCATGAATAGAGTTTGAGACAAGAAAATCATAGATAGCTAGAGGGAGTTCTTAGGCATTCTTGTCCATCCATTTGGCAAAAGATAAAAAGCCAAACATTCAAAGCAACAAATGGATGTCCTCGAATGAGTAAAATATGCAATCAACATGCTCACACAATAAAATGGCAAATGAAATATGTGACAAAGCATGCACAATCACTCTAGCATCTATCAAGCAATTTGGCGATGACTAGGTCATCTATATATGAGTATATTGACTTAGGAGTCAAAAGAGAACATTTGATCATAGGTCATACTCATCGTTTAAGCACAAGTGGGGTTACCACTTTTACATAAAGCATTGTTATGTTCACATCATTAGAGTTGCTTTAGCTCAATTGGTTAGAGTAAAGCTCCCCCTAGATGTGATATCCCCCTTAGAGGGATGAACTAACCTTGGGTTTTGTCGATGATGACTTCATGTAGGTGTTGAAGATGTAGATGCTCAATGTTGATGTTGATCATTTGGAGCAATACATTGGAGTGAGTTGCACTTTCAATACCTACACGGGTTAGTCCCACAAGGAACAAACAAGGATATACATAGACATAGAGTGATGTTCACATAAGATGATGTCCATGAAAGCATTAGGTTACCTTGTCTCTTGTCTTACCAACAAGAGGGTTTGTGACTCCTTGAACTAGTGCAAGATACGGAAGTTGTTTGCACATGTCCTTGCCAAAAGATATGAGTGAAGTATGTTGGCGGAGTCACCCTCAAGAACTCTCTAGTTCTTTTTCTTCAGGATCCACAACATCTTGATAGGAATCCTTGGAGTTGTAGTCATACTTGATGAAGTGGAACTTGTTGTAGTCTTGGGAACCCACTTGACCAAGGCCTTGGGAGCTTCTTCAAATGCATCAATCTCCTCTTGAAGCTTGTCCTTGCCTTTTTGCTTGTGGTCTTGTGGTGGAAGATCATCTTGAGCTTGTGTTCCTTGGAAAGAAGTGGGATCATACTTCTCTTGTTGAGGAACAAACTTCGTCTTGGGGTATTGATCTTCTTCCCACTCAACTCCATTGGCATTGAACTTTTGTTCAAAACCAATTCCTTGATTCTTCCGGTGCCTTCATTGCTTGCGTACAATTTCCTCAAATTGCTTACTTCCAGCAAGGCTCTTGTAAACACCTTTCTATATAATTCCCTTCAATAAGCTATTTTCTTGCTCAAGAGTAACTTGGCTGAGAGAATCATTAGTGGAATCAAGAGAACTACTAGAAGCAACAATATTGGATTTAGCATGGTAATTGTTACTACTAGTTGAAGAATCTTTCTTACTCTTGTTGCTAGATTTTACTTGTGGCATGTAAGTAGACAAGAGTAAACGCTTGGCAATGTAAGAAGAACTTTTCTTGCGAAGATCATGATTGATTGCTTTCAAGGACTCATGCTCTTGCTCAAGGTTGAGCTTTTCAAAGCGTAGCTTCTCATGAGTCTTTAAAAGCTCTCGATGGTCTTCCAAGGTAGTTTCATGAGCTAACTTAAGAGTATTTAGTTCTTTTGTTAGACACTCAATCTCCTTCTTATCATCGTCATTCATTTTATCTTGATTATCATGATTACTAGCAAGTTCATCATAGTTTTCATAGCTAGAGTTGTCAACAAGTAAATCATCATCTCCTAGCAAATCATCTTCATCACTATTGAAATCAACATACTCGGGGTCTGTTACCTTTGGACCTTTAGCCGTGAAGCATCTCCCGATTCCTTCATTTGGTGAGTCAAATATGTCGTAGGAGTTGGTTGACACAAGTGCTAGGCCGGCAACACCTTCATATTGAGTATATTTGTAGTCAGAGTGATAACTTCTTTCGGAGTGATGGTCGGAGTCGGAGCCGGATACCCATTCACCAACATGAGCTTGGTGTCTTCGTTTTGTGTATCTCTTTGATGATTTGTCCTTCCTTTCTTAATCCTTGCTTCTCCGAGAGGGTCTATGTTCATAGCGATCATATCTACTCCTTCTCTCTCTTGGTGGTGATTTTCTTCTCTTCTACTTCTTCTTTTGGGAGAATCTTCTCTTCTTTTGTAGGGAGTCGTACACTCATTGGAGTAGTGTCCGGGTCTTCCACAATTGTAGCAATTTCGTTCACGACTTAAAGATCGTTTGTCATTGTAGGACCTTGACTTGGGACTTCTCTCCTTGCTTCTACTCTTGTAGAAATTATTAAAGTTCTTCACCATTAGGCTCAATTCTTCATTGAAGGTTTGTTTCTCACTTGATGATGTGGGAGCATCACATGAGGCTTTGTAAGCACCACTTGACTTGTTGTGGAGATCTTCCTTATCCTTAAGTGACATCTCATGAGCAAGAATTCTTCCAATGACTTCTGTTGGCTTGAGATATTTGTAATTGGGCATCATTTGGATCAATGTGCACACGGTATCATATTTTCCATCCAAGGCTCTTAGGATCTTCTTGATGATGAATCTATCGGTCATCTCTTCACTTCCTAAGCCGGCAATCTCATTTGTGATGAGAGCAAGCCTAGAGTACATTTCAGCGACACCTTCACCATCCTTCATTTTGAACTTGTCAAGTTGACTTTGAAGCACATCCAATTTGGATTCATTGATGGAGTCGGAACCTTCGTGCATATCAATCAAAGTATCCCAAATTTCCTTTGCATTCTCAAGATGGCTGATTTTGTTGAATTCTTTGGGGCACAATCCGTTGAAGAGAATATCACAAGCTTGAGCATTGTATTGCATCATCTTCAACTCTTCTGCGGTAGCTTCATGGTTCGGTTCTCTCCCATCAAAGAATTCACCTTGCAAGCCAATACACACAATAGCCCAAACGGCGGGGTTATGTCCAAGAATATGCATTTTCATTGTCGGCGTTCTGGGAATGGGGGTCCCAAGACTTGCCTGCCTGCGGCCCACGGCGTGGCTTTGCTAGCAGGCATGTACGTCCCATCTTTGTCAACAAGGCATTCAAGACCCTCACGAGGTGGACGACGCAAGACCTCCTATGGAGCGGCCTCTCCAGGCAGGCTCACGAGGAGCGGAGATATCAAGGCGGGGCAAACCTCACGAGGCTCTCGTGACGTGAGCCATGACGATCGGCACCAAGCGGGCGCCAGGCGAGCGCCAGCATGCGCAATGTCCTTGTTACCTCTTTGGTGCTAAGGGGGCAAGTGCAGGCGCGGAGTACCGAGGCATCAAGCAAAGGTTTCCATATCCGTGCAACGAGACCAAGACCAGCAGGCCAGCAGGATGGAGGTCACCATGGAGTCCAAGACGGCATCATCACCAGAGCCTTTTGCAGGCGAAGACCGCTTTTGTCAGGATAGCTTGCACTAGTTGTCCCCTTTCAAATTACCCGTCGTTGTTGGCTCCCTTCCCGCTCAATATTTGGGGAGAGGACCAGGGCCTATATAAGTAGAGCTAGCCATCACCGCAGGGGATAACTCATTCAGAGGCATCTCACCCACACAAGTTCGTCGAGCACAAGAACACCTCAACCTCAGGAGGCTGTTCTTCCCCTTGTACTGTTCATCATCAGCCCAAGAGGCAATCCACCACCGCACACTGGAGTAGGGTATTACACCACAACGGTGGCCCAAACCAGTATAAATCTCATGTCTTTCTGTGTTGCGAGAACGTCGAAGTTCGTCCGCAAGATCTTAGCGAGCTAAGGCGTGGATCGGCAGGAGGGAGAGAACTTCGCGCGCACCCTAGAGTTCGAACCTTAAGGGTTTTGCCGGAACCCCAGATCCGACATTTGGCGCGCCAGGTAGGGGTGCGCCATAGCTGCCTTCCGTCAATTTGCGCTCCGCAAGCATGGCAGGCACCCCGTCATCGCCTTCGACGGCCAGCATCGACGACGGGGCCGGGGCTCGAGTTCGCCTGGCCCGGCAAAAGCGGTGGCCAACCAAGTTCAAGCCGGAGATGCTGCCGTGCTACGATGGCGCGGGGGACCCAACGTCTTTCCTGCTAGAATATGAGGAGGTCGTCCTCAAGGCCGGGAGTGATGACAAGGTCATGGCCAATTGGCTCCCCATGGCCCTCGCCGGCAAGTCGCGCGCCTGGCTGCTCAACCTTCCGGGATCCACGGTGGCGTCTTGGGAGGAGTTGCGTGACCTCTTCACCGTGCGCTACACGGCACCGGCGCACCATGCGGTCGCGGCCCTGCTAGGAGGCTCTCAGGCGCCGCCCTCGGATCGCCACATCAAGCCGTTCCTCCGCCAGGTCGATGCCGCTTCCAAGCGCTCGGGGGCTCCGCCCGGCTGGGCTGCGCCTGAGGGCGACCTCACCTTCAGCTCAGAAGACCACCCCGACTCCACCGCCGGCACGGGCATGCTTCCGATGCTCTGCACGCCCACCATTTTCCACGTGGTCGTCACTAGAACCCTCATCGACGGTGATGCTGGCCTCAACTTGCTCTCTGCGGAAGCCTTCAGCCTCCTTCACGTGCCGCTCGAGCGGCTCAGCCTCAGCAAGCCTTTCTCAGGAGTTGGTGGCGGCGCTGCCCACTCCCTGGGGTAGATCCGCCTTCCCGCCAACTTCGGCACGCGTGACAACTACCACCGAGTTGGTCGACTTCGACATCGCCCGCATCGGCCTCCTGTACAACACCATCCTCGGGTACCCAGCTCTGGCCCAGTTCATGGCGGCGACTCATCCGGCCTATAAACTCATGAAGATGCCTGGAAGCAAAGGTGTCCTCACCATCAAGGGGGACACCAAGGAGGCCGTGACGGCACTCAAGCTTGCCTTCAAGACCGCAGCGGTGGCGCAGCCCGCTGCGCCGATACCTCCGAGACCAAGGAGGCCGCTCCTACCAAGAAGAAATAGTTGTTCACCCAAGACAAGGCAGAAACCAAGCAGGTGCCTGTCGACGAGGACGGGTGCTCAGGAGCCACCTTCACCATACGTGTCGGCCTTAACCCCATCCAAGAAGAGGCGTTGGTGAAGTTCTTGCGCGCGAACAAGGACATATTTGCATGAGCTGGTGGGGGTTCCTAGAGAGGTGATTCAACATCACTTAAGGGTGTGTCCCAACATGCGCCCTGTCAAGCAGCGAGCGAGGCGGCAATCTACGGAGAAGCAAGCCTTCATCGTCCAAGAGACCCGCAAGTTGGAGGCCGCGGGTGCCATTCGCGAGGTTCGATACCCTGCATGGCTGGCGAACCCCGTCGTAGTACCGAAGAAAGGTGGGAAAGAACGAATGTGTGTCGACTTCACCAACCTCAACAAGGCGTGCCCGCAAGACACTTTCCCTCTCCCACGCATCGACCAGATCATCAACTCCACCGCCGAGTGCGACTTGCTGTGCTTCCTGGATGCGTTCTCAGGGTATCACCAGATCAAGATGGTGGTGGAAGATGTAGAGAAGACAGCTTCCTGACCCCGTGTGGGGTGTACTAATACACCTGCATGCCCTTCGGGCTGCGCAATGCAGGAGCGACCTTCCAGCGGCTGATGCACATCGCCTTAGGGCGACAGCTCAGGAGAAACACAGAGGCCTACGTCGATGACATCATGGTGAAATCTCGGGAGGCGAGGACCCGGATCCAAGACCTGGAAGAGACCTTCGAGAGCCTGCGCCAGGTGAACTTGCGGCTTAACCCGGAGAAGTGTGTGTTCGGTGTCCCTTCCGGCAAGTTGCTGGGATTCCTCGTGTCCCATAGACGGATCAAGGCAAACCCAGAGAAGATCAAGGCCATCAAGGACATGAGCCCACCGCAGACACTCAGAGAAATGCAGAAGCTGGCAGGTCGGGTGACTGCATCGGGAAGCTTCATCTCCAAACTAAGAGAACGTGTCATGCCCTTCTTCAAGCTAATGAAGAAGAAAGACCCATTTGAGTGAACCCCGGAGGCCGACCGAGCCTTCCAAGACCACAAGAGATACCTAACTAGCCCACCAGTGATGGTGGCGCCACGACCTCTCAAGCCCCTGGTGCTCTACCTGGCCGCTACCCCGTACTCTGCCAGCACTGCGCTGGTGGCGGTTTGGGAGGAGCACCAAGCCAAGGGCGCGCTGCGCCAAGCTACAGCTGAAATGACGCAAGATCAGGAAGGCGCCGCAGGAGCCGTAGCGGCGTCAACAGAAGACCAAGATCGGCAGGACGATGTCACGGAGACTCCCGCAACGATAAGGCACCAAGAGTCCCACCACCTCAGGAGACGTCCGGGACCCTGCAAGACGCAAGCCCAGACAGCGGGCCAGCCCTCGTCGAACACCCGGTGTATTTCGTCAGCACCGTGTTGCGAGATGCGAGGGCGCGATATCCCATGCCTCAGAAGCTCCTGCTTGCACTCTTGGTGGCCTCGCGCAAGCTGCAACACTACTTCCAGGGGCACCCCATCAACGTTGTCTCAGGAGCCCTAATTCTGCTGGAAGGGTCGCTGAGTGGAACATCGAGCTGCAAGCATTCTAGTTAGAGTTCAGCACTACCAGGGTCATCAAGGGAGCCGCGCTCGCTGATTTTGTGGTGGAATGGACGGACGTCTCGACACTTGAAGTAGGCGAAGACTGGTCCACATCGCCAGGAAGTGAGGCACTAGATGGTTGGATCATGTACTTTGACGGTGCCTTCGCGCATCAGGGCGCAGGGGCTGGAGCAGTACTCATCTCGCCCACTCAGGACAAGCTCTACTATGTCGTGCAGCTCTGCTTTCAGCAGGGCAAGAAGGTCTCCAACAACATCGCAGAATACGAGGGCCTCATAGCTGGCCTGAAGGCCGCAGCAGCTCTGGGGGTGAAGCGCCTTACCGTTAAAGGCAACTCACAGCTCCTCGTCAACTTCTCCTACAAGGTATACGAGCCAAAAGACGAGCATCTGGAGGCATACCTCGCGGAGGTGCGCAAGATGGAGAAGCAGTTCTTGCGCCTGGAGCTGTAGCATGTGCCCCGGGGCACTAACAAGGAAGCCGACGACATCGCCAGGAGAGCATCCAAACGGCAGCCACAAGAGCCCGGCGTCTTTGAGGAATGATGACCCACAAGTATAGGGGATCTATCGTAGTCCTTTTGATAAGTAAGAGTGTCGAACCCAACGAGGAGCAGAAGGAAATGACAAGCGGTTTTCAGCAAGGTATTATCTGCAAGTACTGAAATAAGTGGTAACAGATAGTTTTGTGATAATATAAATTGTAACGAGCAACAAGTAACAAAAGTAAATAAGGTGAAGCAAGGTGGCCCAATCCTTTTTGTAGCAAAGGACAAGCCGGAACAAACTCTTATAATAGGAAAAGCGCTCCCGAGGACACATAGGAATATCATCAAGCTAGTTTTCATCACGTTCATATGATTCGCGTTCGGTACTTTGATAATTTGATATGTGGGTGGACCGGTGCTTGGGTGCTGTTCTTACTTGAACAAGCATCCCACTTATGATTAACCTCTAGTGCAAGCATCCGCAACTACAACAAAAGTATTAAGGTAAACCTAACCATAGCATGAAACATATGGATCCAAATCAGCCCCTTACGAAGCAACGCATAAACTAGGGTTTAAGCACATCACTCTAACAACCCATCATCTACTTATTACTTCCCAATGCCTTCCTCTAGGCCCAAATGGCGAAGTGTTATGTAGTCGACGTTCACATAACACCACTAGAGGTTAGACAACATACATCTCATCAAAATATCGAACGAATACCAAATTCACATGACTACTAATAGCAAGACTTCTCCCGTGTCCTCAGGAACAAACGTAACTACTCACAAAGCATATTCATGTTCATAATCAGAGGGGTAATAATATGCATAAAGGATCTGAACATATGATCTTCCACCAAGTAAACCAACTAGCATCAACTACAAGGAGTAATCAACACTACTAGCAACCTACTAGCACCAATCCCGGACTTGGAGACAAGAATTGGATACAAGAGATGAACTAGTGTTTGGAGATGAGATGGTGTGGTGAAGATGTTGATGGAGATTGCCCTCTCCCGATGAGAGGAGCGTTGGTGATGATGATGGCGATGATTTCCCCCTCCCGGAGGGAAGTGTCCCCGGCAGAACAGCTCTGCCGAAGCCCTAGATTGGTTCCGCCAAGGTTCCGCCTCGTGGCGGCGGAGTCTCGTCCCGAAAGGTTGCCTCTGACTTTTTTTCCATCGAAAGACTTCATATATGAGAAGATGGACGTGGGAGAGCCACCAGGGGGCCCACGAGGTAGGGGGCGCGCCCAGGGGGAGGGGGCGCGCCCCCCACCCTCGTGAGCAGGGTGTGGGCCCCCTAGCCTTCATCTTCGGCGACAATTTTTCTTTATTTATTTTAAGGTATTCCGTGGAGTTTCAGGACTTTTGGAGTTCTTGAGAATAGGCCTTCAATATTTGCTCCTTTTCCAGCCGAGAATTCCAATAGGCATTCTCCCTCTTCATGTAAACCTTGTAAAATAAGAGAGGATAGCCATAAGTATTGTGACATAACGTGAAATAATAGCCCATAATGCGATAAATATCAATATAAAAGCATGATGCAAAATGGACGTATCAACTCCCCCAAGCTTAGACCTCGCTTGTCCTCAAGCGAAAAGCCGATAACAATAAATATGTCCTCATGTTTAGAGGTAGAGGCGTCGATAAAAATAAAATACGGACATGAAGGCATCATGATTATTCTCATAACGACAACATAAATAGATTTGTCATATGATTACTTATTTTCAAGTGATGATCTTTTCACAAAGCCAAAGTATGAATCAGAAACCTTATTGAGCATCAACAATTTATAACCTTAGTCATTGAAGCAATTGCAATTTATCATAACATCGGAAAGAGTCTATGTCAGAGCTGAAAAGCAAGTCCACATACTCAACTATCACTTAGTCCTTCATAATTGCTAACACTCACGCAATACTTGTGGTTACGGAGTTTTAATACGATTACAGAGAAAGATAGGGGCTTATAGTTTTGCCCCACAACCTTTTACCTCAAGGGTAATGTCAACAATAATAATTCATGCTCCCTACATCCAATTAGATATATATATCATGTCCTTTCCAACATGCCGAGCTTGCCAAAGGATAAAAATAAAAGGGAAAGGTGAAGATCACCGTGACTCTTGCATAAGGTAGAGGATAATAATAAAAGATAGGCCCTTCGCAGAGGGAAGCAGAGGTTGCCATGCGCTTTTATGGTTGGATGCACAAAGTCTTAATGCAAAAGAACGTCACTTTATATTGCCCCTTGTATGTGGAACTTTATTATGCAGTCCGTCGCTTTTATTACTTCCGCAACAAGTTCGTACAAAGCTTATTTCTCTGCACTAATAAGTCATGCATATTTAGAGAGCAATTTTTATTGCTTGCACCAATGACAACTTACTTGAAGGATCTTACTCAATCCATAGGTAGATATGGTGGACTCTCTTGGCTAATCGGTTTAAGGGTATTTGGAAGCACAAGTAGTATCTCTACTTGGTGCTGAGAATTTGGCTAGCATGAGGGGGAAAGGCAAGCTCAACATGTTAGAGGATCCATGACAACATACTTTATCTCAAATATAAGAAAACATAACTCATTACGTTGTCTTCCTTGTCCAACATCAACTCTTTAGCATGTCATATTTTAATGAGTGCTCCCAATCATAAAAGATGTCAATGATAATATATCTATATGTGAAACCTCTCTCTCCTTATTACTTCCTATTAATTGCAACGATGACCAAAACTATATTTGCCAACTCCCAACAACTTTTAATCATCATACTCTTTCTATGCGAAGTCATTACTTTCAATAAGACCAATATGAACTCTTTGTTTATTTTTATTCTTTTCTTTTATTCACTCAAGATCATGGCAAAATAATCAAGCCCTTGACTCAACACTAATCTTTATTATATATAGCTCACGAACTCGATTGCATAGAGGGATCATAAAGCAAAACTTCAAAACTAGATCATGCTATGACTTTATTCTACTATATCAAGATACTACTAATAGGATCGAACTACGAAAAACGGTAAATATAGGAGTTGTGATGGTGATACGATGCGGGCACCTCCCCAAGCTTGGCGGTTGCCAAGGGGAGTGCCCATACCCATGTGATTATGTCTCCTTCTTTGTTGCTGGCGGTGGAGGTGTTGTTGATGATGCAAGCTTGTCGTCCACCTTCCATGGCATAGGCTCACCCTCATAGAGGGATGATCGAGTCTCAAATCCTCAAATCAAGAACTAAACAGCTCGAAACGAAAACAGAGGATATTTGCATGATACGGGAGTCAAAACCTTCGGGAGAATATGTAATGAATTTTTACCGACCGAAATACGTATCGTGCAAGAAAACGGAGTCCGGAGGATACACGGGGTGCTCACGAGGTAGGGGGGGTGCGCCCTCCACCCTCGTGGAGGCCTCGTGTCCTCCCCGGACTGCTACTTATTTTTCTATTTTTCTAAATATTCCAAAACGGAGAAATATTGCCTTAGAATTTGTTTTGGAGTCGGTTTACTTACCGTAACACATACCTATTCCTTTTCGGAGTTTGGAGCGCTCGAAAGTGTCCCTTATGTATTCCTCCGGGGTTACGGTTTCAATAATATTAGTTTCAACATTTATAGGATTACCTGAGATATAGTGTTTGATCCTTTGACCTTTTACCACCTTTGGATTTGTGCCTTCGAAGTTGTTGATTTTTATGGCACCGGAACGGTAGACCTCCTTGATAACGTAGGGACCTTCCCATTTAGAGAGAAGTTTTCCTGCAAAAAATCTTAAACGAGAGTTGTATAGCAATACATAATCACCTACATTAAACTCACGCTTTTGTATCCTTTTGTCGTGCCATCTTTTAACTTTTTCTTTAAACAACTTGGCATTTTCATAAGCATGGGTTCTCCATTCATCAAGTGAGCTAATATCAAATAACCTCTTCTCACCGGAAAGTTTGAAATCATAGTTGAGCTCTTTAATAGCCCAATATGCCTTATATTCTAGTTCGAGAGGTAAGTGACATGATTTTCCACAAACCATTTTATACGGAGACATACCCATAGGATTCTTATATGCAGTTCTATATGCCCATAATGCATCATCAAGTTTCTTGGACCAATTCTTTCTAGACCTATTAACAGTCTTTTGCAAAATTAACTTGAGCTCTCTATTACACAATTCTACTTGACCACTAGACTGCGGGTGATATGGAGATGCAATTCTATGATTAATGTCATATTTAGCAAGCATTTTACGAAAAGCACCATGAATAAAGTGTGAACCACCATCAGTCATTAAATATCTAGGGACTCCAAACCTCGAAAAAATAACTTCCTTAAGCATTTTAATAGAAGTGTTATGATCAGCACTACTAGTTGGAATAGCTTCTACCCACTTAGTAACGTAATCAACAGCAACTAAAATATGTGTATATCCATTAGAGGCAGGAAAAGGTCCCATATAATCAAAGCCCCAAACATCAAATGGTTCAATAACAAGTGAATAATTCATGGGCATTTCTTGACGTCTACTATTATCACCAATTCTTTGACATTCGTCACAAGATAAAACAAACTTACGGGCATCCTTGAAGAGAGTAGGCCAATAAAAACCAGATTGCAATACCTTATGTGCAGTTCTATCTCCAGCGTGGTGTCCTCCATAAGCTTCGGAGTGACACTTGCGTAGGATTTGTTCCTGTTCATGCTCAGGCACACAATGTCTAATAAACATCTACTCCTTCTTTATAAAGATGTGGGTCATCCCAAAAGTAATGTCGCAAATCATAAAAGAACTTTTTCTTTTGTTGGTATGTGAAGCTAGGTGGTATAAATTTAGCAACAATATAATTAGCATAATCAGCATACCATGGAGTGCTACGAGAAGTGCTTACGGCATTTAATTGTTCATCAGGAAAGCTATCATCAATAGGTAGTGGGTCATCAAGAACATTCTCTAACCTAGATAAGTTATGCAAGCGGGTTCTCAGCTCCTTTTCTATCAACAATATGCAAATCAAATTCTTGCAGCAAGAGAACCCATCTAATAAGTCTAGGTTTAGCATCTTTCTTTTCCATAAGATATTTAATAGCAGCATGATCAGTGTGAATAGTTACTTTAGAATCAACAATATAGGGTCTAAATTTATCACAAGCAAATACAACTGCTAAAAGTTCCTTTTCGGTAGTAGCATAATTTCTTTGAGCATTGTCTAGACTTTTACTAGCATAATGGATAACATTTAATTTCTTATCAACTCTTTGCCCTAGAACAGCACCTACTGACATAATCACTAGCATCACACATAATTTCAAAGGGTAAATTCCAATCAGGTGCACGAACAATAGGTGCAGAGACTAATGCTTTCTTAAGTATTTCAAATGCTTCTACACAATCATCATCAAAGACAAATGGTACATCTTTTTGTAACAAATTAGTCAGAGGCCGAGAAATTTTTGAGAAGTCCTTAATGAACCTCCTATAAAACCCGGCGTGACCAAGGAAACTTCTTATACCTTTGATGTCCTTAGGACATGGCATCTTTTCAATATTTGGCTTTATCAACTTCAATACCTCTTTCAGAAACTTTATGTCCCAAGACAATACCTTCATTAACCATAAAGTGGCACTTTTCGCAATTCAAGACAAGATTAGTTTCTTCACATCTCTGCAAAACTCGATCAAGATTGCTCAAGAAATCATCAAAAGAGGAACCATAGACGGAAAAAGTCGTCCATGAAAACCTCACAAATCTTTTCACAAAAGTCGAGAATATAGCCATCATGCATCTTTGAAAGGTAGCAAGTGCATTACATAAACCAAAAGGCATACGTCTATAAGCAAAAGTACCAAAAGGGCATGTAAAAGTAGTCTTTGATTGATCTTTAGCCGACACAGGTATTTGAGAGAAACCAGAATAACCATCTAGAAAGAAATAATGTGTATGTTTGCATAATCTTTCTAGCATTTGGTCAATAAAAGGCAAGGGGTAATGATCTTCTTAGTAGCTTTATTTAATTTGCGGAAATCAATTACCATCCTATAACCTGTGATAATTCTTTGCGGAATTAATTCATCTTTATCATTAGGGACAACAGTAATACCTCCTTCTTAGGGACACAATGGACAGGACTTACCCACCGACTATCAAGAACGGGATAAATTATACCTGCCTCCGTAAGCTTGAGTATTTCCTTTCTTACCACTTCTTTCATTTTAGGATTCAAACGCCGTTGAGGATCACAAACTGGTTTGGCATCCGCTTCCAAATTTATTTTATGCTGACATAGAGTGGGACTAATGCCCTTAAGATCATTAAGAGTATATCCAATAGCGGCACGGTTCTTCTTTAGAGTTTTCAATAATCTTTCTTCTTCATGCTCTGAAAGTTTAGCACTAATAATAATAGGATATATTTTCTTTTCATCAAGATAAGCATACTTAAGATTATCAGGCAACGGTTTAAGCTCAGATACGGGATCACCCTTGGGTGGAGGAGGATCCCCTAGGATTTCAACAGGAAAATTGTGTTTCAGAATAGGTTCTTGTTTAAAGAATACTTCGTCTATTTCTCTTCTTTCATTCATAAACATATCATTTTCATGGTCTAGCAAATAGTGTTCCAAAGGATCACTAGGAGGTACGGCAATAGAAGCAAGACCAATAATTTCATCCTTACTAGGCAATTATTCTTCACGATGTTGTTTACTAAATTTAGAGAAATTAAACTCATGAACCATATCATCCAAGCCAATAGTAACAACATTCTTTTCGCAGTCTATCATAGCATTAACAGTATTCAAGAAGGGTCTACCAAATATAATGGGACAAAAGCTATCTTGTGGAGAACCAAGAACAAGAAAATCAGCGGGATATTTGGTTTTCCCACACAAGACTTCAACATATCTAACAATTCCCATTGCGTATATAGTATCTCTATTGGCAAGTTTAATTGTAACATCAATATCTTCTAACTCAAAGAGTGCAATTTCATGCTTAATTTCTTCATACAAGGTAATAGGTATAACACTAGCACTAGCACCCATATCACATAAGCCATGATAACAATGATCTCCTATTTTAACAGAAATAACAGGCACGCCTACCACAGGTCTATGTTTATCTTTAGCACAAGGTTTAGCAATTCTAGCAGTTTCGCCACAGAATTGAATAACATGCCCATCAATATTATCAGACAAGAGATCTTTAACAATAGCAATATTAGGTTCTACTTTGACTTGCTTGGGAGGTGTATAAGTTCTAATATTGATTTTACGAACAATAGTTGAAGCTTTAGCATGATCCCTTACTCTGACAGGGAAAGGTGGTTTCTCAACATAAGAGGTGGGAACAATAGGATCATTATAAGTGATAGTCTTTTCTTCAACTTTAATAGGTGCATCTACTTTTACTTCTATGGGAGGATGATATTTAAACCACTTCTCCTTAGGGAGATCAACATAAGTAGCAAAAGATTCACAGAAAGAAGCTACTATCTCAGAGTCAAGTCCATATTGCACTCTTTTATAGTTCCATGATCTCGTATCATCACATAGCCTATACCATGTCAACGCGTCTCCCTCCAAAGATAAAGGGAAAGCCTTCTTTTTAACAACATCATCGGGTATACCTGCAAGCTTAAATAGTCCACAAATATCATCCACATAGCGTAGATGCTCGTCAGGATGCTTTGTTCCATCTCCTGTATAAGTATTAGCCAGCAGTTTTTCCATGACACCTGAAGGAAATTCAAAAGGAGTTTCATTTTCAATAGGTTCAGTAGGTTGAGGAGCAACTCTTTGCTCTACTAGAAGGGGTGAAGATACCCCGAACAAGCCCCTCATAGAATTACTTTCCATAGTAACAAGTGACAGAAAATTTCAGCACACTATATAAATTTTTCCTTACCAAATTCCACCTACCAAAGGCGCTACACTCCCTGGCAATGGTGCCAGAAAAGAGTCTTGATGACCCACAAGTATAGGGGATCTATCATAGTCCTTTAAATAAGTAAGAGTGTCGAACCCAACGAGGAGCGGAAGGAAATGATAAGCCGTTTTCAACAAGGTATTCTCTGCAAGTACTGAAATAAGTGGTAACAGATAGTTTTGTGATAAGATAAATTGTAATGAGCAACAAGTAACAAAAGTAAATAAGGTGCAGCAAGGTGGCCCAATCCTTTTTGTAGCAAAGGACAAGCGGAACAAACTCTTATAATAGGAAAAAGCGCTCCCGAGGACACATAGGAATATCGTCAAGCTAGTTTTCATCACGTTCATATTATTCGCGTTCGGTACTTTGATAATTTGATATGTGGGTGGACCGGTGCTTGGGTGCTGTTCTTACTTGAACAAGCATCCCACTTATGATTAACCTCTATTGCAAGCATCCGCAACTACAACAAAAGTATTAAGGTAAACCTAACCATAGCATGAAACATATGGATCCAAATCAGCCCTTACGAAGCAACGCATAAACTAGGGTTTAAGCTTACGTCACTCTAACAACCCATCATCTACTTATTACTTCCCAATGCCTTCCTATAGGCCCAAATAATGGTGAAGTGTTATGTAGTCGACGTTCACATAACACCACTAGAGGTTAGACAACATACATCTCATCAAAATATCGAACGAATACCAAATTCACATGACTACTAATAGCAAGACTTCTCCCGTGTCCTCAGGAACAAATGTAACTACTCACAAAGCATATTCATGTTCATAATCAGAGGGGTAATAATATGCATAAAGGATCTGAACATATGATCTTCCACCAAGTAAACCAACTAGCATCAACTACAAGGAGTAATCAACACTACTAGCAACCTACTAGCACCAATCCCGGACTTGGAGACAAGAATTGGATACAAGAGATGAACTAGGGTTTGGAGATGAGATGGTGCTGGTGAAGATGTTGATGGAGATTGCCCTCTCCCGATGAGAGGAGCATTGGTGATGATGATGGTGATGATTTCCCCCTCCCGGAGGGAAGTGTCCCCGGCAGAACAGCTCTGCCGGAGCCCTAGATTGGTTCCGCCAAGGTTCCGCCTCGTGGCGGCGGAGTCTCGTCCCGAAAGGTTGCCTCTGATTTTTTTCCACCGAAAGACTTCATATAGGAGAAGATGGACGTCGGAGAGCCACCAGGGGGCCACGAGGTAGGGGGCGCGCCCAGGGAGAGGGGGCGCGCCCCCCACCCTCGTGAGCAGGGTGTGGGCCCCCTGGCCTTCATCTTCGGCCATTTATTTTTCTTTATTTATTTTACTGTAGTCCGTGGAGTTTCAGGACTTTTGGAGTTGCGGAGAATAGGCCTCCAATATTTGCTCCTTTGCCAGCCCGAATTCCACTGCGGCATTCTCCCTCTTCATGTAAACCTTGTAAAATAAGAGAGAATAGCCATAAGTATTGTGACATAACGTGAAATAATAGCCCATAATGTGATAAATATCAATATAAAAGCATGATGCAAAATGGACGTATCAAGGAACGGCTCTTCAAGCTATCGGTGACACCACCACTTTCAAGCACAACTCAGCCTCAGGAGGAGCTCCCACAGCCACCTGCCACGGGTGCAGCAGCCTGTGGCCCGACCTCAGGAGCTTGCCTGCTCTTGGCGCTCGAGCCCTAGGAGGAATGCTGGACCAAGGAATTCAAGGAGTACCTGATGCAAGGGACAGGGCTGGAGAAGGAAGAGGACGCAGAGCGCGTGGCCCGGCAAGCCACGGCATACCGTATCCAGGACGATAAGTTGTACATAAAGCAACCGAACGATGTTTCGCTGCGCTGCATTTCCAGTGACCAAGGAAAGGAGTTGTTGATTGACATACACGGTGGGGACTGCGGACACCACTCGTCGTCACGGACTATCATCGGCAAGGTGTTCCAAAGTGGATGCTACTGGCCCACGATGCTCAACGACACGGCCGAGTTGGTGATGTCCTGCGAAGCTTGCCAGTTCCACGCCAAGCAGATACATCAGCCAGCTCAGGGCCTCCAGACCATACCACTCATGTGGCCGTTCGTAGTCTGGGGGCTAGATATCTTGGGCCACTTCCTTCGGGCGCCAGGGGGCTACCGCTACCTCTACGTCGCCATCGACAAGTTCACGAAGTGGGCGAAAGTGGAAGCTGTTCGCACCATCCCGGCTGGATCCACGGTCAAGTTCGTCAGGGGCATCGTGAGCCGTTTCGGAGTCCCAAACCACATCATCACCGATAACGGTTCGCTGTTCATCAGTAACCTCTTCAAAACATACTGTGCTAACCTTGGAACGGAGATCTGCTACGCTTCGGTGGCGCACCCCAGGAGCAATGGTCAGGCCGAACGCGCCAACGCAGAGGTCCTGAGGGGCTTCAAGACCAGGACCTTGAAGAAGAAGCTCGAGGCTTGCGGTAGGGGCTGGTACGACGAGCTCCAGTCTGTGTTGTGGTCCATCCGCACCACCGCCACCAAGCCGACGGGCGAGACCCCGTTCTTCCTTGTCTACGGAGCTGAAGCGGTCCTCCCTCACGAGGTCAAACATCACTCTGAATGAGTCTTGGCGTTTGATGAAGCGCAGGAGGGCGCCTTGCAGGGGATGGACCATGTGCTAGGGGAGGAACGCCGCCGCGAAGCTGCACTAAGGGCGGCAAGGTACCAACAGGCGTTGCGACGATACCACTGCTGCAACATCTGCTCCAGGACGCTCGAGACGGAGGACCTCGTCCTGAGGCGGGTCCTCTCTAGGGAAGGGCTGCATAAGCTTTCACCCATGTGGAAGGGCCCGTTCAAGGTCGTCCACATCTCCAGGCCTGGCGCCGTGCGCCTGGAGACGCAAGACGGGATAACCATCCAGAATGCCTGGAACATCCAGCACCTCCTGAAGTTCTACCCATGAAGCTAGGCCGAGTGCCTGTGAAGAAAGGCCCAGAGCCTGTGAAGAAGGCCCGGTGCCTGTGAAAAATCGCCGCCCGTGACACTCTCACGTAATAATGAGTGGGGCTGTACACGCCCCGGAGTCTCAGGAGTGCCGGCCTCAGGCCCCGGGGCTCCCTCCCACGCCTAGTGGCAACACTTAGCTCCGCGCTGGTGAGAAGACTTGAAGACTAGATTAGATGCCGGACACGGCTTTTCATTTGCTTTTCGTAGTTGGCTCGCTTTTCCTTAATCGAAGTTTGCTTCTGGTGTTCCTTGCGGATTCGATTCCCTCGCCTCTTACCGCATTTTTTATCTCTGGTTCGCTCGTGTTCTCTC
Organism: Aegilops bicornis; assembly: GCA_021605145.1. Taxonomy (NCBI): domain Eukaryota; kingdom Viridiplantae; phylum Streptophyta; class Magnoliopsida; order Poales; family Poaceae; genus Aegilops; species Aegilops bicornis. The sequence continues at coordinate 232,250,587 of CM038670.1, read as the reverse complement.
TCTCGCATACCTCGCGAGGGGGCTAGGCAGGTGCCCTCGCGAGCATTTTTCTTCTCTCTGCCTTCTCGCGAGCCACCCTCGTTCGAGCACGAAAGCTGGCGCCTCTCTCCTAGTCCATGCCCCTCGGGTACCGTGATACAAAGCGCCAGGTCAAGGCTTGGGTGAATGACAAATCTTCTAGCACACTTCCTAACGAATTTTTGCAGTTCCTGAGCAATCGCAGGCCACTAGGTCAAGATGGACATGAGGAAACAAACGCCTCGTAAGGAAGAGGGCATCCAAAATGCAACAGGCTAAGTTATCTTTGCGAAAAATAACAACATGGCACGGGAACAACAAGCATAGCGCAATAACCAAGGAACCATAGTTCGATACACGCCCCTCTAGGCCCATACTGGTTTCATTTTTTGATGCAGGAAAAAAGACCAAAACAAAAGCAGCATTGCAGCGATCCATGGGGGCAGGCCCCCGGCGACGTCCCAAGCCTAGCTGGATCCCTCCTCGCGCTTCACGGAGGCGCGACAACGGGACGACCCGCTACCACCTTCAAAGCGAGCGCGGCGGCTTGGTGGCTGGTCATAGCCGCCGCTGCTGGAGCTTTCACCGAGAGAAGAGCCTCCCGCAGTTGGACGAGGCGCGGCCGGCGGGCTTGCCCTCACCCTCGGCACGACCGTAGCCGAGACCGAGCACCTCCTCGCCGTTGTTCGCCTCAGGGAAGCATCCGGCATGGCGACCGCCTTCCCCGAACACCCTCATGTAGAGGGTCGCCTCGCTGTCGAACTTGAAGTGGAGGGTGCACCGCCTGCCCAGGCCACCCGCGCGGCGAACGTCTGCCAACCGCGGGCCAGAGCTATGTTGCCCGCGACACAGACCTCTACCGCGACCCAAGAAGCCCGGCTGCAGCAACCGTCTGCTTGCACCCAGAGGCCGCCTGGGCCGGAGGCCAACGGCTCGTCGGCGAAGAAGCGGGGGAACAGGAGCCAGCTGCCGGCCGGATCCTCCGACAAGACAACGAACTCCGGCAGCACCTCCGCCTAGTGGAAGCGCGGCCTGGGAGGCCGCGCCACCACGGCACGTCTCCCCTCATCGATGGGGCTGCCGCGACCAGAGCGACCCCCGCCACGCGCAGCGGCGCCACCCCGGGAGCGTGGAGCCACGACGGGAGTCATGGTGTGCTTGCGGGGACGACCGCGTCCCTGCTTGGGCGCTGCGGAGCCGGGCCCTTCGCCAGGGGCCTTTCCTTTCTTCGACGGCGCCATTGGAGTCTATGATGGAGTGGAGAAGAAGAAGCAAGCGAACAAGGAAGAGATGGGCGATGGGGGCTTCGCCCTCCTCCCCATTTATAGTGAGAGAAGGCCAACCGGCGCTCCCCGTGACTACAGGTAATGATGGTTTTCCTTGCATGTCACAGGGACTTGTCAAGTCGGGCAGTTGTCGAGGCAGTGTGGGGAAGCGGAGACGCCCACGTCCAATCAACCGCCACGCGTCGACTAAGGCCGCAGACTTTTGGGGCCCGCGGTGCTCCGCGCTTAACCCTTGGCTTCGCCACGGCCAAGCCAAGCAAGACTTAGTCTGGGCTAGGGCATGCTCGGGAACGGGTGTCCCCAGACTTGCCTACCTGCAGCCCACGGTGTGGCTTTTCTAGCAGGCCTGTACGGCCCATCTTCGTCAACAAGGCATTCAAGACCTCGCGAGGGGCCAAGCCTCGCGAGGCAGACGATGCAATACCTCCCTTGGAGCAGCCTCTCCAGGCAGGCTCACGGGGAGCGGAGATATCAAGGCGGGGCAAACCTCACGAGGCTCTCGTGACGTGAGCCATGACGATCGACACCAGGCGGGCGCCAGTGCGTGCAGCATCCTTGTTTCCTCTTTGGTGCTAAGGGGGCAAGCGCAGGCGTGGAGTACCAAGGCATCAAGCAAAGGTTACCATATCCGTGCAACGAGACCAAGACCAGCAGGCCAGCAGGACGGAGGTCACCATGGAGCGCAAGAGGGCGTCATCACCAGAGCCTTTTGCAGGCAAAGACCGCTTTTGTCAGGATAGCTTGTACTAGTTGTCCCCTTTCAAATTGCCCGTCGTTGTTGGCTCCCTTCCCGCTCAATATTTGGGGAGAGGACCAGGGCCTATATAAGTAGAGCTAGCCACCACCGTAGGTGGATAACTCATTCAGAGGCATCTCACCCACACAAGTTTGTCGAGCACAAGAACACCTCAACCTCAGGAGGCTGTTCTTCCCCTTGTACTGTTCATCATCAGCCCAAGAGGCAATCCACCACCGCACACTGGAGTAGGGTATTACACCACAACGGTGGCCCGAACCAGTATAAATCTCGTGTATTTATGTGTTGTGAGTCCGTCGAAGTTCATCCGCAAGATCTTACCGAGCTAGGGCGTGGATTGGTAGGAGGGAGAGATCTTTGCGCGCACCCCAGAGTTCGAACCTTAAGGGTTTTGCCGGAACCCCAGATCCGACATTCATCTTATGCTTCCAACTAGAAAAATTAGTACCATCAAAGTAAGGACCTCTACGGTGGTAATTTCCCTCGCTAGATGCCATACTCTCCTAGGTTGTGAAACCAAGGCTATGATCACCAAAAGCTATGGAAATCAAGGCAAATGGAGACCAAAGATCTGATACCACTTGTAGGATCGCAAGTATGTCTAGAGGGGGGTAATTAGACTACTTGACCTAATAAAAATCTAGCCTTTTCCCTATTTTAAGTCTTGGCAGATTTTAGCAACTTAGCACTTGTCAAGTAACCAACCTACACATGCAAGTCCAAGAGTATAGCAGCGGAATGTAAAACATTGCAAATGAAGGTAAAGGGAGGAGTTTGGAGGGAGCAAATGCAATGTAGACACAGAGATTTTTGGCTTGGTTCCGATAGGTGGTGCTATCATACATCCACGTTGATGGAGACTTCAACCCACAAAGGGTAACGGTTGCATGAGTCCACGGAGGGCTCCACCCACGAAGGGTCCACGAAGAAGCAACCTTGTCTATCCCACCATGGCCATCGCCCACGAAATACTTGCCTCACTAGGGTAGATCTTCACGAAGTAGGCGATCTCCTTGCCCATACAAACTCCTTGGTTCAACTCCACAATCTTGATGGATGCTCCCAAGTGACACCTAACCAATCTAGGAGACACCACTCTCCAAAAGGTAATAGATGGTGTGTTGATGATGAACTCCTTGCTCTTGTGCTTCAAATGATAGTCTCTCCGACACTCAACTCTCTCTCACAGATTTGGATTTGGTGGAAAGATGATTTGAGTGAAAAGCAACTTGGAGAAGGCTAGAGATCAAGATTCATATGGTTGGAATGGGATATCTTGACCTCAACACATGAGTAGGTGGTTCTCTCTCACAAAATGTATGATGGAAGTGTAGGCATGTTCTGATGGCTCTCTCCACGAATGAAGAGTGGGTGGAGGGGTATTTATAGCCTCCACACAAAATCTAACCATTATACACAAATCACCAAACTCGGTGGGACCGAATAATGAAACTCGGTCAGACCGATTTAGTTCAAAATGTGAACGTTAGGATATTCGATGGGACCAACATGTCAACTCGGTGAGACCGATTTCATTAGGGTTAGGGCATAACGTAATCTCGGTGAGACCGATTACACAAACTCGGTGAGACCGACTTTCGTAATAAGCTAACCAGAGAGTTGGTCAGGCAAACTCGGTGGGACCGATTCGCTTATCTCGGTTGGACCGAAAGTTACGAAGGGGAAACGGAGAGTTTGCATTGCGAACTCGGTGGGACCGATCGCTCATTTCGGTTGGACCAAAATGTTACGAATGGAAACAAAGAGTTTGCAATCCCATCTCAGTGAGACCGAGATCCCTATCGGTGAGACCGAAATGACTAGGGTTTTGTGGCAGTGGCTATGTCAACTGAACTCGGTGGCGCCAGATAGAAAGTTTCGGTGGGGCCGAGTTTGAATTTTGGTTTGGGACATATGTGGATGTGAGAAAGTGGTTGAGGGTTTTTGGAGAATATCACTAAGCACGTCGAGCAAGTAAACCATTAAGCAACACCTCATCCCCTTTTAATAGTATTGGATTTTCCTATGGACTCAATGTGATCTTGGATCACTAAAATTAAAGTCTATCCGGTAGGTTTCCTTCCAAAAATAACTTCTCCAGTTGATTTCGTTCCGTTTCGACTCCATTTGATATTCCTTTTCTACGAAACACTGAAATAGGCATAAAACAGCAAATCTGGGCTGGGCCTCCGGTTAATAGGTTAGTCCCAAAAATAATATAAAAGTGGATAATAAAGCCCAATATTGCCTAGAACAGTAGATAACATAGCATGGATCAATCAAAAATTATAGATACATTGGAGACGTATCAAGCATCCCCAAGCTTAATTCCTTCTCGTCCTCAAGTAGGTAAATGATAAAAAAGATAATTTTTGATGTGGAATGCTAGTTGGCATAATTTCAATGTAATTCTTCTTACTTGTGATATGAATATTCAGATCCGAAAGATTCAAGACAAAAGTTCATATTGACATAAAAATAATAATACTTCAAGCATACTAACAAAGCAATCACGTCTTCTCAAAATAACATGGCCAAAGAAAGTTATCCCTACAAAATCATATAGTCTGGCTATGCTCTATCTTCACCATGCAAAGTATTTAAATCATGCACAACCCTGATGACAAGCCAAGCAATTGTTTCATACTTTTGACATTCTCAAAACTTTTTCAATCTTCACGCAATACATGAGCGTGAGCCATGGACATAGCACTATAGGTGGAATAGAATGGTGGTTGTGGAGAAGACAAAAAGGGGGAAAGATAGTCTCACATCGACTAGGCATATCAACGGGCTATGGAGATGCCCATCAATAGATATCAATGTGAGTGAGTAGGGATTGCCATGCAACGGATGCACTAGAGCTATAAGTATATGAAAGTTCAACAAAAGAAACTAAGTGGGTGTGCATCCAACTCGCTTGCTCACGAAGACCTAGGGCATTTTGAGGAAGCCCATCATTGGAATATACAAGCCAAGTTCTATAATGAAAAATTCCCACTAGTATATGAAAGTGATATCATAGGAGACTCTCTATCATGAAGATCATGGTGCTACTTTGAAGCACAAGTGTGGTAAAAGGATAGTAGCATTGCCCCTTCTCTCTTTTTCTCTCATTTTTCTTATTTTTTATTTTTTTATTTGAGCCTTTTCTCTTTTTTATGGCCTCTTTTTTTCCTTTTTTTATTTGGGCTTCTTTGGCCTCTTTTATTTATTTATTTTTTCGTCCGGAGTCTCATCCTGACTTGTGTGGGAATCATAGTCTCCATCATCCTTTTCCTCACTGGGACAATGCTCTAATAATGATGATCATCACACTTTTATTTACTTACAACTCATGAATTACAACATGATACTTAGAACAAAATATGACTCTATATGAATGCCTCCGGCGGTGTACCGGGATGTGCAATGACTCATGAGTGACATGTATGAAAGAATTATGAATTGTGGCTTCGCCACAAATACGATGTCAACTACATGATCATGCTAAGCAATATGACAATGATGGAGCGTGTCATAATAAACGGAACGGTGGAAAGTTGCATGGCTATATATCTCGGAATGGCTATGGAAATGCCATGATAGGTAGGTATGGTGGCTGTTTTGAGGAAGGTATATGGTGGGTGTATGATACCGGCGAAAGGTGCGCGGTATTAGAGAGGCTAGCAATGGTGGAAGGATGGAAAAGTGCTTATAATCCATGGACTCAACATTAGTCATAAAGAACTCATATACTTATTGCAAAAATCTAGAAGTTATCAAAGCAAAGTATTACGCGCATGCTCCTAGGGGGATAGATTGGTAGGAAAAGACCATCGCTCATCCCCGACCGCCACTCATAAGGAAGACAATCAATAAATAAATCATGCTCCGACTTCATCACATAACGGTTCACCATACATGCATGCTACGGGAATCACAAACTTTAACACAATTATCTCTCAAATTAACAACTACTTAACTAGCATGACTCTAATATTACTACTTCCATATCTCAAAACAATTATCAAGCACCAAACTTCTCTTAGTATTCAACACACTCATAAGAAAGTTTTTACTAGTCTTGAATACCTAGCATATTTAGGATTAAGCACATTACCATGCTATTTAAGACTCTCAAAATAATATAAGTGAAGCATGAGAGTTCATCTATTTCTTCAAAATAAAACCACCATTGTGCTCTAAAAGATATAAGTGAAGCACTAGAGCAAACGACAAACTAATCCGAAAGATATAAGTGAAGATCAATGAGTAGTCGAATAATTATGTAACTATGTGAAGACTCTCCCATTTAATAATTTAAGATCTTGGTATTTTATTCAAACAGCAAGAAAATCTAAATAAAACAACGGGGCGAACCTCTCGAGGAGCGGAGATATCAAGGCGGGGCGAACCTCGCGAGGCTCTCATGACGTGAGCCATGACGATGAGGATCAGGCGGGTGCCAGCGCGCGCAGCATCCTTGTTTCCTCTTTGGTGCTAAGGAGGCCAGCGCAGGCGCGGAGTACTGAGGCATCAGGCAAAGGTTTCCATATCAGTGCAACGAGACCAAGACCAGCAGGACAGCAGGACGGAGGTCACCATGGAGCCCAAGACGGTGTCATCACCAGAGCCTTTTGCAGACGAAGACCACTTTTGTCAGGATAGCTTGTACTAGCTGTCCCCTTTCAAATTTGTCGCCGTTGTTGGCTCCCTTCCCGCTCAATATTTGGGAAGAGGACCAGGGCCTATATAAGTAGAACTAGCCATGACCGTAGAGGCATCTCATCTGATCTGGAAGAGGTGAAAACGGATCGAGTCCTCACCCACACAAGTTCGACAAGCACAAGAACACCTCAACCTCAGGAGTTTGTTCTTCCCACCTGTACTGTTCATCATCGGCCGAAGAGGCAATCCACCACCACACACTGGAGTAGGGTATTACACCACAACGGTGGCCCGAACCAGTATAAATCTCGTATCCTTTGTGTTGTGAGTTCGTCGAGTTCGTCCGCGAGATCTTAACAAGCTAGGGCGTATATCGGTAGGAGGGAAAGAACTTCGCACGCACCCGAGAGTTTGAACCTTAAGGGTCTTGTCGGAACCCAAGATCCGACATTTGGCGCGCCAGGTAGGGGTGCGTCGTAGCTTCCCTTCCGTCGGTCGTCGCTCCGTCGCTTCGTCGTCTCCATGGCGTATGCTCGCCGCGCTAGAGCTGAGTGCCGGGCTGCCCTCACCGCCCATGTTGCTCAGACGGCTCCTGTCGGCGGGCCACCTCATCGTTCCCTGTCGCCTGCCGCCAACGCCGCCACCGGCCCGGCAGGGAACGAGCAGCAAGCATCCTTGCTGCACCCATCGGTGCGGCAGGACGGCCGCACCGCCACTCCATCGCTGACCCCGGCCGGTTCCTCATCCCATGCACGTCGCGCTCCCATGGACGCGCATGCCGCGCTCCTCATGGCGAACGAGCTCCTGCGCTACCGCCCGGTCGACGACCTCTACGAGGACTGGCTCGACCGCGTCGCCGAGCTCGTCCGCGCCGCAGGGGGCTCCCCGACGTCGTCCCTCTCTCTGCCACGCCCTCCGCCAGCTACGGGAGACGCGGCTCATGGAGCGCCTCCACCACCTCTGCCCCAAGAAGGTGCCTTGGCGCCAAGACGCGCGGCCCCGCTACGTGATCCACCATGCCCGGTGCCCGCGCGTGAAGAGAGAAGCTGCCAAGAGATTCCTCGGTTGCGAGAAGCTGCACCTGCGCTCCCCGCGCCACCTCGCCAAGACCGCGCGCTGCCTGCGGTGGCGGCACGCGGGCCTCGTCAAGACCAAGCTCCATCTCCGAGACGGGCCCCGGCGACCACGGTCGGCTGCCGCGCCTTCACCACCGAGCTGCGTAGCGTTGCCTGGCCAGGAAAGTTCAAGCCGGATCTGCCTCCTCGCTACGGCGGCACCCTCGACCCCGCGGAATTCCTGCAGCTCTACGAGCTGAGCATCCAAGCAGCCAATGGCGACGAGAAAGTCATAGAGAACTGGTTTCCTATGGCTCTCAAGGATGGTGCCCGCTCCTGGCTCCTGAACCTGCCTCAGGGTTCGATCTCCTTCTGGGACGACATGCGCGACCGCTTCGTCGCCAACTTCCATGGCACTCGCGACCGCCCGCTGGCCGCGGGTGACCTGCGCCGCATCAAGCAACAACCAGGAGAGACCCTCCAGAAGTACATCCAGCGCTTCAACAACACCCGCCTCAAGATCCCCAAGGTGACGGATGAGGCCATCATCTCCGCGTTCTCCGATGGCGTCCTCGACATCAAGATGAAGGAGGAGCTCGCTATCCACGAGGAGTTGTGCACATCTCAGGAGGTGTTCAACCTGGCAACCAAGTGCGCAAGAGCTGAGGAGGGGCGCATTTCCCTCCTTGAGCTGCCAGTTGTGGGTGCAGAGGAGAAGAAGGTCAAGGCCAAGGACATGAAGCGCAAGGAAGCAGCCGCGGTCGCAGCGGAGCCGGACACCAAGCGAGGCAGGGACCAGCCCGAGTCATCCACGAACAGCTGGCCGTTCTGCGCCTTCCACAACCTGAAAACCCACAACACCAGCGACTGTCAAGAACTCGGAGCCATTCGTGAGGGACGCTTCGGTCGACGCCCCGAGCGCAGCGACCGGGGCTACGGTCGAGGAGGAGGACGTGGCGGCGGACGCTAGGACGACCGTGGCCCGCGCCAGGAATGGCGCGACAGGCCTTGTGAGGACCGCTGGCAGGAACATCCTCGCGAGGGCGCCTGGAGGGACCAGCCTCATGAGGATCGTCCTCAGGGCAACGCCGTTCTTCCCCCGCTGCCGCCACCACCAAGAAGGAATGACGACCACCATCAAGACAAGGGGGCTGGGGGATTCCAAGAGCCGCGTGCTATCGCTTGCATCTTGGGCGGAGCTCAGGCCCCAGCCTCACAGCGCATCTTCAAACAGTTTGCTCGTGAGGTAAATGCAGTCCTCCCCAAGCTCAAGGCCACGCGCCCTCTCAGGTGGTCCTAGTGCGCCATCACCTTCAACTCGGCAGATCATCTCAAGTGCGCAGCCACTGCTGGCGCCCTCCCGATGCTTTGCTCACTAGTCATCAGCAACGTGCAAGTCACCAAGACCCTCATCGACGGTGGTGCAGGGCTCAACATCCTGTCCGTAGACACGTTCGACAACCTTCAAGTGCCCTATGAGCAGCTTCAGCCTACCAAGCCTTTCTCAGGAGTGATCAACGGCTCCACCACACCGATAGGGCAGGTCCGCCTCCCTGTCACCTTCGGGAACGCAGAAGAACTACCGCACCGAACTCATCGACTTCGACGTCGCGCACATCCGCCTGCCATACAACGCCATCCTTGGGTATCCTGCCCTGGCCAAGTTCATGGCCGTCACCCACCACGGCTACAACATCCTCAAGATGCCGGGAAGCGGCGGAATCATCATGGTCCCATGCGAAGAAAGAGATGTCGTATGCTCCCTCGAGCGTGCCTTCCAAGCTGCAGCAATCGATGACCCCGACAGCAAAGGCGAGGGCCCTCCTGAGGCCCTCCCCAAGAATAAGAAGCAGCTGCGCTGTGCAGGATCTCAGGAGGATGGCGTCGTGACTGGAACCTCGTCAGGATCAACGCCCACTCCAGGGGCGCCTCCCTCCATCGCATAGGAAGGCGCGCCCGGCGGCCTCCTCGGGCAGGGCTCTGGGGCTCTCTTCTGGAGGGCCTCAGACCTTGCCAACCTCACGAGGGTGGCGCTCGGGCACCACTCGGAGGCGTGCTTCGCGGCACGTTTCCCTCAGGAGAACACAAGGCGAGGAGCGCCCACCGCTCAGGAGTTCATCACCAAGACCACTCAGAAACTGCATGACGCAAGGGCAATGCGCAGAGACCGCCGCTCACGAGGCGCAGCTCCCCATCCAGGTGAGGATGCCGGGCTGCGCGTCTGCATCGACATTCCAGGGCTCAATAGGGCCGCATCTCAGGAGCCTTTCTGGCCTTCGCGCGTGGGCCGTCGCGAGGGTCCACCACATAGCTACGTTCGCATGCCTTTCGGCCCGCCGAGCGTGTCGTCAGCCCATCAGCGCAACCTGCGGCGTGTCCTGGCAGCTCAGGAGGCCAGGCACCACGCCGTCCTGGCAGAGATGGAGACGGTCCTCAGGGAACCACCTGAGCCCCCGGAGCCTCCCGAGGTTCAGGGCCCCGGTGGCTCGTGAGGATCTACCCCCTTGCGGAACGCCTTCAGTTGTACCAACTCTCCCTCGTCAACAGAATCAGGAATATCACGAGGATGGCCCAGGCGGCACCGCGAGCTCCCACCTCTTCCAAGTAATCCGCTTGCACGTTAAAAGGGGGGCTCCTAAGCATCGTGACTCAGGAGCTCTTACTGGCTCTCCAGCCCTCACCCCCTGGCCTTGTCCACGGCATCGTAACCTGGCATACCAGCGACGGCTGAGCTCGCTCGATGGCCGGGACCTGAGGATGTAGAGCACGAAGGAAAGCATTGGAAGGGGGAGGACCCGTACGGGCCTAACCTAGCTACGCTGCGGATGGTTGCGCACAGGCCCAGCGCACCGCAAGGAGTTGACTCGGAATCAGCAAGATAAGTCTCGTGTTCAGATTGGCTAGTTGTTGGAGCCTAGGTGTTTGCGCACGCCGCATCCCTGTTGCGGCCACGTCACCTCCCTTTCCTGCCTTACCATGGCTGCTTGAGCGCTAAAGGGTACCTCCTGAGCATCGCGCCTCAGGGGCTCTTACTGGACCTCGGGCCGCTCACCTCCTGGCCTTGACCACGGCACGCGACCTGGCATACCAGCGACGGTTGTAGCCTGCCTGGGGACCGGGACCTGTCAGCATAGAGCAACAAGCTAGCGAGGTTGGAAAGGGGAGACCGAGCCTTAACAGGACATGCATTCGCAGATTTTCATAATAAGGAAGATACACGCAGAAGACATTACAGACCCTTTAGACACCCCACGGGGTACTTCATGATTCTTCGCAGGGAACAAAAGACGATAACTAAAAGGAATCCTATCTACACCCTACCGTGACGGACGCCATCATCAACAGCGGGCCACGGGAGGCCGGCGCCGACCCCATCCAAATCAGCGGCGGCAGGACGCCGCGGCCCTGCTCCGAGTTCAGCGAGAGCTCGGGGGCACATAGCTATCATCGCTCGTCTCCAGAGTCTCGTAAAGCTCAGGAGAATCACTAGACTCCCAGGGGCTGCCGCTGCTGGAGTAGCCGCGAGTGGAGCGCGCGTCAGCCTGGCGCTCCCCTCCAGGGCAACACTCCAGGCGGCGGCCCTCCGCGTCGAAGACCTTGAAGAAGAGCATGGAGGCGCTGTCTTACTCGAGGTGGATCGCGAGGGCGCCTTCAGCACGGCAAACCCGCGCAACCTTGCCCCAGCCACGAGTCATGAAGATCTTGCCGGTGGGGACTGCTTCGATCTCTGCTCCGGTCGTCGGAGCGTTGCAGTCGGCATGCTGCAGCCAGAGCTCGAGAGGCCCCCTCGGCGGCATCATGTCAGAAAAGAACTGTGGGAAGCAGATCCAAGAGCTTGGGGGCATCGACGCCCATAGCACAAGCTCGCGCGCGGCATGTATCCCAAGAGCAACGGCACGCATCGCCGTCGCGCGGCGACCACGAGAGCGGCGCGAGCGGCGCCGCTCGTCGCTCCGCCCTCCTGAGCCCTCGACTCGGGCGTAAAAGGGAAGCGGGTACCCTGGAGGAGGCCGCTCGCACCAAGGCCTCGTCACCACCTGCATCGCCGCTTCGTCGCGACGATGGACCGACCTCTTCTTCGGCGGGAGCGGCCCCGGATCGTCGCGGGCGGCCTTTCCTTTCTCGTCCACGGAAAACCTTCGGATGGGCCCCATTGTTGCAAGCAGAGGAGCAAGGAGGAAAGAAGCAAGCAAGTGAGGAAGAGATGGGTGACGGAGGGCTCCGCCCCCCTCCTCATTTATAGCAAGAGGAGGCCAAGCGGCGCCTTGCACGATCACAGGTAATGATGGCTTTCCTTGCATGTCGCAGGGACTTGTCAAGTTGGGCAGTCGCCGAGGCGGCGTGGGGATGTGGAGACACCCACGTCCAATCAACCGCCACGCGTCGACCAAGGCCGCAGGCTTTTGGGGCCTATGGTGCTCCATACTTGACCTTTGGCTTCGCCGCAAAGCCAAGCCCGAGTGCACCTTGGGCCCGGGGGCTACTGTCGGCGTTCTGGGAACGGGGGTCCCCAGACTTGCCTGCCTGTGGCCCACGACATGGCTATGCTAACGGGCCTGTATGGCCCATCTTCATCAACAAAACATTCAAGACCCTCGCGAGGCGGACGACGCAAGACCTCCTCGGGAGCGGCCTCTCCAGGCCGCCTCGCGAGGAGCGGAGATATCAAGGCGGGGTGAACCTAGCGAGGCTCTTATGACGTGAGCCATGACGATCAGGATCAGGCGGGCGCCAGTGCGTGCAGCGTCCTTGTTTCCTCTTTGGTGCTAAGGAGGCCAGCGCAGGCACAGAGTACCGAGGCATCAGGCAAAGGTTTCCATATCATTGCAACAAGACCAAGACCAGCAGGCCAGCAGGACGGAGGTCACCATGGAGCCCAAGACGGCGTCATCACCAGAGCCTTTTGCAGGGGAAGACCGCTTTTGTCAGGATAGCTTGTACTAGCTGTCCCTTTCAAATTGGCCGCCGTTGTTGGCTCCCTTCCCGCTCAATATTTGGGAAGAGGACCAGGGCCTATATAAGTAGAACTAGCCATGACCGTAGAGGCATCTCATCTAATATGGAAGAGGTGAAAACGGATCGAGTCCTCACCCACACAAGTTCTACAAGCACAAGAACACCTCAACCACAGGAGGCTGTTCTTCCCACCTGTACTGTTCATCATCGGCCCAAGAGGCAATCCACCACCACACACTGGAGTAGGGTATTACACCACAACGGTGGCCCGAACCAGTATAAATCTTGTGTCCTTTGTGTTGTGAGTTCGTCGAGTTCGTCCGCGAGATCTTAACGAGCTAGGGCGTAGATCAGTAGGAGGGAAAGAACTTCGCGCGCACCCCAGATTTCGAACCTTAAGGGTCTTGCCGGAACCCAAGATCTAACAGATATAATGGTGATAACATAAATGGTTCAGATCTGAAATCATGGCACCCGGGCTCAAAGTGACAAGCATTAAGCATGGTGAAGTCATAGCAACATCAATCTCAGAACATAATGGATAGTAGGGATCAATCCCTAACAAAACTAACTCGATTACATGATGAATTTTATCCAACTCCTCACCGACCAGTGAGCCTTTTAAGGAATTACTCACTCCGGGTGGAGAGCATTATGAAATTGGCGATGGAGAAGGGTTGGTGAAGACGAAGATTGAAGATCCCCCTCTCCGGAGCCCCAAACGGACTCCAGATTTGGCCTCCCGATGAAGAACAGGAGGTGGTGGCGGCTCCATCTCATGAAACATGATAATTCTTCCTCCCTGATTTTTTTCTTGGAAATATGTGATTTTATGGCGTCTGTTTCAGGGTCTGCGGGGCCACCAGGTGGGGACAACCCACTTGGGCGCGCCTGGAGGCGGGCGCGCCCTGGTGGGTTGTGCCCACCCAGGTGCCCCTCTCCGGTGATTCTTGGCTCCATAAATTCTCTTTTATTGAATAAAAATCCTCACAAAGTTTCGTTCCAATCTGAGAACTTTTATTTCTGCACAAAAACAACACCATGGTAGTTCTGCTGAAAACAACGTCAGTCCGGGTTAGTTTCATTCAAATCATGCAAATTAGATTCCAAAACAAGAGGAAAAGCATTAGGAAAAGTAGATACGACGGAGACTTATCAGTCTTCAACGCAAACAATTCAGATTGAAGATGGTATGCAAAGCGAGACTTCGCCACTATGCCAAGAGAAAATCTGGCATGCATGATTTGTACATCCCTTCAACACAAACGGTTTTTTCGGATGACCCGTGTGCAACCACATACAGACAATTTGGTCACATTTGCATCTATCATATTGGGTATATTGCCATTTGTCAAACTGGAAAGATTGACATTTTTTATCTAGTAACGTTTCCCTTTGTCAACCTTGTAACACTACCTTTTGTCAAAATTAGCATCTAAAAGTCAGTCGCACAATCAAATTTTTGCAACTAAAATTCAGTAAGCATAGATTTCATTCATAGATTAAGCAGTCATTCTTTATACAAACAGTTCAACTTGACAGATAAATCGACCAAACTTTTCCCCAATTGTTGCCAATCACGTACTGAAATAGCTAGTTCAACTATATATATACTAGCTAATTTTAGGTACGTTGTATAGTTCAACCACATCTATAGCCATATGAACTGAACAAAATAGCCCCTAAATACAACTACTACGGAGGGGCTTTGTACTACTTCCAGCAGATTCTCCTCTGTCGAGCCTGCTCAGTAATAGGTAGAGGAGGAGGAGCCTACCGACGAGCTGGAAAACTGGAATCCGGTGCTTGCCGCTACTGCACCTTTAGCGACGCTCACCTCGAACACCCTCTACCACTCCAGACGACCCCTCTTGAAGCGGCAGGACTCCTCATAGATCTCCTCATTCGTCGCCTCTGCGGCGTCGTGTGCTGCGGCCACGGCGGCTATAAGACTCTTTGTGTGCTTGACGAGGCTCTTCTCCTCCTCCTGCGAGAACTCATTGGAGCGCACAAGGTCGCTTACGCACATGCGGGGCTCCATCTCCCGCATTCGGGCGGCGGTGGCAGATCAAGTGATCACCCCAACGGTCGACGGTGGGCTGGCGGCCAAGACCGCCACCTCCTACCTTTGGACCGCGGTGGCGGAGCGGGTGATGGCCATGGTGATCGACAGTGGGGTGCCGGCCATGACGGCCACTGTCCGCCTTCGGGCAACGGTGGCGGTGCGGGCGATTGCCTTGGCTTTCGACGATGGTGTGGCGGCTGCGGCAGCAGACGGTGGGGTCGCGGCAATGGCGGCCGGCAACCGCTGCCGACGGGCAGCGGCGGCGGAGCGTGTGGTGGGTGTTGTGCGCACACCCAACAGGGACGCCATGTGCACTACACTATGCTGGGGACTGCACCGCCGCCACATGTCGGTGGGAAACGACACCTACGAGATCACGTGGATCCCTTCTACGGTTTGGCATGGAAGAGGGGTGGTGCAAAGAGCAGATCTAATGATCAACACAACGGATCTTTACCCAGGTTCGGGCCGCTGAGCAGCGTAAAACCCTAGTCCTTCTTGAGTGTATATTATGTGTTCTTGAGCTTCGGCTAGCTGCTACGCATATAAGCTGGGCCGAGAGGTTCAAAAGTCTGAATCCTCCTCCAGTATGCCTTGGGCCTCCTTTTATATGTCCAAGGGGTTGACACAGTGGCACACATGAGGTGTAAAGTAGCTACAGTGTCTATGTTTATCATCAGCGTCTTAGAACAAGCAGCACACCGGCACCGGCGCCTTGCAGCGAGAAAGCCCCATCAAAGTACATAATCCAGTTGCGGCTTGTTTCCTTGACAGGGAGAGTGGTCTCTTGAATTTCTTCATCAGGCGTTGAGGTCCATTCTGCAATGGACTCCGCCAAAACCCTGCTCTGGATTGTCAAAGTGCTTTCAAACCTGAGACCAAAGCTTGACAGTTCCAGCGCCCATTCCACAATCCTTCCGGTTGCATTTGGGTTGTGCAAGATCCGCTACAACGGGAAGCGAGTGATGACGGTGATCTCATGTGCTTGAAAATAATGATGCAGCTTCCTCGAGGCCATAAGGAGGCCGAAGAGCGACTTCTGCACGCCAGAGTATCTTTATCTAGCCCCCTGCAAGAGGGAGCTGACAAAGTAAATTGGGTGCTTCATCATCTTTTTTCCTCTGTACACTTCGTTTGCTTGCGCAGATCCTGCCTTGGCGGCGCCAGACTCTGTCGGGGCTCCTGCCTTGCCGGCGCCAGACTCTGCCGGGGGTCCTGCCTTGCCGACACCAGACCCTGTAGGGGGGAGCTCTGGCTCGTCATCCGACAGTCGTGCCACTACTACTGTCTCTTCATCAACTTCCCTCTGCGCCACCAGCACAGCACTGACCACTTGATTCGTTGCCGCTAGATATAACACCAACGTCTCTTGCGGGTTAGGCGCAACTAGTATTGGCGTAGAGGAGAGGTACCCCTTCAAATCCTGCAGTGCTGCCTCAGCCTCCGGGGTCCATTTCATTGGCCCTGCCTTTTTCAAAATCTTGAAAAAGGGGAGGGTGCGCTCAGCAGATTTGGAGATGAACCTACTCAAAGCAGCAACACAGCCAGCAAGCCGACGCACATCTTTGACTCGCTTTGGTGCCTCAATCTGCTCAATTGCCTTGATCTTGTCGGGGTTCGCCTCGATCCCACGTTGAGACACAAAGAACCCGAGAAGTTGCCGTATGGGACACCAAACACACACTTCTCGTGGTTGAGCTTGAGGTTGATCTTGTGCAAATTTGCAAATGTTTCTTCCAAATATTGCACGAGTGTTGCCCTCTCCTTTGTTTTGACCACTATGTCATCCATGTAAGCTTCCATATTTCTATGGAGCTGGGGCTCAAAACCAATCTGAACTGCTCTTGCAAATGTCGAACCAACACTTTTCAACCCGAAAGGCATTCGTATAAAACAATACATACCACATGGGGTGATAAAGGCGGTCTTCTCTTCATCTTCCTTCATCATAAAGGTTTGGTGGTATCCTGAATAGGCATCAAGGAACGTCAGCAGGTCGCACCCGGTAGTGGAGTCCACTATCTGGTCAATGCGCATCAAAGGGAAAGGATCCTTTGGGCAGGCTTTATTGATATCTGTATAATCAATGCACAGCCTCCATTTCCCATTTGCCTTGCGAACCACCACAGGATTGGCCAACCATGTTGGGTGGATCACTCCTCTGACCAAGCCTGCATCTTCCAACTTCCTAATCTCCTCGATGATGAACTCTTGCCACTCCAAAGCTTGCTTCCTGACCTTCTGCTTGACAGGCCGCGCGTGAGGACAGACAGCAAGGTGGTGCTCAATCACCTCCTTGGGAACGCCGGGGATGCCGGATGCTTGCCATGCATACACATCGACATTTGCCCACAGGAAGGCGATGAGCGCGCTTTCGTATTTGCTGTCGAGGGTGGAGCTTATAGTGAAAGCTCCGCCCGTGCCATCCTCCTTGATGGGCACCTTCTTGATCTCTGGTGGTGCAGCCTTGGATTTCTTGCTCTTGCCGGTGGAGCTCTCTGGCACGTCCTCAACGGGAACGCAGCACTCCGAGGAGGCGCGTTTGCCGGAGTGGGTGCAAGAGGCTTGGCTGGGGCCAGAAGCCTTGCTGGTGACTGAGGTCTTGCCGGTTATCTTCCCCTCGGGGGCTCCAGTGGCAGGAGCAAGTGCCTTGGCGGCAGGTGCCACCACCACCTCCCAGTAGAGCTGGTTGGCACAGATGAGCACATCCTTCTTGTCAGAGCCGACAGTGATGATGCTCATCGGGCCGGGCAGGCATAGTGTGATGCTGCCATAAACTTGGCCAGTGCTGGATGGCCAAGGATCCCGTTATATGGCAACGGGATCTTGGCTACATCAAAAACGATCTTCTCTGTCCTGTACTTCAGCTCGCCACCAAATGTAACTGGTAGTGTGATCTTACCCTTGGGCTGGCTTCTCCCGGATTGATGCATTGAAACGTGCCCGTCTCCTCGAGATCTCCCTTGGGGATTTGCAACCTCTTAATTACTTGGGGAGAGATCAAGTTCAGACTCGTCCCACCGTCCACTAGCATTTTCATCACCTTGAGGTTGCAAATTGTTGGCGAAACCAACAATGGCAAGCACCTGACCGTGGTTGTGGGGTCAGGGTGATCCTCGGCGTCGAAAATGATATGCCTGTTGGGCCATTTCAGTGGCTTCTGGGCATCGATTGATGGTTCAGCCGCATTGATCCCGCGCGCCCACTGTTTAAGCTGGCAGTGAGAAGAATGCAACAAGGCGCCACAATCGATGCACATGGCTTCTGTGGCCTTTTCAAATTCTTGTTCACTGGACTCGTCGTCCTCTTCGTGGTCATCATCCCCCTCTTTCTTGTCGCGGCCTCGAGCAGGCCTCTCTTGTCGCTTTTCCTTGCCGCGGCGCCCCCTCGGCCAGCGCGCTTCTTGCCGGACCCCTCATCACCATCCTGACCCTTCTCCTTGTCCCGTATTTCATACTCAGCTTTCTGCCTCTCCACAAGCTGCTCAACTTGCCGGCAGTTTTGGAGGTCATGGCCCTTGGTGCGATGGATCTTGCAATATTGCTTGTCGGAGCCCTCCGACTTGTCGGTAGCCGCCAAGTCCTGGCAGGCGGCACACCCGACAACTTCCTTGCCGGGGTTGTCAACCTTGGCCTTCTTGGCGGTGTCGGGGTTGCCAGATTCCTTGACGGCAAGCAAGGTCTTGCCCCTGCGCTTCCTATTGCACCGTCGGCCCTTCTTTGTCGGGGCGACGGTGTCTTCGTCTCCAGAATCACTTCCTGTGCCGGCATCTTCGCCGGGGTAATTTCTTCCTTCTTCATCCCAAGCACATCTGTCGGCCACAACATACAGTTCGGCAACATCCCTAACCTTGTTCACGGCCAGCTCTTCACGCATCTTGCGGTTGCGCACGTTCTGATGAAACGCGCTGATGACAATGACAGGATGAACATCTGGGATATTGTACTACACACGGCTGAATCTCTGTATGTACTTGCGCAAGGATTCGCCATCCTTCTGGGGGATGAGATGCAAATCACTTGCCTGGCCAGGAGCTTGATGGCCTCCGATAAATACGCCAAAAAACTCGTGGCACAGGTCCGACCAAGAGGCGGTGGAATCTACTGGTAGGTGCATCAACCACGACCTGACGTTGAGTTTGAGCACCAACGGGGAGTAGTTGGTGAGCACCTTGTCGTCCCGAGCCCCGGCAGTTTGCATCGCAATGGTGTATACGCTGAGGAACTCGGACATATGATTCTTGTCGTCTTACTTATCCGGGACCTCTGGTTTGAACATGCAGGTAGTGGGCCACTGGAACTGCCGTAGCTCACAGTAAAAGCTGCACAACCTACCTCATAAGGCAGGTCACCAGAATCCCCTGGCGCAGGCCTGTACACAGTGGGCCCTGCACGCCTATCAGATTGATGGCGTGCTTCCCGTCGCTACTTGATGGTAGTTTGAGCGTCCTCTTTAACCCGCTCCCGAAGAACTTGACATTGGTCGCGACGAGCTCGTGGATCAGACGAAGCCGTCGATCCATCATCACGGGCATCGACCCACCGAGCTAGTGACCGTTGATGTCGTGGTGGAGGGGAGTGCACTGTGGTTGCGGCGCCTCCGGCCCTTTCGCCGTCGGCACACGCCGGCTCGGTGGACCGACGCCGCGAGGGGCCTGCCTCCTGTTATTGATCTTTATTGTCATGGCTAATAAGGCTCTGGATAGCATCCCTTCACTCTTCTCGCTTCTCCGCAACAGGAGGGAAGGCGAGGAGTAGTTGCACTCGTGCTAATGCTTCTGCTGGCGTAGGTGGCAGCGACAAGCGTGAGGAACGGGAGGTGCTTGGACTTCTAACCATGTTAGAAGGAGCGCAGTCACGGTTCCGCGGTCATGCACCATCTTGACCAGCATCTTGGCGTGCATGTCGGCCCTGCGCATCTCGAGAATGATGCAGAGGGCTCTTCCCATGGCGGCGCCTGGGGTCACCAACGTCGCGGCGCTGCTCGTCACAAGACGATCTGGGAGGATGGCGCGGCGCCGCCGGGGTGTCTTGAATTTCGCGCCACCAGAGGCAGCATGGCTCCGCCTTTGGAAGTCCCCGTGCCGCCCGTAGGCGGCACAGCTCCGTCCTTGGATGCAGCGGAGTGCGGCTCATCATCTCGGGCACGAACGATGCCGCTCGCCTGGCTTCAGTTGCCAGAATGTTGTGGATGCTCACGATCCGCACCTCCACCACCATCCACAAATACTCCGTCGCCCGTCCGCGCTGGCACGGGCGGATTGCCTCCAGACGAACTGATTGTCGTGATCCCTTTCTTCTTGGGATCCATGGTGATCGAGGATATGATGCGCTAACCGCTAGATCAGGTTTGCAGAACCTACTCTCCCTACCTGGCGCGCCAAAGATGTCGGTGGGAAACGACGCCTATGGGATCACGTGGATCCTTTCTACAATTTGGCCGGGAAGAGGGGTGGTGCAAAGAGCAGATCTAATGATCAACATGACGAATCTTTACCCAGGTTTGGGCCGCTGAGCAGCGTAAAACCCTAGTCCTACTTGAGTGTATATTTTGCATTCTTGAGCTTTGGCTAGCTGCTACGCATGCAAGGTGCGCCGAGAGGTTCAAAAGTCCGAATCCTCCTCCGGTATGCCTTGGGCCTCCTTTTATATGTCCAAGGGGTTGCCATAGTGGCACACAGGAGGTGTAAAGTAGCTACAGTGTCTATGTTTATCATCGTCGTCTTAGGACAAACACATTAATTAAATGCGTTGCTTACGTGCCCTTTAGCTTTATCGGGGATGGGAGTAGAACCCGTCCCATCTGTCACTGCCCGGCTCCATATTGACACGCGTCCATGCCGATGAGGCATGCAAGGTTGTTGGCTGGCCAATTTATTCTTGTTGGAGAGGTGGCAGGATCTTCACGAAGATCTGCATGCCACCACGCAAGTGCTTGCTAGGCTGGTAGGCCAGTCACCTCACTGGAGTGGTGACGGGGTGGTGAATTCTTGCCGCCGTATTGCCGATGTCCCTGGCAAGGATCTTGTCGGGGCCTCACAAACGACCTCGACAAGGATCTTGCTAGGCACTTTGTCTTCTGGCCTTCACAAAGATCTGCATGCCACTACGCGCGTGCCCCTGGGTCTTGGCCTTAACGTTGTCGATGGTGTCAGAGCTCTCAACCACAAGGGTGGTGCTCTTGTTGGTGCTCTGCAAGTCATCCCGGCAAGGATCTTGCCAGGGTCTCGCAAGCCGTCCCGGCAAAGATCTTGTCGTGGGTCCAGCTCTTCCTCTGTTCTCTGGTTTCTGGCTTGGCCGCTTCTCTTCGCCTTGTATCTCGTTTTTATCCTTGAACGCCCTCTTCATGCCTAGCCGCGCGTGTGGCTACGATTATCCGTGCGCAAGTATGGGGTGCTAAAGGGCCCAAACTTTAGTACACCGACACCGCAGTGTAGCATCCCAGCTGGAGCTGTCCTCTAATGACGGCGGAGTGGCTAAGCGAAGACGACGGACCGGTGCCATTGGCGATTGTGGGAGAAGCAGACGAGATAAGATACAGGGAGGGAGGGGAAAATGTGACGCAGGACTCGCTGGCTGTGAGGGTTTATATAGCAGGCCGATAAGCATGGTTTGGGGAATTTTGCCGAGTCGGGCGGGAAGCTTGCGTGGCTATGCGCGGGTACGGGCTCATCGACGATTCATTGGCCCCACTTAGAGCCACAGTTTGGCCAAAAGAACGCCCATGCACGCTGCTCAAGCTTGCGCTCTAAGCCATCTGCGATAGCGGCGCGACTAGATGTGTGAGAGGAGGACGAAACGACACGTACACATACGGCTAATAAAAAACGTTTATGATTTAATTACCTACTACCCCCATCCTAGTTTATAAGTCCTCTTTATTTTTATGCCAAAGTTTGACTAGAGATTTAACAAATAAAATACGAATGCATGTCGCCAAAGATTATATCATTGGATTCGTATTTGAACATAGTTTCCAATTATATTATTTTTATAACATGCATTAACAATTTGTTAGTTAATTTAATGTCAAAATATGGCCCCGAACATAAAGGGGACTAATAGACCCAGACGGTGGTAGTAGCACACGACCGCTCTCTATGCAGCATCGCAACTGCTGGCCGGCTTCTAGACGACCATTCCCTGCGTGTTCAACTGCTCTATGTGTGTGGTTGCTCACGGTTGAGGCGGCCGCGGCGCGCTCTGCTCGCATCCCGTTGCGCGTGCTCTGCTATCGCGTCCCTCTGTGTGCTCTGCCTGCGTACCTCCACGTGTGCTGCAAGTGTTTGGGTCCGGTGCATGATCACGTACATTCGTGCTGCCATTATGCATGCGGTTGCGCCGGGCGCGGCGCCATGATGTAGTTACCTGCTGCAAAAACTGCCATGCAAACGTGCCGAGAATCCAGGCCACCCGGTCCCCATTTATTCCCGCGGCCATTTACCTTCATCTCTCGCGCCACACGACACAATAAGGACACCCACGATGACACATACAAAGAGGACATCCAGCGGTTCCAATGGCGCTCCCCGTGGCTCCAGTGGTGCTCCCATCGGCCGATGACGGCAACGGGGGCAGTTCACCATGCATCACATAGTGGACACCCATGTGAGGGGGAAGGCCCTCTTGGTGGTGTACATGAACGAGCCTGTCTCGGTGGAGAGCTCCATCCAAACTATGGAGGAGGTGCTTGCTGAGGACAGGTACCAAGTGGTCGGCTTCGACCTCGAGTTCACCAGCGGCCATGCCGGGCAAGATCAGAAGGTTGCCGTCGCTCAGTTGTGCATGCGACATGACGTCCTCGTCTACCACTACCACCTGTCGACAAGGCCTTGTGAGCGTTTCTCAAGGTTTATCAATAGTTTCGCTACGGTGTGCACCACCAACGATCTAGAAGCGCTCAAGGTTTCGGGCTTGCTCTGCCAGAATCTTGTCAACATGCGTGACCACTACAAGGTCCGGGTAGCACCAACAACAAACAGAGCTCCTGGTTGACCTCGCCTCGGCCATCATCAACCCTCGCTACATGAAGATGAAGGATGAGAGCGAGAAGGACAAGAACGCTGGAAAATTGCGTCACAAGACACGCAGCTTGTTAGCACGCGCATGGCAGCTACGGCCACGCTCTTGCCAGAGTGGGCCGCCGAAGTTGTGCTCACGATGCGGGTCCACGTCCCCATCTTTCACTGGCGACGATTTAATAGTGAAATGATATTTGGGGAGTGAGCTAGTGTGCTTGACGCACTAGCTGTCGACTGTAGCCGACGCACCTTGATGTCTACTATGCAACTTTATTCTTGTAGACACGTGTTCGGCCTCCAAGCGCAGAGTTTTGTAGGACAGTAGCAATTTTCCCACAAGTGGATGACCTAAGGTTTATCAATCCATGGGAGGCGTAGGATGAAGATAGTATCTCTCAATCGACCCTGCAACCAAATACAAGAAATTTCTTGTGTCCCCAACACACCCAATACAATGGCAAATTGTATAGGTGCACTAGTTCGGCGAAGAGATGGTGATAAAAGTGTAATATGGATGGTAAAAATATATTTTTATAATCTGAATAAATAAAAACAGTGAGGTATCAATTGATAAAACGAAGCGCAAACGGTATTTCAATGCTTGAAAATGAGGCCTAGGGTCCGTACTTTCGCTAGTGCAATCTGTCAACAATGCTAATATAATTGGATCATGTAACCATCCCTCAAAGTGCAATGAAGAATCACTCCAAAGTTCCTATCAAGCAGAGAACATAAGAAGAAATTGTTTGTAGGGTACGAAACCACCTCGAAGCTATTCTTTCCGATCGATCTATCCAAGAGTTTGTACTAAAATAACACCAAATAATTTCATATTCATAATACCCAATCCAACACAAAGAACCTCAAAGAGTGCCCCAAGATTTCTACTGGAGAAACAAAGACAAGAACGTGCAGCAACCCCTATGCATAGATTACCCCAATTAATGTCACCTCGGGAATCTGCGAGTTGAGTGCCAAAACATATATCAAGTGAATCAAGATAATACCCCATTGTCACCACGAGTATTCATATGCAAGACATATATCAAGTGCTCTCAAATCCATAAAGGTATTCAATCCGATAAAACGAAACTTCAAAGGGAAAACTCAATTCATCACAACAAGATAGAGAGGGGGAAACACCATATGATCTGACTATCTTAACAAAGACTGCGATACATCAAGATCGTGACATCTCAAGAACACGAGAGAGAGGGAGAGAGAGAGATTAAACACATAGCTACTTGTACAAACCCTCAGCCCCGAGGGTGGACTAATCCCTCCTCATCATGGTGGCCGCCGGGATGATGAAGATGGCCACCGGTGATGATTCCCCCCTCCGGCAGGGTGCCGGACGGGGTCTAGATTGGTTTCTCGTGGCTACAGAGCCTTGCGGCGGCGGAACTTCTGATCTAGGTTAACCCTGGGGGTTTTTGGAATATTTGGGAATTTATAGGGCGAAGAGGGAGTGCGGGAGGCCACCGAGGTGGGAACAACCCACCTGGGCGCGCCTGGGCCCCCAGACGCGCCCTGGTGGGTTGTGCCCCTCTCGGGGCACCCCCGAGGTGCTTCTCTGGCCCATTGGATGTCTTCTGGTCCATAAAAATCCATAAAAAGTTTCCAGTGTTTGGACTCCGTTTGATATTGATTTCCTACGATGTAAAAAACAAGCAAAAACAGCAACTGGCACTAGGCACTGGGTCAATAGGTTATTCCCAAAAAATGATATAAAGTTGCTATAAAATGATTGTAAAACATCCAAGAATGATAATATAACATCATGGATACTTCATAAATTATAGATACGTTGGAGACGTATCAGCATCCCCAAGCTTAATTCTTACTCGTCCTCGAGTAGGTAAATGATAAAAGAAATAATTTATGAAGTGTGAATGCTAGCAAATTGCATAAGTTTGATCAATGATAATTTCAATCACTTTTCCTAGCATCATAACAACAATTCTTTCTTATAAAACTTCTCATGTTAAAGTAGCAACCAATTCACATGTTAAGTTTCAAACAATGAATTATCTTGAAACTCAACGATCTATGTTCTCGCCACCAAACAATTGCAATTCAACTTATTCAACAGAGTCTAAGTAAGAGCTCCACATACTCAACCATCATATAGTATTCTATGATTGCTAACACTCACCGCATACACATGAGCGAAACGTTTCAACCGGACACATAGAAAGATAGGGGCTTATAATTTCGCCTCCCAACGTATTCACCTCAAGGGTGATGTCAACAATAATAACTCATGATACCCATATCCAACTGGATTTATGTGCCTAGATCTTTGCTCACCACATGATGCTTGCTAAAGGAGAAAAATAAAAAGGAATAGAGAGAAAAAATTTGACTCTTGCATGAAAGTCTATACCTACTAATAAAGCAAGGTGCGTTTCTCCAATTTTTTCATCCGTTCACCGTCGAGAAGTTTTCTTTCTATCCGAGGTGGTACTAAACTTTTGTGTGTTTTTCCGCTAGAAAAGGAAAAAGATTTATCCAGAATACCGACATTGGGCCGCGCGCGCTCCGGCCAAAGAAGCCCAGCCAATTTATTATTGCCCAAACCGTTCGGAAGGCCTTATTTGTCGCACAGGGCGAAGAATAGTTAAAGTTTCGCACAGGACGCCTAAGACTTGGCCGGCCCGTTTCCCCTTTTTCGTTGTTCTATTTCTATTTTTCTTTTTCTGTTCCTTTCTATTTCTTCCTTTTTCCGTATTGTTTAATTATTTTTGATGAAGTAAAGATATACAAAAACATTTAGAATTTCAATATATTTAAAATATTCAAATAATGGTCAGAATTCAAAAATTTTCTTCTATATTGAATAATGTTTGAAACTTTTAAAATTTCCCGTTTCCAAATCTTCCCAATATTCAAAAAATGATCTCCTTTTTAAAAATTACTTTTTCTTTTTCAAAAAATCTTCAAGATTTATTATAAAAAAATACATTTTATAAAATGTTCCATATTTTAAACAATTCATGTTTTAGTAAAATGTTCAAAAATCAAAAAAATATTTGCGTCTAAAACATTTTGTATTTTTTGAATGTTCCCTTAAAACAATTCAAAAAATCAAAAAAAATGTGTTTTTGTAAAATGTACATGTTCTCAAAATATTGTTTGTGAATTTCAAAACTATTCATGTTTCTAATTGTGTTCGTGATTTTCCTAAGATATTGGAATTTGCAAAAACAATGTTTGCATATTTCTAAAATTGTCCAGGATTTAAAAATTGTTAATGTTTCCGAGAATTCACCAATTCATATTTTTTGAATGTTCAAAATAATCAAAAATATTTCTGATGTGACACTATAGTATTTTCTTAAATATTCACATTAGCCATTAGTTAGCGGTGCGCGTTTGTTCTTTGCTGGTTGACTATAAATGAAAGAAATTGTGGACACGCGCCAATAAATTATGTTATTTGGCTTTAATTAGAGCAAAATTATGGGAACTTGAGCACTAAAATAATTAAAGAGAATAAAACCTAAAAAAAAGGGACATCCATGCCTGATTATGCTCATGAAACGGGATTTATGCGTTGCAATTAATAATCCACCCGTTTACGCCGTTGTAGCATTAGAGTGGTCGAAGCAATCATGTCCCGAAGGTCGCTGCGCAGCAACCAAATGAGGAGGCAGGCACAACCCCGAGACGGATGCGGACACGGAGGAAAAAGGCATGAGTTGGGTGCTCGCCACCACGCCGACCAACCCAGTCACAATCAAGAGTTCGCGTGTCAAACATGTCCAGCGAGAAGACCATAACTTCTTGCCCTGTCGCCTACCATTGTCGAGACCATTTTTTTTAGATGACACATCAATTATTTTCCCCTTTGCTTCTCGCAAAAAAATATCCCTCCCGTTGCAACGCACGGGCATATGTGCTAGTAAATACATAAAAGTAAAAGATATGCCCTTCGCAGAGGGAAGCAGAGGTTTCCATGCGCTTTTTGTTTGTAGGCTCAACCCCTTAGTGCAAAAGAACGTCACACTATATTGCCCCTTATGATAGAAACCTTTATTATGCAGTCTGTTGCTTTTATTTCTTTGCCATCACAAGTTCGTACAGCGCTCAATTTTCTCTTACGCTAAATGATCTGACACTTTTAGAAGCAATTTTTATTGCCTTATTGCACCAATGACAACTTACTTGAATGATCTTGCTCAATCCTTAGGTAGGTATGGTGGACTCTTGAAAATAAGATTTGGGTTTAAGGGTTTTTGGATGCACAAGTAGTATCTCTACTTGGTGCGGAATATTTGGCTAGCAAAGATGGGGGGGGGGGGGGGAGCACCACATGTTGAAGGATCTATGATAATATAAACTATATGTGAATATGAACAAACATAATTCATTATGTTGTCTTCCTTGTCCAACGTCAACAATTTTGGCATATAATATTATGATGGGGGCTCACAATCACAAAAGATTTCCAAGATAGTGTATTTGCATATGAAAGTTCTCTTCCTTCTACTAATCATTCATGAATTGCTTGTATGACCAAAATTGTGATTGTCAAGCTTCAAAAGCTTGTGAAGCTACCACTGGGCATGATATAATTTCAACTTCATGATATTCAATTCATTAAACAATTTACTCATAGGATATAAGTGAAGCACAAGAGTAAATGACAAGCTACTCCAAAGAGATATAAGTGAAGATCAAACGAGTAGTTAAGTAAATGGGTAGCTATTTGAGGACTCTCTCTTATTAAAAAAAATTCAGATCTAAGTATTTTATTAAAACAGCAAGCAAAATGAAAATAAAATTACATTTCAAGGATAGCACAACTCATGTAAAGAAGCAAAAACTTAGGCTCAACCGATACTGACCGATAATTGTTCATGAAGAAAGGTGGGATGCCTAGTGGGGCATCCCCAATCTTAGATGCTTGAGACTTCTTGGAATATTATCTTGGGATGCCTTTGGAATT
Organism: Aegilops bicornis; assembly: GCA_021605145.1. Lineage (NCBI taxonomy): Eukaryota > Viridiplantae > Streptophyta > Magnoliopsida > Poales > Poaceae > Aegilops > Aegilops bicornis. The sequence continues at coordinate 232,222,829 of CM038670.1, read as the reverse complement.
CCCCAAGATTGAGCTTTTGTGTCTCCTTAATTCCTTTTATATCATGGTTTCCCTAAATCTTTAAAACTTCATCCACACAAAACTCAACAAGAACTCGTGAGGTAAGTTAGTATAAACCAATGCAAAAACCTTATCATTCTCTACTGTAGAAAATAACAAAAAATATTATTCAACATTGCATACTAAATGCCTTTGCATATTTAATACTCCTATCCTCAAATAGAATCATTAAACAAGCAAACATACGCAAACAATGCAAACATAACAGCAATCTGCCAAAACACTATAGTCTGTAAAGAATGCAAGAGTATCAATAGTTCTTTAACTCCAAAAATTATGAAAATTTACCACACTGTGGAAAATTTATCAGAGCTTACTGTGCAAAAAGTTTCAACATTTTATCACATTCTGACTTTTCTAGGGAATTTTTGCAACAGCAGTAAACTTTCTGTTTTGAAACAGCAACATGTATACTTGCAAAATAAGCATGGTGAAGGCTATCCTTGACATTTTTATTGAAGTAAAAGATGAAAAACATCATTATACATAGAAGAAAGCAAATCCTAACAAAATAAAACAACTCTCCAAGTAAAACTCATATCATGTGATGAATAACAATATAGCCTCAAGTAAGGTTACCGATATTGTTGGAAACGAAAGAGGGGATGCCTTCTGGGGCATCCCCAAGCTTAGTTGCTTGGATCTTACTTGAATATTACCTTGGGGGTTCCTTGTGAATCCCCAAGCTTAGGGTCTTGTCACTCCTTATTCTCCTCATATCGATATCTCACCCAAAACTTGACAACTTCAATCACACAAAACTTAACGGAACTTTCTTGAGATGGGTTAGTATGATAAAGAGCAAATGATGTCACTTTGGTACTATCCAAGACAAGATTGATAATTGTTTCCACACAATTACTACTGTAGCATATCATTTTCACAATTTATATTGAGAAATATAAGCCATAGAAACTAGAAAACAAGCAAACTATGCACCAAAAACAGAATCTGTCAAAAAACAGAACAATCTATAATGATATGCAGATTAACCATACTTCTGCTACTCCAGAAATTCTGAAGAATTAGGACAACGTAGAAAATTTGTATACAATCATCTGTAAAAAAATCAGAATTTTTCGACGCTCCTGTTAATTTCAACAATTCTGTCTCTGGAAGCAAAAGTTTCTGCTTTTGCACAGAATCAGGTCAACTATCATCCACACTATCCCAAAGGCTTTACTTGGCACTTTATTGAAACAAAAGCTATAAAACATTATTACTACAATAGCTTAATCATGTGAACACATAAAAACAGTAGGTAAAAGTGTTGGGTTGTCTCCCAACAAGTGCTTTTCTTTAATGCCTTTTTAGCTAGGCATGATGATTTCAATCATGCTCGCATAAGAATAGTAATTGAAACACGAAAAAGAGCATCATGAATCAAATGGCAAGAAAATTTCAGCCTAACCCACTTCCTATGCATATGGATTTTGTGAGCAAATAAATTATGGGAGCAAAAATCAACTAGCATAGAAAGGCAAAACAAGCAATACTTCAAAACTTTCAATAAAAAGAGAGGAAACTTGATATTAGCGAGAAGCCTACAATAATATGTTCCTCTCTCATAATAATTTTTAGTAGCATCATGAATGAATTCAACAATATAACTATCACATAAAATCATTCTTTTCATGATCTACAAGCATATAAATTTTATTACTCTCCACATAAGCAAATTTATTCTCATGAATAGTAGTGGGAGCAAACTCAACAAAATAACTATCATGGGATTGAAAATTAAAATCATGATGACAAGTTTCATGGTTATCATTATTCAATATAGCATACATGTCATCACCATAATCATCATACATAGCAACTTTTTTTATCATAGTCAATTGAAACCTCTTCCAAAATAGTGGATTCATCACTAAATAAAGTCATGAACTCTCCAAATCCACTTTTATCATTGTGATAAGATTCAACACCCTCCAAAATAGTGGGATCGTTACCTAAAGTTGAAACTCTTCCAAACCCACATTCATCATTGTAATCATAATAAATAGTAGGCATGGTACCATTATAACAAATTTGCACATCAAAACTTGGGGGAATAAAAATATCATCTTCATCAAACATAGCATCCCCAAGCTTACGGCTTTGCATATCATTAACATCATGGATATTCAAAGAATTAATATTAACAACATTGCAATCATGCTCATCATTCAAAAAAAAATTCGTAAAATATTTTATAGAATTCTCTTCTATCAATTGAGCGCAATTTTCCTGTCTATCATTTTCACGAAAGACATTATAAAGATAAATAATATGATGCAACCTCAATTCCATTTTTTTGTAGTTTTCTTTTATAAACCAAACTAGTGATAAAACAAGAAACTAAAAGATTCAATTGCAAGATCTAAAGATATACCTTCATGCACTCACCTCCCCGGCAACGGCGCCAGAACAGAGCTTCCTTGACGGGGTGTAAGTGTCGCTTACCTAACCTCCCAGGCAACGGCGCCAGAAATGAGTTTGATGTCTACTACGCAACTTTATTCTTGTAGACACGTGGTAGGCCTCCAAGCGCATAGTTTTGTAGGACAGTAGCAATTTTTCCTGAAGTGGATGACCTAAGGTTTATCAATCTATGGGAGGCGTAGGATGAAGATAGTCTCTCTCAAACGACCCTGCAACCAAATACAAGAAATCTCTTGTGTACCCAACACACCCAATACAATGGCAAATTGTATAGGTGCACTAGTTCGGCGAAGAGATGGTGATAAAAGTGTAATATGGATGGTAGAAATATATTTTTATAATCTGAATAAATAAAAATAGTAGGGTAGCAATTGATAAAATGTAGCACAAACGGTATTCAATTGCTTGAAAATGAGGCCTAGAGTCCATACTTTTGCTAGTGCAATCTCTCAACAATGCTAATATAATTGGATCATATATCCATCCCTCAAAGTGCGATGAAGAATAACTCCAAAGTTCCTATATAGCGGAGAACATAAGAAGAAATTGTTTCTAGGGTACGAAACCACCTCGAAGCTATTATTTCCGATCGATCTATCCAAGAGTTTGCACTAAAATAACATCAAATAATTTCAGATTCATAGTACTCAATCCAACACAAAGAACCTCAAAGAGTGCCCCAAGATTTCTACCAGAGAAACAAAGACAAGAACATGCATCAACCCCTATGCATAGATTACCCCAATTAATGTCACCTCGGGAATCCGTGAGTTGAGTGCCAAAACATATATCAAGTGAATCAACATAATACCCCATTGTCACCACGGGTATTCATATGGAAGACATATATCAAGTGCTCTCAAACCCATAAAAGTATTCAATCCGATAAAACAAAATCTCAAAGGGAAAACTCAATTCATCACAACAAGATATAGAGGGAAAACACCATATGATCCGACTATATTAACAAAGCCCGTGATACATCAAGATCATGACATCTCAAGAACACGAGAGAGAGATATTAAACACATAGCTACTGGTACAAACCCTCAGCCCCAAGGGTGGACTACTCCCTCCTCATCATGGTGGCCTCCGGGATGATGAAGATGGCCACTGGTGATGATTTCCCCTCCGGCAGGGTGCCGGAACAGGGTCTAGATTGGTTTCTCATGGCTACAGAGCCTTGCGACGGCGGAACTTATGATCTAGGTTAACCCTGAGGGTTTTTGGAATATTTGGGAATTTTTAGGGCGAAGAGGGGGTGCGGGAGGCCAACGAGGTGGGCACAGCCCACCTGGGCGCGCCTGAGCCCCTAGGCGTGCCCTGGTGGGTTGTGCCCCCCTGGGGCACCCCCAGGTGATTCTCTGGCCCACTGGATGTCTTCTGGTCCATAAAAAATCCACAAAAAGTTTCGCGGTGTTTGGACTCCGTTTGATATTGATCTCATGCGATGTAAAAAACAAGCAAAAAACAGCAACTGGCACTGGGCACTGGGTCAATAGGTTAGTCCCAAAAAATGATATAAAGTTGCTATAAAATGATTGTAAAACATCCATGAATGATAATATAACAGCATGAGTACTTCATAAATTATAGATACATTGGAGATGTATCACACATTCTCGCGTAAGACGTATACGTACTATACTCCGACGATGCTCCAAGATAATTTGTATTGCAAATCACATGGTTGCTGATAATAAACTGTGTGCAATCTAATTGATTTTTCATCTTGATTTGAAATACATAATGGGGTCACAGTGGCAAAGGAGGGTGTTTGAATTGCTAGAACTTTTATCTGCAGTGAACATGAAACTATAGGTGTGTCGTCAAAAAAATTGAATTATTCAGGGTTCGTTTGGACATTTTTATACATTAACATGGTTTTCTAGGCATTTCAGGTGCACAATTGGAAATTAAACTACATGCAAATGCTCCGATGCACTAAAATGGGTTGTAAAATCATATATGTGTCCATGGGTTAATGCTTATGTCCCATCTAAGAAATGGGGATGAATTTCAAACACCTCTGCACTGTGGCTCGCCGGCAAACATTGAGATACTTGGTTTTTATTTCTAGTAAATCCAAAACTCGTCTGAAATTCATGAACCTTGGCGTGCTATCATGGAATGGCATCAACATGTTGGGGTAAAACAATTTGTCCCATTTGGGGTAGGTTTGGGTATAAGCTTCTCACAAACCAGAGCTTCTCACAAGAAGCCTCATGGTTCCGGTAGGGAACGTGTCACCTTTGTGGATGAAATGATATTCGTCAACTCTTCTTGCTTTCCAATTTTTTGGTGTCAACATAGAACAACAGGAGTGTCGTGTTAAATTTTGGATTTTTTGGGTTTCGTTTGGACATTTTTATACGTAACTGAGTTTTCTAGGCATTTATGTGCATAATTCAAATTTGAATTACAGGCACATGCTCCAAAGGCATAAAAATGGGTTAAAAATCAAATGTGTGTCCTTGGTTGCATGCTTAGGTCACATGCAAGAAATGAGAAGGAATGTCAAACACCTTGCCACCGTCGCTCGGCCACTAACATTGAGATACATGGCTTTAAAATTCTAGTAAATCGAAAACTCGTCCGAAATTCATAAAACTTGACGTGCTATCATGAAATGGCATCAACATGTCATGGTAAAAATATTGTCCCATTTGGGTATAAGCTTCTCACAACAAGCCATTTGGTTCCAGTAGGGAACGTGTCACCTTTGTGGACGAAACAATATTCATTGCCTCTTCTTGCTTTCAATTTTTTCTAGTGTCAAAATAGAACAACGGAAGTGTTGTGTTAATTTTTGGGATTTTTCAGGGTTCGTTTAGACATTTTTATACATTAACTGAGTTTTCTATGCACTTATGTGCATAATTCAAATTTGAACTATAGACACATGCTCCAGTGCATATAAATTGGTTGAAAAAAATCATATGTGTGTCCATGGTTGCATGTTAGGTCCCATGCAAGAAATGGGAATGAATGTCAAACACCTTGCCACCGTCGCTCGGCCGCTAACATTGAGATACATAGTTTTTAAATTCTAGTAAACCGAAAACTCATCTGAAATTTATGAAACTTGGTATGCTATCACGGAACGAGATCAATATGCCGTGGTAAAAATATTGTCCCATTTGGGCAGGTTGGGGTATAAGCTTCTCACAAATCAGAGCTTCTCACAACAAGCCTCATGGTTATGGTATGGAACGTGTCACCTTTGTGGACGAAACGATATTCGTTGCGTCTTCTTGCTTTCAATTTTTTTTCTAGTGTCGACATATAACAACAAGAGTGTTGTGTTAAATTTTAGAAATTTCCAGGGTTCGTTTGGACATTTTTATATATTAACTGAGTTTTCTATGCATTTATGTGCATAATTCAAATTTGAACTACATGCACATGCTCAAATGTGTTGAAAAATCAAATGTGTGTCCTTGGTTGCATGCTTAGGTCCCATGCAAGAAACGGGAATGGATGTCAAACACCTTGCCACCATTGCTCGGCCGCAAACATTGAGATACATGGTTTTTAAATTCTAGTAAATCCAAAACTCGTTTGAAATTCATCAAACTTGGCATGCTATCATGGAACGGCATCAACATGTTGTGGTAAAAAATTGTCCCATTTGGGGCAGGCTTGGGTATAAGCTTCTCACAAACTAGAGCTTCTGACAACAAGCCTCATAGTTCCGTTGGGGAATGTGCCTCGTTCGTGGATGAAACGATATTCATTGCCTCTTCTCATTTTCAATTTTTTTCTAGTGGCAACATAGAGTAACAGGAGTGTCGTATTAAAATTTGGAATTTTGGGTTTGTTTGGACATTTTTATACATTAATTGAGTTCATGAAACTTGGCATGTTATCATGGAATGGCACCCCGACATTTGTGGTATTTTTCGTGTCCAATTTGAGAAAAAGTGCACTTGAATAATAGCCAACAAAGGCATTTTGACACAAATACCTGCCACTTTAACATCTGAAACGTTTGTATAATTCAAATCATGTGAGTTTTGTTAACCATTCACGTGACGCCACACGTCACACTTTTAATGGCTAGGAGGTGCCATGCAGACAGCTGCTTGAGTAGACAGAAGGCATGCGAGTGCAGTCCGCTACGCGGGCTGACCGGGAGGCGTGCAAGCTGTCCTTCAATGCGCAGGCTCACCGGCAAGCGTGCGAGTTGTACGCTGTGCAGGCACACTGGAAGCGATCCCTTTGACTTCCATGGCCGCTCGCCTTGCTCGCATACTCTCCATTAACGGCGCCCAAGCCGCTGTTTAATAAGGGCGGCCTCACTGTTCGCCTCCCATTCCCCTCCCATAGACTTCCACCAATGCCATGGTGCAGAAGGATCATCTACCACTAGTCTTCCAGTTTGGTGAAGTCGACTCTGAGCCGGACGAGATAGAAAATAAGGAGGAATGGGGCCTGATGGACATGGCCCTGAACGAGCTAGCCGCGGCGGTTGCTGCTCCCGCGCCCATCCCAACTCCCATCCTCGACTCGGCCAAATGACCATCCCCGTAGCATTGATGGGATGGTCGCCAAGCACTATCACAGAGCTGGAAGCTGCATGCGTCAGCAAGGTTCCCACGGACCCGCACGAGCTCGTGTACATGCCAATGCCAGCGCCCGTGCCGTGCGCAACCCTGCACCCACTGTAGTGCCGATCCCTATGCGTTTGCTTGCACCCGGCGTGCATGTGCCCCCCTCAATGTCATGGGACGCCGTCGTCGATCGCTACCTCGCAACGCCGTGAGTTACCGTCCTCCCGCGCCCCGCCCGTCGATCGCGCGATGACAGGATGTTTGATTTCCAAGTGAAGAACATTTTGTGCTGCCTTGAAGACTTCAACAACGGCGTCCTGGAGGACGACAACGATAATGCCGGCGCGGCACACCGCCTCCGCCGCCGCCGGAATAATTTTTTTGGGTTTAATACTGTATCTTGATCGTATGAATATAAAGTCGCAGTGTGACTGAATGAAAGATATGGTTTGAACAAACTCGCATTTTTCTCTCTGAATGTATAGACTTATCAAACGATTTTTAAGAAAAAACAGAAATGGTTTTTAAATGAAAAACACTCATTGCAAACTTTTAGATAGAACACTCCGAGGCAAACTGACACTTCCCCAGTAAGCCAAGGGAAAATGTGTTGAGCAGGATTTGCGTAGCTCTTCATCGCAAATGTTTTAGATAGACACGCGTATACAAACTGACAGATTCCCAAGTAAGCCAAGGGAAAATGTATCGAGCAGGATTTGTGCAGCTCTTCATTGCAAACGTTTTAGATAGAACACCCGTATGCAAAGTGAGAGCTATGGTCTTCCCCAGTAAGCCAAGGGAAAATTCACCGCACAAGATTTGTGTAGCTCTTCAACGCAAACAGTTCAGATTGAAGATGGTATGCAAAGTGAAACTTCGCCACTAAGCCAAGAGAAAATCTGGCACGCAAGATTTATACATCCCTTCAACGCAAACGGTTTTTTCAGATGACCCGTGTGCAACCACGTACAGACAATTTGGTCACATTTGCATCTATCATATTGGGTATATTGCCATTTGTCAAACTGGAAAGATTGACATTTGTTGATCTAGTAATATTGCCCTTTGTCAACCTTGTAACACTGCCATTTGTCAAAATTTGCAACTAAAAGTCAGTAGCACAATCAAATTTTTGCAACTAAAATTCAGTAAGCATAGATTTCATTCATAAATTAAGCAGTCGTTCTTTATACAAACAGTTCAACTCAATAGCTAAACCGACCAAACTTTTCCCCAATTGTTGCCAATCACGTACTGAAATAGCTAGTCCAACTATATATACTAGCTAATTTTAAGTATGTTGTACAGTTCAACCACATCTATAGTCAGATGAACTGAACAAAATAGCCCCTAAATACTACTACTATGGAGGGGCTTTGTACTACTTCCAACATCTTCTCCTCTGCCGAGCACGCTCAGTAATAGGCAAAGGAGGAGGAGCCTACCGACGAGCTGGAAAACTGGAATCTGGTGCGTGCCATTGCTGCACCTTTAGCGACGCTCACCTCGAACGCCCTCTGCCGCTCCAGACGACCCCGCTCAAAGCGGCGGGACTCCTCATAGATCTCATCATTCCTCACCTCTACGGCATCGTGTGCTACGGCCACAGCGGCTGTAAGACTCTTTGTGTACTCAACGAGGCGCTCCTCCTCCTCCCGCAGGAACTCATTGTAGCGCGCAAGGTCGCTGACGCACGTGCGGGGCTCCACCTCCACCTCGTGCCTTCGGGCGGCGGTGGCGGAGTGGGTGATGACCCCGGCGGTCGACGGTGGGCTGGCTACCACGGCGGCCGACGGTGGGCTGGTGACCACGACCGCCACCTCCTGCTTTCGTGCCACGGTGGCGGAGCGGGTGATGGCCATGGTGGCCGACAACGGGGTGGTGGCCACGACGGCCACCTCCCTCCTTCGGGCCGTGGTGGCGGAGCGGGCGATGGCCCTGGCGTTCGATGGTGGTGTGGCGGCCACGACGGCAGACGGTGGGGTGGCGGCAATGGTGGCCGGCAATAGCTGCCGACGGGCAGCGGCGGCGGAGCGTCTGGTGGTGTTGTGCGCACACGCAACAGGGACACCACGAGCACTACAGTACGCCGGGGACTGCGCCGCCGCCGTAGTGTAGCATCCCAACTGGAGCTGTCCTCTAACGACGGCAGAGTGGCTGAGCGATGATGACGGACCGATGCCATTAGCGATTATGGGAGAAGCATACGAGATAAGCTACAGGGAGGGAGGGGAAAATGTGACGCAGGACTCGTCAGCCGTGAGGGTTTTTATAGCAGGCCGGTAAGCATTGTGATTTTGGGGGATTTCGCCAAGTCGGGCGAGAAGCTTGCGCGGCTATGCACGGGAACCTGCGTGGTGGCACGAAGACAGGCTCAACGATGATTCAATGATGCTACTTCAAGCCACCATTTGGCCAAACGAACGTCCTTGCACGTTGCTCAAGCTTGCGCTCGAAGCCTTCTGCGGCAGCGGCGTGACAAGACGTGCGAGAGGAGGACGAAACGACACGTACACATATGGTTAATAAAAAAATGTTTGCAATTTAATTACCTACTACTCCCGTCCTGGTTTATAAGTCCTCTTTGTATTTTTGTGCCAAATTTTGACTAGAGATTTAACAAATAAAATAGGAATGCATGTCGCCAAAGATTATATCATTGGATTCGTATTTGAACATAGTTTCCAATTATATTATTTTTATAACATGGATTAACATTTTGTTAGTTAAATTTAAGGTCAAAATATGGCACAAGATATAAAAGGGATAAATAGACTAAGACAGAGGTAGTAGCACACGGCCGCTCTCTACGCAGCGTCGGAACTGCCGGCCGGCTTGTAGACGACCATTCCCTGCGTGTCCAACTGCTCTATGTGTGTGGTTGCTCGCGGTTGAGGCAGCTGCGGCGCGCTCTGCTCGCATCCCGCCGCACGTGCTCTGCTCTCGCGTCCCTCCGCGTGCTCTGCCCGCGTCCCTCCACACGCGCTGCCAGTGTTTGGGGCCGGCGCACGATCACGTACGTTCGTGCTACCATTATGCATGCGGTTGCGCCGGGCGTGGCGCCACGATGTAGTTACCTGCTGCAAAAACTGCCATGCGGACGTGCCGAGAATCCAGGCCGCTCGGCCCCCATTTATTCCCATGGTCATTTACCTTCATCTCTCACGCCACACGACACAATAAGCACACCCACGATGACACATACAAAGAGGACATCCGGCGGTTCCAATGGCGCACCCGTGGCTCCAATGGCGCTCCCTGTGGCCGACGACAGCAACGGGGGGCAGTTCACCATGTATCACGTAGTGGACACCCACGTGAGGGGGAAGGACCTCTCGGTGGTGTACACGAATTAGCCGGTCTCGATGGAGAGCTTCATCCAAACTATGGAGCAGTTGCTTGCTGAGGACAAGTACCGAGTGGTCGGCTTCGACCTCGAGTCCACCAGCAGTCGTGGTGGGCAAGATCAGAAGGTTGTCGTTGCCCAGTTGTGTGTGTGACATGACGTCCTCGTCTACCACTACCACCTGTCCACAAGGCCTTGCAATCTGACTATAGTTTCGCTACGATGGACACCACCAACAATCTAAAAGCGCTCAATGTTTCGGGCTTGACCTGCCAGACTCTTGTCAACATCTGTAACCATTACAAGGTCTGGGGAAGCACCAACAACAAACATAACTCTCTGGTTGACCTTGCCTTGGCCATCATCAACCCCTACTATATGAAGATGAAGGATGAGGGCAAGAAGGACAAGAACACTTGGCAAAGTGCCTGGCATCAGAGACTGGATGAAGAACACATCAAGAACGCGGCCAAGGACGCGTCCACAAGCTACAAGATGTACAGGAGGATTGTTAACATGAGGAAGTGTCTTCGTCCTTCCCCAGACGAGGGATCGAGACACAGAGCAATGGTGGGAGCGTCACAAGAAGTGGACACCCACGTGAGGGGGAAGGACCTCTCGGTGGTGTACACGAATTAGCCGGTCTCGATGGAGAGCTTCATCCAAACTATGGAGCAGTTGCTTGCTGAGGACAAGTACCAAGTGGTCGGCTTCGACCTCGAGTTCACCAGCGGTCGTGGCGGGCAAGATCAGAAGGTTGTCGTTGCCCAGTTGTGTGTGTGACATGACGTCCTCATCTACCACTACCACCTGTCCACAAGGCCTTGCGACCGTTTCTCCAGGTTTATCAACAGCTCTGACTATAGTTTCGCTACGATGGACACCACCAACAATCTAAAAGCGCTCAATGTTTCGGGCTTGACCTGCCAGACTCTTGTCAACATCTGTGACCATTACAAGGTCTGGGGAAGCACCAACAACAAACATAACTCTCTGGTTGACCTTGCCTTGGCCATCATCGACCCCTACTACATGAAGATGAAGGATGAGGGCAAGAAGGACAAGAACACTTGGCAAAGTGCCTGGCATCAGAGACTGGATGAAGAACACATCAAGAACGCGTCCACAAGCTACAAGATGTACAGGAGGATTGTTAACATGAGGAAGTGTCTTCGTCCTGCCCCAGACGAGGGATCGAGACACAGAGCAATGGTGGGAGCGTCACAAGAAGTAGATGACTAGACGATCGTTTCTCCTAGTTTAGAATGCATGTAATTGTTTATTGAGGTGTGTACGAATGATCTGTATAGTCACTTATGTAATTGGATGTTTATTTCAATTATATATATGTTGTTCTTCTGTAGACAGAGCAAATCACACAGCTTATTAGCAGCAATCATCTGTGTTATTATTGATCTTCGCACACATTTCGGATTATGGACATGTTTGCCGCATATCACACACATCTTGTTCAGTTGAACTGTTTCTATTATCTTGGTTCATCGCAAATAGTTCATCTGAGTGAACTTTATGCCTTCCATCGCACACACCTTGATCTGGATGACCGTTTCTATTGTGTTTCCTAATCACACACAGTTCATCTAGTGAACTGTATGACGTATATAGCTCACACCCTCATCTGGCTGACCGTTTCTGTTGTTCTGGATCATCGCAAACAGTTTGTATGGATTAACCGTATGCCAGCATGTTTGATGACGAACCGGTGATAGCTTCCTCTTATGGCCTTCAAACCTTTTCTACCGTTAACTTGCACTAATACAACTATCATGTTAAAATTTAAAAATTCTCAGGGGTCATTTGACCTTTTTAAGACATTTAAGTGATTTTCTTACCATTTAATGGTCGTATTTCAAAATTGAACCACATGTACATGCAACAGCAAACCATCATGGGTTGGAAAATCATTTACGTATTACATTACATTACACAATAATATCATGGTAACACAAAATAAGCATTCGTGTCTTATATGTGGAAAGAAAATGTAAATATCTGGCAAGACAACCGGGCCCCACACGATTGGCACTCTATTTCGCGCCTCGAGATTTGGAAGGTGAGTGGCACGGGTTATTAATCAGACGAGGTCCTGTATTGGAAACCGTCAGCGATTAAATTCACACACGGCTTTTGCTGCATGAATCGTGTGCAATTCAAACTACAGTTTTCGTAAATTCCAGCGGCCGGCGTGTGTACTGTTCCCGTCGATCTAGATTCCGGCCGCCAATAAATACTACCTTGCTCAAGTTGTCCCATCTACATTCTCATCTACATCCTCTCCTTGCTTGCCCTCTCTCTCACACACACACAAATCTCTGCCACAACACCACTGATCCGCCTACGCGCCGACGAGGAGGCTCCGCCCCCGAGGACGTTCAGTCGAAGAGCAGTGACAAGGAGGACCCCCGCGCACCGCCGAACGAGGTTGGCACGGACCCCCCCCCCCAACTTTGGAGTGGTTTTGGGGCCAGTATAATCTTTTTTTGTGGAAGTCGCTGCCGACGGCTCAGAAAGCCAGGCAAGTGGCATTGAAGAAGGAGATGGCGGAGGAGGAAGCCATTTACCAGGCGACCTGTGAAGCCCGTGAGGCCGCCTGAAAAAAGGAGGCGATGGAGCTTTGGGGACGGGCGCGTCGACATGTGGAGGAGCTGTACGAAGAAAGGTACTTCACCAAGAAGGCCAAAGGCGCTAGGCGCCTCATCGCTGCGTGGAGGTGGGCCGATAAGCTCTAGAGTGCCACTGATGAGGAGCTCCGGTGGGCACCCAACGAAATGGCAAGATCATTCGCGCACGTCCACCAGCAAGAGGCAGATCGGTACATCAACCACTGCGAGGCGGAGGAGGTGGAGTACTGCCTCCGTGTTGAGAAGATGCCGCGCACCAGGGAGCTGCTGGCGAGGGGCTGCCAAAGTACTGCCCCGTAAGGAGGGATTATTAGTTTTAGTATTGTTCGTTTTCAGTTTTATGCATTGTAGATAGTAGTTAAGTACCATCACGTATATGTGATGATATCATATGTATTCTATGATGAACTAATGAACAATTAATATATATTATGAATTCCATTTTTCTATATTTTTTCATATACTAATTTGTATCTAGCTATTATCATCCACATATACAGAATGGAAAGTAAATATATACACATTGAAACAGAACAATATATAAGAACGGAAAACAGAGTACACGTGTTAAAACAGAGCAATATTATGATTGTTGTGAATACATAGCGATCCACGTCGAAACAACTCAACAAAATAAAACGTGTCCATGACCAGCAGCCCTTGCCTATGGTAGCTCTTGGCTCTGCCTAACTCATGAGGCGTTCGTCCAAGCGATCGACATGCTCGTAGTACATCTAGAGCGCGATCTAGAACTCCAAGTTGGCTATTTCGTCGGAGATTGCCAACTCAAGGATGTGACGGTCATGTTCCTCTACTGCACTGATATGTATCCAACGTATCTATAATTTTTATTGTTCCATGTTGTTATATTATCATTCTTGGATGTTTTACAATCATTTTAAACAACTTTATATCATTTTTTGGGAGTAACCTATTGACATAGTGCCCACTGCCAGTTGATGTCTGTGCTTGTTTTTTTCTTTGCAGAAAATCAATACCAAACTGAGTCCAAACGCAACGAAACTTTTTGGAGATTTTTTCTAGACCAGAAGACACCTGATGGGCAAAGAAGTACCAGAGGGGGGCTCCGAGGGGAGCACAACCTACCAGCGCCCACAGGCGCCTGGGGCCCAGCGCGCCAGTGGGTTGTGCCCACCTTGGTGGCCTCCCGCACCACCTCTTTGCTCTATAAATACCCCAATATTCCAGAAACCCTAGGGGAGACGACGAAAATCAATTCCAGCCACTGCAAGTTCCAAAACCACCAGATCCAATCTAGACACCATCACGGAGGGGTTCATCATCCTCATTGGTGCCTCTCCGATGGTGCGTGAGTAGTTCATTGTAGACCTACGGGTCTGTGGTTAGTAGCTAGATGGCTTCCTCTCTCTCTTTTGATTCTCAATACAATGGTCTCTTGGAGATCTATTTGATGTAACTATTTTTGCGGCGTGTTTGTTGGGATCCGATGAACTTTGATTTTATGATCAGATCTATGTTTTTATCCATGAAAGTTATTTGAGTCTTTTGATCTCTTATATGCATGATTACTTATAGACTCATATTTCTCTTTGAATCTTTGGTTTAGTTAGGCCAACTAGATCGATTTTTCTTGCCATGGGAAGAGGTGCTTTGTGATGGGTTTGATCTTACGGTGCTTGATCCCAGTGACAGAAGGGGAACCGACACGTATGTATTATGTCTATTAAGGATAACAAGATGGGGTCTATTTCTACATAAATATATCTTGTCTACATCATGTCATCGTTCTTATTGCATTACTCCGTTTCTCCATGAACTTAATACACTAGATGCATGTTGGATAGCGGTCGATGTGTGGAGTAATAGTAGTAGATGCGGTGAGTCGGTCTACTAATCTTGGACGTGATGCCTATATATAATGATCATTTCCTGGATATCGTCATGATTATTTGAAGTTCTATCAATTGCCCAACAGTAATTTGTTTACCCACCGTATGCTATTTTTCTTGAGAGAAGTCACTATGAAATCTACGGCCCCCGGTCTCTTCTTTATTATATTTGCCTTCATGATCTATTTTTATTTGCTTTTATCAGATCTATTAATCCAAAACCCCAAAAATACCTTGTTGCAATTTATTGTTATTTATTTTATCTCACGTTCGCAAGATCTATTTATCCAATCTACTAGAAATTTACCTATCTTTTTACCCGTGAGGGATTGACAACCCCTCTCTTACGTCGGTTGCAAGTATTTGTTCTTTGTGTGCATGAGCTATTTACGTGGTGTTGTGTGGTTCTCCTACTGGTTCAATAACCTTGATCCCATCACTGAGGGAAATACCTACCGTAGTTGTGTTGCATCATCCCTTCCTCTTTGGGGAAATACAGACGTAGTTCAAGCCGCATCATGAGCCTAGGTGGACACCTGGGCCAAGGAGGTGATCGAGCCTAGTGACCAGCGCGTTAGCATCGAGCGGTCTGCGGACAAAGGCGAATGCCACAACCCATGCGAACGGCAAGATGGGCATCCAGTGCAACTACGACGCGGCCGGCCTCTGGTGCAAGTACGGCGCTGATAGCCTCTACCCATCCCTGGCGAGGAATGGGGGTACTGACGGGCTGTGTTCCCAGCTGCAATGCCCTGCTGACAGTGGCAAGCGTCGATGGATCCACTCTTGTTGTGCGGAGCATTGCGCCTCTCGCTCTATGGTGCTCCAACGGTCTCGCTATGCGGCAAGCCGCAACCTATCAGCGCGACACGCCTAGCTTGCTCTACGGTGCACCATCGATCATGTTGTGCAGCGAGCTGCAGCTTCTCCGCGCTGACATGCCTATCTTGATCCGCGGCGCTGAAGCACCGTGCGCCAAGGGTCTGCTCAACCCTGGCAATGACGTACAGCACGGCGTCATCCATCGCGTTGTCGTGGAGCGCCTCAGCCTCGACGAGCTGTGGCGCCTTCTCGTTTTCCTCGTCGAGGAGGTTGATGGCAGAGTCAGCGCTTCGGTGGGTTCGCACGCCTGGAAAAGGTGGATGTGCTATAGGCTGCGCTTATTGCCTCGGTGTGTCGCGCGTCGCCTAGGTTTATGCGTAATATTGCTGGGTGGCGACGGGAAACCGATGAGTAAATGGTGGGAAACGGTGGCGTGTTCATAAAATGCCATCAAACAATGGAAACTTAGCATAGAGGGAACATCGAGCTAGCCCGACACGTGCGGGAACATTGCTCGCCCAAGGCTATGATCCATATACTTGTGTGCCCAACAAAGCACACTATTCATAGTAAAGAATATTGTTCTATATACAGAGGGCATAGATGTTGTGCAGACTGAGCAAATCATGGCAAATGAATAAACTAAGGAACAGGTCGATGATGATGTCAAGAATGGCAGACAATAATTTACCAGCAAGCGTCGTTTGCCAAGAACACACACAACTTATTAGCATGAAATGTCTTCCTTATTATCGGTCTTCCCACACAATTAGCCGGTGCACCCTTGTCCGTTGCTCGCGTTTACCTCACCGTTCCGGTCTCTGCTCGCGTCCCTCGGCGCGCTCTACTCGCGTACCTCCACGCGCTTGGCTTGTGGACGGCTTTTCCCTGCGTGTTCAACTGCTATATGCATATATATGGTTGCTCGTCGTTGAGGCGGCCGCGGAGCACTCTGCTCACGTCCCTCCACGCGCGCTCTGCCAGTGGTTGGGGTCGGCGTACAATCACGTTGGGTCCCCATATTCTTGCGGTTGCGTCGCGCACGTCGCCGTGATGCAGTTACATGCGGCAAATTAAAACTGCCATACGGGCGTGCCGACATTCTAGGCCATCCGGCTTCCCCATTAATTCTTGCGGCCATTATACCTTAGTCTCTTCAACCTTTCGATCATGCCCCATAACACAACAAGCACACCCACAACAAAAAATACAGAGAGTATATCTAGCGGCGCTCCAATGGAGTTCAGCGTGCATAAAGTGGAGACCCGCGTGAGGGAGACGGATCTCTCGGTGGTGTACACCATCGACCCGGTCGGGGTGGAGGACTACATTAACACTATGGAGCACTTGCTTGCTCGAGACAAGTACAAAGTAGTTGGCATTGACCTCCAGTACACCGGCGGTCATCCTGGGAGAGATCAGAAGGTTGTCGTTGCCCAGTTGTGTGTGCACCATCATGTCCTCATCTACCACTACTGCATGGCCACAGAGCCTTGCGACAATTTCGACAGGTTTGTCAACAGCACCAACTACAAGTTCGCTACGATGGAAACCACCAACGATGTAAAAGCGCTCAAAGCTACGGGCTTGTCCTGCAAGAACCTTGTTGAAATATGTGGCCACTACAAGGTCTGGGGTAGCATGAAGGACTCCCTGGTTGAACTCGCCTCAGCCATCATCGACCCGTACTACGAAAATATGATGCAGGATGCAAATAGAATACATCCTGTATCCTGACACATAGCCTGGATGGGGAAACTGGATGAAGCTCATCTCAAGTTCATGGCCAAAAATGTGTACACCTGCTACGACATGCACAGGCGGATCGTTGACATGACGGAGTGCCTCCTTCCCGTAGATCATGAGGTCGGATCGAGCCACCAGCAGAGCACTGCCGGCAAGTGTCACAAGGAGAAGTAGATGATGACCAGATGATCGCTTATCCTAGTTAATTATGCATGTAATAGTTTACTTTGGTGTGTCCA
This sequence comes from Aegilops bicornis, assembly GCA_021605145.1. Taxonomy (NCBI): domain Eukaryota; kingdom Viridiplantae; phylum Streptophyta; class Magnoliopsida; order Poales; family Poaceae; genus Aegilops; species Aegilops bicornis. The sequence goes on along the minus strand of CM038670.1, from coordinate 232,205,123 downwards.
AATGTCATGTGTGTACTAGCTACCTATGTAATTAGATATTTAATTTGGTTATGGAATCATGTCCTTATAAGTATATATGTTGGTGTTCTGTGTTCAATCACATCGCACACGGACACTACTAGGGAAACCGTTGGTGATGAATTCATCAATCGCTGACAATTGTATACCAGGAAGCGTTGGCCCAAAATACACATGGCTTATTAGCAGCAATCGTCTGTGTTATTATCGGTCTTCACATACATTTTTTATTACGGACATGTTTGCCGCATATCACACACATCTTGTTAAGTTGAACCGTTTCTTTTCTCTTGCTCAATGCAAACAGTCCATTCGAGTGACCTGTATGCCCTCTATCGCAAACACCTTGATTTGGCTGATCATTTTTGTTATGTTGCCTAATCACAAATAGATCATCCGAGTGAACTGTATGTCGCATATTGCACACACCTTCATCTGGATGTCTGTTTCTGTTGTTAAGCTCATCGCAAACAGTTCATTCGAGTGAACTGTATGCCACGCATCGCACACGCAACTATAATCTGGGTCGTGTTTGATGTCCCGGGTGTTGCAAACCGTTTGTGTCATTTTTGACGGTTTCTTACAACACCGTTTGCAATTACTATATCGCACACAGTTTCGTCAAAGGGTTCTGATTGTAGTGTCGCTTTAGCAGCATCCTACAATAGTGTGCAAGCAATCAATATATGCACTATCCAAGCTGGTTGGAATGACACTGTGATTGTGATGATTCCAAAGGTTAATACACCAAAAAAAGGTAACCCAATTTAGGCCGACCAGCTTATGTAATGTGGTATATAAGATAATTGCAAAAATGGCGGCTTCTCGTTTGAAGGTTTTCCTGTCAGATATTAGTAGCCCAACTCAAAGTGCCTTCGTGCCCGACAGACTGATAACGGATAGTATTTTAGTAGCTTATGAGTGTTTGCACACAATCAAGAATAAAAGAGAAGGTAGAGAGGGCTTGTGCGCTATAAAACTTGATATGCACAAAGCTTATGACAGAGTTGAGTGGTCTTTCTTGAAGGAAATTATGTTGAGACTGGGTTTCCATCAAGATAGGGTAAATTTTATTATGCAAGGCGTCTCAATGGTTGAATACAAAGTGAAGATTAATGCGGAGGAAAGTGAGAGCTTCAAGCCTACAAGGGGTTTGAGACAAGGATACCCGTTGTCACCATACCTTTTCTTGTTGTGCATTGAGGGTTCAAACGCTCTACTTACACATGCGGAGGAAAATGGAAAATTTTCAGGAGTAGGAGTCTGTAGAGACGCTCCACCTATCACAAATCTTCTGTTTGCAGATGATTTATTGATTCTTATGAAAGCCAACCAACACAGTGTGGATGCTCTGAAAGCAGCGCTAGATCTATATTGTGAGGCTTCAGGACAATTGTTAAGTGTTGAAAAATCTAGCATCTTCTTCAGCCCTAACACGAAGGTGGAAATAAGAGAACAATTGTGTACAACGCTGAATATAATGACGGAGGCTCTCAGTGATAAACATTTGGGTTTGCCATGAAATTTGGGAATAGATAAAACAGACTGTTTCCAATTTCTGATCGAACGTATTGTTAAGAAAATTAGTGGCTGGAAGGAAAAATTAATATCTGTCGGGGCAAAGGAGATCCTGCTCAAGGCTGTGATCCAAGCCATACCCACCTAAGCAATATCGGTCTTTAAAATTCCTAAAAAAATTGTAAAGGAATCATTGACGCGCTAGCGCATTTCTGGTGGGGAGACGAGGAGAATCAGAAGAGGATGCATTGGATGTCCTGGTGGGAAATGTGTGTACCTAAAAATCAAGGAGGATGGGATTCTGTGATATTCACTCTTTCAACTTGGCTTTGCTCGCCAAACAGGCGTGGCGTCTTCTAGATAATCCTGATTCCTTGTGTGCTTCCATCCTAAGGGCTAAGTACTACCCTGACGGTGATTTGTTGAACTCCAAGCTAAGGAAATGATCTTCTTTTACCTGGCAAAGCATTATGGCAGGCATAAATTCCCTGAAATGTGGTTATGTTTGGCAAGTGGGGAATGGACAAAACATGAATATTTGGGAAGATGCATGGATCCCAAATTGTGCCACTAGGAAAGTTGTAACGCCTAAGGCGGGACAACTGTTAACTAAGGTAGGTGATCTCATTGTTCCTGCTTCCAATAATTGTGATGAAAACCTGATTAGACAAACTATGTGGTCCATCGATGTACAATGGATTCTTTCAATTCCACTCCCGCAACATGATATGCCCGATTTCATTGCTTCGAGTTATACGAAAAAAGGTATGTTCTCGGTTCGGTCAGCTTACTCTGTTGAGTGCTATCACCAGTATGGCAGCAAATTAAGACACTATAATGGGATGGGGCGAACCACATTTAACCCTATTTGGAGTAAGATATGGAAGTTAGCTTGTCCGACAAAAGCTAAAAAAATTATATGGCGCACGCTTCATGGAACACTCCCATGTCGGGTTACACTCGCTAATAAAATATGAAGGTTTCACCTATTTGCCCTACTTGCTCTGAAGGTCTAGAAGATACAAAGCATATGCTCTTCTCATGCAGTAAATCAAAGGAGGTTTGGAAAAGGCTGGGGTTGCATGACATTATTGATAGAGCTTGCGAGGTTGACCGTGCTGGAGAGGCGGTGTTTGAATACCTACTACTTCTTCCAGACCAAGAATTATGGTTAATGGGCTACAATAATGTGCATGAAATGATTGTTGTCTCAGCATGGTATCTATGGTGGGAGAGACGAAAATTGGTGCACAAGGAGAAGACGCAAAATGCAATTCAGATTTCAATGGGGGTTTTTAGCCCTTACCACAAACTTCGTAAATGGTTTATCCGCCAAGGCTTCTATGAAAAAGGGGGTGGTCGTGTCCCCCCAGAAGCTTTGTGAAACTAAACACTGATGCTTCTTTTGACCATGACCTGCTTAGGGGCATGATGGGGGCGGTCCTGAGAGACGACAAAGACAGGTTCATTGTGGGAGGAAATGGGAAGATTGACTATTGTGCGGATGTGTTGATGGCGGAAGCCTTAGCTTTCAAATTTTGTCTATCACTGGCGCAAAGGGCGAGATGTAATGACCTTATTGTTAACTCGGATAACCTAGAGGTGATTGAAACTATGCAAGATGGAGGACAGTCGGCGAGTGCGGTGGGGGCAATGTTCAACAATTGTTTTCATTACTACTAGATTCGAACATTGTAATAGAGAAGCAAATAAAGTAGCTCATAAGTTTGCTAGATTAGCTAGTTTTTCTTTGACTTCTAATTGGTTTGAAGAACCCTTAAATGAAATAATGATCATCATAAACGATGTACTTTTTATTTCTAATGAATAAAGTTTTGGTTATTTAAAAAAAATGCCGTGTAACCGTGTGTTGGTGCTAAGCATTTCCAAAAAACAGTAATCAAATCATGGCATGCCTACGGAAAGGCTTAGTCGTTCCTTCGACGACTCTAAATGATGTTACGTTTAGCTGCAAATCAAGGGCAGCGTGAATGACTACTCCCCTCAGTTCCGTAGCTTCAGTTCGGTAACTTAAGCATAATTAATCCTAGTCAATGTGGCCATCATCGACTAATCAGGTTTAGCTTAACCATTTTGAAGCATACATGCATATGCACATCTGCTCCTGAGAGTCGCGAAGAAAAAAACACGTTGCATGCATGCTCGGACAAGAAGGGTCAGATTGGTTTGCATCCTCGTCAAGTTTTCCTTGGCTCGGAGTTCTCCCCTGGGCCTGACACATGGTTGTTTGGTCGCTATCATGTGAAAAAGAAAGCACGCCTGGCCTGGACTACTTACATTGTAACTAGACTGGCTTGATTCCCAGCACTGCAATCAGCCTGGTCCAGGCGACCGAATTCAGAAGTCCGAGCTTGCGGCCACGGGGCGACCAAATTCGGAAGTCCGAGTAGCTACTATCATGCATGCCAACTAGGTAATTTTAATGAATTGTCATTGAATTAAATGAAGAAAAAAAGGTTGAGTATCATAATAAATCTTTATCTTTCTACTATGTATGCGTGTCGATAAATAAAACTACACGTAATCTTCATATACGTATATGATCTACGTTAGAAGATGGTATCATACACTAGTATCATATACATGATACTAGTATATGATGCTCCCCATTACAACCAGTCTAATAACTGACTAGATAGATATTTGGACTAAACAATTGCATCATTTAATACATTGATGGGACGTTGATGCTTTGCATGGCCAGGCACCAACGAAACACTTCGCTGGCACACAGGCCTGGCCAGGCAGAAAAATTCAACACCTTGCGTTCACGCTAGGCAGCACTGACTATCCAGGCACGATGGTCAGGCCGCGATCCAAACTGACCCGAATTCCGAGCCATCATGCGCTGCCTGAAAGGGGTGGTCTTGTCACTCCTCCAAGAAGTGGTGGAGCTACTCCAAGGCTACATGGGCCATGGCCGGCCTAGCTGTTTGGTGCAAGCTCCGTCGTTGGCGCTTCTATTTGCCGCATTACATGCCCCATCACACAGGGTGCGCCGAGTGGGCCGGCCCATTGCAGTGCGCAGCGAATATGAGGGTCAAAACTCGAAAAAGGGGTAGCGTGTGGTGGCTGGGTATCGAACACGGGACCACCAACTTGTGTGCGCGCGCAGCCAGCCACTACGATGGAAGAGAGTGCTTGACAAATCTATAATGGAATACTTAAGAATTAATAAGAGTATAAGACCTTAACACTGTTTGAAAAAAGTCATTTATAATTTTTCAAATCTTGAGTAGATTTTTGAACGTACGGACAATTTTTGACAAAAGCAAACAATTTTATGATATCATCAACAAATTTTGAATTTCCCAACCGTTTCTCGAAAACATGAACAATTTTGGAACTTGTGAACAATTTTTTAAAGCACGAAATTTTTTTTTAATTTTGAGAACAAATTTTGAAGCGGAGGAGAATTTCAAAAAAATCCCAAGAAAATTTGGAAGAATGAACTTTTTTAATACTTGAACAAAAATTTGAAATCCGGAACATTTTTTGAAATCTTCAAACAATTTTAAAACGTGAACATTCTTTTGCAAAACTTAATCATTTTTTAAAAAATCATAACATTTGTTGGAAAAGCAAACAAATTTTGAATATTTTGAAACTTTTTCGAATTTCATTTTGTTTTACATTTTTTGTAAAAACACGAACATTTTGTTTTAAAAATGTGAACAATTTTCTAATTTTGCGAACATTTTTTTGCAAACTCAAACAAAATTTAATATTTTGAAAATTTTATGAAAAAAAGAACAAAATAAAAAACAAATAGAGAAAACATAAAAGAAAATAAACAGAAAAACCAAGAAAAGAAAAGGAAACAGAAAAAATGAAAAGAAGAATGAAAAAAAAGAAAATCAGAAAAATCGGTTGCATAACCATCTGGAAGGTTCCCAAAACCCGCCAAAAACTATCCAGAAGGTTCACAAAACCAGAATATGATCGCTGGTATAAAAAAGCTAACTGGGCCGGCCCAAGTATTATCAAATGTGTGCGGTAGCTTGACAACTTGTCGCAGGATGCGGCGAATAGGGTTTTCCAAGTGCATGTCCTAAACTAACCTTGCCCGATCAAGTCCAGCCTCCTAAAGTAGATCGCATCGCGCGTCCCTGTCACGCTTGCTGCGACTCGGTCGGAGTATTTCAGACGTCTATCTATCCCCTCCCACAGCCGGGAGCTTCTTCAGCTGAGCGTCATTGCGCCCGTAATTAGGAGATGTACCACTGATAACGATTACTGATCGCCTGGCCCTACTGGTAGATCGTCAGAACAAGTTCGCCGCAAAAGCTTTTTTTTTTATAAACAGTTCGCCGCAGAAGCTAGTGATGAAACGATGCACTTAATGGAGTTGATGTGAAATAATTCACCATCTTATCTACTGTAGAACTTAAGTGCGGGCCCAGCATAAATTTACTGAAAACGCGCCATCTGAGAACGACATACTACAAGAAAATCAAATCGTCTGGAGTACGGAGTACTCGGCTTTTTATCTGAGCGGGATTGTTCAATGTTGCTCGCTCTAGACATGGTTTCCGCTGCATGTACGTGCCTTGTCATTGGCTGACTGCACAGCTTATCCAGCAGTTATCCCTTTCAATTATGGGCTATCTCATCTCCGTGACTGCGACATGAAACAATTTTTCTCTTTTCGGATTGAGGAGCTCCCGCTTTGTCGATTTCCGGGACTGAAGACTTATCCTGACTCATGATGGTTTCTGCAGCTTTGTGACTATCCAGAAGATCTGGCCGTAGCCATTTTTTCGTTTTTGATTTGCTGTTAAAGAGATTTTATTTTTGAGAGAGCAGGAACTTGCCCAAAGAAAGCGTGATAAGCCATTCCAAAACTGTCAACAAAGAAAGCAACTGTAAGCATCGCGCTATAGCGTCCAAACATCAAATCTCTAGTTAAAGGTTACCCTTTGTTAAGTTCATTCTCACATTCTTAAGCGCTGACAAGTGGCGCACTCCATGAGTGCCATTTATCACAACCTAAGAGTTTATTTTTTTTCATAGATTCGTTTATTTAAAACATTTTATCTGCTAAACCGTGCATCCATGTCCCAAACAGTAATCATCCTTCCTTGTATTTCTCGCGTTGAGATCTTCGAAAGTAGATCCCATGTTAATAGATTTCGACAACTTTTTTCACGAACAAACACAAAAAAAAGAATCCGATAAAGAAACAAGGAAAATACAAAAAAAAACGATAAAATGAAAACTAAAAAAACCGGACACAAAAAAACCAAAAGACGAAAAAATGGAATAAAAACTAGCCGGAAACACGGTTGTGGTTTTTCATCTTTTTTCCATTTTCGAGAAGCACAGTTGTACTTCTCGGAAGGCACATTTGTGCTTCTTGTGAAGCAAATATATGTTTGTCCTGTAAGCACATATTTTTTTCCCTTTCCGTGAAGCACAGGTGGTAGCAAATATGTGCCTCCATATGAAGCAAATTTGTGCTTCCATGGAAACATACATTTTTTGCGCAAACAAAAACTCTAAAACCTAGGGAAACCTCGCGAAAAAGTGGCACCCCCCTAAAAACTATCTAAAACAAAAAAAATCGAAGGGTGCGCAACATGGAACATGTGGTAGTGGCTCAATGCACCAATTAGCATGCTCTCAAGCCAGCAAAAGTGACCCCTGGAGGTCCCCCGCAAGGGGTAACTTCCAGTTAGGTGCTCTCGAGAAATGTTCATGTAAGCGGCCAGTCCAACAAAAACATAGCGCGATTGCAATCTTCATGGTTTTCTCTTTTTTTCTATTTTCTTTTGTTTCTCATCGGATTTCTTCACTTTTCCTCGATCTTCACTTGTTTTTTCATTCTTTCTTATTTTCATTATCTTTTCTCTTTTTTCTTTGGTTTTTTAGTATCTTTCTCTGTTTTAAATATTATTTTTCTTTTGTTTCCTATTTTCTTTACTTGTCTTAGGTTTTCTTTCTTCATTTCTTGATTTGTTACTGTTTTCATTTTTGCACTGATTACATTGGTATTATTTGTTCTTTTGCTTTTTTTGTCGGTTTGCATTGGTTTTTATACACATTTTTTTTTCAAATACATGAAACAATATATATATATATATATATATATATATATATCTCTGAATTTTTTTCTTGTACACATTGAACATTTTTTTAATATATGATTAACATGTTTTTTCAAACATATATTTAGAAGCCAACTTTTTACATACACATTCAACATTTTTCGTATGCATCCGAAATATTTTTTATATACAATTTTAACATTTTCCAAAAACATGATCAACATTAAAAATCTTTTTTTATGTCTACCTTTTTCCACATACATTGTAAATATTTTTTATACATCAGAATATTTTTATATACACCTTTAACATTATGCAAGTACATGATTAGCATATTTTAAGACACATAGTTTTTTATATTTACTTTTTCTCATACACATTGTGCATTTTTTGTGTGTACGCATTTCAAATTTCCCAAATACATGTTTAACATTTTTTAATCATAATTTTGATGGCTACTTTCATGTAAATAATCTACATTTTTTGTATACATCTAGAATATGTTTTGTAAACAGATATAAAAAATTAGAATACATGTTTAATATATTTTTCCATATATGAGTTTTCATTTTATTTTTTTCATATGCATTGTACAATTTTTCTAAATATTAGAAATATTTCTATATACATGTTTAACATTTTTCAAATACGCTATTAAAAATTTTCAATTTTGTAGATAAAGTGATTTTTATAATAGATATATTCAGAATATTTAGAAAAAACAAGAAAATGAAAAAAAATAATAAAAAACACGAATGCAAAACGTATGAAAAGAATGAATAAAAAAGTGTGGAAGATCTTCGCCCGTTCGGGGCCGGCCCATTCTAGCTCACTTTTGGTGACCGTTCCTACATGCTCACGTTAAGCGAGGTATAGGCGACCCCCGAATGCCCTCCCCTCCCCCCTCCCCCTACATGTTTAATATTTTTTTTCCATCTATGAATTTTGATTTTATGTTTTTCGTATGCAACGTACAATTTTTCTAAACGTTCGAAATATTTCTATATACATGTTTAACATTTTTCAAATACCATATTAAAAAAATTCAATTTTGTAGATAAAGTGTTTTTATAATAAATATGTTAAAAAATTCTAAAAACAAGAAAATCTAAATAGTTAATAAAACACTAGAGCCAAAATGTGAAAAAATAAAGAAAAAAGTGTGGGAGATCTGTGTCAGTTCTATGCCGGCCCATTCTACCGCGCTTTTGGTGACTGCTCCAACAGGCTCGCGCTTAGCAATGTATAGGCGCACTCCCGAATGCCCTCCCCTCCCCAATCAAATCACGAAACAAAAATCCACACAAGTTCATAGAATGTTCATGATTTTGGAAAATATTCACGCATTAAGAAAATATTGATGAAATGTTTTTGATTTCCCGAACGTGTTTCTAAATCACAACTGCGCCACCCACCCACCCCCATCCTCACCATTTCAATTTTTTCTTCTTCTGTTTCCTTTGTTTTCAACGGTTTTCTTCTTTATTTCTTTCTCGATTTTTACTGTTTTAGTTCTTTGCACTATTTTCATTTGTTTTCTTCATTCTTTTGTTTCTTTTCTATGTTTTCATTGATTCCTTCTTTCAATTTTCTTGTAGAACTGGAATATAACTTTTATTCAAGTATAACAATTATGTAAATACATCAAACATTTTTCATATAGATCTGAAACAATTTTTCAGTACAACCTCAATATTTTTCAATACATGTTTAACATTTTTTCAGACATATGTTTTGATGTAAACTTATTTACACACATTTTTTTGTACAAGTTAAAATTTTCCAAATACATTATCAAAGTTTGTGACATCTTATATTTGTTTCATGCTACCCTTTTTCATCGCACATTGTACATAACTTGTATACCTCCGAAAAAGTATATTTATATTTATATAGACTTTTAAGACAATTCAAGTAAACGATTAGCATTTTTAAACGTATTTTCTTATGTCTACTTTATTCCTTCCACATTGAATATTTTTTGTATAAATCAGGAACATTTTATATATACATTTAACAGTTAACATATAAATATTTACTTATATATATTGATTTATATTTTAATATATGTTGTACAATTTTTCTAGAAACATTTCTATATGCTCGTCTAACATTTTGCAGGTACCTGATTAACATTGTTTAATTTTGTATATAAACTGATTTATGGGATGTAATCAGAATATTCGTCATACAGGCAAAAGTAAAAAAATAAAGAAAAACGAATGCAAAAATATGAAAAAATGGGAAAAAAATAAGCATTGAAGAATCTTTGTCCGTGCTCGGCCGGCCCAGTCGAGCGCTCGGATGGCCACGTTATACGCACCCGATTTAAATCAGAACGACAATCCACGCACATTCAAAAAATGTTTGTTACTTTGAAAATGTTTCCGTATTCAAAAAATGTTAGTGATTTGGGCTGGAACATGTTTTATTTCCCACACATTTTTTTATTTCCGGAACATGTTTTTAAATCACAAAACGAAATAAGGGTATGTTTTGGGCTGGCCCAACAGCGGGGAGGGGGGGGGGGGCTTGTTTGGGATTTAAAAAAAACTATGAAAACTAAAACATGTTTGGATTTCAGAAAAAAATTGAAACTCGAAAAATGTTTAGAAATATTATAAAAATACTCAAAATTTTCGCGATTAAGTAACAAATGCTCGGGATTTTGAAAAATGTTTGCTTATTCAAAAAAGTTCGCACCAATATTCATGAGTTTAAAAATTGTTCATGATTATGGAGAAAATGTTCATGGATTCATAACAAGTTTGTGATTTTCACAAAATCCCTTGTGTATTCCAAAAATTTCCTTGTTTAAAAAAAATTGTGAGGCCAAAAAATATTCACGAATCACGACATTGAAAAAGTGCTCAGAAATAAGAAAACCTTTATTTTTTTAATATTAAAAACATAAATTGTTCATCGATTCAAAAAATGTTCATGATTTCAAATATTAATTTAGAATATCAGAACCAAAAATTTGTTTTCAATTTTTTTTCACATATTTAAAAAATCTTTGGGATTTTCAAAAACTGTTAGCATTTTTCAAAAATTGTTCTTGTTTAAATAATATTATTTTTTACAAAACAAATTTTCGCATTTGAAGTTCAAAAAATGTGTGGACCTGCCATTGTCGTTTAGTTCTAAAGGTTTTTGCACTACTGGTTAGTCACAGATGGTCATCAAGCCAATTTTCTAGCAACATGCACACACGAGAAAGGAGGTCTTGTGTTCAATCCCTTCACAGTTTTTGTGCTACAGTAGGACACCCGGTGTTGGGCCAAGCCAGTCTATCACTACCCTATGCGATAGGTCGACTGTTTGACGCAAAGTGCGTCAAAATAGGATCTCCGAGGTGCGACACATAGAGGTGAGCCTCGACTGAGCTGACCCATTTGCAGTGCACTTGCAAAACGATTGAACACGAGATCTCTAGGTGGTAAACGACTATTGCAAGCCACTCGAACTGTTGAGTGTTTGTGATTCATGGTCAGTGTGAATATATAAATAATTAGCTTCAGCGGTGGATCCGAAGTTTTTTGAAATCTTTTGAACATTTCTAGATTTTTGTAAAAAAATTGAATGCTAACATTTTGAAGATTATGAACATATTTTAAAATTCTCTCAAATTGTCAAATTTGTGTTCATTTTTTCTTGAAATTTTTAGCAACTTTTTAAATTCCAAGCATTTTTTGAAGTTTTGAAAAAACTTGGAAAACACCGACATTTTTTTAGAAATTAAAAGTTTTTAAGAAAACATAATATTTTCTTTCTTGAAATGTGGACAATTGTAGAAATTTATGAATAAATTTTGAAATTCTAAACATCTATTAAAATTTTGATTTTTCTTGAAAACATGAACATTTTTATTATTCTGAACATTTTTTGGCAATGTGAACAATTTTGGAATTCCGAACAAATAATGAACAATTTTTTAAAAGAAAAAAATATTTCAATGGTCCCGGACATTTTCTAAAAATCAGTTTGTTCTTCCTAAAATAGGAACATTTTTTAGTTATATATTCTTTTGAGATTTTTTTTAGAAGAAACAGAAAACAAGAACAAGAAAAGATTAAGAAAAAAACAAAAACGAGAAATAAAACCACTAAAGGAAAAACCCGGTTCAAGAACCTTTCTGATGGTTCACAATTCCGGTAAAAACAGGGCTGAAATCTTCCATGTTCCTAAAACCGGGATCGTGTGGAGCACATACCCGTCGAATAGGCCGGCCCATATCCCCGTGGCTGAGTTGTTGGCCTGTGCGTTCAACAGGGATTTCGTTGCTATTGGTCGCTCTGCGCGATAAACTACATAGCAAACGCACAGAACAACCCCCGCCGGCCTCCCTCCGGTTTCAAGCTATTTGTTTTTCTACCGGTTATCTGGTTTGCTCTATTTTTTTCTCAAAAAAATTGTTTTGTTCTTGTTTTCAAGTGTTTTTTCATAAAACCTTGAACAATTTTGTTGTATAAAATGCGAACAAGTATGTGCACAATGTATTTGGGAAAAGGAGTATGAAAAATAAAAAATAGAGCAAAAAAAAAGAGTGATGCTTCCTCTATGCTCAGTACATGCGACATATGGTGGCGCCCTTAGGGCATGAGTTATGCTACACCGTGGACAGCTGCTCAATGGATGCATGTTAGAAAATTAGTCAATGTAGAGAAATGAGCGAAAAACAGCTAGTTGTGTTAGAGTGAAACAAACTCTTACAGAGGAGGTTGCTGCCTTATCCAAAAAATAGAGGAAGAAATGTAATGGATGTGAGAAGCCTTGCTGGTAAAGTAAGAGAGAGAACTGGAATTTTTTTCAAGTGTGATCCAGTGATGTAGCATTGGTAGCTAGGGCAGCACTGATGTGTTGCCTCCATAGCTCATGCCCTCAGTTTTCTGTTTGCCTTCTGCATTGCCCAGGTAGTGTGTACCTTTCCTTATATAGACAGTACTCCTCATAACAGTAGTAATTAGTAAATTGTCAAATATAAAATTTCCAACTCACTATATTATACATTATACATTAGTATATTACACACTTAGTTCTTAAATATAAGACGTTTTGACAGTTTAATTTTTTAGGGAAGTTTAATTTAAACTAACAAAATGTCTTACATTTAGAAGCAAATGGTGACAGTAATATTTATCTTAGTTCCGCAGCAGTGTGGACTGAAATCGAATTCCAAGAACTGGACCCGCTACATGTTTCCGGTCCGGGAGCAGTGCCAAGTGTTGATGCTTATCAGTTATCACACAAGTGTCGATGGTTGCACCGGTAGTATGAACCGACAACTGCGCTGCACAGCTTTGGATCCATCAACCCTATATAGGATTCTTTACTTGAGGTAATCCTCATTAGGATCTGGAAAGATACGCTGCCTTGTGTCCCATGCAGGCAAGTACATGCTTAGCTTCAGAATATATCTCGTGGTGGCCACAGCGAAGGACCCTAATAATCAATGTTATCCTCAGGTTTGTACTAGTTTGCTTATCTTACTGGCCTCGTTTGCTGGAGTATAAACAACGGTTGCGGCTCGAGATGGCCACAAGTTTTTCATGTTCTTTGATCTGATTTGCTCGATCCATCGTTCGGAATTATAGCAAACTACTTGTGGTCCTCTAGAGTACGTGTCCTTGGCTTTAAGCCTTTTTCACAAATTTTCTCATTGGCATGACACTGCGATTCGCGAACAGCTAACAAAGTGGCAATTAGTAGATTAAGTTTATCATGGTCTTTACTTGAGAGTGCGACCGTTCACCAGAGTGCAATAGTTTCTAAGTACTGATATAGTTTGTTTCTACCAAAACGTACTACATGTGGTCTATGGTCAGGTTTTGTTCCAATAGCTATATATGTTCATATGGGAAACTGTTTTTCTTCTAGAATGGGCACAAACATGTACACCAGTTATCCACCATTTTACA